>CM053400.1:129141725-129204118 GCA_028644305.1 Xerus rutilus
TTCTGTTTTTTGTGGGTTTTTTTGGTCCTTACCACTGAACCACATCCCCAGCCCTTTTTCTTTTTTATCTTGAAACAGAATTTTGCTGAATTTCTTAGGGCCTTCCTAAATTGCCGAGGCTGGCCTCGAACTTGTGATCCTCCTGCCTCAACCTCTCAAGTTGCTGGGATTAGATGCTTGGGCCACCATGCCTAGCTATGATCATTTCTTTTATCTGCTACTTTATATTTTTTATTTGACTTTTAAGAAAATAACTACCCTTTATAGCCTCAATTCTCTGGGGGAAAAAAATTCCAAATAACTGATTTATAAATTCACTCTAGATACAATGCATTCATAAGTGTGACCTTCAGTAATAATCAAATCAAACAAGACAGAGAAAGAAATAACAATAGCAAAAAGGTTATTTTCATTGTTTCTTCCAAAGTGTCTGGTTTTCTTTCCTTTGATTGTGACATGTCAGACTATCCAAGCCTAATTTGCCCTGCTGAGGAAGAAGCAAATTAAACACAAATTGAGGAACAAGTATGCTTTGGTAACATCTTCTTTTGAACTTTTCAAAAAGGAATTTAAAAAGCCTATGTTTACTTCAGTAATCCTCTCCTCCCATATAGTGCTTCCCATTTATCTCAACTCTCAATCTGAATTGTAATTATCTTTGGGAGCAGTGTTTGAAGAAATGCTCTGGTGTGTCTAGGCTAGAAACTTTTTGCTTCTTAACAGAGACAAGAGGATTTATCTCCAGCTCTCAAAGGTCCTATATAAAAGTTATCCTTTAACATTCAATTTGGTGGCTCCATTAATTAACTATAATCTCTATTAAACAGTTGTTTATAATAACACATTTCTTTTTATGATTAAACCTGATTGGAATCTAAATACCTCACATTTATTAATACATACTTTTTGTTTTAAAATATATCGATTTACCAGAAGAGGGAGCAATCTATCTAGTCTCTATTTAAATACTTGGTCTGGCTACCTTTCTTTAATTTTTATAAACATAAGACCTTTGAAACCTTGCTACACTTGAAAACTAGTTGGCTACCTTGAAAACTAGCTACAGTTTTATGTGAGTGTTTTGGCACTTGAAGGTTTTATTTTGTATTTATCTAAATAAAAGGTAAAGGAAATTAAGATTCTTAAGTTATATTAAGTAAGGTGAATAAATATTTATGGAACAAATTACTTTTTAATTACCTCTCTTTCCTGAAGAAATTAAATGAACTGTTGATATAGTTAGGATGGAACTATGGTAGAAAGAGAATGTTGATTAAGCAGTATAATGACTTCAAGGTAGTTCCTCTTACCAATTTCTTTTTTTCCAGTGCATTGATGCCATTTTGACCATTCGCCCATTACAGGATTAAGTGACGGGTGATTTTTTAATCTTTTCCTTCTTGCTTTTACAATATCTGAATAAATATAGCATGTGTAAATTGACTAAAGGCCAATATAAAGTTATTTTGACAACCTGTGGAGATTGGAGGCAAGGGATAATACGACGGATGCCTTTCTTTCTTTAAAAAACAATTATATATACAATGCTATCTTAGATGAGTTTGCCCAAAAATGTGCCAATAATTATTTTGCAAATTAATCTGGAAAATATTTCTTTCATACTGGTTAGTCCCCTGCTTAGACTGTTGTCTCTGATAAATGCAATGCTGATTGAGATAGTTACATTTCTCCGTATTTGTCTTTTAAATAATGAATTGCCTATATTAAATATTAGAACTAAGGAAAATACATGAAATATGAAACAATGAATATACAGGTGTAACATAAGGTGCACCTGCTACATTTAAATATGAAACTAATTTTTCCTTAGGCTATATTGAGGGAAGATGAATTTTGGTAACTGAGGCATGGATGTACTATCATCCTAGACCTGTGAATCAGGAAGAGCTACTGCGCTCTGCATAGCAGCTCGCTGGGTCATTTGCCTACAGGAACCATATTGCTGAGTATTCTGCCATATTGCTGAATGTTATTTTTCAGTGTCTCTTTTGAGCAAAAAGGCACACTTCAGCTCACTAAGTTTTGGGAGAGAGCCTTGGGAAGAGTGGATGCAATCCAAGGGTGTTACTGGAATTAGGGCTCCACAGGGCCAGGTTAGTGTAGGATGGTTGTGGTGTGGTTTTAAGTTTTTTTTTTTTTTTTTAAAGTTGCCTTCTTTGTGAAGCTGTCCCTATTTGAACTCAGTTCCCTCTTCCTTGTGGCCTAGATGGAAAGGGAAAAGAGTTGGGCTTCACACTGAGGCCTATTTTCCTCTGTGCCAAATGTACCATGTGTCTCTAATAAGATGTATGTTCTGTGGCTCCACGATGGTAACCCAGGATGCAGTGATTCTTTAAGCTTCCAGGGTTCCTGGTGGCACACAGGAAGGTCTGTCAATGGTAAACCAATGGGCAATTGAATGCCATGTATTGTGTTCATCTCTCCCCTTTGGTGCACAGTTTTCATAACTGAGCTTTAATAGTGTCAGTCAGATATTTCTGGCTTCAGAGTATAGATATATTGTCAGGAAAGAATGAAATTCTTTCCAAAGATAACAGAAGCCACTTTTGTCAAGCTGTATGACTTTAGACATCAATGAAACGGCATTTGGATTTAATTTCTTTAACAGTACAAGAATATGAGCTTTGGCAAGGAAGTGGTGTTCTCTTCCACAGTTTCCACTGAAGAGGAGAGTTGAAATTCTCCAGTTTTCAGGCAGACTTGACAACTAATAATATTACCAGGTCAATAGGAACCAACAGAACTGGGAGGGATGCTCCTCCTCTCTGTACTCATTTATTACTACCTGATTTTGTCTCTTTCTGGACATATTTTGACAAATGAAAAATGTGCTGAGGGGAAATCTCTGTTCAGAGGACAGATAGAGAGAGATAACCCTGAAACTGATGAAAATAAAAATTCAGGACCTGTGATTTTTCCTCATCCTTTCCAGGATCCCAGGAAAGGCACTAGTAATGTGTTCTTTCATTTTATGTTTGATAAAATTTGCAAAATATTGTGTGTTGATAACAGCCATTAAGCACTCTAATTCCATCCATTATGTCTTGTCCTCCATCACACTGTCATCTTGTTGAATTAATCCAGAGATTGCTAGATATATAGGAGATGAGTTGGGAAGTTATCCATTGAGTTTAGAATTACAAGCATTTATTTACATAGTTCACATTCCTTCTAGATATAATAAATTATTGCCAGCTGTCTGAATTAGAAATGGCTTATTTGATCAACCTTGCTGGACAGAGAATTAAATATCTTTCTATTCTCTGGGAATTATTAGAGTTGTTGTCATATAAAAGGGTCACAAATACTATTCATTCAAAGAATAAAAGATAAAAGCATTATGGAAGTGTTTTAAGTAGTAATTGATAAACATATTATATTATTTATATAAATCAGCCTGTACTACTTTGCAGGGTGTATTAGTCCTTTACAAGGTGCATTAGTCAACTTTTTGTCACTATAACAACATACCTAACAGAGGTTACATAAAAATAAAAGAGGTTGGATGGAGCTGGAGAATATCATGCTAAGCAAAATAAGCCAATCCCAACAAACCAAAGGCCAAATGTTTTCTCTGATACGTGGATTATAATTCACAATAAGGTGGAAAGGAGCACTAGGGAAGAAGAGAAGTATTTTAGATTTGGTAGAGAGAAGTGAAAAGAGGGGAGGGGATATGGCAAATGGCATATGGTGGACAGTAGTGGTGGGAGTGCTTGTCTGGGCAAGTGGTCATATCTTGAGCCAGGAAACAGAGAGAAAGAATGGGAGAGGCAAGGCTTGCTTCTTTTATATCAAATTTCTCATGAGAACTTAAGGATTTGCATGAGAACTATCTTATGAGAACACATCCCCAGTGACCAAGGACTTCTCACTAGGTCCTATCTCTTTCAGGTCCCACCCCCTTCCCAGTAGTACTAACACTGGAGACCAACCATTTAACACATGAATCTTTGTGGGGACTCAATTCGACTATAATCAAACCACAGGGCAGGCTAATGTACTTGTATGGAAATTTGATACAGAGCTGACAATTCTGGTTGACTTCTCTCCTGCATGGCAAGGCCAACATACTGTCAACAAATATTTATTGAGTGCTTATTAGATTCAAGACACTGTACTGTGAAATGGTGACTTTAGGATTGCTAGTCCCTAATTAGAAGAAATTGTTTCTTCTTCTGAAACAATTTGTCTTGTACCCTTGCATAAATCACATTATATTTCATATCACATTTAACCATCATGACACCTCTCTGCTGGAGGTGTAACTGGATCTCTTTTTGAGATGAACAAATGAAGGCTCAGCAATCCTCAGTGAGCTAATATGACTTTGAGTTCATGATGTTCGTAACTTGTAGAGCCTGGGGTAGACCTCCTCAGACTTCATACCACTGACTTCCTTCTGATAGGGTAGGCAGGAGGCTGTGCCAGAAAATTTCTTAAGCATATCAGATCTGGCTGATTCCCTCAGTTGCTAGCTTTGAGCAAATCAATTAATGTCTCTCAGTTTCTGTTTCACTACATATTAAGTGGAATAATAGTTATTCCTCAATTTGCTGTGAGCATTTACAGCAATACTAAGAACAAGAGCTCTGGGAGGAGACTGCTACAAGATGAGGTAAGAAGGCTTAAAACATACAATGAAGGGGTTATCCTCTTGGATAGGATCTCTCCATCTCTCTGTTCCTGTCTCTCAAATTAAAAGGTCACAGATGCAGACAAAGCTTCTTGGTATCTATCTTCCCTGATTGCATTCTTCTCTCACTCTATCATCTTTCTTAAAGGTAAATTCTATTTCAAGATGATGTGTCCTTCCCATGCATTTAAAAAAAACAACATTTATTGACCCATATATAAATTTATATCAGTAATGATATGTACTTAGCAAAAAGCTCTTGGTCTGCAACATGTCTCAGTAATGTCAGTATGAGAATTCATCTTTTCTACATGCTGGTCAAAAACTGATATTACAGACAAGTGCAATGGTGCACGCCTGTAATCCCAGCCTCTCGGGAGGCTAAGAGAGGAGGATGGCGAGTCAAGCCAATCTCAGCAACGGTGAGGTGCTAAGCAACTCAGTGAGACCCTGTCTCTACATAAAATACAAAATAGGGTTGGAGATGTGGCCCAGTGGTCGAATGCCCCTGAGTTCAATCCCTGGTACCTCCCCCACAAAAACTGATATTACAATATGATAGATTAATGACATTCTCCATTACTTTAATTTTAATTTCTTTCATTACTAATGAGGCAATACATTTCATAAATTTATTAGCTATACAATTTTCTCATTCTATCTTTTGAGCATTTTCTCTTATTGGATTGAGTCATTTATGTTTCTCTAAATTATTTTTGAGATTTTTTTGCTTATTCTGAATACAAATCTGTTTGATTTGTAATTTAACTTTATTCGCTTTTTAAATTAAACCACAAACACTAATTTTAATCATAGCTAAATATATCAAACTTTCTTTTGGATATTATGTTTTTTCTGTCTTGTTCAAGAAATTCTTTCTTTGCTTGGTATTAAAAAGATATTCCTCCTACATTTAAATTCTACAAGTTTGAGCCCCATCCCCATCCCCACGATAAAGGCTTTTAATGGAAACAGCATTTTTCTTATTTGTGGTGTGAAATAAATATATCAGTTCATCTTTCCACAATGAAGGCAATTTCGTATAGCACCATTTTTTGAAATGGCCCAGTCCACTTCTTCCTACAAAATGCCACAACTGTTATATATCAAGTTTTCACATATGTGCATGTTTATGTTGTGCTGATCCATTGGTCAGATAGCCAATCCAGGCACTAGCAAGTATGCTTAATGACAGATAGATAGGATGTTGTTAGTGGGATGTAACTAACAAAAGAGGTTCTACAGCCACACACGTGGACACCACTGACTATTTTTCCTTCAGATCACACTTAACGATTGTAGACACTTCCCTCTGGGTGAAGTCATCATGGACTGCCGCCTATATAAACTCCCTATAAACTTAGTGACATCTTTTTGATTTGACAAACACTTCAGTGGGTAATAAAATCCTTTTAAAAGAACATATGAACATGATCCATCTTAACTACCACATCACTCGTCATGGTATTCTTAAGTTAAAGGTATGATTTCTGAAAAAAGATAAATTTGGAGGAGTTATAATTATAAAATATCCACTGGAAGTGCCTCTAACTAAAACAAATTCTACCATTTTTGCTGACCACAGTGCTCCAACAATGGTAGTAAGCACTGCTTTTCACGATAGTTGATCTTTTCATGCCATGATCAGAATAAGAGGCCTCATACAAGTTACCTAATTTTTTTTCATGACTCAATTTGTTTTATACCTTTTCCAGAATTCAAAATTTTGGAATTTTTTGAACCCACAGCTAGAATCATTCCATTATTTTACATCCCATCCAGAATAATCATAGAAAGAGAGAGAGCTGGTGTCTGCACGGATGCACTTTGTCTTGTTTTGGCCTCAGAAGGTAAAAAGAATATGTCTTTGATATATGAAAAGAATTAAAATCCTCCTATACATTAGGAAATCTCTACTTCCATGAATTAGCATCAATAAAAAACAATTGATATGTCTCCGAAAACCTTCCACCTACATGGAGGAATGGAGTGAAACCCATTGCCTCCAGTTTTGTAGGTAGATATTCATTTTATCAAAACTATATTTCCCCAGTGACTGTTATAACTCTTACCATTTTGCTATAAGCATCTGTGGCAGGTGAGGTATCTGGTCTTTAGAACAGTCAAAAGGCCATCACTCTGTCAAGACATGCCTGAGAACTTCATCTGACATACCTAAAGTTTAATCTCAAATATAATTCAAGTACTAAAACCATTTAATTGGAAGCCAAATACAGCATAAGTTTCTTTAATTATGGTTTTAAACATTCAACTTTTAGATGCAATAAATACAAAATTGATAGATTGGCTTTCATTGGTAAACTTATTCTTCTATTTAGAAAATTAATGATTTGGCCATAAAAACACAGAAAAAAGCAGGGAAAATCTCCATGTGTGCTGAGTTTTCCATTTTTTTAAATTCATTAAGTAATAGTGATTAAAATATTGTTCTATCAGAGTGGAGTCTAGAAGTGAAAGTTATTTCATGTATTGGAAATCTAGAAATTGCAAACGAACTAAAAAGAACATAGTAAAGCTGGCAAAATAGATGGAAATAGTGTCTCAGAATATGAAACCAATGTGGTAAGTTGTCCTTAGCAGGCTTGATAGCCTTTGAGTGTACCATATTTAATTAAATGAGCATAGTAATGAGATAGATATCCTGAACACATTTTCTGTCCTTGGAGATACTATCTCCATTGGTTAAACCTCAAGACTAGATTGACCTTTGGCTTTTACTATTCTCTCATAGTCATGAAAGTCATCATTCTTACATTTGAGACTAGACCAAGTCAAACCAAAATTTCCTGGCAGGAGGGTCTTAAAATTAGTGCAAATTTAATTTTTAAAAATTGACAATATTTTGCCAATAATTCAGCTTGATAAATGTATATACATAAACACAGTGGTGAATGCTCATTTCTTTTATCTGAACTTACTTTTAAATAAGCATGAATAAATAAAAATTCATTTTTAATGTGCCTTTTTCATCTATTATTATGCCAATAATAATTTGGGATTGCTCATTTTTATAATCACATAAAGGTATTTACCATATTATTATAAAATGGATAAATAAGTAAAAGTTAAATGACAAATAAAATACATTTCCAGAAGTCTGTTGAAACTCTCTGTAGGTATTTTCATAGTGTTGATTACCAATGGAAAACAACCAAAGTCATGCAGACTTATGAATTAGTAAGTCATAATTAATGAGTATTCATAAATGCCAAGACAGAGCTACTTCTGTATAGGGACATTGTATTCTCCCTTCAATGGTCACAGTGGTACAATGATGCCAGGTTTATGCCACTAAATGAAGATCAATTGCAGAGGATATTTGATCAAATTAAATAGCTAAAAAAATTTAAAAGTTCAGAAAACAATTCGTAGTTAAATGAGAATTTATGGTATAAACTTGTTAATATTAAAATTAACATGGAGGGTCAGAGTCAAGAAGTTGTCTTTTAAAGCAGATAGTAAAAATGGGAAATCGTGGATGGAACAGTAAAAAAGAAAACTAGAAAAGAGAGTACAATAATTTAAATTATTTTTCTTCATGTTTGCATTCCTTTGATTCTATTCCTATCCCTGAGTTTCACAAAGATAGCCAAGGGCAGACTTTAAATTGTGAGAAGTCAGAGGTGGAGTAGGAAACTTGGCTTGATAAAGTAAAGGCAATTTGTTCAACATGTGGTACCAGTGCTGCTTCTTGTTAATAGATGGTGTGTGAGCTGAATTGTTATGAACAGATAAGGTATTAATTTACAAGAGAAATTGAATTCATCTTATGGGATTTGCAGAGGTAATCGTTTTTCTCACATGTTCTTTTCCAGATGTTCTTTTTATAACTACAGGCAATCTTAATTTTCACATATTCCCAATGTATAATTAAAGTTACAGTTTCACCTCAATTTGAAGTATTAAATCTTGAATAAACTTGGGTAGACTACTGCTTTGGCAAGAAGGGAAACGTGTCTTGAATTCTTCTGATTCCTCCTCCAGCCGTACTGTCTGCCATCTGGATATTAGCCACTCTTCAGGTCTCAAAACACATACACCTACTTCTTCCTTCCTGGCACAAGCTTGACCCTACTTTTCAGAACATAGCTTCCTTTATGTAATATTCTTGAAGGCAGAAAGTCTTTGTACTTCATTTTTTCTTTTCTCTATCAAGAAATATGTCTCACCTTGGATTTGACACTATATACTTCCTGTTGTTCATTTCTTCATACAAGTGGACACGCCCCCAGGCCCCTCTAAATGCAAGAATCCTGCTCAGTCTGAACCATTCTTTCAAGGTTGTTTCTTTTCTCTCCCTTATGTGCCTTCTTTCTTAAAATGTTATATAATGATAGCTTAGAATTGACTAACACACATAATTTTTAAATCAAGAAACTCCTTAGGGAGGTAATAGAATCCTTCCAATGAAGAGCAATCTCTCATCTTAGATAATTATGGTATATAGCATAATACAACTTTTTACCCACCATCTTCCTGTTACTCTTAAAAGTCAGATCACGTAGGCATCATTACTTGTATTTATTTTGTTAAGAGACACCAATCAACATTTGTCAAGACTAACAAAAAAAGAAAGAAAAGTTAAAAGAAAGAAAAGAAAAGAAAAGAGAAAAAATTAAAGAAAATAAACATTTTCAAATGACAAGTCATTGGTAAGGATGTTTAGCCATGAGTACAATTTTAAAACTTTGAAACAAAATGCTTGGCATACAAGTTCTGTATTAGTTGGCTGCTGCTTCTCTACTGCTCCTTACTTCCAATGTCACTTTTTTATGTTTACCAAAGATTTTTTACTTGCACCTTAAAAAATAGAGCAGTGGGGTGGGGCAGGTGTGGTGGCAGGGATGGAGAGGTTCTGGTAAAGACATTAGCTTTGAGGAAAAGATTTATTATCAAATTCTGTTCAGTTAATCTCTCTGAACCTCAATAATATCTATGTCACAAAGGCATAGTAAGTTTGGTACATTAAGTATAGTATTCATCAGACAGCCTTGGACTGAGATCTTTTGTAAGGCAGACATTAAAATCTTAGGAGCATAGAGAAACGGTATTCAGGGATTGGGTAGGTTAGCTGTGGTCTTGGCTGACCTCAGCTAGAATAGGCTGGACTCTAGGGTTTAGGTCAATTCAGACATAAACAAACTAAGAGCCACAGCTACCTGGAAATGTGCTTCTCATGACACAAAGAAGTTCTAAGAGGATAGATGGAAACTTTCCTGTCCCCAAAGGAGTTAGTTTGATGGACAAATCATCCCTCTGCCCATATTCTATTATGCAAAGCAAGTTACATAGTTAAGCCTGGCCCCATTCGAAGTAAATGGGAAGATAAAGACTTGTAGGCAAATAATTCAATCTATCACCACATTCATGGTTTGCCATGAATGCTTAAAAAGGTACTTCCTTTAAAAAACCTCACATTTTTATACATAAATTCTAACAAGTACATGTTAAACCTAATTTTGCTTTTTATGTGCTTAGATTGCTAAATATTTATTCTAAATAAAATAATTTCTATTTTTAAAACTTCTAATATCTGGATCCCCTATGTAATGTAATGTTCCACTGAAAGCCTGGATCTTCTTAGGTTTAAAAAACATGGTTTTAATCTCTAGTAATTAGAGAAATGCATTTTAAACTACACTGAGATTCCTCACTCCAGTCAGAACAGCAATTTTCAAGAACAAAAGTATCAATAAATGTTGGCGAGGATATGGGGAAAAGGGTACACTCATACACAATGGTGGGACTGCAAATTGGTACAACCACTTGGAAAGTAGTATGGAGATTCCTCAGAAAACTTGGAATGGAACCACCATTTGACCCAGTTATCCCACTCCTTAGTATATACCCCAAAGACTTAAAAGCAGCATACTATAGTGGTGTGGCCACATCAATGGTCTTAGCAGCCAATTCACAATAGCTAAGCTATGGAACCAACCTACGTGCTCTTCAACAGATGAACGGATAAAGAAAATGGGCTATCTATACACAATGGAATATTACTCAGCCATAAAAAACGGCTTTATGACTTTTGCTGGTAAATGGATGGAAATGGAGACCATCATGATAAGTAAAACAAGCCAGTTCCAAAAAATCCAAAGGCCAAATGTTCTCTCTGATATGTGGATGCTATTGCACAATAAGGGGGAGGGGGAAGAATAGAAGCTCACTGGAATAAAGGGAAATAAAAAGAAAGGGTGAGTTAGATTAGGAAAGACAGTAGAATGAATCAGACATGACTTTTCTATGTTCGTATATGAATACACGACCAGTAAAACTCCACATCACATACAACCACAAGAACGGAATCCTAATTGGAATAAGTTATGCTCCATGTATGTATACCATGCCAAAATACACTCTACTACCATGTATATCTGAAAAGAACAAATAAAAATAAACAAATAAATAAATGAAAATTTTAAAAAGTTAAAGAAAAACCCATAGTTTTACAGTTAACTTTGGCTTTCATTGAATGTTTTTGGGTATATGCAGATTTCAGAATATAGTTAGAATACTTCTAAATATGGATAATTAGAAAGATTTCTTGGAAGAAACAGGATTTTAGTCCAAAGAAAAGGAAAAGAAAGAGAGATCCATGCAGCAATTGAGATAGTTGTTATAATTTGGGGAAGAATTTGGGCAAATGCACAAAGTTAGGAGTATTTAGGAGACAGATGCCAAGAATGGGTATCCCAATTAAGGGCACAACACCAAGCAAGATGGCAGCAGAAGTAAAATGCACCTTCTGCAAACAATATGGCTGCATGGCATTGAGGTTGCAAACATTTCAGATTCATTTGTGAAAGCTTAAATATTTAAGCATATTTTCTATTTATTCATGTGCTTATTCATTATTTATAAAATCATTAGTTAACAAAGCTTTTATTTTGGAGTTATTTCATTTTTTTAAAACCAAATAATTTCTAAAATCTGTGTTAATTCTTAGGCTTTTCCTCAGGAGGATAGATAGAAGAAACATTGCAAATATAAAGTTGCCCATTTTCTTCCACATTTTCAGTATTTTCTCAGCAACCTATCTAGTTAAAATTAAATTTTTCTTAATCTTTCCCCTGCTATCTAGTAAAATAATGAGTTTAAGGTTCAAGCACTACATGTACATGCACACATACAATTTTAAATTGGAAAGGATATATATTTGCCAGGAATTCTGTTTCATTTTTGTTAAATATCATTCTTTAAAATCATCATTAAAAGTGAGCTGTGGGTTTTTTTCCCCAACTATTTCTTCATAGGCTAGCTAATGACAGTTGAGAAGGCTTTCATCCTTCTTATTTCGGGATGAAAAGCCTGTCTCTGACATTAATTCTGCAGATGAAAGGGTGAGTACTTTTCCTTTTACAATGTCTGCCTTTCAGCTTCCCTTCTTGGTAAACCTGACAGGCAACCTCTAACCCAAGCACATTGTGAAGTCCTTCTGTGGGTCCAGAAAGAAAAGTGATCATCAAAAGATAAAGCTGCAGCTATATTTCTTTTGCCACCTTGAACATATTTCAGAAATACTCCTTAAACTTTAAAAGGCTTTAGTATTACCAATTGTTTATGGTATTTGGATTGGGAGAAATTAAAATACAGATTTAAAAAAATTTTTAGTTGCAGATGGACACATTTATTTATTTTTATCTGGTGATGAGAATTGAACCCAGTGCCTCACACATGTTAGGCAAGCACTCTACCAGTGAAGCACTTTACCACTCTAGCCCCTAAAATACAGTTCTTTAACCCAGATGGACAATTTCATATCAATGAATAGCTCTTTTCACTTTTATATATATGGCTCATGTTATGACTTAACATCTGCAGAAATTAACACTATGCATATGCCAGATCTTCATAGCAGCCATGAAGAGA
This sequence comes from Xerus rutilus, assembly GCA_028644305.1. Taxonomy (NCBI): domain Eukaryota; kingdom Metazoa; phylum Chordata; class Mammalia; order Rodentia; family Sciuridae; genus Xerus; species Xerus rutilus. The sequence goes on from CM053400.1 coordinate 129,154,276, forward strand.
TGTATAAAAATATTAGGCATCAGCTGATAAAACATACATAAATAACATCAATGAAGTAGAGCATCATTCTGAAATATAATTTGATTCTTCTGTCAATACAAAACATTTTCTTATGAATGGTTAGGAAGGATATATTGAAAAGAAAAAAAGATTTAGAAATGAATGCCAATCCTCCCTCCCCTCTCTCCTCATTTTTTTTTAGAGAAGTATGCGTACATATATTTTAATCCCAATGAATGGCTCAGGGCAGTACTCCTTAAATTGCTTAACTACTGGAAAAGGGCTATTATAGGTAGTGGGTCTGGAGATACAGTAGACAGTAGTTATGCTATGCCTGTTTTTTACTTTTAAAATAATCTGAATTGCTTGTCTGCACTAATGCACATTGATGACATTAATGTTTACAGCATGGGATGGTTTCTTCAAAGGAAATAGCTCTAGGTGACCACTATCTCCAGCATGGTGTGCTTTGTTCATTTTGTAGATTCTAGTTCTCCCACCTACAGGCTTGTGCATCCAGGGACATACATGCGTTTTTCTGATAAATATGAAATATTCAACAAATCCAGATTTGTGCATTTAACATACATTGTAAGCAATGTCATACATTGTAAGCAATGACATTGTAACAATGTCATACATTATTAAATGCATTTAACATACATTGTAAGCAAAGGTCATATGAACATGATTTCTTCTCTCAAGGAGCTTTTAGCATTGTTAGAGAAGTACAAACATGTGAAGAGCTGTAATTCACAATATAAAGTGTGATCAGGTTCAGAGAAAAATGAAATCACAGAAGAAGACTGGTTGCATCAGTGAAAATATTTGTGGAGGAGGATGTTTCGAGTGTACATAAGTCCGAAAAGAATGAATCAAAAAGACTTTCAGTACTGGAAATAGTATCAAGAAAGGCTCCAAAGGATATAGAAATTACTGATTTTTTTCTTTCTCCAATGCATAGGATGCATGACTGCTAGAAGATAACTTAAAAATGAATCATTGCATTTCATGATTGAAAACCAAACTGCAAAAAGACAATAAAATAAGTGTTTTTGCAAATCTAAAAATAAGCTTGAAATTGTTACTTTTCTACACACCAAGAAATAGGTTGAGTTTCCAGCTTATAGCATCAATATAGGTCTCAGCACTTATATTTTTAAATAATCCAATTGAAGAAGCATCATAATCATTCTAATTACAAATGCCAATGATATTTTTCTATTTTGAATTCTCAAATTTGAACTTTAAGCAGAAAAAATTCATAAAGAGATTTACAGTGAGGATTGCAAGTAATGTAGCCTTTTTATGTAATCATTGTAATCTTAAATTATTATTTCTTTACATTATAACACAAAAATTTATTACAGATGGATCAAAGACTTGAAGATATGATTTAAAATGATAGAATTCGAAGATAAAAAAGTGGACTTTTTTCATGACTTTGGGATCGGTAAATGCTTCTCTGACAGACCTGACACTACACTAACTATAAAGAGAAAGCTTAATAAATTGAAGTTTCTTGAAATTAGGATATTCTGTTAAGAGACAAGAGTGAAAGTAAAAGAATAGAGAGGAATGAAAAGTATATATATAAAGTTCATGTACCCAGCACTTATAAAATGTTCCTACAAATAAATAAGAAAAATGTATACAACTCACTTTATCCACTCAAGTTCTATATAAGTATACTTTAGCATCTAGCAGTTCCCCTCCTAACTATATAGCCAATTTAAAAAAGTGTAAATGTATGCTCCAAAAGACATGTATAACAATGTTCTTAGCAACACTATTTTTAATTATGTTTAACAACCCTAATATTCAACAACAAAATGAATAAATAATTTGTGGTATAGTCATCAACAAAAAGAACAAATTATTCTTATATAAAACAAAATGGATGTATCTTACAAACATATTGAATAAAAAATTCCACACGGAAAAGTCATACAATGGAATCATCTGTTCTGTGTGTGTGTGTATGTGTGTGTGTGTGTGTGTGTGTGTGTGTGCATGCGCATGATACTGGGGATTAAACCTAGGATCGCATGCATCCTAGACAGGCACTCTACCATTGAGCTACATGTCTGGCCACAGAATTATCTACTCTGTGATTCCACTTATATAAAGATTAAAGTAAGCAAAACTGGTTTTCAATAAAATAAATAAGATTGTAAGTTATTTTTGGAGAGGAAGGAGGCATAAAAGAGAGTTCTGGAGAGATGGTTATGTTCTCTACCTGTAACTGAGTGGTCTTCACACAGATGTGTAAACTTTGGAAAATTTCATTGAACTGCATGCTTAAGATTTTTTCACTTTACTGCATGTGTGCAACATTTCAACAATGATGATTTAACAATCAAATATGCATTTGCAATTAAAGAAGAAAGCCTATGTGTGTTAAAATTTGGTCATATAATATAATTGTGCTAAATGTACCTTCAAATGGCTGCTTTTAGTAAGAATGAAAACGTGTCCTATGGTATGCAGAATTGAATACTATTTCAGTTGTGAGAAAAAATGCACTACACATGAACAAAAATTTAAAATATTTGTTTTTAATCATGTGTACAGCCAGTTACTTCTATCCAAAAATTTAATGCTTTGTTTAAAGTCCACTGACATTATAAAGTAGCAAATATAAAGTGTCTGGTTAGTTTTGATTGCAATAATATTTTTCCATTATTGAGTACCTTCTACTTATGTTATTGTTTTAAGTGCTTTCACATGTTAACTCATCCTAATACACAAAGTGACAAGGTGAGATAGCTAGTATTATTTCCCTTTAAAAAGAAAAAATCTAGCCAGGCGTGGTGGCACACACCTGTAATCTCAGCATTTTGGGAGGCTAAGACAGGAGAATTGCGAGTTCAAAGCCAGCCTTAACAGTGAGGCGCTAAGCAACTCAGTGAGACCCAGTCTCTACATAAAACGCAAAATAGGGCTGGGGCTATGGCTCAGTGGTCGAGTACCCCTGAGTTCAATCCCTGGTACCAAAAAAAAAAAATAAAAAAATAAAAAAAATAAAAAGAAAAAGAAAAAATCTGAGGCTTAGAGAGGTCAAGTATCATATTCAAGACCCCATAAATTTAAGCAGCTTAATTTACATTCTATGTCTTAAAACACTGTGCTCACTGCTGCCACCTCCCAAACTCACCACCATGAGAATTTTATTCTCCCAGTAGAGATGGACTTACCAACTATGTGGTGAGAGAAAAGTCTTGTTGTCATAAAACTATATTATGAATTAAATGTCTAAAAATGCCTATATGCTCACTTTTGTAAGTGCAGAGATTAAAAACGCATATAGGACAAAACATACATTTAAAAATAACTTTTAGCTATGCACATGAATAGAAAATAACAGCTTGAAGAAAATATGACATTGATAGAGGAAGAAATCATCTTTGTAGAAATGTATCTGCTAGAATGCTTTAGGCTGCAAGTAACTGAATTCTGAAGTCAATGTGACTTCAGGCATTCATTACTTCTTATAGCAAGAACATGGAGGGAAGGTGTACCAATGGTTGGTTAATATCAGGGAGATTCAGGCATTGCCTATTTTGATGTTTGAGCAGGGTGATATAGGTCTCTGCCCTCAGGTTTGTCTCTCTGCTTGATAATAGCTGCATCTTTAAATTTCACAAACTTATATGTAAGCACCTAAAGAGATACTTTCTCTTTTTGCATTTCTTTTTATCAGAAAACTCTTGCAAACACTTCCTCTCAATTCCAAGTAGGCCTTCCTTCCTTTCAGTAACCAGGGTTGTATGACCTGCTCATGCTGAATTAGTTGCTAGTAGCAGGGACAGATTGTGATGACTGGCTTTGGCTGATAACATGTACCTCCCGAAGATGTCAGCTTGATGGTGTGTGAAAATGTGGACACCCTGAGTATATTGGAGACTGTGGGCTTGGCAGAAAGAAAAGGGCAGAAATCTGGTTATTGATTAGGCAGCCAACTACATTTGTCATAAGACAGAAGTAATGCTAAAAGTAGCCAGTCTTTACAAGTAATAGTTTAGCCATAGACTAGAGTGTCACTTTGATAGGAATTCTGTCTACACAGATTTCTCAACAATGAGTAAAACATGCACAGTGTTCTGAGTATTTGACAACATTGTATTTGATTTTCTCTTCAAGATAATGTATATAATCAAGAATGACAAGAGTTATCACTTAAATGTTAATGTTTAACATGGTGAATTATATAAAATCATTCTTTTGTATTAAATAACCTGTATTACCCCAATTGGAAGCCAATAAAAACACTCAGTTAAGAGTGTCTCTTTTTTCCCTTGCCTGGAGAAAGTTTGGAATTAAAACATTAAAACTAAATTTTATTTTCTTTAATGTAAGCATTTTTGAGTCAGATTTGTTCATTGCGTGGAAAGGTTTAAAACTGAAATATTCAAGGATTGTCACTGCATTTAACTTAATTTCCTTATTACCTTCATTTCTTTTTTCTCAATTTGAGTTTTCTTTGAAAGTACTTCAAATGATATTATTACTTTTAATGCTCTTTATTCACTACTTGGCTTATTTTCAATGCCATGTAAAAGTTGCAGTATAGAAACGTTCTTCAACTACTGGAACAAATTATTGCTTTTACAAATGCTACAAATGATTTTTTTTTTTTTTACCATGGATTCTAAGGATCTTCCATCAGTTTGTAGGAGGAAAAGCTAGTTTTCTGAACCTAGTGCATGAGAACAAAAAATAATCATTTGACAAGTATGCATTTAACACTCCTTTTATGCTTAAGTTGCTATAAAATTGTGAAATTACACTTATGAAAGATTTATGTGCACCAGAACTTGACACTTTCCTCACCCTTCAGATAAATGATGCTTCCTCTTTCTTCTTTTGAGAAGAAGCAAGGTCTCATGGTCATGTGACTCTTAAAGCTGAGATTTTCAAGTTTGATTTAAAAAGAAGCGTAGTTGGATGGTGAAGACAGGCAGCCGTTGAGGTACTAGTTACCAGAATGTTTTACTTCAATCATATGCTAGATACTCTAGTATTTAGACATTGAGATTATAACTCAGTACAAAAGAGAAGCAAAGGTAAATGAATTAGGACTACAGAAGTAGTTCACAAATAGATTGCTTTCCTAGTATGTGCAAGGCTCTAGATTTTTGATCCTCAGTACCACCCCTCCTCCCACACAAAAGTAAATGATTAAATAAATGCTTTTAAAACAAAAACGTTCCTATAGAAAGCACTGTATTCAGCAGGGTGAGCATGCAACATTATGGATTGTAACCTACTAACGTTCATACTCTATATTACAACATGGACAACAGGGAGACTCCTTTCACTGTCTATTCTAGGACTGAGATTTAAATTCGTGTCAACCTAGAACTGTTAAATTAACTGCTGGTAGCATTTATATTAACTCCATATATATATATATACACATATATATATGTATATATATATGTATATATATGTATATATACATACACATATATGTATTAATAAGAAGTTAAAAAAAAAGTGCTGCAGTCATCTTGAGAAGATAGTGCTGCATATCTGATGGGCGAAATGTAGCTCTCAATTGTCAGGCAACCTTAACCACCCATAGCCCCATCATTTTATGAAACCCATTCCCCATCTGGACTTCATAAAGACTTAATGGAACCAAAGAGAACAACTTCTCCATTATAGATCCTAGGTCCTGGAACAGATGCAGGCCCCTGTAGAAAATCAAAGAAAAAGTCTTCTCTCCAACCCGCCCCCAGTTCGCCTTTTTTGTCTCCATTGAAGGTAAGGAACTAACCCGACATCTAGCCCCTGTTCCCGGGCAGGACAGCTACTTTTCTGTAAATACTACTGAAACATTTTGGAATCTTATCAGAAAGGAACAAGAGGAGGATCTTTAAAAGTAGGAGATCCGAAAGGGGCGGAAGGAATTGGGGGACCTCCTCACACACACACCTCCCACTCGGTTCAGTCAATCCCCTCCTGGGTCTCCGAGGTCCAAAGCACGCCCACAAAGGCCGCGCGCCCTGGCTTCCCCGCGCCAGGAGAAGCGGGGCGGGCTGCTGCTGCGCTGCAGCGGGCCTTGGGCCAGGGCCGGGTGAGGTGGAGGTGGGGTGGGCGAGGAGGAGCGCCCACGTCACGTGCGCGCGCAGGGACCGCAATAAATGCACAGGAGCGCGAGCGAGCAGCGGAAGCGCTTAGCATCTGGCTCTGCGCGCCCAGACTGCACCCAGCAGGAGCGCGAGGTCGCTGCCGAGCCCTGCTGGTGTCCCCGCCCCTTGCTCCTGCAGATAATGCTCAGAGACGCTCCGGCGCCCACCGTGGCAAGCTAAAGAAGCAGCTCTCTTTCCGCCCCAACCTTTTCGTCTAACTTTGGAGCGCTTTGCCTGCTACTTCTTCCAGGTTTGAAAGGAACCGAGAAGTCAGAGGCTTGCGTCCCCCTGCAGTCAGCGCCCTCCTTGCTCAGGGACGCGCTGTGTCCAGGTCCTTCCTGAACACGGCTGTGTGTTTGCAGTGGTGTGTAAAGACTGGAGGCGGCTGCGGAGGCCGGCCTTCCTGCTGGGCTCAGCTCTCCTAGGGACCTTCACACTGGAGAGGTAAGGGCGTTACTAAACCCCATCGTTCACTGGTCACACTGCCACCTTTCCCTAGCTCTCCTTTTCTTTTTAACTCTAAGTAAGAATTGAAAAAAAGCCAACTTGTAGAGAAGGGTCGATCATGGAGGGTAGGTGGGCTACCGAGAAAGCAGTGGCTGTGGAGTGACCGGGATCCTGTTCTTGTAAGTGACTGTTGGTTTCACCTCCTCCCCAGGCGCGCGCTCTCCATTGGGTTCAGTGTGCGCCTGTGGTGTAAAGGAGGTAAAACTCTGAAGTTGCAGGCTTTCTTGGATGAGGTACAGGTTAGGCACAAACCTTCCAAGAAAGAGCATCTGTTCTTGACCTGCGCGATGGATAAGAGACTCTCCCCAGTGACCGGAACCATTCATTGGGACCTCTCTATGTACCTACAGATACAAGTATGAATAGCATTTTATACTTCTTTAAAACATTCACCCTCAACTTCAGAATGAATGGACATTATGAATGCCTCTTAACAAGAAATGGGGCACTAGAATCAAATAATGCCTTTTTAAAAAACAAAAACCAAAACAAACAAACAAAAAACCAACCACCTTGAAAGTCTAGAGAGGAACATTGAACCTCCAGATGGAAATAAACACACTAGGTACAGACCACCTTTTTCAGGCTCTATGTAATGTGTAGCGGTTTAAAGTCTTGTAATTCAGATTTTTTTTTTCCAACCTTGAACTCTCCTGAACTACTTTTCCCATTTGTTTTTGACCTCATGGTTGTCTTAGAAAATATAATTCTCTATTTTGTGGAAATGGTGCATTGTTTAAAGTACTCTCAAAGGTGGAAAAATGGGTTGGAGATAATTTCAGAAAGTAGATAATTTCAGAAAGAGCAGGTTTTATATAGACAAACTGGCACATTCTCTTTATAACTACTGTGTTGCTTTTGTTATTAGAATATTAATATCTGTTGGTATGTTCATCTTAATCACGTGCCATGTCGTTTTAGCCAAAAGGAGTGGAAGAGCCTGTCTTGGAGATTTTCCCGGGGAAATCCTGAGGTCATTCATTATGAAGTGTACCATGCAGGAGTGGCTGAGAGTAACCACAGTGCTATTCATGGCTAGAGCAATTCCAGCCATGGTGGTTCCTAATGCCACTTTATTGGAGAAATTGTTGGAAAAATACATGGATGAGGATGGTGAGTGGTGGACGGCCAAGCAAAGAGGCAAAAGGGCCATCACAGACAATGACATGCAGAGTATCTTGGACCTTCATAATAAATTACGAAGTCAGGTGTATCCAACAGCTTCAAATATGGAGTATATGGTAAGGACATTTTTTCAAGTGGTACATACAAAAGAAATGTTTATTGATGCTTTCAGCCATCATGGTTAGATTCCTTCATGTTTTTCTTTAATCTTTTAATACTCCTCCCATATGAAATAAAAAAAGCTTTTGTTCAAGGGTATCTTCCTCTACACATTCTTTTATTAGTTTATCTCTTATTTCTAAGAGCTGTTTGAATTTCAGAGAATTAACTACCTTCAATTGCAAGTAAGTGTTCCAAATTCTACTCTTACCGGAAAGTTTCTATGCTGCTGGACAGCAGGTGCATTGGCTTTTAAATGACTTCATAGAATAATGACATCCTAATACCTGATAGAACCTTATGAATGGTGAGTCTGGAAAGTTCCGAGATGATGAATTTGAAGAAGCTTTCTGAATTGCATATATATACACAATATAATACATACTATATATATAAGTTTCTAATGGGCCTTTACGTCTTACAAATATATAAATGACATTATAAAGGGCATATTTCTGTGGTTGCTTTATATGTTATAGTGCTTCAGCAATGGCTTCCCCCTTCCCTGGATTCATTATTTGTGAACACTGAAGTATGAAAATAAGGCTGGGAAAAGTATTAAATAAAAATATTCATTTAATCTTTGATAACCTTATATTTACTCAGCATAAATTAACAATTTTGGGCAATTATATTACTCTGTAAGACATTAGTGTACCCTCCATATTTAGAAAACTTCAAAAATTCATATTACTTCCATGAATTAGCTATGCACTAGCAAAGCCTGAAAATAAATAGTAGTTGGTGACACCAAAGATTATATAATCAACATTAGAAATAATATTTCTTCTTTGGATACATTGCTGGGTGCAGTTACTTTTAATGCATTTGGTGTTTCCTTTTTTTCTATGTTTACATTAGTTGTCTTGGATATTCTTCATTTAGATAACTGTCAAGAAATATGGAACTCTAAGTTTCCATTACCCATTTCAAAATATTGCATTATATTGTTTTGATTTTTACTGGACAAAATATTTTACCCCAAAGAAGGTAGGTAGTACTCAAGAGAACTTGAGAATTGGGGGCCAGGAATCAGGCTATGTGGCTTTAAATTTTGGCACTGACCCCCACTAGTTGTGTGACCCCCACTAGTTGGGCAGTTTCTTTCTACTTCAGTTTCCTTATGTCTAATGCATGTACTCATCTTAGAGAGTTGTTGTGAAGATTAAATGAGATAGATAACCTGGGCAGTGTTTAGCTCATTAGCTGATGTATCGCAAGATCTCAGTAAGTGTTGCTATGATGTATATAACCAATATTCTTTCTTCCTCATATGTTTAACAATATCATTTAAAGAAATCATTAACTTCCCAAAATTCAGTGCAGGATATGGTATCTCTAATGTCTCGTATTTCTGCTTCTTGTGAATCTTAAAATGTGTGTTCATAATGAAAATAGTATGACTTCATCTACCAACTTTCAAAGAGAGCCAATTATGGAGCCTTTCCAAGTAGGCCACTGTATGTTTATTCCATGTGGCTAGGTATTGAGTTGCTTTTTCTTTAAGGAAGAACTTCGGAGTTCAAACCCACAAAAGGAAATCTGAAAATATTTGTGTGTGATTTAAGGAAATGTATGGAAATCATGAAAGAACAGTTCTGTGATTCTTTTTCATGTCTTACTTCCAAAAAAAATAACTATCTATTGTATGATGTCTGGTCTGGGATGTTTATATGAGTTTCTTTTTAGTTTCATTGGTTTCATTCTGTCCTTAAAATGTAGATTCAGAAACCAGCCAGGGTTTATGTTGTGTTGCCCTTAGATACTATTGGCACTGGAACTGTGTCTTGGCCTTTAACCAGACTTCAGAGGAGTTCAGAGCCTCACTGTAATACTGGAATACAGGTTTTTTAGAATACACATGCAAGGGGAAGTTTAAAAAAAATTACTTGTTGTAAATACTGTTGATTTATGTATTTTATGGTAGTATAAGTACAGATGTTGATTGATCTTGTAAAATACAATGTATTCTCAATCATTATTGAGAATGTACTTATTTTGAGAAAACAAAATTAAAAACTGGCTGAAAAGCTATTTTCATAAAATCTGCAATGTCCTATATGATAGATGCCACCACTTGGCCATGTCCATGTATACCATGTATGTCATTTCATATTGCATGTTTGAATAACCAGTTACCTTATTTACAATTGGTGCTTATTTTAGTCCCATGGTTGCTAAGCCACATCCACACTTATTAACATCACATCCCCACCCTGCTCTTATCCTCATTTAACGTGGAAGGTTAAAAATTGACTCTGGAAAGCTGAACCTTTCCTTGCAGAACTTACAAGTTGATTGAGAAGAAAGAATAGAAACATCTGAAACCTTTCTAGTAAGCAAGGACACAACGTTGTTTGTTTATGGACAGTGCCAGGGGAGCACAGAATGGTGGAATGTTCTAACTGAGAGGTGGGATGATGAGATGTTTGCTATTTCTTGAAGCTGGTCAGCACCACAAATGGTGGAAGAGATTGGGGGACATGTGTCAGTGAGTGAAAGGGGAGCAGACATGTGCAGGGTGGCTTGTCAGGCTGATTATCAGGAACCAGAAGCACATTGGGCTGATGGAATCACACACATGACAGAGTCAGGAAGGGGAGAAATGAGTTATTGCTGATGGGAACTGGTAATCCTGAAGAGAGATTTTTCTATATTTAATTTAGGCCAAATTGAGAAATGGAAGCCTTTTAGTCATCAAAGGAAGTTCTTGCTGAAGATGCAATGGATTTTAAAGGAAAAAATAACTGGCTTTGGAACTGGATAGAGTCATGTTTTGTCTCTGCTTCCTGCTGGTATTAACTCTGATGGTTGGCAACCATTTTGGATATTGTTTCATTCATTGGTAAAATTGGTGAAAAAACCTAAAGCCCACAAGTTGTAGTAAAAGGAGTCTGTTGAACAGATTTGCTTTCTTCAAGACTTTCCATCCATGAGCTATGAGACTTCACCATTTGGCTTGTATATTCCTATGTCCTTGTTTTCTACTCATCCTTAAAATTTGTTTCCCAGGGGGCTGGGGATATAGCTCAGTTGGTAGAGTGCTCGCCTGGCATGCACGAGGCCCTGGGTTCAATCCCCAGCACCACACACACAAAAAATGTTTCCCAGGATTTTGCTTTTGTTCGTCTTCCTTCTATAGTGCCACTTCTTCTCCTTGACTTTAAATACCCTCTGATGTTCATGGCTTCATGTTCCATGTCTTCATCTGACAGCTGTCTTTGTGTACATCTTTGTCTTGCCCCTCCTGTCCATTGCATCCTCTCCGTGTGATGTGCTTCCACAGAAATGTCAAGCAAAGGATGTCTGAAAAGGAAAATAACTACCTCTTCCTTTTCCTTCACCCTCATTTGCCCACCTGCATTCCTTCCTGGCATCTTTCTCAGTGAATGTCACTGATATCTGCTCAGTCCTAAGAAACGGACAAATGAACGAGCAGGTAATTGGATGTATCCTCAAGTCCTGCCTCCCCTTTCCACGCACAAACACGAATACCGACGACTCCTTGCCAAGTTCAGTAGAGTTTGTCTCAGGAATCTTTCTGAATTTGTCTCAGAATCTCTTCTATTTTATTTGCTCATTGCCTCACCTCTACATTGGTAGTTGATCTTTCCACCAAGAAGACTATACCAATCTGTTTCTACTTTATTTCTAACTTAGTCCACCCTGCTCACTTTTATGAAAGCTGACTTTTTCCTTAAACAAATCTGCGCTGGTCACTCACCTATATGCTTGTCTCCTCCTAGCAAACTCCTATTTATTCTTCAAGACTGAGCTCAGACATTGTCTTTCCTAGGAAGTTTTCTCTGGTGTACTTATTCCCTTACCTTCCTCCTAAAGCATTTCACTGTAGCCTGTTGATAGCATTTAAATTTTGTTGCAATAAAATATTTGCATCTCCATTTTCCTTTCCTTGGACATTAGGAATCATACCTTATTTATCTTTAGCATCCAGTACTTGGTACATAGAAGTACTCAGTAAGTGTTTGTTGATTGAATATTATTGAATGCTCAGTAAATATGTGTTGAATGAAGGGATAGATTAAAAAAAAACAGGTAAGATATATGTGAGACAACTATGGAGGTCAGGTAATAAGAATTTATTATTAAAATAATAAAAATTCTGGAAGAAAGGATATCACCAGCACCAGAGGCACTGAATGGAAAATAGAAACAACTTGAGAGGAAGGCATAAATACTTCAGATAATTCAGAACAAAAATTGTTTTTTCAGACACTCAAGGTATGCTAAAAATTATCAAGTGTCCTGGAACTTAAATAGTAAAATGTAGTAATGTGTATTTACATCTTGTTAACACATTTTTAACATGTGGTCTCCTAAAACATTATATAGATCAACTAAAATCTAAAATTGTTTACTATTGTACAAATTGTGGCTATGTCTAGAATGTGCTCTAGCAACCAAGGGCTTGACCTAAAAGGGACACACTGCCCAATTATATAAACCGTTTCCCACTATTACTACTGTTTTCATGTCTTCCTGAGACCTGTTGGCAGCCATCTGCGAGGTTTGATGGCTGGGCGTATTTACTCTCACCTCACATGTGGGTGAGGATATGGGCAGAAGCTTGGCAAGACTCTATTCCAAATGTGAACAAAATTCCACTGAAGGCCTCTCCTTCTGCTAGGCAACCAGAGGCTGTAAACCTGGTGGTACTTTCAATCTGCAGTGTGTGATGAGGCATACAGTGGCTTGGTTCTAGTGTGTCTCTTGCATTCTTTCTAAGGCCACACTTAAAATGTGAAATTGGGTTTTTCCTTATGTGTTTCAGTAGTATGTAATTCCAGAAACTCAACATGGGGAGCAACCTTGTTTGTTGAACAGGGTGATGCTAATCTGTGATGTACAAAGGATGTGCAGAAATCTTTAGCTTGTGGGTTGCTGTTTGCTCACATAAATCTCTTATTTGCCCTCAGTAACATATATCTAAAATAAATGCAGATGAACACATGATGGCTTTATCTCCATTGACCCATAGCTCGATGTTTACACATTTTTTACTCGAAAAGTGTCTGGAGTTTATCACAGTTAAGGTTTCATTGTAATTCTTGATTCCTAAAGCAATAGTTTTCTGTGAATAGTGCTTGTCTTATTATTTTCAAAACTTAAATATTTTTAACTTTGTGCAATATCTACATGCACTTAGAGATACATGAAATCTCTTATGGTTCATAGAATATCATCATTAATTTAAAGTTGCTAAAATTTCTTTATTCTAAATTTAAAATAGCCTATTTAATTTGCCTGATGTGTTATTTCATTTTAGTAGGAGTGCTTTAAGTATCTTCATTTACAAAATTTTAAAGTTTGTGAAACATGACTGAATTTTTAAAAGTTCATTGACACTTTAAATTTTTTTTCCTTTGGAAATTGCACTGTAGATAACAGTGCTTGTAGAAATAAAATGACCTTATAGCCCAGCTCTACTGAACTTTATAATAACTTTAGAGCAACTGCTTGGAGTTCTGGGATTTACTAAATGTAAGCAACTGAGGTAAGGCTTTAGACAGGCAAGAGATGGTATGGAGTTTCAATGGAATACTCAGAGCTAGAAGAATGCCACAAGATTATGCAATTGTAGCAGTATTCATTCCTTTGTTCAATGTATGTTGGAGTTTACCATGAGCTGTTTGGGGCTCAATGCTAAAACACAGCAAGCATTCCTCCTAGCAAGGAATAGATGTGAATGCCCTGAGTAACCAGACTCAGCAAGTGCACCATGTGGCTGATAGAGCTGGGGGAAGCGCAGAAAATGAGGTTGGAGAACTAATTAGGGAAGAAAAATAAAGGTCATTATAGAGATTCTCACCTTTTGTGATTAAAAAATTTTTTTTGAATAGAGGAGGAACTGATCTTATACTTCCTCAGGATTGTTCTAGATTTGTTGCAAATCATCTTTAGGTGGTAAACAGGGGCAATGGTGTGGGAAGAAAGAATTACTGAAGTAATCACAGTGATGGTGGCTAGGAGTATGGTGGCAGCTGTGAAGGTGTTGAAAAGTGGCAAGAGTGTGAACGTAAACCTCTTTGTAATCATAACCTCCATTCTGAAAAATTCGAGGAAGCCTTGTTGCAGGACTATACAATTGACTTTGCTGCTAGTGGGCTGAGATTTTCTGCGCCTATTACAAGATCTAAATCTCTCTATGCCTAGGCTGCAGGCTTTTGAAAACTGAGGGCATTATCCACTCTGGTTTAAATATAGATGGGGAGGTTTCTGGATCCATCAATTTGTAGGGAGTTCTAGAGTGGTTACAGAGATTCCAGACATCACCAGTTACTTGGTACCCATGTTATCAGCACAATCCGAAAAGATTAAAGGCAGCAGAACTCAAACCTGCCTTCTAACTTCTCTGAAAAGAGAAGTCTGCTGTTTTTCTAATTTATATCCTCTCCAATCCCTAAACCCAGCCATTTGCCCAGTTCCCGCATAACAGAAGATGAGAACATTAGCATGAGATGCAGAACAGGACAGTATATTGTTAACTCTTTTCTAACTGTAATTTTTCAACTTAGTTTTAGAAGAGAGATTTAAATTAGGGGATAGATCTCAAATTTATGGACAGTTATATGAAAATGCAATTTCCTTGCATGATTTTTTTGTTATCTTTACTGAAGTCCTTTATGAAAAATTTAAAATATTTATTTGTAGCCATATATAATCACAGTTAAGAGTGGTAGTTCAAGAACATTCATTCTTGTTATCATCCAGGTTGTATTCTCTCATATATTTCTTTTAGTAATTCATACAACCAAATAATTGCATATGATTTAAGTGTCTGTTCAGGACATTACAATACCATGACTAAGGAACTCTTTCTATATTTTCCTGAATATTTGTTGCCCTTATAATTTTAAGGAGTTTGTAATTGATTAAACAATTTAGTTGTATTGGTAAATTTGTGTATCAGAAAATGCATTTAATTCAATAGATGTTGACTGAGTGTTTATGTGCCAGGCACTCTACTTGATTCTGGGAAATACATTAATGTATGAAAAGTTCATCAAGTTATGAAAATAAGCAGAGTGAGATGATAAGGAATGATAGCTGTGAAACTAATCCTGTTGAATAGTAGGGAATGTTTTTCTGAGTTGCTGGTTTTTGAAATGAGTGCTGAATTATAAGGAGTCAGCTAAGCAGAGATACACACATGGTCATTCTAGGAAGAAGAAATACTGAGCACAAAGCCTTTAAGTCATCTTTTCGAGCTTCATAAAGAAGGTCAATGTGATTGAATGCTCTTCAGTTATAGGGGAAGAGAAAATGAAGTAGATATACAAGCATGGGCCAGAGACCTTTAGGGTCTTGTTGGATTCTATTCCTAGTTAGGGTAAGCCATTGGAGAGTTTCTTTCAAGGAACTGATGTGACCTTCTTGCCAGTGTCAATCTCTGGTAGCCTTTCAGAGTGTAATCTGAAGGAGGGCCAAGGCTGAAAGCAGATTGCTGAGTTAGGAATCCATCACTATATTCTAGGTAAAAGACAGTGGTGACTTGGGCCAGAGTGAGACTGAAAAAGATGGAGAGAGGCACATGCTTTCATGAATGTTTTGGTAATATTGCTGACTAGTTTTGTTGGTGGCTTTAAAGTAAATGGTGAAGTATAAGAAAGAATGTGGAATGTTCTGAGGTTTTGAAAGCCCATTTGTGAGTAGTTGAAGCATTTGATGAGACAAGAGGAGAAACAGCAGGAGAAGGTGAAGGTGAAATCAGGGGTTTCATTTTGGCTAAGTTTAGTTTGAGATTCTGAGTCATCCTCAGTTGCATTTAATGGTCAGTGAAGAGGTAAAATAATTGTGATAAAAATGTAGGGATCATGTAGATATTATTAGGAGCTATCTGAACTCACCCTGCTGAACAATATCATTCAAGGAAAGGACTTACAGGGGTCAAAAGCCTTGGATTGAGCCCAGGGGCCTGGTACTATGTAAAGGTCCAGCAGAAAGGAGAAGCCAAAAAAGAAGTTGAGAAAAAGTGGCCAGCAAGCTTGGAGGGAAAGAAAGAATAAGCTGGTGTCCCAGAAGCCAGGAAAGGACAAATCGACAAAGGAGAGGTCACTTTTTTCAGTATTGCTGAAAAAGTTGCAAGAGAGGAAGAAAAGTTGACAATGGTTTTGTCAATATGGAGGCCATTGGTAACCTTCTTAAGAAGAATTTCAGGGGTGAAGTGTGCCCAGAAACCCTAGTGAAGAGTAAGGAGAGAATGGAGGATGGGCAAGTAAAGTAACTTACCTGCTCAAGATGGCATTGCTGTGAAGGAGATGGGAGAAATGGGAGAATCACTAGAGAGGCATATGGAAAAGGTTTTGTTTTGAATTGTTAATGGAAACAAACAAGTTAAGAAAGCCCTAGGTGTGGGAAGGAGAAAATAGAACTACAAAGTCAGTTCATTTATTCAAACAGCAAAGGCTGAGGCTATTGACACAGAAACAGGTAGTTTGATGTGTTTGATAAAGAAAAGGGAATTTTTATGTGAATGCTTTTATTACCATGAAGCAAAATCATCATCTGGGATTGAGTGGGCAGGAAAGAAGGGCATCTAAGAATAAGACTGTTATCACTAGTATGAAATGGTGATTATGGAGATTCTATGTAAGGGTACTTGTGAAGTCAGACTTCAAGTTCACTTTTCTCTTGTTACTTTAAGTTCAGAAGTCTACTAGGTGTGAGAGAAGTTTACTAGTATGCCATGATGTTGCCAAAAAAGAAAGAAAAAAATCAGAGAGATAGTAAGTAATGGTGCCTTCTCTATTTTGCCATTGCTCATACCACTCTATCTAGCCCATGGTGTCACCACATGAGTAGGCAAGAAAGAGAAATTTAAGTCATGCTGAGAAAGAGATAATTAAAGTCATGATAGTAGTGGATCCATTCTTAAAGTATCTGGATATTAGACAATATAGATCAGGACACAGACTAGATAGTATATTTGAGGTTTACATTGAAAACTGAATGCTAAATATAGATATTTGTATAGGAACTCTAAAAATTAAATTAGATATCATTTATCCAACTATGTAACTTGCATTCATGGGTTACTAACTGGCCCAAAATATGAACTTAACACCATGATCTAGTGAATCTTACTGGTTTTCTTTTCTTTCAACTGGTTAATAGAATCAATAAGGTGTTATTATGTCAACTACTTACATATAACTTATTGGGGGAAAGAAAACAAATAGCCTGTATTGGTGGCTCATCAACTTCAAAGGTAAAATATGAAAACCAATGCAATCTCTTTAGCAGACTATGAATGCTTTATATTTTAAGCTTTTAACCAACACATATTTTGAAATCAGTTACTAGGATATTAAGAGTAGAAAGTATTTTTCATGAAAAAGCAACAAGGTATGGTTTGTGGGGTATAAATAAGGGGTACTTTATTCTCATCCCCTTCAAATTTAAAAAAAAATTTTTAGTTGTAGAGGAACACAATATCTTTATTTATTTTATGTGGTGCTGAGGATCGAACCCAGTGCCTCACACATGAGAGGCAAGCACTCAACTGCTGAGCCACAACCCCAGCCCCCTCCCCAAATTTTAATGTGCATAGAATTCCCTGGGATCTTGTTAAAAATGCGGATTTTTGATCCAATATCCTATATTCCTAACAAACTTCCAGGTGATGTGATAACTGCTGGGATCTCCACTTGAAGTAGAAAGCTTTTCACCTCCTACAGGAAGTAAGGTTTAAAGCTGACTCCAGAATTCAGCTTCTTTAATTTTCCCTTCTCAGTGACTACCTTCTCTTTCTCCCTTTTTATAAGGTAGCAAGTGTAATGACTAATGCAGGAGAAGAGAAGCCCCCTTAATTCCCTTCCAAGTACCTAGACTTCAGAGATGAAGAGGCTTGGACAATATGATTCCCCAAGGCCTACTGTTTAGATCCATCTAATTGGAAAAGGAGTGGAAAACGAAATATCAAAATTAGGCAATGACCCAGTTCTGTATAGTGAAAGTGCTGCTGGTGACAGGAGACATTTTAAAGGCATATGAGTGAGAAGGAAGGGAGGAGAATTTCAGGGAGGGAAGGTGTGAATGGAGTAGAAACTAGAAAATAGGATAATCAGCTATTAGATGAGACCTGCTGTGAGCATGGAGTTACTGTTATGAGCTGTCTCTTGTACGTTGGTGTTGTTGCAAACCCAACATTAAAGAGTAGTCACCCAAAGACCAACATGATAATGCATTGGGGTGGCTCTTGAATGAAGATGGAATAAGAACATCAGAACTTGTCTGCGAAGAAAAGACCAAGAGGTCTTGTATGCTGAGATTTTTATGAATAAAGTAAGTACAACCAGAACAATAAAAAGCAGTGCTGTCACATGGGAACATCTTTATACTCATTCCATATGCCTTGGGGTTTTGATGCTGACCTAATCTTGCCAACGTTGCTCATCTCTGCAGATCCTTTCTCTCCAAGAAATTTCTACTTTTCCTCACAATCAGCTTTTAAATAAATCTTCCCTCCAGAGTCAGATGCTGCCCCCACCCCAGTTCCATAACCTCTTAGACATGTCTCTGCTTCTTCTCTATACAGCCCCTGTCTCTCTCTGTCCCTGCATTCCTTTGTGGTTAGAGACTGTGCTGTTGTAATCTTTGTAATTCCCAGCTGAGCAGCTCACAGGTGCTCTAAGCTCAATATTATGCTAGTTGGAAGGAGAAAACAATGTGATGACTGAATAAAAAGATGACTAGATTTTCAACAATTTAAAGAGGACTGAATGCAAATGATTTGATTCTGTTTTGACAAGTTGGTTCCATTAGAAAATTGCGAAGGCATTCTTCCCAGTGAAGTATAGAGCCTATGTTTTACTTAATTTTCCATTTTTAAATGCAGCAACTTTTTGATTAGAGGGAAAAACTTCTTTAATAAGCATGACAAGTTTTTAAATTATCAAGGATTTTGATGATTTTCAAAGTTACAATGGGTCACTGACATCTCTGTCATGTGATGTGGGATGGCCAGAACCTCTCTGAAGGCAGGGAGGGGATCTTCCTAGAGACACAATGATCACAATGCAAGGGCTTTCCATTGACAACTGTCTTCAAAATATAAATCACCATGTGGTAAGATTAAAACATTAATATATTTTAAACTGCATAAGCATAACAAGTGCAGAATGAAGGAGTGACCAAGGGAGGTGTCTTAAAAGAGGTGTATTTTGAAATGGTATTTGGAAGAGGTTATAGTCATCATGTAATAGGGACTACAATAGAGAGCATTTGGATGGTGAGAGCTTTATCTGTAATTATTGATAGGGAAATATGAGTGCAGCTTTGAAGGGGAGAGTGTGGCAGATGTAATCAGTGTGAACTGATCTGGGTCTCTATTTTGGAGATACTCAAGGGCATATTTTCCCAAATGATGGAGAATCTTGTCCTATTGAGTGATACGGCAGACTTAAGCACATATCACTATTAATTTTTTTCTCTGCATACCTGTAAAGAAACATTTCATTAGGGTTAATTTGGCAGCATTTAGTTTGGTTTCTGTAAGTTATTATAAATTACTTCAAAATTTCAGGTTTATTAATATTTTAAAAATATTTGTCTTAGTATATATAGATATATATGTATATATACAAACATGTCTTTCTGTATATAAACATACAGAATAATATACACATGTATTTCTGTATACATAAGCATATATGTATACATATACATACATGTGTGTATATGTATACATATATATGTTTACTATTGGTATCACCTAAACTCTGAGGATAGTTAGAAGTCTTAGTGGAAATGTCATCTTGGGAATTTAATGTTAGCAAAAGTCTCCAATTAGTTAACTGTTTAGAGATTCAAAGCAATGCTAGGAATAACTTACTCTAAACTTTAATTTATATTCTGCGATTGCTCTTTCATTAGAACTTCAGATGTCAGTGATTATCTTGTTTTTAGATCATTCAAAAATTTGGAGTTAGGGATATAGAGCTTTCTTCTGGCATGTAAGAGACCCTGAATTTGATCCCCAACACTGACAGAAAAAATTGGATTTGAAATTCAGCCTTGGTCATGTGAAAATCAATAAGGTTCCAAATGGAAATTAAAAGTTTTTGTTAATTAAAGCAGATGTTGTGATTCTTGGAGTAATAGGAAGAAGAGAACACTTATTAAGATCTGGTTGTGTCAAATAATATGTTAGATGGTTTGCTGATAAAACTTTTGAGATCCTTGTATTCTCAGATATCTGTTTCTCACAGGAAACAAGTGATACAATAACATGTACTCTACAGAAAAAAAGAAACAAGAGAGGTCTATATGCAGTGTGGACTGGCTTAAGATGACCCACAGGAGATGGTTGGATGCCCGGCCTTGCATAGTGGACCCACAGCCTAGTGAGACTAGAATCTGGAAGCTGGACTGTGTGAGAGAACACCATTACCACAGAGAGGAGAGAGGAGAGGACTCAGAAGTACTTAAATTGCCCTGATTTGTCATTCTTGCCTTTCATTGGCCAAATCCAACCAGAAGCTAGAGAGCCTGAGGGGGCTCAGTGTGGGTAGTTGAGCCTTTTGAAACATAGTACATGACACCAGGGGGTGAGATGGCTGTATGAGGACAAATGAAGAATAACACAATGTTTATTTCTCAGGGTTTCAGATTAAGATTTTGGAAAGCTGTATGTGTGTATTTATCATCATGATAGTCATTGTTTTAAATGTCAGGAAGGCGTAAAGCTGAAGAATCTGATAGAAAATGCTACGGTTATTAAAACAGCTTTCAGCTTCCTAGCAGTCAAGAAAACAGGAGACTGTAGACTTTGCATGGTTCTCGCTGACTGGAAGCATAGCAACTTCTCATCCTTGAGGCGGGAATCATTGGTAAAAACACAGAATTCTCAACACAGTGATACAGGTAATATAAACAATGTTATATTGGAATTTCAAAACACGTAATGTGCATTTAATGTTTCTTACATTAGTCATTGATTTAAGTGGGAAATTTGATGTTAAGTCATAGGTGTCTGTTCTATATGTCCACAAACTTTTTCTTTTACTAAATTGTCCAAGACTTTTATTTGTTAATGCTTGTTTTTAAAGTAGGCATCTCTAAGTGCAATAAATAAAAGCAATTATTAGTTATCTTCAAATGCTAAGTTAATATTATTTTGATATTAAAATGTAAAATATATGAAATATTAAAAACTGAATACTGAGGTTTCCTCAGACATTGAGAGCTTAGTCCTGAAAAGTAAACTACTCCTCTGTTTACATGACAGTGAACAGAGTGATAGCATTACTGTAGCCTTTATCAGGAAGTCTATAAAGTGTTATGACATTAAAAAAAATAATTCAAGTTCAACTGTGTAGGGATTTGTCTTTATGTAACACAGGTGTGTAATGGATGTCCTTCCACCTAAATTTATGTCATCCTATATGTCTGAGGCTGGGAACTTAAGTTCTTGTGTATCTGACCTAAGTTATTGTCCAGTCCCAGGCCAACTGTGAGACTGGAAATAATCAATAAATGCTTATCTGTGATCTTTTCTGAGCCACATTTTATATTAGGTGCCATGGAAAGTGCATAAAAAGTATAAGACACAGTTTTGACTTAAAATTCTAGTTTGGTAAGACTCAAAGCAATAGAGAGAATTAGGAGAATATATTGTGTTGTAGTCAGCTTTTCATTCATGTGACAAATACCTGAGAAAAAGAACTTAAAGGAGGAAAGATTTATTTTGGCTCATGGTTTCAGAGGATTCAGTCTATTGTGTGCTGGCTCCAAGATAAAAACATCATGGTGGAAAGGAGTGGCAGAGGACAGCTGTTCACCTCACGGTGGCCATGAAGCAGAGAAAGATACAGACAGACAGCGAGAGAAAAGAGAGAGAGAATATGTGAAAGGGTGTGTGAAGAGGGGACTTGAGACATGATATACCCTTTCAGGACATGCCCCCACTGACCTACTTCCTCCTACTAGGCCTCACCTCCTATACCGTTTCTACCACCTGCCAATTAAGTCACCAGATTATAAATCTGTCAATGGATTAATCCACTGGTGAGATCAGAGCCTTGTAATCCTATCATATCTCCAGAGACCCACTTCTGAACATTGCTGCATTGGGGACCATGCCTGCAATACATGAGCCTTGGGGGACATTCAAGATCCAAACCACAGCACATACAAACCATAACATGTAGTAATAGGTTACTTACATGTTTAAAAAAGATTCAGAGGAGGGTGAGGTAAAGGGAGTTTTATAGTTGCAGTTGGTTCCAGGAAAAGGGACTTTCCAAGAGGAGAAAAGATAAGGCTTAGGTAATTAAGGAGAGGAAAGAAAGAACTGTCCTGTTGAAGATAACCTGTAGTTATCTCTGATGTGACCAAGAAGTATGAATGGACAGATGTTAGAACCTTGCTGAAAGCATGGCTCCTCAGAGGACAGTCCTGGTACCAGGTGTGAGACTTACCATTTCTCTCCTGACAAGCTGAGTTGGAATCTGTAGTTTTAGAGAATTCCCTAGTGGTTTATAACCATGTGTGTCTGAGGCTGGGAACTTAGTTCTTGTACATCTGACCTAAGTTATTGCCCAGTTCCAGGCCAACTGTGAGACTAGAAATAATGAATAAATGTTGATTTGTGATCTGTTCTAAGCCAAATTTTATATTAGGTGCATTGCAAAAGTTTATTAGAGCAGCTGTAAAGTGCCCATGTTGAGGATGGTTGGGCTACATGGGCCTCACTGGTGCAATGAGAAGAGATTAATTAATAAAAATTCAGTAGAAAACGTAACGTAAGGGTTGTGTCAAATTAATGTCTGTATTGCCACAAGAGGACAATCTGCTTTGTATCATGCATCTGTCATAATCTTAAATATAATATTAGCATGACATTAAAACAATGGGGTTATTTGGCTATTGAAATTCCATATCAGAAAATAATTTTAGTAAAATGAAGAGGCATTTCTCTCAGTGGTTACTACTTTTCTTTTAAGGTGATGTGGCTTTGTTTGAGAGTCTATTGTAAGGGAACTTTCCCTGGCTTGCCTCTAGTCTCTGTAGTTTCCAGGAGACCTCAGTGTGTGCATGGCCTTGCGGTGATCCTGCTGTCTCAGAAGCTGGCAGTGCCTCTGTGCTGGTGACTTAAGTGCTTTCTTTGAAACCTGAGCCTTGTGCATTTTCCCCGCGACTACAAAGTCTTTTCAGGACAGGTGAAGCATGGTAGTTGAATACCTGCAGTAACCCCAATGGCCAGGAGCGCCTTGTGGCTCTTTTCCATAGAGCTTTTTAATACCAGGTGACTTGCTGACTAAAACATCAGACACCTTTTCAACACAGAATTATTTATTTCATTGATGTCTGTTTGGAAGAAAAGAAAGTGACTTTAAAGACTTAGAATGAGTTGTACTTGGAATTTGAATCTGATGTCTTTTGAACTGTCTGATGTGTTGCTTCCATATTCAGAATTTGAATTCAGAATAATGAATTGCTGGTGGATCTTGGTGATCAAGTTATTGTTAAAGAGAGAATCACATGGGCAACATATTTCATCAGATTTTTTTTATTGCAGTTTCTGATTTAAATAAGAAAACAAATGATTTGAGGAGGGCTTAATTTTGAAGTAAGATGATTAATTTAAGAACCTATCTTTCAGAAGGGGTGAGATAGCAATAACAATCTTGTAAAGGTATTATTAAAACAGATAATTAAATATATATATCTTTAAATTACTTTTACATTCATGAATTGGCATGAAAATCACTGTCAGAAAAATTACACAAAGAAGTCTGTGCCTTATTTCAAATGTATCATCATTTTATTTTCAGGACAAGGCTGAAGAGAGGCCTGGTTTTAACTTCTTAATAAAAATGTCTTCTTATTCACTTAATTGGAAATATGTACTTTTTTGTTATATTTATCTGTTCTGAACGGTGTTAGAACAAGTGGCTCAGAAACAATTGAGCTATGCTTTAATAATTACTCGTAATTGAAACATCTGAAACCTACTTGGTTATATGATCTCGTAAGTCACAAAACCACTTTGCCCCATAGTTAAGAAAATCTCTTTATTGTCAGCAGAAATATAATTTTACTATTAATAAGTTCTTATGGGATGCTGCAAGTAATACAGGGCATCTCCTAGAGAATGTAAGTACAAATAATAGCATTTAAAGCTACAAGGGAGAAAAAAGACTTGTTCCATTTCTCTGATGTTACAGGTAAGAAAAACAGAAACCAGACTTGACATAACCAAAGAGATAGAAATGGAAATATACAATTTAAATAGAAAAGAGAACTCTTTCATGGTGTATTTAATTATCTATGGTTGAGTAGTTTTTACCTTGGTCTCTGCCTATACAAGAAAATGGGAGGGAAATGTGTTACTCATGCCCTTACAGTGTATGTCCAGAATACACCACACTCAGGAAGGGGCATTTCACAGAAAGCTGCTCTCATTGGTTCTGACAGTGTGCTCAGAAATGGGGCGGGTAGTATTGGAGACGCAGGCGTGGTTTTCTGAATTAAATCTGTTGAGGGTCCCCAATGAAGGATGTTGGTGAAAGTAATCATTTTCTCAAAGTGAAGTATTCTCTCTCCTTTCATAATCAACTTTTTTATTTTTTGTTTATTTTTCCTATATTGGTGCATTATAATTATACATATGTGCAGATGATAGAACAATATAATCTGGTCAATATCATTCAACTACATTTCCTCTTTTCCTCTTCTTCTTCCCTACCTTACCTCTTTCCTCTACTCTATTGGTCTCCTTTCTACTTTTATGAGATCAAAGCCCCATCTTTTTGCCCCTTTCCTTTCTAGCTTGCACATATGAGAGAAAAACCTACCACCCTTGACCAGGAATTCATTTTTCAAAGTTTATTCCAAATGCTTAAACAGTTTTAGACAATAATTTTATCATGTTACTTGAAATTTTCAGTGGTGGGAGGATAAGACTAGAGCATCCAACCTAGATGCAGACTTCCACCATAATTGCTTTTGCAAAGCCACCATGCTTATTATGTTATATTATTACTTTGCCAGAAAGCAATACTTATTTTAAAAGTGCACATTTAGTTGCAAATTATGACATGGGCTAGTGTTTGTCATTTCATTAGGTTACCTAATTACCTAATAATATGATACTTAGAAAACAATTTATCCTGTGAGAGTATGCCCCCAATGACTTAAAAACTTCCTGTAAGGCCACATCTCCCAAAAGTTTCACAGCACCTTCCATCAGAGTTACTCTGGGCACCAGGTCTTCATATATGTATTTTTGGGGGACACTACTCACATTCATGTGATAGCAGCTACCAATTGCAAAGACTCAGTTATCAGGTAATGCTCATCTTCAGACAGTTCTTAGTGACTAATCAACATTCATCTTATATTCTTGTATGACATAGTACAATAATAAATTTGAAGCTCTGAAGAGTAAATAATTCCCCAAACATGAATTTCCAAATTATATAAGTCTGAAAATAGCTGTAAATTTACTATGCTCAGAAGATATATTGGAAAATATTTTAACTTTTAAGAGAAAACTTCTGCATACTTGAGAGAAAGAAAAAGCTAAATTTCTAATGAGTCTTTTTGCCAAATATGCAATGATATAGCTTACTCATAAGCTAGCAGTATTATCTCTACCCAAAACCACCTTCTTGAATGATTTCCAACTACTACTGAATGTTCTATTTGAGCAGAATAGCAGATATTCTGGTGGGAATATGAACTGCTCATGTCATTCATATTTCACAAAGAATAGCTGTCAAAGTTTTGTTTGTCCCAATAACTAGATAATTTCCACTTTTTACAAATATAATATTTTAGTGCTAATGTCATGTATTGGAAGTCTTTTGGTAAGATTTAAATTTATACACACACACATTTGAAATAAGTAAGCCACCATATTGAATTGGCTTTAAAATGTTGAGCTAGGAATGTAGGTCAGTGGTAGAACACTTGCCTAGAGTGTGCAAGGCTCTGGGTTCAACCCCTGATACTACAGAAACAAAAACCAGGAAAAAAATAATAATGAAATGAAGAATGTCAATAGTTTTCTCAATGTTTCTTTTAGTAATAAAACTTCATTGAAGGCATTACTATATTCTAAGAAGGAACAACATATAAATGTTGCTGGAAAACAAAGATGTTTTCATTTCTATATACCTAAAAGATTCATTTCTCAGAAATGATAATTGTAGTGTAGTTTGACTTGAGTGCTGGGTGAATAGAGAGGGAAAGAAATAAAACCAAAGTTCCTTAGGCCATCTTGATTTAATTTTCAAACCTGAATTTAAATAGCAATGCTTAGAGACCACTCTACATTTAAATAGGATGGATAGCATGAATTATTGGTAGTTTTAAAACCTGAAATACCATGTTGTAGAGTTAAAATATACACATACCATACTGTTCATATCATGACAGTATTTCTTCCAGAACTGGTATATATCCAGTATTTTGTGTTCTAAGAATCTTTTTGATTTGAATTATTGAACCTGACCTAAACACCTATTCTTGATTACATTCTTTAAATAACTTATTTTAAATTGTCACTAATTAATATTTATTAAAAATTGATAAAGAACTGAATTTGGCCGTATAACACCTCTGCCTCAGTCTTTATGTTAAAACAATAGTGCCCTTATTGGCAATATTTTAGTTTATTCCATGTGTTTTCCTCTCTATTTTCAATAGGCTAAACAAAAATTGAAGTTGCAACTTAAAAACAACTTATACATGGAATACACACAATAAATGAATTTAATCCTCAAAGTCGTCTTTCAGAGTAACCAAATTTCAGCTGACATATTTTACAAATAAGAAAAATTAGCATAAAGCATATGAATGATATATTTTAGATTTTATTTCAAATTCTATATAGTATATATAAACAAACTTTTGAAATTCATGAATTTATGAGTTTGAAGCTAGTAGTTTATCTTCTCTAAAAAGGGTCCATCTTCAATTTCATTAGGAACAAAATGACATCTAAGAATATAGAATCATGTGAAACAAGAGCAACATGACCTTGAGTGATGGTCTTCAGGACTCTAATACAGGCTAATCTGGTGATGCTTCCTTGGGGTCTTACATGTTTCCATGACCTGGACCACCATCGCCTGAGGGTTTGCACAGGCTCAGTCTTCATACCTGGGCTGGAGCTCACAAAGCTGGAGTAAACAGTTCTTGATCTCCTTCTTTGTGTTTTCTCTCCACATTGTCTTTCCAGCTATCTCTTCTCTGTGGCTCAACTTTTAAATTGTTGGCTCAGGTATTAAGATGTTTCTTAAAATTGAAAATAAACATGAACAAAAGCAGATAGAAGCTCTATTTTCTAACCTAGCCTCCGAAGTCTCACAACCTCATTCTGTTTATCAGAAGTCACTAGACAGTTCAAACTGATGGAGAGAGAGGGGAATTCATCTATACCTTTGGTGGGGAGAACATTTTAAAATCATCACAATAGTTTTTAGGCATTTTTTCCACTGTCTAGATCTGTTTATGATCCTCCTCTTGTTCCTGGCTGTTCCTGATGGGAGGTTGCTGGATTGGACACCTTGAGATAAGCGTACTTTTGTAGTATGACAAGATGTAAGAACCTGATTTCCAGCACTGAGGACAGTTTGTCCTTTAGGAAGAACCTATTTCTCAGACAGTTCTACCTGGAAACATGACTGCTTTTTGGGAGGTGATTATTTATCCAACTTTCTGGAAACAGAAGGATAATCAGCATTTTGCTCATTTTCTGAGACTTTCACCCAAATTCATTAGTTTTTACCTAAATTTTGTTTGGACAGATAACTATAGCAACTTGAATTATATCTTCATATAATAGATAAAATATGTAATTATAAAGTTAAATCAGACTAATTAATACTTACAAGTTAATGAATAATATGCCTATATTAGCAAAAGTACTTGTCTGATAAATATTTAATTGTAGCATGCATTTCTACATCTGTTATAAAACTTGTTATCTTGAATATTTGATATTAATAGTAAAATTTAAGTTTTTATGAAAGTCAGTCATTCTTATAGCTCCTAAGTTTTTAGTTGCATGTAAATATATTGTATATTTTCCTGATTAATAAAAGTGTGCAATAATAGGAATATACTTATTCTAACTTTGTACAAATTTTACCTATTGACTTTGAAAACATGATTTTCTTTATTTTAGATTCACAGTTGAATGGGGAGGAATGATTATTTAGGAAAAATTATATAAATGAATTAAGAGATTGCTCCTTAATTCACTGTGTGTGTGTGTGTGTGTGTGTATGTGTGTGTCTTCATGGTTTCTTTCATTTTTTAAAATCAAAGGAATTTTTAAAATTCTCCTCACACCCTGACATCTTCCCTTCTTCAACTTCTGCCTCACTTCTCTTCCTTCTGTGTGAAGTATTAATTCACCCACACTTGCTTTTCTCCACTTTCATTCCATTCACATATTAATATTTCTCCCCCATCACTGATCTGAAATTGCTCTTAATCAAGAAGCGATACTTAGCAAACCTCATGTTTCTTGACCTTTCAATGACACTGGACCTCAGTGCCCATTTTTATTCCCCAAGTCTCTTGTTCCATCATTCCTGTAATCTAGTCCTTTTTAGATTCTCTCCCAACTCTCTGATCCCATTTTCCTAATATAATGTATGATCTTAATCGTTTTTCTCCCCTTTGATTTTGGTAACCCTAGAATTGTTTTTTTATTACTCTTCTCATCATATGTCTTTTCTTTCTTGAAGAAATTATCTTTGGGTGAATAACTGCAAAATTCTGCACATAATTTTTCTCCAGGACCCCAATTATATATTTCTGTGCCCTGCTTGTCAGATACACAGCCCTCATACCTCCCGCTGAGATTCTGTCAGGGAAATCCTGACACATACTTCTATTACAACAGTCTATTTCTCTTGCCCTTTTTCCTTTCTCCCCATTTGATAACATGTTGGTCTTCACCTTTTCTTTTTATATACCACTTACCTTCAGTCTTCCATCAACTTTGAGGAATCTAAATTTCTAAATGGCATTTCAGCCTTTCTACTCTTCTGCAGTCTCGTCACTAGTCCTGTAGTTGTTCTCGTGTTCTCTTCCCAAAACTTTCCCTATCTTCATTACTTGCCCAGAGTGCTCTAATTGCCATGCCAAGACTGAACAGATGCCTGTTCTATCTGACTCTGTGGTTTTACTATCATATTTAGCATACTTCCTATTTTTCAAATAATTAACAAATTGAGTAATAAACCCAGAGCTTGAAAAGTTATTTCTACAATTATTTTGTAATTTTAATAATTTTATTATAAATTATTTTAAAATGAATTGGTTATCATTTAATTTTATGTATAAAAATCATACTTTATAGGAATCAAATATATTATTCATTCATGTATTCAATAAGCATTTATTAGTCACCTTTCTATGACAGACTCAGAAAATGCATGAGGTAAATTGCCCTGTGACAACTCGATGTCTCAGGAAAATGATCAGACATGGAAACAGATATAACACTATAGTGTAATAGGTACCAAATAAAAAAGTATAACAAATCTTTGAGAGCTCCATGGAGGGTGTAGCTTATTTCTCAAAGAAGTGAAAAGGTATGACAGAAACTGTGTTATGTAAGGTTGGATAGGAAAAAAAGAGTAGGTGTCTATGTGACAAATAACTCAAGTTTAAGGCAGAGGAAACAATGCCAGCAAGGAATAGCATGTCACCATAAAGAACAAGGACTGTGGGTTGTATGTGTATGCAAATTTATTGGATGTGTTTAAGCAGAAAAATATATTTGTGATCGCTTTAGTAGCTCCCAACATTTGTAAGACATATTGGCTGGAGAAAATATATAGTCAAGGAGATTAATTAGAAGACGAATGCAAAAAGCCAGATAAGAAGATCAAGACTAAGATGTTGATTTTGCAGAGAAGGAAGAAATCCTAAGAACTGAATAAAGCTATAATCCTAAGAAACAGCCATACTCTCTATAGACACACTGTATGCTTGTAACTTTATTTTGTTTCCGTTTTGAATTGTAGACATGGGATGTAGAGCTGGAAAGATCTGCAGAATCCTGGGCTGAA
Source organism: Xerus rutilus (assembly GCA_028644305.1). Lineage (NCBI taxonomy): Eukaryota > Metazoa > Chordata > Mammalia > Rodentia > Sciuridae > Xerus > Xerus rutilus. The sequence continues at coordinate 129,184,262 of CM053400.1, forward strand.
ACTTGTTTGTGGGAGCATGGACCTTCAAGCCTGCTTCCATCCATCGGACAAAACTTGGGAGCACACTGGGGAAGGTAGCTTAAAATGTGAATTTTTATTTTTGAAAACATAAGTGCTAGAAATGATACACTTATTAATTTCTCATTGCAGACTTTCAATAGCTTGGTGCTTAAAAGAAAAAAATCATAAAATAAATAACAAAAACCAAATATACCAGAATTGTCAGCAGGTTTTTAGACTTGTTTTAAATCATTGATATATTAGTAATACAATGGTCACAAGCGTTTAAAATGTGTAACTTCCCCAGAACTATCTTTCTACCAAGTTTTAACTATTTTGCCATATTTTGTTTTAAAATTTTTCCAACTTCACTTATGCTTGTGATTATTTGCTTCTAATAGATATAGGCCTCCAACGTTTCATGTGCAAGCATGGTATGATGAAGTGAGAGACTTTAGCTACCCATATGAACATGAATGCAACCCATATTGTCCATTCAGATGTTCTGGTCCTGTATGTACTCATTATACGCAGGTATGTTTTGGGTATATTACTCTCCATTCTTCAAAAGTTAATTATACAACAGGAGAAGAACACAGTTTACTGAGTATGAGTCTTTATTATGTTATATATGGTTATTGTTTTAAAAACTTACATGATTACTAATTCCATGAAACAGCCTTTTAAATTACTTTAAATAATGAAAGTAATTATCACAAAATGTCCAAAAGATTTAAGAAGACATTATTTCAAAGATTTTTCCTATGAAACATCTTTAAATATGAACTTAATAAATGCATATGGGGAGCATTTTACTATCTTTGATGTCAAAGTTTTATTCCAAAGAATAAACTTACCAATGACAATTCAGTTTTTATAGATGTGCAGCATTTATGTATACTTTTTATATTTTGTGTTCACATTTGGTATTGAATGTGTTCTAAACTTCTAAATCAAATAATGGGCAGATTTGACTAGACAGAACTCACCACTGATCTCAGTTTCTAGAATTCCTACAGCCCATTATCAGTGAGACTAATCTATCAGTGAGATGAACCCTATATATCTTTGCCATGTGATAAGATTTAAGATCAACTTGGAACTTCCTAACTACCAGGGGCACAATGAAAAGATCCTGTTCTATGAGAAATCTCAACACTTCAATTTTTGTCTTAGTGCCTTCTGTTTAAGATAGAAAAATCCAGTTCATAGACATGTTAATATGGCAGACAGATTTGTGAAGATATTAAATTTTGAATTCTTTAGTAAGTTTATATTTCATAATTGCTGACATTTTATTCAAGAAAGAGCTATTTGCCTTTAGATTGCTTTTAAAAATTTAATTCAGCAGAAACCAGAGTCTTGGGGAAAATATGCTTTTTGATATTGCCTCATTTCATGTTGGATGATAAATGTTGGTTTCCCAAGTTCAGTTTTTATCCATTTTTCTCCTAGATATATTATCTTATTACATCTTCATGCTTTTTCTGACTCTTATTTTTCTCTAATGTAGGTGGTGTGGGCAACAAGTAACAGAATAGGCTGTGCCATCAATTTGTGCCACAACATGAACATCTGGGGGCAGATATGGCCCAAAGCTGTCTACTTGGTGTGCAATTATTCCCCAAAGTGAGTAGACAGAACATTATCTTTGGATGTAAATTTTTCTTAATATGAAAGTAATTTATATTCGTGATTTTTTTTCATTTTCAGTGTATATTGAGTAGAGCATATTGTTTTAATTGTTTATCTAATATGACAGTGATTATTGTTGCATAGTGTATAAAATCAGTGCTAAAAGGGAAAATTGAAAATATGATCTTTATGATGACAGGAATTATATTTTTATGTCTTCAGTTTCACTCATTGAACTAATTCTGTTTCATAGATGTTTAGTAATTTTTATTAGAGATTATCAACTATATATTAATTGAGAAATATATTTTTATTCTTATAAAGACCATTTACTCTAAAAAATTTACACAACCGTTTTTAGGGTCAAATTTAAATTTATGAGCTATTTTTATTAAAGCACATGAGATATAGGTGAATATCCCATTATAACGATTAGTCTTCTGTAAAAATTTTTTTTTATCTTTAACAGTGTGTAGCAAAGTACTTTGATAATTTTCAGAAGAATGAGGCAGAAATTTGCACTTAGACCTAGTAACCAACAGGACTTCACACTAAAATATATACACGTAACACATCAAGATCATTACATAGATGACTCGTATATGGTGATATGTTGCACTGTCTTATAAATCCTGCTGTTAGACTGCCTCTTAATGGAGTGGATCATCTCTTTAAGGGGAAACTGGTGGGGCCATGCCCCTTACAAACATGGAAGACCCTGTTCTGCTTGTCCACCTAGTTTTGGAGGGGGTTGTAGAGAAAATCTGTGCTACAAAGGTAAATGCTATTTTGTTATAATATTCACTTTGATTTATATTTTAATTCAGTTCTGTGTTAATTTGTATTAAAGAATCAAAAAATAGGGCTAGGTGTATAGCTCAGGGTAGAATGCTTGCTTAGCATGGATGAGGCTCGCTCTGTGTTCACTCCACAGCACCACACACATTAAAATAATTAATTAATTCAAAAATGCACTTAATTAAACAAAAGTACACTTAGTTTCCAGAGTTATGTTTCAAGTATTTTGAAGAAGCCATTTAAAAACGTGTATAATTATTTTAAAATTTATTTATTTTAAAATAATTGTTATAATAGTATTATGTCTATTATACTAATGTATATTTAAAAGAAAGTTACATGATTCTTATAGGTAACCACTTCTAATTCTGCTTTGAAATTACTCCAGAGGTGTTCTTAAGAGTGACAGTATATATTCTTAAAAGCCATCTGGATATACTGTTGATGAGAATTATTTCCATAACTATTATAATTTTTTAAGACTTTGACAATTTAACACAGTTCATTTTTAGTGAGTTTGGAGTTTTCACAAAACTATCCATGTATCTTATGCTCAATGAATTATATTGATTCTTCATTTTCCACTGTAGGCTATATAATTCTTTATGCCAAAATATCCAAAAAAATTTAAATGGTTCTATAAAACTGTTATAATGTTAGTGCATTTGAGGTACTGTAAAACTGTTAAAATATTAATGCAATCAAGTGTATTTGAAATCTTAAAAAGTAAATATAAATATGGTGTCCTATTTATAGGACACAGAGACAAAATATATTTGACAGAGCTTTGTGAAAGTTGTGCTTTTGAGGATTCAAGGGGACACTTTTTATTGCTTTGTACATTTTTCCTAATGATGATTGGATGAAGTGTCTTGTTTTCTCTTGATGTTGAATGTTCATTGGCTATAATGAGCAGATAAGAAATACCCCTCCATGTCAGCCTATTGTATGAGTCTGGAAACATTTGAAGCATCTTTTCACTGTGTGTGGTTCTTTGTTTTGTTTTATTTTGTACTCTACCCACAAACCTGCTATGTCTCTGCCCTTCACCAGGCACCATTTTTCTTAATGTTGGCTTTCCTCTGCCTTCAGACTTCCTTTTTCCTAGGTTTTGAGTTCTGGGACACACATGAAAATAATGCACTGTTCCCAATTGTGCCACTGATGAGCCCTTGATATATAGGACAATCTGAGAAAAAAAAATATTACATTTAAAGCTTGAAATTCTTTCCCATTGTCACACTGAATTTCTTCTTTAAAAAAAAAAAAAAAACTTTCCATGGAAATGGATATTGTAGTAAATAACAAGGGCATATCAGTCCTTCTTTAGGCAAGGTTTCCATGTGGGAGAATTCTAACTGTGATCCTGCTGAAAATCCTAAGACTATAATTTCATTTGGGAAAGCAAAACTTGAACTTCCTAAGCCCTAATATTATTAAATCACTGTGTGTATTTTCTGGTGTCATTATGAAAACCAAACACTGATAACATACGAAATATAAGCAGAGTTTAAAAATGACTCCACTGAATATTAGCCAGATACTAACACAGATGAATCCAGGGCTTACAGTCCTATAAGTGAATTTCATTTACTTCAGTGCAGTACATAACATTATGACCTTAAGCCAAAATCTGTGCAAAAAGAGTTTTAAATATTAAACATGGCATACAGGCATTTCATTATTTAGTAACTTTTGCGCATGAAAACTGGGATTCATATTTCTTAAACATTTCTTTCTTTCTGACAGAAGGGTCAGACAGCTATTATCCTCCCCGAGAAGAAGAAACCAATGAAATTGAGCGGCAGCAGGCACAAGTACGTGAGACCCATGTCCGTACAAGATCAGACGACAGCAACAGAAATGAAGTCATCAGCACACAGCAAATGTGTAAGACCTCTGCATCATGTATACGAATTTAAAATTTTTCATAAAATAGCCAGGCTATGTATATTTTATTAATTTGAACATTTTTAGAATGAACCCAAAACTTGTCATCACGTTACACATAACAAATATTGCAGCTTTTACATTTTCTAGATGATTTTGATGATTTTTTTTTCCTTTTAGCCCAAATTGTTTCTTGTGAAGTGAGATTACGAGATCAGTGCAAAGGGACAACCTGCAACAGGTAATGCTTACTATTCTCAAAATCAACTGACAAAATGTAAGAAATATTTTCATTTTATATTGGTGTACAGAGAAACTAAATCTTGTTCCCATTACTTTTATTTAGGTATGAATGTCCTGCTGGCTGTTTGGATAGTAAAGCTAAAGTAATTGGCAGTGTACATTATGAAATGGTAGGTATTAAAAATGTTAATTTTATAGAAATAGAATCCTTCCATATAATTTTTAAGTTTTGCATGTGAAATGTAGCAACTATATTAAGTACATTTTTCTTAGAAATATTTATTTAAAGTTGTATAAGTAGCAAGTGTTTTATCTTAGGTAGAGCTTAAATATTTTGACATCCTTATGTCTCCTCTTTTTTCTTCAAGCAATCCAGCATCTGTAGAGCTGCAATTCATTATGGTATCATAGACAATGATGGTGGTTGGGTTGATATTACTAGACAAGGAAGAAAACATTATTTCATCAAGTCCAATAGAAACGGTGTTCAAACAATTGGGTAAGTACTCGAATGATCTTTTGGAACAGATGATTTTAAATTGTAACAATAAACTAAAACATTCTTTTAGAGCAAAGCGTGGAAATATTTAATTTATGAAGACAGAAATGGGTAATTATCAAAATTTGTTTTAGCTACATAATTTCCATAGATTAAAAGGAGGAAAAGATCTGAATTCAAAGTTGAAACCTTTTTGCTTATAAAGGGCATGCTCTGAATTTTCAAGTTCCATTAAGAATGTGTAAATTTATAGTTGATTCTTAATGTAAAGCAGTAAATTTTTCAGCTCCGACAGGTGATACCCCAGAGAAGACTAATTAATTTGCATATTCTTTCTGCCCTTTTTAGGGAAAATGGCTTATTTCATGCAACAGTAATTGTTAATGAATTTAATTAGATTACTAGGTAAAGAGCATTTGCAAAAGTTAGCTAAGTCTAAATATAATTCACTACCATAAGATGCACTGATTACTGTTTTCAGTGTTTCTCATAATATGCACACTAAGTACTTTATTCTAAAACACCACATTTGTGTTCACTTTCTATAAATAATAGAAATAATCTTTTGAAATATCTTTCTGTAGTATCTTTTTTTTCTTTTTTTGATACTGGGGATTGAGCCCAGAGGCACTTTACCACTGAGTTACATCCCCAGTCCTTTTTATTTTTTATTTTGAGATGGAATCTTATTAAGTTGCTAAGGTACTAGCTAAATTGCTGAGGCTGGCCTTGAACTTGGAATCCTTCTGTCTCAGCCTCCTAAATTGCTGCTATTACAGGCATGAGCCACCTTGCCTGGAATGTCTTTTTTCTTCTAAGTAAAACAACAACAAGCAAACAAAAAACCATTATTAAACCTCAGAAGAATATTTTTCTTAGCAAGTATGATGTAGTCTCTTTTCATTGTAACTATACAATTTAATCAAATCAAACTCCACAGTAGGGTTAAGCTGGAATTCATAGTTATGAAAAGTAAGTTATTAAAAACCCTTAATATTTGCGGAATGACTTGATATGTGGTTTTTAGCTACTTGCAAAACTGTCTTAGTAAAATACATTTGTAAAAATACTTATTAGCTAATTCATTCAGCAAAAATGTATAAATTACATCAATAAATAATTGCTAGTTATTATGTTTCTTAAGCCAAGCTCTTGATATCGTATTAAAGAATATTTATTGTATTATATTTTCTCTTAAGAATAATTTTTGCTTGTATATTGTAGAAATTCTCTTGAAATATGAAATGTACTACATTTGATAGGTTATATACTTTGTGATGATATTGGGAGGGATGTCACATTGCAGATAATAAATATTAAATATTGAATTTGAAACTGAAAAAAATAAAAAACTGTTGAGAATTTGCACCTTTAATCCTGAGCTAACATGTTCAGAAGATGAACAGATTATATCCATGTTAAAATAACATCACAAGGCCGGGCACGGTGGCACATGCCTATAATCCCAGCAACTCAGGAGGCTGAAGTAGGAGGATTATGAGTTCAAAGCCAGCCTTAGCAAAAGTGAGGCGCTAAGCAACTCAGTGAGACTCTATCTCTAAATAAAATACATAATAGGGCTGGGATGTGGCTCAGTGGTTGAGTGCTACTGAGTTCAATTCCCGGTACTCCCCCTCCAAAAAAATAAACCAACACAATATCCTTACCTTCTGCAATAGATATTTATCTCAAAATCTGGATATGCATAAGCCAATTAAAATTTTGACATATAATTTTAGCTTTATATTCCTATTTTTAATAATTCACACAACGAGGAGAGGTTTATTCATTTGCTATGGACACCTCACTAGATATGAAGGTAAATAAAAATTGATTAATTCACACTCCTTATTTTGTAGTCTTTTTACAACACTGTTTTATACTTAATACTGTGAGTTCCATGGAAACAGGGAATTAGTGTTTGAGAATTTTAATTTTGATATGAAACCAGTGTGTACATAGTATGTGCACTGCTTTGTGTTATTATCTATTTTTGAGATTTATAGTGAAAATAAACCATCTTCTAATGTTGAGAAGTAAAGTTAATGGATTTAGCGTAGGTGATATATTCTTATGTCACTACTTACCTGGATATTTTAATGAAAAATGTTTTAAAAATATAGTGTGCATGGATCTGAAAGGCCTCAGGTGTTATACTGATGATGATACCTAAAAGCAAATGATTGACATTTCTTTTTATCTTCAGCAAATATCAGTCTGCCAATTCCTTCACAGTCTCTAAAGTAACAGGTGAGTTCTTTTTTATCTTATTTCCTTATTACTGTGTGTTAGGTTTTCACTTCTAATAGTCACTTATTGTTTTGCGCTTTTATTCTTCAGTTCAGGCTGTGACTTGTGAAACTACTGTGGAACAGCTTTGTCCATTTCATAAGCCTGCTTCACATTGCCCAAGGTAATGTTTTCTAGATTTTCTTATTTTTTAATCCATATGTGTGTCTTTGTATATGTACACACACATGTGTGTGTGTGTGTGTGCATGTGCATATCGCTTTGGCCTATGTTCACATGAAATTCTATGTCTCCAGGATTCAAATTATAATGGAATTTACTATAAAATAAGATCATATACATACAATCAGACATATGATCTTGAACTGCTAAGCAGGAGGAAATGATTATACTCCACAAACTTCATGCACTCCTGGCCCTCCTAGTGTGTCTTCTCCAAATGCAAAAGTACTTTCCGCTATTCTGTGATGGCAGGGCTTGTGCATATGATTTGTTTGTTCATATGTGCTACAAAAGAGTTCTGTGTCAGTCTGTTTGGGCTATTATAACAGAATGCCATAGACCAGATGATATAACAACAGAAATGTATTTCTCACAGTTTAGGAAGTTTGAGATGTCCAAGATCAAGTTGCCATATGATTTGGTTACTGATGAGGGCTCTTCCTAGCTGGTAGGCAGTCCCTTGTATTTTGTGTCCTCACATGGTGGCCAGAGAAAGAACTTGCTCTCTTATATCTCTTCTTATAAGGTCACTAATCATTATGTTTGGTAAGGGACCCTCCCTTAGGTCATCATTTATCCTTATTTCCCTCCATAAAGGCCCTGTCTCCAAATAGAGTCACACTGGGCTTTGGACTGTAGCTTATGGATTTTGAGAGACAAAAACATTGCTTCTGTAACATCTTTCACAAAAACTGAAAGGATATATTTTTAGTATTGTTTGTTATTCAGTGTCTAAATTAGATTAATCTAATTGCAACTCACAAGTTAAAAGGCTTCTGCTTTTATTTTATGGTTTTTTAAAATACATTCTTAAAAATTATAATGGAATTATCTACTGTAAAATAATGAAGAAAAAGGCTTTGCTTTTCTGGGCCAAGCTAAGATGAAAACTATTAGAGAAGTATTATGTCCATAAGCCATCATAAGAAATGTAAACTAAGTGCCTACATCTCCTTTCTTAGTAATAGACATGCTGCTTCCCAAACTGGTAATGAGATTTAGAGAAATAATGGTGGTTTGATGATTTATAATTTCTAAACCATTTGCGTAATCTAGCCAGGTGCTGTGACACACACCTCTAATCCCAGTGGCTCGGGAGGCTGAGGCAGGAGGATCACAAGTTCAAAGCCAGCCTCAGCAAAAGCGAAGCACTAAGTAATTCAATGAGACCCTGTCTCTAAATAAAATACAAAATAGGGCTGGGGATCTGGTTCAGTGGTCGAGTGCCCCTGAGTTCAAGCTCCACTACCCCCCCAAAAAATTTAAGGAATTCAATTATTTGATAAAATGTATTTACTTAGGAAAAGCCTTTTTAAAACTGAAGTAGTATCTCACTTAAAGAATGAGCTTGTTGTTGACAAAGTAACAGAAGACTATGTTGATGCAGGAAAGCAAATACTTTGTTTTCTGTCAGAAAGAAGTTTCTCAATTATAGATGTGATTTAAAAACTCAGTTCCTTCACACAATAATATCTACTCTGTTTCCATTTGAACTTTTTGTTTCTACTCTAATGCAAGAAGCTGTTATAATGTTTTTGGTCAGAAACTTGGTGGGTACTGATTTGAGACTCCTAAATTCTTCACCATATGTGTTTTATGAAGTCAGCAGATTACAAAGTGGATGGAATAATTTGAGGATCCCTTACTGTATGAAATTCCTTGTGTACTTTTTACCATCTGACTACAAATGAACTATATGTTAAACATTTTTTAACTTTTTTTATTTTGGGGAGTACCAGGGATTGAATTCAGGGGCAGTTGACCACTGAGCCACATCCCCAACCTTATTTCTTATTTTATTTAGAGACAGGATCTTATTGAGTTGCTTAGCATCTCAGTTTTGCTAAGGCTGGCTTTGAACTTGTGATCCTTCTGCCTTAGCCTCTCAAGCTACTAAGATTACAGGCGTATGTCACTTGTTTCCTGTCTATGTTTTAACATTTTTGGTATAAAAATATAATCTTCTGGGCTGGGATTGTAGCTCAGCAGTAGAGCGCTTGCCTCGCATGCGTGAGGCCCTGGGTTCGATCCTCAGCACCACATACAAAGCAATAAAATAAAGACATTGTATCCATCAACAACTAAAAAAAAATTTAAAAAAAATATATAATCTTCTGTTTCTAGAGCTTCACCAGTTATGCTGTTATAAAACTCACAGATTTGATTAAATCATTGTTTAGTAATTTTAGAAAATTTTGCAGCATTTTTTTCAGAGTAGGCCTATACGTACAGATTGTATTTTTACAGGGAGAAGTAGAGATATATTGCTAGGTGAAGTTGGTAAACTTTAGCATCACAATACATAAGAAATTTGGGAAATTTAGAATTACACATTTATAAATATTTATTATCTACCACATGCCAGTACTGTGCTAGGGCCCATGCAGCCAAATGATTAGGACTAAATAATAAGCATAATTTCTATCGAGCATTCCACTATAAAGCCTTTCTCTAATAGATGCTCAACAAATGGTAATTTTATTACTCTCATAGTCTTTATATCAATATTTTTCCCAAAGAGAAATATCGTTCAAATAAAATATTAATTAACAAGTTTCCTACTTCTTGGCTTGCTCCAGGAAGGGAAGCATCCAAAAAAGGAAAACAATATAAATTTTTAAAATTTTATTTTATTTTATTTTCACCAATATAATAAATCCATAGAAGTAATAATTTATACATAAATTTCACCTTATGTAGTTTGGAAAGTACCTCCTTACACACTTTTTAACATTTTTTATATTAAAGATTAGTGAAACCAAGACTGTATTTTCTCATGTAAAATTTTTAATAGCCATACATTAGGTCATAATTATATCACTGATATAACAGTGTATAACTTTTAGGGAACCATGTGATTAATGTATCTGTGTCAGAGTTTCATTTCACTTGAAGGGTATATTCTGGAGAAGAATGGCAAGAATAATAAAAGTAAATTAGCTAATAAAGGACATGAAGAAATAAGACTAACTTGCATAGTCATGTCCTTGGGAGGTTCTATAGCTGGTAGAACAACCCAAAATAAACTGTAGAAATTGCACGTGTGTGTGTGTGTGTGTGTGTATGTGTGTGTGTTTGTATTAGTGGAAATCTTATCCTGCTTTACATATATCTATAAATAATTAGGTCTTTAAAATCTATTGAATGCTTAAGATGTAAAATAAGTGTCATTAAAATATGTCAGCATTTTTATTCAAGGCTTACAGGTAAAACATAGATAATGGAATGTTTACTAGATCACTGCCTGCCTTTTCTGTAGAATGTAACAAGATGTTAAATACAAAGATAGGACACAGGCAAAAAAGTTGTGCTTTTTTTTTTTTTTAACCTGAACTTAACTAAGTAGATATTAATTCAACTTGAAGCTGTTGATCTTGGCCTTTTGCAAGCCAAGTGCCGAATATGAGCAATGCAGAGTTCATACAGCATGACCCTAAGGGCACATCAGGTAGTTTTACAACCAATTGGAGGGCAGTGAATGTGCAACAGTTCTCAAATATAATCAGCTCATTTTCCAATCTATGGGGACATCCTTCATTCTGCAAAACCCCAGACACTGTCTGGTTTTTTTGTTTGTTTGTTTTTTGAGCGAGGGTACTGGGGACTGAACTCAGGGGCACTCAACCACTGAGCCACATCCACAGCCCTATTATGTATTTTATTTAGAGACAGGGTCTCACTGAGTTGCTTAGTGCCTTGCCATTGCTGAGGGTGGCTTTGAACTCACAATCTTCCTGTCTCAGCCTCCCAAAGTGCTGGGATTGCAGGTGTGTGCCACCATGCCTGTTGACACTGTCTTTTATGACAGTTAATTGTTTAATTCAAAGTTACAAAAACAGATTCATTTATTTCTTATTTTTTAAATGGTTTTGGTTTAGATATTAAATGAAATATGTACATTCTAAAGTATACAGTGTTATACACATTTTAGAAATAAGAACTATAGCTATTTTTTAAAACTATCCTAAGGAAAAGCTACCTCAATTGGTTAAGGTAGTTTTAATGGAAGTTTTTAGAATATTTTTGGAAAAATCATTGATACCATCATCCACCAGTGATTTTCATATAGTGGTTATATTGAGAAACTCATTTAATATGTAAAAATTAATTGTATTTTTTCCAGCATTAGTTTATATTTCCTTTTAGTACATGAATATGTGTTGGCATGCCCGCTTGCATGTGTGTGTGTGTGATGGGGGAGAGAATGAACTAAGAAGAACAATTGATTTAAAAGAATGTGCCACATGACAATTTCTTGAACTCTGGGAATAGATATGAAAATATGTTTGATTAAACACTGATAACTGGACTTTAAATAAAAAAGTTTTGGGAAATTTGTTTTAAATGAACTAAGTCAGTCATATAACAGGCAATAGGATATCTGGAGAAAGAGCTTTCTATGCAAAGAAGAAGATAAGCACAAAGGATTATATCCCAATGCAGGATCATAGTGTGTTTAAGAAATAACCATCAGACCACCGTGACTGGAGCAGAGTGAGAAAGGAGGAGTATTCTGCTATAACATCATAAAGTTAATGGGATATTGAATATGCAGGGCTTATTGGCCATTCTAAGTGTCTTGTCATTTCTTCTGAATGAAATGGGAAGCCCCTGGAGTATTTAAAGCAGAGAAATAACATGTTTGGACTTGTATGTGTGGACATAGATTGGAGAGGGCCAATAATGAGCAAGGAGACCACAAGAGAGCCTGTTGCAGTCAGTTGACGGTACATGATGGAATCCAGAGTACCGAGCTTGAGATGCTTAGGGATGCCCTGATCTTAGATATATATTCTAAGATGTAGCCAATGGAAATGTCTGTATTGAATGTAAAGTGTAAGATAAAGAAAGGGACCATGGATAGAATAAAGGTTTTGGCTGAGACTTGTGTAATAATGGAGTTAACCATGTATTATGATGGGAATCCTACAAAGAAATAGATTTGGAGAGTAGAGATTAGGAATTTTGATTCATACAAAATAAGTTTGAGGTATTTATTACATCTAACAGGAGGTGTTGAATAAGCAATAGGACTTTTTTATTTATTTATTTTAGTACCAGAGATTGAACTCAGGCGTACTTGACCACTGAGCCACATCCCCAGCATTATTTTGCATTATTTAGATAGAGTCTCACTGAGTTGCTTAGTGCCTTAGCCAGCTTTTGCTAAGGCTGGCTTTGAACTTGCCTCAGCCTCCTGAGCCTCTGGGATTACTGGCATGTGCCACTGTGTCCAGCTACAATTTTTGAATAAAACAAGTCCCAACTTCAGATAAAAATTTGGAAATCAAGTGTTTGTAGATAATGAAAGCTATGAATTGAATGCAAGGCAAAACATGTAAACACAGAAAAGAGAAACTATGACATGTTATAACAGTGACTCAGTTTTTCCTAGTTGTCAGTTCACTATATTCTACAGACACAATGAGTATCAGATTCTCTAGTACATAGAAATGCTTCTGATGTTGTCTTCTACTTTGAATTCTCAAGTTAGATGGCTTCCTGATAAGATATCACATTTGTACTGAAACCTGGAAGTGGATAAAATAAACAGAAGCAATTGTGCTGACTGCCTGCTTGTACAATTGATCTACTTCAGGAGAGAAAACAATAATAGGGTTTACAAAGTTGAGTCTAGTTCTGTGTATGAATGCCTATGTTTTTATTAATGAGAAAGACTGAATTAAGCAGCCTACTTTATACATTTATTTTTCAGGGTATACTGTCCTCGTAATTGTATGCAGGCGAACCCACATTATGCTCGTGTAATTGGATCTCGAATTTACTCTGATGTAAGTATCTTAATTAATACAGATATCAACATTCATGTATATATAAAAATATATACATATATGTATATATGGGCCTCTATGTACAGAATAAGGAAACAGTAGCTATACCAATAAACGTATTCTTGGAACAGTTACTCAACAATATCACTGAAAAATGAATATTTGTATGCAAGTATGAGTACAATAATTTATTTTGCATAAGTTTTTCTTTATATCTTTCCAATATATCTTTTTCCCACAGTTTTTGTTGTTGCATTATAGTTGTGCATAATGATGGGATTTGTTTTACATATTCCTACATGCACACAATGTAACAATATAATTTGGCCAGTATCATTCCCTAGGATATATCTTTCCCATGTATCTTATATCAGGCACTTAAAGAAATAATGTGGAGGCATTCTTGGAAAGGAAAATGAATTTTGATTTTCTTTAGTCTTCCTTTTAGTTCATCAACATCTGAAGTATGAATTGGATAATTACAAATTTGCTAAATGTATATACAATATTCTAGTGGTTATATGACTGTATGTTTGTCAAAGTTGTTGAACTGTATGGCTTTTTTAAAAAAGGTTGAATTGGTAAATTTTGCTCTATGTAAATTATTCCTTAATAAATCTAGACAAAAATTTTAAAAAGGGACATTTGAAAAATAGCATAGAATAGAATAAAAATCAGATCATTCCTTCAAGTATATACAAAAGGAAACTAGTTACAGGTATGCTGTAGTAGATGACTTAAGTGGGTTGAACAATGAATATTGACATGGCTTCCTTATGGATAAATGCACTTTGATCAAGATTTAAAGTCTTGGTTGGTAGAGGGGATTACGGAACATTCTGGGTGGTTTGCATGATATCTTCAAAGACATAGAGTAAATGTGTTGCTTGTTGCCATTGCAAATAGCTTTGTTCCTCTCTGAGCTGCTGAGAATTGGAGCTAAGAGGGCACACAGCCAAATTAGTCTGAGAGAGAGAAAGAGGAATCTGCTCTGGGAACATGCAGATAAAGAGTCTGAAAGTGCATGCTGATGAGTTTAGATTTTATTTTGCAGACATTTAGAAACCATTACAAATTTCTAAGCCAGAGAGTTACAAAAACAAATTTAAGAATTTAAAATTTTTAAATTTGTTCTAATTAGTTATACATGACAGAAGAATGCATTTTGACACATTGTACACAAATGGAGCACAGCTTCTCATTCCTCTAGCTGTACATGGTGCAGAGTCACGCCAGTAGTGTAATCAAAAATGCATACAGGGTAATAATGTCTGTATCATTCCACTGTCCTTCCCACCCCCACAGTCCCTCTCCTCCCCTCACTTCCCTTTGCACAATCCAGAGTAAGAATGAACATATTCAATAGAATATTACAGGAATCTGATTTGTAAAGAAGCTTGAAATATGCACATTACCACCTTGTCTCTCTTGGAACATTCATTTGGGTCCAAGGTTTTTCCCAATTTAGCTTCACCTTTGAAATTATTCTCCAATTCTAAGTTTCACATGCTTTAGATTTGTGATTTGCATTATTATTGTTTGCAGCTTAAATGTCCTGCAGATACCTGGAATTTGCTAGTCATCACATTTGTGCTCATATTCCTATCTCTGTTTGAAATATACCCTTTTTGAAATTTCTCTGTCAAAATCATGGTCATTTCTTCTATTCTAAATTATTGCTACTTTCCCTGTGAGATACTGTGCTGGCTCTCCTAATCCAAGTATGAATTCATCCTGCTTTCAACTCCTATTGTATTGTCTTTACCATTAGCCTCTTTTGTTAGGTATCATGTTGGTTACTCTCTTTTATTTGTGAGTTCCTCAAGGACAGCAGCTGTGCTGCTCAGCATTTTTCCTCATTTCTTTGATATCTGCCAAACTATGCATATTTCTGCCTTGACAGATCGTAGAGTACACAGAGGCATCAGACACTAAGCAAGTACCTTACACATAAATATTTGCTGAAAACAACTAATGAATGTGTAGGAATGTGTGTATCTGGACTCTTCAGAGACTTCCAGAAGCATTATTCCTTCTGACTTTTCCCTTTAAGCATCAAAACTTTTCATTTTAGTCATGCCTATTAAAAATATTTCAAAATAGTCCATACACTTCTGTACCTTTAAGCCATCATTTTCTAGAATTAGAGTTAGTTATATCTTATATCCTGAGATCATCTTATCTTCCTACTCTGTGAAATGGGTAGATAATATGTATCATTATGTAGGTCCTTTGGAGAATAAATTGGCAATATAAAGATTATAGTCACATGGGAAGTGCAGTTAGATTCAACCATTGATTGCCAGTATTCCTTGCTCATACAAAATATACTATCTCTTCAAATAAGGTTGATATGGAAAGGTGAGCATGAGTCAACCAAATTACCTCCCTCTGACTTTCTCTGCCTCTCCCCCCTCTTTCTTTACACTATAGAGTTAGAACTTGCACATTTTACTGCTTGAATTTTTATTTGTAGTTTATTACAGATTGTTAATTTCATATTCATTAAAATCTTCTCTATTCACAGATAAAATTCTTATTTCTTTTCAATAATATATTTGTATAAAGTATGGATATGGACAAAAAACCTTCTGACTTTTGAACTCAGTAGGAATGCCTGGAGACTGCATAGCTGTAAGCGAAACAATAGTCTCAAAACAGTAAAGTGTTTGGATTTAGTGCATGTTATTATCTAAGCACTTTTATTGCCTTGGGGAAAAATGCTGATATTACCCTTTTAACAGAATAAGAAAAATATGTGTCCAGAATTGTTTCTATTTCCATCTGTTATGAACTGTATTGGATACAATTATGAATTCAGTATGAGGCTTTAAAATGGTAAATAAAATGCCTCCTTATAGTCTGGACACAAGATTTTAGATGTGTGGTATTTTTGTGAGATAGGAAAATCATAAGAAGGATTAAACAGCCTGGCTTCAGGCTCTCTGAGCTAATAAATACTGACTGATGGCACAGAGTTCAGAGCACAGTGAGAAAGCAAGGTCATGTAAGATATACACGCTTATGTGAACTTAAAAAAAGCGTATTCAATCACCCGCATGTGCAGAGAGATAAGAACAGAACATGCCACTGAGACTGGGAAAGACCCGTGGGTATATGAGGTGGGTTGCTCTATACTGAAACAGTTCAAGTATTTCCTCTTGTGGGATTTCTTGCACTCATCTATTGACAAATTTTGATAGATCATTTGGATTAAAGCCAATAGTAAAATCTAGAAAAGGCTATGATAGACCAAAAGAAATTACTTGACTTTTAAGATTCATTTAAAAATTTTGAAAGTATTAGACTTGAAACAATAATTTTCTCTTTCATAGAAATCGTATTAATTTCAGATTATGTAACTGGTACAATATAAACAAAGCATTTTTCTAGTATTCATGTCAGATCTTTCAAACCAGGGTAATAATCCTTGCAAATCTAAGTAGAAGCTATAATTTTTCTTTTGATCACAAGTATTTTATTAGTGCATTATAATCACACAAAATAGTTGAATTCATTGCTACACATTTGAAAATACATACAATGTAACAATGTTGTGTTATTCTTTAAGGAAAAATATTTCTGCATAGATTATACTATGTAATAGGAAAAAACTCCCCATTTAATACATAGTCATATTTTGGCAATTGGACCATAGAGATATATAGAACTAAGTCAAAACTGAACATAAATGAGGTGCAGATAATTCAACTATGAACATTTCACCAGATTGATTTCAGTATGCATCAGCAAAGGCTACAATTTAATAATGACAAATAGGCCCCTGAAGAGATAAAAAGACCTAATTTGCTTTTTTATTGCTTGGAGTATAAAAGCCTACTTTTTATACAGGACGAGTGTTTGTAGATTAGATGGTAGAGGGGTGTTACTATGGCAGCCACTCTTAAGATCTGCCTTCAGGCTTGCTCAGAATTGGCCTTGACTCCATGTCTTTTGAAACATTCCTTATATGCAAAGCATTGTCCAGGGACTCCTAAATGGCTGCATAGACAGATGTCAGCAATAGAAGAATAGGCTGGGCAAGTTTAGCAGTACTTTACCAATAGTGAATAGTGGCACGTTTATTCTTTGCCTCCTCAGCTGTCCAGTATCTGCAGAGCAGCAGTGCATGCTGGGGTGGTTCGTAATCATGGTGGTTATGTTGATGTTATGCCTGTGGACAAGAGGAAGACTTATACCGCTTCTTTTCAGAATGGAATCTTCTCAGAAAGGTAAAAATAAAACAAGCATATGTGTATGTGTGTGTGTGTGTAATGGTTTTCATGTACCTGCCTCATTATGTATGATTGCTTCACAGTGGACCCACTTGCACATGATTTCACAGTTAAGTGGCTAAGCTTGTATGTTTCCTTTTCATGCTTGTGTAACAACTGGTTTTCCAGGGGTGGGAGAATCTGCAGTACCAGAGGTGCCTGTCTCCTGCAGGCTTATAAAAATCAACATGGAAATCGGATTACAAGTCAGAACCACTCTTTTGTTAATTGCTCTTATAATTAGGAAATTTCTTTCATCCTCTTTTGGATTTTCTAGATTAGTTTTTTATACTTAATTCTTTCTAGGTGAACAAGGCACTGAATATTTCTCTAATCCAGTTATCTGACAAAGTATTTAACAAAAACAATGAGTCTGATTTTCCCTAGAACCAAATTCTCTTTTGTACTGGAACTTGGATGCCTCATATGTTGTAAACGAACTCTTTCAGGTCTTCTCATGGTATTTAGCTCATCAAATACTTTGCGGATTTGAGAAAATTCATGTGGCTCACCTTATGAAGTATTAATAAACAATAAGATAAAGGAACATTCAATGATTTTTTGAAATTATTGGTAGTTTGGAAGTAAGTAATGGTAAGTCCCATTTATTTATATAGACATAGGATAAAATCCCCCTAACTTTTAGAAATTCCCTGGGATTTTCAAAATTACCAGTGCAGAATTCATATATCAACTAGTTATTCTAAAGAACACCACAGGGTGTGCTATGCAGAATATCTAGATTGTCTTTCACATAACCATCTGGGTGTCAGCCTCAAAAAATGACAAATCTTTATTTTGTATCTATATTCAGATGAGATCATATCAAGAGACCATTATTGAGAAGGAGATTTCTTGATAAACTGCCTCCTGGCCTTGAGAATCAGATAGGATATGTAAAGTGAATTCTTAAGTTACAGAATCTGATATGCTCTTTTATAAGTTAACCTGAGTGATGTGGTTCCATTCACTGCTTATATTTATTAAATTCATTTTAAAACTATAAAATGACATCCTAACAAAACTGAGAATAATAATTTTGGAGTATCTAATATGAATATTCCAGACATTAGACACTACTATGCTCTAAGTAGTCTCACTTAGCTTCATCAAAAGCCCCATAATGTCAATTCAGTTCTGTAAACTCTGATTTATATACATGTTAACAGATGTTCCAAGTCATTAAATAATTGATGTGCCCAAGGTCATATAACTTAATAATCCCTGAGTTTAGGCTCCACACTAGGGCTATGGGCTCAGAAGTGCACCTTGAACTTGACCATTTGCTTGTATGAAAAATTTGGTGCATGTGTGTTCATGCATACATGTGTTTGTGTGTGTGTTATGTGTGCACATTTGTGATTTCTCCATCATTTTCTCACTTTAAAATTCTCTCCCTTTTGTTTTATATAAATAAATACTTGAAAAGACTTACACTTTGTCTCTTTCATAGCTTTCATTGTGTTGATCATTCATTGTCTTTAAAATCTTTTTAAATTATTAAGCCAATAGAACTATGTAAAAAAGTAAAAACTTCAGAAGCTTTGAGTTGAATAGAAGAAATAATGATTAACGGCCTTATCAATATATTTTCATTTCTAGACATTTAAGCAAATGCAACTCAATCATTGTTGCCAAATAAAAAATAAACAATTTAGTAAAGAGTAAAATTTATGGTTCTGCATTACTTTTAACTTCTGTTTTAAAAGTACCTCCAAAATGACATTACATGCTCTCTGAGGAGGGGTGTGTGTGTGTGTGTATATTTTTCCATTTTGGTGAAGAAATTTTTTGGATCTTTTCAGACTTCACCATTAATTTTCCCACTAACATTTTTCTTGAGAATGTGGATGTTAAGAAGAGTTAACCTGTGTGATAGCAGTATAATTTAAATTCTGTTGGGAATGATAATGACCTAGTACTCTACAACATTGCTTAAGTATCAGACATCTTTTTGACTTGATGTTAACTTTTATGTATAAAAATCAATTGTAAACTGAGTCTCAGCATTACCTCAAGAAAGTGAAGCAATGGGCGCCTAGCTCTGTTTTATTAGAATCAAAGGAAATAAAATATGGAAACATGAACCAGACTTCGACATTTTCTAGAGACTACTATTATTCCTGTTGTGCATCTTAAATTTCTTTAATAAACTTGCAGTCTAGCATACAACCAAGATTTAAAGAATTATGTCATCCTCACTCACACATTCCAAAAGCTACAAATTATAGTGGCCTTAGAAAGTTGACCATCT
>CM053400.1:129204218-129222850 GCA_028644305.1 Xerus rutilus
GCCTGTAATCCCAGCACTTAGGGAGGCTGAGACAGGAGAATCGCGAGTTCAAAGCCAGCCTCAGCAATGGCGAGGCGCTAAGCAACTCAGTGAGACCCTGTCTCTACATAAAACACAAAATAGGGCTGGGGATGTGGCTCAGTGGTCGAGCACCCCTGAGTTCAATCCCTAGTACCAAAAAAAAAAAAAAAAAAAAGAAAGTTGACCATCTGGATTCATATAACTGCTTTCTTAACTGTCATAAGACAGCATGATTTATCAGAAGGATTATGTGTAGAGATGACATCAATATTTTTTTCATTTTCTGCAGTTTACAGAATCCTCCGGGAGGAAAGGCATTCAGAGTATTTGCTGTTGTGTGAAATGGAACACTTGGAAAGGGGATCATAAAGACTATTCCAAATGTCGTATTTCTGAAGTTTGTATAAAACTGTAACATTACTGTACAGAAGATAGCAGCTATTTTTAGCTCCCCAAAAGTGCCAACTGCATATGAATTGATAGACAAGATCTATAAAGTAAAACATGGGACATTAGCTTTGAAAAAAGTAATGGATATGTAATGGTTTTAGAAATCCTGTGTTAAATATTGCTATATTTTCTTAGCAGTTATTTCTACAGTTAATTACATAGTCATGATTGTTCTACATTATATATGTTATATTATATGGTGCTTTGTATATGCCACTAATAAAACAAATCTCAACATTGAATGTGAATGGCCCTCAGAAAATTATCTGGTGCATTTAAAAATGATCAACTCTAAAACAAAAGAAATCTTTTTATCACATTTTCCTCAGCTGTTGTTACCTGCACTAAATTTCAAGTTGTTTTCCACTTAATACCTGCACAATTGTTTTATCTTTTGTTAATTTTAGGAATATAGAGTAGTAAATCCTCTCATTGCACTTGCTATTTTGTATAAAATAACCCTTTAATATCCAAATGAATCTATTAAAATGTTTGATTTCTTGGGAATGGCTTTAGTAGTAAATGGAATAAAGTCAAAGTAGTAGTATGAAAATATTTTTAGTGATCATGTCATAGATATAGTTAGGCATGGGCAGCTATAGCTTTCTGTGCAATGTTTAAATTGAAGTCACACATTGTCTTTTGTATCCTGGCAAATACTCCTGCAGGCCAGGAAGTATAATAGAAACATTCTAACAAAGATGAACTAATGTATTGCGTCACCATTGCCACTGATCTTCATAATGGCAAATGGCCTTGTGTATAAATTTTGTCATATTATGATACCTATAGTGGTGATATATTTGTTTCCATGAAAAATGTTTTGTGCTTTGAGACTAAAAATCTGTAAAATGTTACTTTTGGTATTTTTTTTCTGCTGGTGAATTTATTCATTTCCTATAAACATTAAAATTAATAATGTTTCAAAGTATTGTTTTCAGTTCCCTTTGCATTATGCATGCTTTGATTTAGAAGTAGTATTGCAATAAATGAGCACAATTGGTATAAGTCATCTAAATTTGACTTATTAACTATTTTAGTTAGTTTTTGCATCACTGTGACCAAAATACCTGACAACAACAACTTAGAGGAGGAAAAGTTTATTTGGGGCTCACAGTTTGAGGCACCTCATTTCATAGACAGCATTCTCCATTCCTCTGGGCCCAGGGTAAGGCAGCACATCTTGGGGGAACGGCCCAGTGGAGGAAAGCTGCTCAGCTCATGGCTCATTCTGGAAGCAAAAAGAGAAAGGTAGGGGAAGATGTGCTCTTCCAGTGACCCACCTCCTCCAGCTACACCTCACCTGTCTACAGTTACCACTTAATCAGTCCATTCAAACTATAATGAATTGCGGGCTGCAGTTGTGGCTCAGTGACAGAGCACTTGCCTCACATATGTGAGGCACTGGGTTCAATTCTCAGCACCACATAAAAATAAATAAAATAAAGATGTGTCCATCTATAATTAAAAAAAATTAAAAAAAAAAAACTAAACTCAATTGATTAGTCACAGCTGCCATAATAAAATCATTTTACCCTTGAATACTTTTCTGCATTAACAGAGCTTTTAGGGGACAACTCATATCCAAATCATAACTTTAATATTAATATAAATAGCATAATAATAGAAGCTTGAAAAGTCAGTGTAATTACTTAGGTATTTTTATGTAGAGGAGAAAACAGTCTTTTTTTTTTTTAGGTATCAAGGATTGAACCCAGGACACTTAACCACAAAGCCACATCCCCAGTCCTTTTTTATATTTTTGTTTATTTAGAGACAGGGTCTCACTGAATTGCTTAGGGCTCACTAAATTGGCTGAGGCTGGCTTTGAACTCGCAATCCTGGCTGCTCAGCCTCCCTACCCACTGGGATTACAGGCATGTACCACCATGCCTGGCTATAGTTATGTATTTTTAGAAGCATAATCATAAGAAAAATTTTGAATAAAATGAGAGAAATGTATTTTTTAAGTAGAAGAAAAGAGCTCAAAAGATATGAAGTGACTACTTATGAAATATTTGACAAAACAATAAATACTTCAAGTATTTTTTTAATTTTTTTTTAGTTGTTGATGGCCTTTTATTTTATTCATTTATTTATATGCGGTGCTGAGGATCAAACCCAGTGCTTCACACATGTGAGGCAAGTGCTCTACCACTGAGCCACAATCCCAGCCCCTACTTCAAGTATTTTTAGAGAGTAATTGAGTAGTGTTTAGGAGCAGATAAATGGGAGATCATTTACATGCAGGGATCAGGGATAGCTAGCAAGCTGGATAATTCAAAAGAATAAAAGAATCACACAACTGCAGGAAGGCAAATTGTGAATGAACCAAAATTTCATAATTATTTATTGAAAATCAACAGGCCGATGAGTGATTCAAAATATATAGAGCCAAAGGTTAATGATTTATACATTAAAAATTCAAAACAACACAGATTTTATGGAAGTACTTTTTTCAAAATATTCATTACCATCTTTTAAAATAGTATGTATGAATTCACTCTTCTGTTCCTCACTGCTCTTTCCACAGTAGGACTTCCCATCAATTCTGTTAGTTATACAGTTTCTTGAATTTGTCCCTAGTTAGGTCCCCCTCATCCAGTTCCTGTAATTATTGCAGCTCACTCACTGGAGCCTCTTTGTTTTACCCCTCTAATTTCCTTTGCAATGCATGTTTATTTTTTTACTGGAATCTCTCTTTTTCCTGAGTTTCCATTGCTTAAGAAAACCAATCTCTGTTGTAAAAGCATTTAAAAACCTACATGGTCACATTTATATTGTGTGTCTTCTACAGAAGGCTGTGGCCTTGGGTAAGTTATCAAACTTTCTATTCTTTTGTTACCAAACCTGTAAAAAAGGACACATAACATCTCATAGAGATTGCTCTCAGAATCAATGGTGACATTATGTGTAAAGTACTAAAAAGAACATTACACAAATATGTGGTCAGTGTTCATTTTTATCATTATTTTTTGTTATTATTTACCTTGAAAAAATATATGTACCTATCATACTATACCTTTCATCTTTGACACTTCAGTAAGTATGAAATCTTCCAGGAATTTTCCTTTAATTCTCTTGGTAATAATTAAATGTTCCCTACATTATGCCTTTTTAATTTGACCCTAATAATTATTAAATTTGGCTCGTGTTATATCTAGTTCTTTAAAGTTGACAGTCTTTGAGAATGGTAATACTCTTATCTGTCTCTACCTAAGAGCATGATTAGCTGAATGAGTTTGCACTTACTGCACTCTGTAAGTGCTGGGTGGGTCTATGTTGTTGATGAGTATCCAAAACAGTTCCTAATTTGATTGTGGATAACATAAGTGAATGTCTTTTGCACATTATCATAGTGGATATGATATCATCTTCATAAGCTATAATACTTTGTTGGTCAATACTAGCAAAGTATTATAGCTTATGAAAATGATAGACATTATGTGGGTTTAAAGCAGGTCAATGCTTATAGAATAGTATCATCATTATTTTAGCTTTTAGGTTTAATAGACCACATGTTAATTATTTTAGTGTCTTTATTAAAAATAATTTCTAAATTTCAAGCAAGAAAATAAATAAATTTATGGCCTAATTCATTAAGTAATTTGCATATTAGTGTCTAATTTTGTATTCAATATTTTATTTTGAAATCTAGTGTTCTTTAGTATTTCAAAAATGTTTTTAAAAGAAATTTTAACACTTCTAAATAATGTGGTGATCTAAGCAAAGAAACATGCTATCATTTTCACAAACATACCAAACTTGAGATTTGGAGTTTAAGCTAATTTATTTCACAAAGAATTACATTGTTGAAGTTGATTTAAAAAATTTGTATGAGTTCATATTTCTACCCTGGCGCCATAACATTCAGGAGCTGAAGAAATAGTTTACTGAAATAATCTGATCCTCTTTCATTCATTTATTGGAATTAAGGCTAAATTGTATCAGTCTGAGATTTTAAAAGGGGGACACTCTCCTTAGAACTCTGCTGTTTCTGCTTAGCAATTAAATATTCTTTATTTCTTCTTATCCTAAAAGTCTCATGTACGGTGCACAAAATAATCAGTGTGGAAAACAGTGCTAATAACTAAACATCCTTGCAGTAGACCATTAAGTTTTAGAAAGTAATATTCCAAAGATTACTAAAAACTTTTATAATTAAAACCATAATTATTATCAATTTTGTTTATGACTATGTTCATAAAGATGAAACACAGAGGGATCCCACAAGATTAACTGAAAAGCTCAATTTTAAAAGATACATGCTCAGAAGATGAATTAAATTTATATTTAAAAGGCATGAATTGATTTAAAATATCAGGTTACTAATAGCAATCAGGTTACTAAAATCCAATCTGATTAATTCCTGAGGGTCAAACATAAAATAATTTTTTAAAGCTATGTGAAAACAGCATGCCTAAGAACAATACAAGGAAAACAAAACAAAAACAAAAAAACATACAGTGGCCTCTCCTGAAGCTTTCTACTTTTGGGTTTCAATCATTCAAAAAAAAATATTGAATTCCTACAATGTGCTGTGGCCTGCTGATCAGTGTTGATATGAGCAAATATGTTCTCAGGAGACTAGAATCTAGTGAGGGAGACATATTAATTATACATACTAATTATAATCACACGAACAAGAAGGAAATACTTTATTGCAGGAACTCTCTAGAAACAACAGCAACTGAAAAACAAAGGTCAATATGCTTTGAGGACATAGAACAAGAGGTGTGCTATATGAGTCTAGACCAGAGTGGGGGAGCAGAGAAGCCTGGATAGAACCTCTCTAGGATAAAAATGCACTGTTGGAGCTAAAAGAGATGCACTGATTGAGTAAGTAAGATGACATGATAGGTATAAATGCATTCGAAAGGCACTCAGGTATTCAGAGTTTGAGCACAGAAACACAAGTACTGAATATATTCTATGAAGATATCAATCTTAGAGTTATCTGTTTATGATACAATGCTTTAATACTCTGGAAACCTAAAGAGTTTGACTCTTAAGTGATTAAAATGTCTGTAAGCCATGGGTTGAGAATGATTTTATGAGAGAGGAGAAAGAATGACATGTACTAAGCACCAACTCTGTGTTAGAGAAACCACTGTACTTTTCATGTTGATTCTTAAGCCTGAGAGACAAGATTATTTTTCCATTCTTACATGTTAGAATGCAGATTCTAAAAGTTAAGTAAAATTGCATCTCCAGATTGAGAAGTGTAATTTACATCTCCATTCTCTAAGTGCAATGTCCTCATTCCTCTATTGGATCACCCCCACAATATCTTTCTGCTGGGTCTGTGAATGAACTCAATAGTTCCTCCCCATGCCGGGTTTAGAAACAGAAAATTTTACAATCCTTGCCTATGCCAGGAATTTGCTAGATGTAGGAAGGTCTGTAGAAGAGGAATAGAGATAATAGCTTTCTTTACAATATGTGATAGAGATTTAAAGTGAGTCACATACAAAATCTTAAAATTTCTAATAGTTACATTAATAAAAGGAAAAAAGATCAAGTTTGTTTCAACAATGTTTTATTAAATCCAATGTGTCTGAAATACTATTGTTCCAACTTATAATCTCTATAAAATATTTGGTAATAATTTTGTTCTGAAGAGTAGTTTATTTGTCACTCCAGGATTTTTATTATAGTTCTTGAAAGACAGATTTTCATCCATCCACTTACTTTTCTTTGAGGCCTAATTTTCATGCATTTTACTATATATGTCGCATAATTTTTAGTGTCCTGTTCCCTTATTTTTGGCAAATGCATATAGTCATTTATCAACCATCTCAATTATAGAACAGTTTTATTTACTTTACAAATCTCTCTGATGCTCCTTTGATGGAGACAGACCTGTCTCCCACTATCAGTTCCCAAAATCATTGTCACTATTGTTTTGCCTTTTCCAAAATGCTATTTGTCACATAAGTTTAACTCTTACATTATTTTAAATTTCACTATTTACAATTATGTTTGTTTTAAATTGTCAAGTATACTTTTGATATTTTTAAAAGTTTTTATTGTTGTATTATAATTATCCATAATAGTGGATAATTATATTATGTACATGTATAAATATGGCATATGAATATTATGTACATGTATAAATATGGCATTTTTTTTTTTTTGGTACTGGAGATTGAACTCAGGGCCACTTGACCACTGAGCCACATCCCCAGCCCTATTTTGTGTTTTATGTAGAGACAGGGTCTCACTGAGTTGCTTAGTGCCTCGCCATTGCTGAGGCTGGCTTTGAACTTGTGATTCTCCTGTCTCAGCCTCCCTCTTCCATTACTTTTCACTTCAATTTTCTTAAAAGATTTAAATAATCACAGCCACTTTATCTCTAAAAAAATAGCATTATTTGCAAAATGTTTTGGATTTGTTAGATACCTAACTTCACAAAAATATTAGTGGCTTCTCACAGAAATCACTAGTTTATCATATCCTAGACTGATTAGAAAGCAGGAATATTATTGGAGGCTTTCTGCATTTTGGAAGAGCACAAATGGTGCTCTACATGACAATTTGATCTCTAAACAATCAGAAATGTCATCTTACAAATAAAGTAAAGTCATAAACTGAGAACTACAAATGTTTTAAAATATTAAAATTCTGAAAAGGAAAAACTGCAAAGGGCAAAACTAAAAAGGGCTCAAATATACTAGATGTGAATATTTTGAGAGTTCAGAGTTTGTTTTAAAATTTACAATGTCATTATTTCCTCATAGCACATAGTTTTGAAGCTTCCATATTATAAATGTCAAATTAATTTCTTATTCAAGTAATTTTGACAATGCTAAGGTTTCACATACCTTATATAAATTTATCCAACTTTAGGTTTGGTATTTTTTTCTTAATAAATAATATCAGAATGAATAAACTTATGATCTAATACCTAAGATAATAATAGAGCTATTTAACATATCACACAAGTTACTTTTTCTAACTGGAATTTTGTTATGAACTGAAAAGTATCTTGCAAATAATAGATTTCTCTACTTGTCACGAACACCTTCATTTTACAAGAATGCCTTCCCACATAAATAGAAAGAGTAATCCACAGCAAATATCCTTTAAAATCATGCCTAATTTAAGTTTTATATGAGCCCTTAGTGATAATGTTATGCCTATAGCTGGGCACTGTGGTGTACACCTACCTGTAATCTCAGTAACTCAGGAAGCTGAGGTAGAAGGATCACAAGTTCAAGGCTGATCTTGGCATCTTAGTGAGACTCTGTCTCAAAATTAAAAGTAAAAGGGACTAGGATATATAGCTAATATCTCATTGCTTGAGGGCCCCTAGGTTCAATCTGCAATTTGTGTGTATGTGTGTATATATGTATATGTGTGTGTATAAAAATACTCCTAAAATATTCATAATTATCTCTGCATTAGAAGCATAGATCAAGTCAGATAGTTTATCTGAATTTTGGAAAGTCTGAAAATGACTTACAATCCAAAAAAATTTCTAGCAACTTCTAAAAATATTTTTCTTGGTATCTTGCTGTAAATTCTTTTAACTTTTGTTTATCATGGAAGGTTTTTATTTCATTATCAAATCTGAAGCTCAATTTTTCTGGACATAGGATTCTTGGTTGGCATACATTTTCTTTCAGAGCTTGGTATATGTTGTTCCATGATCTCCTGGCTTTTAGGGTCTGGGTTGAAAAATCTGCTGAGATCCGAACTGGTCTCCCTTTATATGTAATCTGCTTCCTTTCTCTTGCAACCTTTAAAATTCTATCCTCATTCTGTATGCTGGACATTTTCATTATAATATGCCTTGGTGTAGATCTGTTGTAGTTTTGTACTTTTGGTGTCCTGTAAGCCTCTTGTATTTAATTTTCCAATTCATTTTTCATGTTTGGGAGATTTTCTGATATTATTTCATTGAAGAGGTTGTGCATTCCCTTGGTTTGAAATTCTGTGCCTGATTCTATTCTGATAAATCTTAGATTTGGTCTTTTGATGGTATCCCATAATTCTTGTATGTTCTGTTCATGTTTTCTTACCATCTTCACTGTATGGCCAACTTTATTTTCAAGATTGTATATTTTGTCTTCTTCAACTGAGGTTGTGTCTTCCAGGTGATCTAGTCTGCTGGTGATGCTTTCTATCAAGGTTTTTATTTGGTTTATTGTTTCCTTCATTTCAAGAATTTCTGATCGGTTTTTTTCATAGTTTCTAGCTCTTTCTTAAAGTAATCTTTTGCTACCTGTATTTTCTCTCTTATCTCTTTGTTAGAGTGATCAATGGTTGCCTTTATTTACTCTCTTATTTCTTTGTTGGAGTGATCAATTTTTGCCTGTATTTGCTTGCTTAGGTCATTCTTTAATTAGCAGGTCATTTTAATTACGTACATTCTGAATTTTTTCTCTGACATTTCATCAACTATGCTGTCAATAGATTCTATTATTGTAGTATCTAGGTTTATTTGGGGCATTTTCTTCCTCTTTTTTTTATGTTGATTATGTATCTTCCTTTCTTGCAATGGTGTTCTGAGGTATTGCAGTTTCTATCCTATAATCTTGTAGTGACACTACAGATTACCTGTATCTCACCTTGGAGTTCAATTCCAGTCCCCAGCAGTGGCCCTAGATGGACACTACTTCCACTAAAGATGGTGGCAGTGGTAGTGGAGGTAACTCAAGATGGCAGTGGGAGTGGCCTTGGCTGGGCTCCTTCAGCAGTGCCTGAAGGTGTCCTGAGCCTAAGTTCCAGTTGGCAGGAACTCTGGTGCAGAACTGGGGGTGGTCTTGAGTCTCATTTAGGCCAGGACTCCCATAGGGGTTCCCATAGGCAGTCCTTCCCCTAGGCTTAGGTTCCCCCGTGGCTGGCATCTAGTAGTAACAGGTCTGCCCTTGGCTGAGCTCCCGTAGTGGTCCCTGAAGGTGGTTTTGGGCCCTGGGTTGTCTTGGTATCTTGATTTCATAGGGAAGGACCTATCATCAAGTTTTATATCCACTAGATTTTTAGTGTAGAAAGGAGAACAAGTACTGCCTGGGCAGTGCTATTTTCATAACTACCACCCAGCCCATAATGACATCTTAACCTAAATTCCTCTCCAAGGTTCCTCCTAATGGTCAGACATATCATTGTAGCTACCTATTCCACATCATTGCATAAATGATCATAAATGATAAATGAAGTATCAGGCATCTTAAAATCAACAGGTCCAATGATATATTATCCTCTCACTAACAAATCTGGTTTTTGCCTGTATTCTGTTTATAATTGAATGGTAGAACCATCCATCAGTCATAAAGTTGAGCTACTTCTGAATCTATCTTTAACTCTATTATGCTTGATCCATCACAAGATTATATCAGCTCTCTATAATTCACATCACCCTATTGTCACTGGTGCTCTTATTTCAAGTCCTCAGACTGTCTTGTTTGGTATATATCAACAACCCACCTAACTGAACTACCCATCAGTCTTGCCCCATCAAATTCATGTTTTACAATATCATAGAAGTTATTTTGATACTTTTTTTAACATATCACATATACCATGTGTGATTTCCATGCCAAATGTCTATTAATGGCATGGCACTATCTATAGGACAAAATTCCAAGGAACTTAGAAAGATAAACAAGATATTTGCTTACTTAAACCCAGAATATCTTTTTCATCTCATCCATTATCAAACTTGTGCTATTTCTGTTCTTGGAACTCTGTGCCCACTGAACACAGCATAGTTTCTTTCCACTTTGTGCTTTTGCAATGCTATTTATTTTGACTGTAATACTATTTCTTTCTTTTTCAGTTTTCTAGTCCCAATTTGCCCTTCAAGACTCCACATAGAACTTTCACTCTGCCTATAATAGTGAAGCTTAAGGCAGACCAAAATACTTACCAAGAATTAAAATAGTCACATAACATTTTTTAAAATCATAGATTTTTGTATGAAGACATTTGAGGACTATGAAAGCAGTCAGGACTCAAAGGGCCAGGACTCAGAGGAGAAGGAAAATCACTGAAGTAAGTTTGACTTGGTATTTGCTCCTTTTTCCCACAAGGCACTCGCCAATTTTGGTGTTGGATACAAAGCTGGAATGTTAGGTAGAGAGGGTGGCTGTTGAGAGACAGAGAAACCAGAAAAGTTTTGGGAAAACTCAAGGAATCGAGGAAAGAAAACTTCAAGTTCAGAGATGCTAAGTTATCCAGAACCTGAGGAGCTGTGTTTCAAAAGAGAGACCCTAAATAGTTAGCTCTGAATTGTTTTCACCCTAATGTCAGGGAATTCACTGATAATATTCTGAAAGGCAAGTTGCTAAAAAACCAAGCACGGGCTCTAAAAAGAAATGGAAAATTTTTGTCAATATCACAGTGATAGAGAGATAATTAAAAATTGGAGTCAGGATCTGCCAAAAATTATGCCCTAAGGAAAATCTGAGACCTTTGGATGCCTCCATCTGGGAGTGGTGATGAAGCAGAGATAGAGTCTGAGAGAGACTGCAAACAATCCTTAAGTCAGACCAGCCCTAGACTGGCTTGAGGTGATCTGTTTTTCTGCTGCCTGCCACATAATATGGTGGAAGAAGGGAAATAATAATCCAGAACCTCTGCAATTTTAATACAAAATGCCCAGCACTCAATAAAAAATGACCGGGCATAAAAAGAAACACAACAAAAGGGGAAAGAGAGACACATAATCAGACACAGATGTGTCTGTGACCCAATTAATGGAATAATCAGACATAGACTTAAATGATTAATATGTTAAAAACATAGATGGAAAGAAAGAATTTCACCAGAGAACTGGAATCTATAAAAATAAACTAAATGAGTATTCTTTAACTATAATGTAATAACTGAAATTAAGATTTGGTAAATGGGTTTAAAAGCGGATTGACCACATGATGGTACCAGTAGGTGGCTGCCCTCTGTCCTAAATATCAGAATGGCTAAGTACTTTGGTGGCAGTAGTAACCAGAACTTTCCATGCCATTTCTCTTTTCCATATAAAAGTGACTCAGTCCATACAGAGTCAGCCCACTTGTTGAGTACATAGAGGAAATCTTGAGATTAAGACCTTGAATCAGACAGTTATCAAGAATAAAACCTGAATATGACATAGTTATGTTAGAAAACAATCAACCATGTTAAATAGTTCTGGTGTACTCTAATTAAAGTAAAATTTTTATTTTACAATAATTCTTCAAAAAAATATATTTAGTAGGATAATTTTCCCTGTCCTTGAATGGAAAATCTGGAAAAGTTTCATGATTTTCTGCTCAGTCTTCAGAATAATCAATAATCACTGCAAACTGCAATTAAGGATGTAATTTTTAAAAGAAAAAAAAATGGAAAGTTTTTTGTTTAAGAAATCAACCGAAAGTTAGTCAATCTTCATTCAAAGTTAAGACTTGTCCTTCTTCTCTCATATGCTAACATCAGTAACTAGTGGCCCCCAGCTTCATAGCTATAATCATCTCCTTCCTGGTTGTACTTTCAACTATATTCTATCCTACTGCCAGTTGTTATTTCTGACCCTACCCGGGGCCATGCTTTCTCCTTCTGTTTTTTTTTTTTTTTTTAATCTTATAGAATTTCCTTTTTCTTAGGGGACAGGGTCACACCAAGGATGCAACCCAGGGCTGCTTAACCACTGAGCCACATCCCCAGCCTTTTTTTAAATTTTTACTTAGAGACATGGTCTCCCTAAGTTGCTTAAAGTCTCGCTAAGTTGCTGAAGCTGGCTTTGAACTCGCAATCCTCCTGCCTCAGCCTCCTGAGCTGCAGGCTTTTTTTTTTTTTTTTTTTTTTTGGTACCAGGGATTGAACTCAGGGGTACTCACCCACTGAGCCACATCCCCAGCCCTATTTTGTGTTTTATGTAGAGACAGGGTCTCACTGAGTTGCTTAGCTCCTCGCCATTGCTGAGGCTGGCTTTGAACTTGCGATTCTCCTATCTCAGCCTCCCAAAGTATTGAGATTACAGGTGTGCACCACTGTGCCTGGCTCAGAATTCCCTAGTTTTACAGGCCTCTATTTTTGTTCAAAATTAGGAATTCAACTACAAATTATTGTTATAGTGTCCCTTATTCTTTTGATGATTCCATCTCCAAGGGGGACATTTAGATTTCTCTATCAGGCTCACACTTGCTTATGAGGTACTCTCATGCATCCCTTATGCTGAGTTCTAGGAGTTCAGGGCTTCACTCCCTCCACTCAACACTGCAGCTTATGGCATAATCACACTCTCCATTTATTGGCAGCCCTCCAATAAACCTGATGCTTTCTTACTGAGTCCATTTTGTATCTTTGATCTGCATCATGACTCTCCAAGTCATGGAAATTGTTCTCAAATATATTTTTGGAGCATCTGATTAACTTTAGAAATGCATGTAAAAATCCACATTTTAGCCATTTGTTAAATATATGCATAACTTATAAACATGTAAAACATATAAATACATACAAAGTTTGAAATTTGAGAAGACTGAAGAGTTACTGTATAGGATTGAATTGATTACTTTGGAATGGATGTAGTTTTCTCCCTGGCTAGGAGGAATGGAAACTAATAATTCAAAGAGTACATGCAGTCATCAAAATAAGCCAAATCCTGTATTTTCAGTTCACTGAGAGTGTTCATTCATGGCTGATAAATACAAATAATCTTTATTTTGAAAGGATTCCATTTGAAGTCTTAAAGTAATTGACTTCACTTAACATACATCAGAGGAGGAAATAAGTTAAAGCTATTGTAACTGCTTAATGACAGAATTTTTGCTCCTAGTTGGCTTATTGCTCTGGTATTATTGAGATGTTCAATGGGAGAAAATAATTTATGACTATAATATCCAGAACAGATGTGGTGTAAATTGCCTCAGAACTTTGATGTGATTTTAATTGATAAAACGAAAAATATCAGCCTACTAGGAGAACTGTACTTGGTAAACCTTTCTCTATATTGAGTATCATCTTAAGTGTGTGCAAGTTTTACTTTTTTCACAGGATAGTAGTGTGTTTAAAAGAATATTTTATTGTTCATCTAAACTACCATTCATTCCCTCATTTGCAGGTGCAAAAACCAAAGATACTGCACAACATTTTTATGACTAATTAGAAATAATATCTTCAAATTTTTAATATGTTTTCTTTATTTTCCCAAGATAAAGACAAGAATAAGAGCTAACACTGAACTTTAGAGTACTGATAGCCAAAATTTTAAAATATTTCTTCATAAACTTCAAAAATTATCAAAATCACAGGGTAGATTATAAGCAGCTTAAATATATTGAATGAGTATGACATAAATCTGGATAGTTTAACATATCAATTTAGCAACAAATTTGCTTTTTACATTACAACTTGTTTTTTAAAAAGTAAAAATTCTCTGCATCAACATATACAATATCTCTAACATACTAATAAACTATCAAACTACCACTTTCTGTGTGAAATACTCAGAAGCCTATCAAAGGCTTTTTTAAAATAAATGCTTTTATAAATAATACTATTTACAGATATGTACAGTGGTGTATGGCTGTAATGCCAGCTACTGGGGAGGCTGAGGCAGGAGAATCAGTGTTTGTGACCAAGCTGGGTAATTTACAGAGACTGTCTCCAATTTTCTTTTCAAAAGGGCTAGAGATACAGTTTAATGGTAGCACACTTGCCTAGCATGTTCAAGACCCTGGATTTGAGCCCCAGTACTCTATAAATAAATAAATAAATAATACTATTCATAGTTTTTTTTTTGTATAGTTCTTATGCATCATTTCCTATGTAGTTTAAACATAATCTCACACAATCCCAACTATAATCCAACAAGGAGAGTACATTTATTATCAGATGGTAAAAATGTAACTTCTTCAAAATCACCTAGAAAACAAATATTCCAACCAGAACTTGAACCGTTAAAATATGACTCTACACTTTGTTCTTATTCAATTATTTTCCCTCCCACAGGGAGGGAAATTATTTTTTTATTATTTTTTTATTTTAATTATTTTTATATTATTTTATTATTATAATTATTTTAATTATTTTTTCTCCCACAGACAGAAACTTTTTCATTCACTATATGAATAGACTATTTTGACGTGCATCAACCCTGTATACAAATACACTTTTCAAAATAAGTACAAAATATAGAGATATTTTTGGCTTAAATAAATGCCTTGAAGAACTCACCTACCGTAGAGGAGGTTCCCAATAACCAAGTAGACAAACTCCCTACCAGGCTGTTAAGTGACATTACTTAAGCACCACTTAAGCTCCTTAGCCCATGCCCCATCCCCTGCATTCCCCCTGCTTCCCTCCTGTTCTGTCCCCTTGCTTTAGCTTCTGGACAGTCTCTTGCCATAAAGGACTTCTCTGTATGCAAGCCTGTCAAAACATTGCTCAATACAACACGTGTGTGACCCAACCTCCTGAGAATTATACCTTTTTCCTTAATCTGTTCTGAAATCCCTTGAACCCCAAGAAAAAGTACATACATTGGGTATGTACTTCTCATTTGCCTACCTGTGTTTGTTCTGTTTAGATTTAGCTATTCCATTTTTTTCCTTCTCCATTGAATTTTTAGCCCTGTGCTCTCATTTGTCTTACAGGGGTAATTTCTGGAGTCTGTAGTCAGCATTTTTTAATATATTACAGACAACCTTAAATGGGAACATCCATCACTTTTCAGAGGAAGGACCTTCATTTTACTCCATATACTCCATTCCTGCCTTTTGTGTTTATGTTATACATTTTACTTCTATAGTTGTTATGTCCTACAAGACATTATTATTGTTGTTCATTGAAATAGTCACTATTCATTCATATTTACCTTTTCCAAGGTTTGTCTTTATTTCCTAAAATTGTTTCCATAAGGTGTCATATTTATTTAATATTAGGAACTCTTATAATTTTTTGTAGCGCAGGCTTACTAGTCTTGAATTTACTCAGCTTTTATATCTGAGACATCCTTGCTTCAGTCTCATTTTTTAAGGATTGTTTTGCTAAAGAATTTTGGATGAATTGCAGATGTTTCTTGTTGATCACTTTGTGTTGTCTTCTGCTTTCCTTAGTAATGATGACCATACAGCTGGAAGTTATATATTTTTTAAAAAATATATTTTTTTAGTTGCAGATAAACACAATATCTTTATTTATTTTATGTGGTGCTGAGGATTGAACCCAGTGCCTCACACATGCAAGGCAAGTGCTCAATCGCTGAGCCACAGACCCAACCTGGGAGTTATATTTTTGCTCCTCTGAAATCACAGTGTCATTTTCTTTTGCTGCTTTTAAGTTTTCTGTTAAGTTTGCCAGCCAACCTGACTGATAATTACCTGGTAAATAAGATATCTAACTCATATATTTATTTCTCTTTCTTTTTAATTTTTTTCTTGATTTTTGTCATTTGTTTCTTTTCCTTTTTCTTTCCTTTTGCTGCTGGGAATTGAACTCAAGACCTTGCACATCCTAAGCATATGCTCTACTGATGAGTTATGCCTTCTGCTTACCAGCTGCTGTTTCTACTAAGTTTTTTTTTTTTTGCTTTATTTTAGTCTTACACTGTAATCACACAATTTAGGCGTCAGTTAGTTTGGGGAAGTTTCTGAGGTTTCTTCTTCCCAGTTGCTTGCATTTTGTGTACCAGTGTGGCTAACAAACCCAAATTCTTGTTCCTCTCAGCACTCTAAGATTTATGCTTCATTTGAAATGTCCTCCCCTTGTCTGAGATTTGGAAAATGACTTCAAGAAAAATCCAGAAATAAGGAGGATTCACATTATACACTTCCCATCTATGAAGGATTATATAGCCCTTCAAGACCTGCCAACATTGCTGGATTTCCAAAACCTCCAAATATGTTTTACAATTTTTCCAGGTTTTATGGTTGTTTTGTGCTGAAACTTTAGGTTTAACTTAAGCTGTTCTAGTACGGCTGGAACCAGAAGTTGAAAATGTTTATTTTGTATAGAAACAGTAAATGTAACCCATGACAACAATAAAAGATCTCAAGAAGTTTAATAAATATTTGATGAAAAATATGTCTTATTACCCTAAACCCTAGTTTCCCTTTGTAAATTCAATGATGTCTTGGATGCCTTTCAGTCATGGATATGCTGCCTCTGTGTGCACACGCACACACAAACTCTTAACCATTCTGCTACCCACTTTAAGGAATTAACACTTGCTTATTAATTTTAAACACTTGCTCCACTCACTTTTCTTTCATTTTTTCATTCATATATTGTTTATCAAGCCTTTGATGACTTCTGAAATACCATTCTTACTCCAAGCAAAAAATATTGAATGCTTTCTTCAAACACCTTAAGGTTTTCATTTATTATGTTCAAATGTTGGATAAATCTAAAATTTATTTTGGTATAAGGACTGAGGGAAGAAGAAATCCAACTAGATTTTTCCAAATGGCTATCCATTTTTTCCTAAAACTGTTTTTCAAATAATTGCTCTTTTCTAAATAAATTTGAAAATACTGCTTATTTGAGTTAAAATCAACATAATAATTAAGTCTCTTATCTGATCCATTTATCTATTTATCATCCAGTTCTAAAACGTTTTATTACTTTTCTTTGTAATATATTTTAGTGTTTCATGTGGCTTATTACTCAAGTTTTTAAGAAATTTTCCAGCTAGTCTCATATGTTCATATTTCCACAGGAAGTGTAGTAATTTTTTGTCAGTTTAGTCCAGTTTGACTAAATATGCTATTGGGTGTTCTGTACTTTGCCTTTGCTCATAGTTACAGATTCTGCTACCATGATTCCTTTACTTTTAATTAAAGCAGATCACTGCCATCTCTGGAGCACAGTACAAGTGTTTCAGACCCTTTAAAGGCTAGGAACACCTTGCATATGTGCTGGAGGAACTAACTTGATAGAGAAAAGCCTGTTTCACCAAGTGTCCCTGAACATTTCCTCAAGGCCTCAGACAATGGCTACAAATCTCTGAGCTTTGGACTCCTAGAGGAGAGAATTACCACAGGGGTTTTGAATCATGAAATATCTTAGAATGGAATCTCTTCCTTTAGCCCAGTGAGCTGGCATACCATCATTCTTAGAAAGGGGCATCTAGATTGGACTTGGGGAATCATTCTTCCTTCACTTTCAGTCCATATTATTCATTTGGACCTGCAATGACCCCTAGAATCCTGGGGAAGGCTGATTTGGGCCTGGAATAAAGCATTCTCAAACTCTCTGGCCAAAGTCAATGTTTCATGATGGAAACATGAGAATAGTTCTGCACTTTGGTTTCTAAGTATGTCAAAAAAGCAAAATATTTTGAAAAATGATTTCCTTCTTTCTTTCCTATGGAAATGAAGGACAATCTGGGGACTTCTTGATGCTACCACATCATGTGTCCCTGCCTGAGAATGAGTACAGAAGAAAGCAGAGCTGACAGATGCACAGAAAGACATGTGGCCTGTTGGCAATGTGCAAGCCAGTGGCCCAGCCAAGTCTGACACTTGAGAAACACCTGGAATTTTTCTTTACTAAATTCCAATGAATTTCCCTTTTAGCCTAAGCCCATTTGAATTGTTCTTTTTGGTCATACATATATCTGCTAATTCAACAAATGTTTATTCAGCTGCGGATATAGCAATAAAAATGAACAAATGCTCTAGGCATTCTTTTTCTATTAAATACACATCTGACATGGAGATATACATGACTATAATTCTTTTCACCAGACAGACACTCTCTGAAACCCTGAGAAACAGTCCTTTTTGCTAATCAGTGCTCTGTTTAAGAAGACACCTGCCTAGCCAGCCACACAGACATCTGGGATCTCACTGCTACTACGAAGGAAGATGTTGGATAAAACAGGGGAATACTAATCTTGGCTGCAAAGGACACCCTGTTGATTTGCTTGCTGTTTGCCTCCAGACTCATTACCATCCCAGTATAATTAATACATTACCCTAGTAAAATCCCCATGCACCAGTGCCATCTTGTCCTGACGCATTTCCCATCCAGTCCAGAACCTGTTCATTTAAGGATTTAAAGAAATGAGGTTCCCCATCTCTGGGATGGAGTCAAACCCCTACCCAAAAAGAGTCATGACAGACTGGATTAAAAAGCAAGACCCAACAATATGCTGTCTTCAAGAGACGTATCTCACAGGAAAAGACATCCACAGACTGAAAGTGAAAGGGTGGGAAAAAACATTTCACTCACATGGA
>CM053400.1:129222950-129247193 GCA_028644305.1 Xerus rutilus
GGCTTTTTGGTATTGAATAATGAGATGTGTTAAGATTTGGAAGATCTGAATAATTTAGGGATGCATTTTTTTCCCAAATGATGTTTCAAAGTTGTGCATGGGTAAAAGATGTGTTTAGTAGATTTTAATGTTAATATAGCACAAAAAGTTTAGATTCTACATTGTAACTGTCCTTTAAGAAACTAAAATGTTTAAGGTTAAAAAAAAAAAAACAAAAAACAAAAAGAGTCATGAAAAATCCTTCTACCCATTAACTAAAATCCTTCTCTGACTCTCTTTACCCTCAAAAAATAAAAATTTTTTAAAAATCCCTCATCCTTTGGAAGAGTGGGAGGTTGATTTGTGAGTTGTTCTCTTCTAGCTTCTCTTCATTCTCTGGTCAAAAATAAACCTTCCTTCGCTGTTCAGTCAACTCTGTTTTGTTATTAATTCCATGATTCTAAGAGTGAGAAAAGAAGCCAGTTTGGGGTCAGAAACAGGAAAGAGATTTTGTGCCCAATGTGGGCCTCCACATGATCTGATCACCCCTGTGCTCCCCCATCAGAGAATCATATCTTGTGCATAAGGCAGATACCAAACTGTGATGAGAGAATTTTTGGTGGGTGATTTTTTTTTTTCTGATATCTGATGCCATCTGTATATAAGGCAGCAATGCTTATCCTAGAAAACAGGGCTGGGACACTCAGCCTCCTGGTGTACTTTATGGGAGGCTGAAAGATGCATCTGTCTCAAGTCTAATTCCATAACCCCAGAAATCTAGCTTCTGCAAGGTTGAGAGATACCTCTGTTGTGGGCTTGGGGATGCTGAAAGAGATCTGGTAACCAATGACTAACCACTGTGTGGACTGCCCTGGAACCTTTGCTATGTTAAGATCTGGGCTTGGTAGCTTATATGTCCTATTTTCCCTCTTACTGCAACTTCTTCCTGTGCTACAAAATCCTTCTTCCCTGTTCTTGATTCTACTTTCTCCTTTTTTGAACCAGGCTCTATCTTTGGGCCCCTCTTTAGGATTCCCCTTGTTCAAGGGGAACTATCTGGGAGGATTCCATTGGCTTGTATTTGTTGTTCCTAATTGAGGAAGTTTTTTCTATTCACCCACTTTCCTTTTAAGTTTTTATTATCTATACAATCCAAGCTATTATTTCTAGTCAAAACAGTTCCACTAGATTTTTAGTTGCTCCACTTATAAAACATGGAGTTTGAAACCACACAGATTTCTTTATACCACCAATTCTAAGATTTTAAACTAGAGAGACAGAAATTTGTAGAACCATTTTTACCTGTCCCTTTGTTTTTCTCACTGGAGAATTATTTACCCATTTCCTGTTTTTTCACTGTTTTAACTGCTGGGTCTACTTTAATCTTTGGGGATAACAGATTTGTACCCCTTGTCTTTTAGCTAATGGGCAAAATACTTTTGTGGGTATATAAGAGTAAGGGAAAATCAGTAACCACTTGTTATAGTTTAGATATAAGGTGTCCCCCAAAAACAAATGTGAGAAACAATACAAGAAAGTTTAGGGTGAAATGATTGCATTATGAAAGTATTAATCTAATCAGTGCATTATTCCTCTTGAATGGATTAAGTGGATAATAACTAAAGACACATAGGTTGTTGCTGGAGGAGTTGGGTCATTAGGGATGTGCCTTTGGGTCCCTGGGGAGCCAAGCCTAGTCTCTCTGATTCCTGGTGCCAAGTCCTGAGCCATTCTCCTCTGCCACACCCATCCACCATGGTGTTCTGCCTCATCTTGGGCCCACAGCAATGGAGTCAGCTGTCTGAAACTGTGAGCCCCACATAAACTTTCCTCCTCTAAAATTATTCTTGTCACCAAAATTATTTTGGTCACAGCAGTGAAAAGGCTAACTCAAATACCACTGGTGATTGTCCATAGATGAAACAAATTTGCAATTTAAAATCAAAAGTCTCAGGTTAAGAGAATTTGCCACTAGGTGCAACTCCAGAATTGAAAGGCCTTTGGACACTATCACTTGACAGAAACAACTCATTTTCTATTGTAATATGTCTTGGTCTTGGAGCCCATTGGGGGAATGGGAAAACCTGGCCAAACAAAGGATCTTGAAATTACAAAACTACTCTACTATTGGATTTATATTGTCAAAGGTTAAAGAAATGGGACAAAAATCCCACATGTTCATTGTTTTTTATGGCCTTCTGTCAAAGTAGAGGACTCCAAAAGAGGTATGGACTAAAGATCTACAAAAAAAGCTAAAAGCAAAAAGTATGCTCCACATGTGAGCTCAGGAGGATGCCATGGAGAATTTATGTCCTCCTCCAGCCTCTCTTCAAGCTCTGATGTTTCCTTCCCCAGCACAAAACACCTCCCTCCTCTCCGTTTTCAGTCAGCACTCATTCCCACTTCCCCACTCTCCCTACCCCAATACACACTGCTGCTTCTTTTGGTGAAACAGAACCCCTATAAATCTCCTTATAAATCTCCAGCTGTTCTTTATTTCCCTTCTCCACAAGAAAATATCTCTGAGAAATCAAACATAGTTTATAGTCTTGATAGCACTAGAAATAGAACAAAGTAACAACCTAAACAACAATTTCCCTTATGAGAGATGACAGGGGAAAAGGAAAATTTGGTCCCTATGAATAAGCCCTTTTCCTCCTTCAACCTGTATAATTGGAAGGGCTGTACTAGGGGCTTAAGAGAAGATACAGAAAATTTTCTTAATTTAATCAAAGAAATATTCCAAACCCATCAGCCAATTCGGGCTGATGTACTGACCCTCCTTACTGGTCTATTGAAGAATCAGGAAAATGCCTTAGTATTATCCAAAGCAAGAGAAGAAGCAGACAAGATTTATCAAGAGGGAAATGAAGGTCAACCAGTCCGTCAAACAGGCTCTTTGGAAGTTCCCGAGTAAGATCTTGGTTGGGATTTCTGTAAGGAGGGGAATGAAACTGCCTCACTCACTTTCATACCATGATTCCTAAGGGAACCCGGTTTGCTGGAGTAAAATCCAGAATATAATTCAGGGTCCAAAAGAAAACCCTTCAGCATTTATGAAAAGGCTCCATGAGTGTTTAAGAATATATCAACATGGATACCAATTCTGTGAAGGCAGGGTATTCCTGTGATCACATTTTAGTTTTCAAAGTGCTCCAGACGTTTGTAGAAAACTACAAAAGTTAGAATTAAAACCAACCACACCCTCAAAACCAGATGGTAGAATTGGCTTTCTGGGTGTTCAACAACAAAAACTTGGAGGCAACGGTTTAAAGAAAATAAGAGGGATGAGAGGATGGCCAATATTTTGGCTCTCTGAGCTTGGAGGAAGACTAAAATAGTTTCAGACAACTTATTTGCAGATCAAGGAGGAGTATGTGCACTGATTAACATATCCTGTTGTTTTTATATAAATGCCAGTGGAGTCATAGAAGAAGGAGCCCATAGGCTTTTAGGAAGAGGAACCTGGCTCCACGATCAAATTCCAGCATTTTCACACAAGATATTTAGAACATGGTCTAAAAGGCCATAGTAAATGTTAACTGTACTTTTTGCCCCTTTGGGGCCTCCTAAACACTGTCTTCCTCCTCCTGCTCTATGAGCCATACATCCTCAACTCTCTGGTCTCATTTGTGAGAAAAACGCTAAAAGCCATGATATTAGTCACTCAGGGGCATAGATAGCTAGGGCTTCTACCAGACAATAAACAGACCTATTAAAGATTAGATAGGGGATAATTTCACTCCTCTACTAGGCCCCTTAACAACGATCGAATTGAGCATGGAAAAGTTATGGAAAATGGATCTTCATCCCTGAGCACCTCTCAAGAATAAGGAATGAAATAGAGGGGGAATTTGTCATCAGGCAAATACTCTGTCAAGCCCTGTGAAACAATCCTTACTGATAACCAGTGTTCCATTTCAGAAAAGACTTGCCTCATCAGTCACACTGACATCTGGGACCTTAGCTGTCACTATGAAAAGGATGCAGGATGGAACTTGGAAAAACTGGTTTTAGCCACAAAAGGTAATACCATGTTGACCTGCTCTTTACCCCTGGGACTCATCATCACATTGTAATACATTACACTAGTAAATTTCCTACCCAGGAACACCATCTTGACCTGCCCCACTTCCTCCTGCAGACTGGAACCTGCCCATGTAGAAGTAAAGAAAAGTGGTTCCCCATCTCTTTCCTTACCCAGAAAATGTCATGAATGATATCTCTGTTCATTAGCTAAACTCCTCCCCCCTCCCTGTCTCTCTCTCCCCCTTTGCCCTCAAAAGGACTATCATTTTTGGTCCAAGTGGGAGGCTGATTTTTTAGTTTTTCCTCCCAGTTTCTTCTCTAGCCAAGAGCAAACTGACCTTTATTGTGCAGACAACTCTAGGTTTTGCCTTTTTTGTCCCATGATTTTGAGAGTGAGAAAAAAGCCAATTTGGGGTCAGAAATTGGTAGCAATTCTAATTTATGCAGACTTTTCTGAAATAAACTATAGATTTAAAGGTGCTTTTGAACTCATACCAGCTTTTCCTCATCTTGTATTTTTTATATTCAATGGTTTTTACATGCAAAAACATTTTTATGTGAATCTCTGTGAATTTTTTCATTAAAAAGTATTATTCAAGGGAGACCAGTAAAGTAGAGGAAGGGGACCAGAGGGAGGGAAGAGAAGAGGGAAAGGGGAGAATCTCAAGAATAAAATCGACCAAATTACACTATGTGCATGTACAAATACATCACAATGAATCCCACTACTATGTATTCTAATGCACAAATACATTTTTTAAAATTTTCTACCAATTCTGAAAGAATGAAACATTCTGGCCTAGTATAAATTAATTAAAAGACATAAAAAGACTCTTGATCCTGAGAGAAAAATATGGAAAGTCATCCTTTACTATTTACTTGGTCCTTAAAAAACTGGAGAAGTAAAAACTAGTCTTTGTTTTTCTTGGTACCAAAAGTGAATCTTACTTGTAACATCATGTCAGAATCTCCAAGATTCACACTTGTCCTAAAAAGATGACAGAAACCCATGAAGGCATACCATGACTGTTCAATGAGGCAGATGCTGGGTGAGGATAACTTGCCTTTCTATTAGAATCAAATGCTGTCAATGCTAAGAAATTCCATCAGCTCTACAAGTAATTGGGTGACCATGACCAACAGGCAATCTTAGTGAGCAGCAGAAAAATCTAGTGTTATTCTTTCCAGAATGGTACCTGTAGCTGCACATGACTTTTGAGGCTCAAAATGTTAGTGAGTTTGATTGAGAAAACAAATTTTAAATTCTAAATAAATTTAGAAACAGAGGTAAAAATATTTTTGTACATTTTTATTGGATAAATAAGTCAGTGAGAATAATCCAGCTTCAGGAGAAAGAGCGAGAGATAAGCAGGGGGAGAGAGGAAATTGTTACCAGCTATCTTTATAATCTACAACAGTAATAAAACATTGCGTGTGCATTTATTATGGTTGGATCCTTGTTAGGTACTGAGGATAAAAAAATAAACAAGGTCCAGTTTCATGTTTATAGTTGACTATTCCTCTCAATGTAAAAACAGGACACACCAAAACCAAATACAAAAGCAAACAAACAAAAGCAAACAAAATAAGAATAAAAGAAAAACCAAATACAAAAGCAAACAAAAACAAACAATAAGAATAAAAGAAAAAATATCTTTTTTAAAAACTATAGCTTATCTATTCAAATCATAGATTGATTAACTTAGAGGTTTTTTTTTTTTTTTTATTTTTCTCTTATTTTTATTTTTATTTTTATTTTTTTTAATTATTTTATTTTTTTCCCAAAAGTTGCATTTTAATACATGTTGGCAAACATAACAGAAAAAAACAAATTATCAGAAGCTGTTTTTTTTAGGAGTCTCACTCAGACTTATATCTTTAACAACAACATAATTTTGTTTTTGTAAATTGTTTATTTTGATTGTGGCATTCCACTTTTCTTGCTTAATTTAAAGCAGAAAATCATGCCAATCACTATCAACACTTGTCTATCATCTATCTAAAAAATCTATTATCTATCTAATCTATTCTATCTATATCTGTGTATCTATTTATGAATCTATCGATCGATCAATCGATCGATCGATCTTGCTTAGGTTTTTGTTCCCAGAATTCACTGGGAAATAATTGTCACATAACTATTCCCTGCAGCCAAAGTACAAATATGTAGTAATTATATAAAAAGTATATCTAATAATTTTTAAATATTGATGATTAATGTTGCTTCCACATGTAATAATTTTATGCATTGTTGTATATTCA
Source organism: Xerus rutilus (assembly GCA_028644305.1). Taxonomy (NCBI): domain Eukaryota; kingdom Metazoa; phylum Chordata; class Mammalia; order Rodentia; family Sciuridae; genus Xerus; species Xerus rutilus. Next base: position 129,229,221 of record CM053400.1, read on the forward strand.
CTTAAATTAAAAATGCTTGAGATATTTGCAATATGTGAGTAAAAGTATCATCTACTTAGAACTTACTGCAGTGGATTAAAGTCTTTACAAGAATTATATATAGGTTTATGAATATTTAGTCAATGATTTCATGTGTGCTTTTAAATGTTAGCTCACTTAATTACAGATTTAAAAATTTTTAAAAAGTTAGCATGACGGAAGGAAGGAAGGAAGGAAGGAAGGAAGGAAGGAAGGAAGGAAGGAATCTCCCACAGTTATTCCTTGATAGAAAAGGAAATAATATATATGCTATGTTGGTAGAAGAATGCTTCTTATTCACCATATTCACACAAGCATACTAAATAACCTGCAAGTTAACAATTACTAGTTGATCCATTCATTCCTTTATTCTTTCACTTGTTTATTCAACAAATCTTTATTCCTTATTGATTTTCAACTATATGTCTAGCATTAATTATGGCCCTGAGGTTATATGTATGAAAGAATATAATTCTTGTTTTTTTAATGCATTATAGTAATCAAGTCACCAACATGGCCCCCAAATGAGCTTTACCTACTGATATTTGTGTCTTTCTGTATTCCCTTTCTATATTGAAAGAGCTTACTCATGTGACCAACAGGACAATGGAAAAGTGATTACATGTTGCTTCTGAAGGTAAATAATAGAAGACATTGCCATTTTCTTAGAAACTTTTTTTTTTTTTTTGGTGGGGGAATCCAGGTGCCACAGTATGAGGCACTCAAGCATTCCTATGGAAAGACCCACTTAGAAAGGTACTGAGGCCTGAGGCCTGTGCTACTTGCCAGTCACGTGAGTGAGATAATTTAGAAATATATCTTGTAGCCTTAGATTATTCTAGACCCCTGGCTTTGAGTCTTTAAGCTGAACAACCAAACATTATGGAGCCAAAACAGGCAGCCCTTCATAAGTTTTCTTTTTTAATTTCTCAGAGAAAAAAACAATTTATTGTTTTAAGCCACAAAAGTTTGGGATGATTAGTTATATAGAAACAGATAACTAATATGGAATTTTTATAAGGCTCCCTGAGGTTAAAGACGAGCATTTTCCTATCTAGGAATTTTTGGCAGGTTATTCATCAGTAATCACAAAATAGTCAATGAGTAAATGACAGACACAGTCAGTACTTCAGCAAGATATAAGTTGTTCATTGTGTCATTAAAGATAGTAAAGAACTGTTATTAAAATGTTGGCTTTGTACCAAGTTAGCAGATTTTTAAAACTGATGTTGACATTTGGAGATCTCTTGTTGTGACTTAGGTACCAAAAAATAAAATACATTATGTGTATATATACACACAAATAACACACACATATGCACATACACACATACAGTGTAGCCTGAGGATTTACATTAGATCCTAGTTCAACTTTCATTTTATGCCTATTATGTAATCTAAACTCATTAAACTGTTTGAACTAGAATTGATTAAAAGAAATACTGTGGATACAAATAAGCAAAGACAATCTAGGGGAAAGGATGAAAATTACTCTTGGTATATCTACTTTTCCACAAAGTTAAAAAAATTATAATAGAGATAATTTTAACTACTCATCTATGCTTTTGGATAGTTCTCTACTCATTTGGTTGATGTGAACTGAAGGACTGAACTATTGTGAATCCTAGGTAAAGTGAACCTTTAGAGCCAAAACAGAACACACCAAAACCAAATACAAAGCAAACAAAAACAAAATCAGTGAGTTAATCATCAGGATTTTTTGAGGAGCTGAATTGAGAGCTTTCATAGTTTCAGGGCATTTGGAGAATTCAACATATAGAAGACGGAAAAATTGTGGTAATCAGTTTTTGGTTAATAAATTAAGCTGGATTCTAAAATATTTAAAGCTATCAGAACAAGTTAAACAATATAAACATAAAAACAATGAAAATGCATTGGATTTAGTATGGACAGGTTTATTTATAATGTCAAAGATAAATCTAATAGGTACAGCTAAAATGAAGGCTGGATCTGGAAGATAAAACAAAGGTAAGGCTGTTAGTGTATATCCTATACATATTACTCTAGGAAAGCTTATCATTATGCCTTTCTTCTGTCAAACAATATAATCAATTGAATTGCTGGACCTTCTACCTACTTTCAATACAAAAAGGGCAGTAGTCTATGTGATTTGTTATGAAACTCACCCTAAGGTTATTTAAAGGGATGTTAGTCAATTACAAACCAAGATCTAATTTAAATTTATTACAATCTTGAGGAGAATTGTTGCATGATAAATTTTTTTGACTATTGACATTTTAATATTGAAAAATATATTATTCATAAGATATTGTCTGATAATCCTTGTGCATTTTGTGATTTATGTGCAAGAATGCTTACACATGTAGTATATATATATAATGGGCCATCTGTATCTACATGTTTCGCATCTGAATATTCAACCAATAATGAATACAAAATATTTGAACAGGAGATTGTATCTGTACTTATAGTGTTTATTCTTTTGTCATTAATTCTTAAACAATACAGTATAATAATGATTTATAGGCATTTATATTGTATTGTGTATTGAAAGTAATCTAGTGATGATTTAAAGCATAAGTATGTTTGGCTACATGCAAATATTATGTCATGTCATACAAGAGATTGAGCATGCACAGATTTTGGAATCTCTGTTGGTCAGCTTTTCATCACTGTGACCAAAATAAATTTTTCCTTTTCTGAGTTGTTTTTTTTTAGGTGTTTTGGTCATAGTATTGAAAAGCTAACAGATAAGTTGGTATCAGGAGTGGGATTGCTGTTTTGCACGACTTTGTGGTTCAGAAATCTTTGGAACTTGTTTGTAGGAGGAGTTTGGTAAAGTTTGGAAATGCAGTCAGGAGAAGACTTTGAATGTTTTAAGCGGTGCTTAATGAAAAATTCTGATGGGAGCTCAGAAGATCAGAATGCTGATAGGAATGTGGACAGAAAAGATATACTCACAAAGTATCAGAGGGGAATGTGGATTTTATGGGGTATTGGACTACAGGTCATTCATGCTGTATTCTGGCAAAGAACTTGTCCACTTTTTGTCTATGGCCTGAGACTTCATGTAAGGCCAAATTTAAAGGTGATGAATGAATTAACCTGTTGGAGGAAATTTCAAGGCAGAAGGCAGCACAACATTCAGTTTATGACATGGATATTGCTGGCAGCAGTTTAACCAAGTTTACTGTGATAATCAGGAGAAAAGACAGAGAAGAATTTTAAAAACTTGCAGTTTAGCCAGAAAATTTCATGTAATACTGGAATCAATGAAGATGTGGTTGTTGAAGAGATTTCAAATACTAATGATATACTAAGTGCTTTGCACATAGGTAATAGGAAAGATGGCTTGAGGGCCACTCATGAACTTCAAGATCATTGCAGAGTCAAGGGTATAAAAGAGAAAACACCTTGAGAGGAGATCCTGTAGTCATGCAATTCATATAGGGGGAGGGTCTAGAAAGTTGTTTCACTATGTTCAGCCACCCAGGCACACAGAGGCCATTGCACCCTTGGTTCAGTGCAGCTTGACTACTACTCAAACTGGTGGCAGACCTTGGCATCATCTAGATGCTGCTGGTTCTGCAGGATGCTGGAGTTAGGGGGTCATGGAGGCTTCCACCAAGATTTCAAAGAAAGACCTGGTCAAGTATAACAGGATTAGAATCCCTGCAGGCTGCCCCTGAAAGTGTGATACATGAGGCTGTGAAAGCAAAGTCAAAGCAGGAATGGAGAACACAGAAATTAAGAGATGACAGTGGTGTGGACTATTTGTTAAGCACAGCTGTTGGCTGCTGAGAAAGCCAGGCTAAGTGAAAGGCCATGAGTACTACAACTGCCAAGACCAAAGGCGGAGCTATCCAAGCCCTTCAGAGAACACATCTCTTCAACATGTGTCCCAGGTGCTGATTATGAAGGTAAAGGACTGATTTTCCCTACTGGGTTTTGGTCTTATTTTGGTTCCATCCCTAATTTCTTTGTCCCCATTTTTCCATGAAATAGGAATGTTCACTCTGTGCCATTATATATTGTATGCATGTAACTTGGTTTTGAATTTTACAGGGGCTCATAGCCAAGAGTTTGCCTTGAGTCTGAGATGAAACTGTGTACCTGAACTTTTGGGCAAAGCTGCATCTCTTAATACTATGGGAACTCTTGAAGATGTACCAAAAGCATTTTTCCCTGTGAGATGAACATAAACTTTTTGGGGCCAGGGGCAGAATGTTATGGTTTAGATATGAGGTATCTCTCCAAAGCTCCAATATTAATGCAGAGAGGTGAAATGATTAGGTTATGAAAACTGTAACCCAATCAGCCCATCCTAATTTGGATGGACTAACTGAGTGATAACTGTAGGCAGGTGGGTGCTTGCTGGGGGAGGTGAGTCACCGGACAGGTACATCCTGAAAGTTTTCATCTTTCTATGCCCTCTCTCTGTTTCCTGGTCACTATGAGTGGAATAACATTTTTCTGCAAAGCTCTTCTGCCTTAATACTCTTCCTTTCCTTACCCAATAAAGAACTGAATCTCTGAAACTGTGAGTCAAAAATAGTGTTTTCTCCTCTAAGTTGCTCTTGTCAGATATCTTTTTTATTTGTTTTAATTAGTTGTACATGATAGAATGTATTTTGATACATTATACAGATATGGAGTATAGCTTCTCATTCTTCTGGTTGTACCTGATGTAGAATTACATTGGTTATGTAATCATGTATGCACATAGGATAGTAATGTCTGATTCATTCTACTATCTTTCTATTCCCATTCCCCCTCCCTTCCTTTCATCCTCCTTTTTCTAATACAAAGTACTTCTATTCTTTCCTAATCCTCTCACCTTATTGTGAAATTTGCTTTCAGATATCAGAGAAAACATTCAGCCTTTGGTTTTTGGGGGATTGGCTTATTTCACTTAGCATGATATTCTCCAGCTCCATCTATTCACTGGCAAATGCCATTATTTTGTTCTTTTTTATGGCTGAATAATATTCCATTGTCTATATATGAATTTTTTAATCCATTTATCTGCTAAGGGCACCTATATTGGTTCAATAGTTTAGCTAATTGTGAATTGAGTTGCTATAAATATTTATGTTGCTGTGTCACTATAGTATGGTGATTTTAAGTCCTTTAGGTATAAACCAATGAGTGGGATAACTGAGTCAAATGGTGGATACATTCCAAGTTTTCTGAGGAATCTCCATATTTCTTTCCACATTGGTTGCACCAATTTGCAGTCCCATCAGCAATGTATGAGTGTAAATTTCCCCTCACATTCTTGCCAACATTTATTGTTGATTGTATTCTTGATAATTGCCTTTCTGACTGGGTGGAGATGAAGAGAAGAACTTCTCTTAGAGAAGTTTTGATTTGCATTTCTCTAATTTCTAGAGATGTTGAACTATTTTTCATATATTTGTTGACTGACCATATCACTTCTTTTGTGAAGTGTCTGTTCAGTTCCTTAACCCATTTATTGATTGCATTTTTTTAATTTATTTTATTTTTTTGGTGTTAAGTTTTTTGAGTTCTTTATATATCCTGGAGATTAATGCTCTAGCTGAGGTGCAGGTGGCAAAGATTTTCTCCCATTTAGTAGGGCCTTTCTTCATGCTCTTAACTCTTTCTTTTGCTGTGAAGAAGCTTTTTAGTTTGGATCCATCCCATTTATTGATTCTTGATTTTAATTCTTGTGCTTTGGAGTCTTATTAAGGAAGTCAGTTCCTAAGCTGAAATAATGTAAATTTGGGCCTACTTTTTCTTTTATTAAGTGCTGAGTCTCTGGTAATGCCTAAGTCCTTGATCCACTTTGAGCTGAGTTTCTGAGTGAGAGAAAGGGGTTTAATTTCATTTTACTATGTATGGATTTCCAGTTTCTCCAGCATCATTTGTTGAAGAGCCTATCTTTTCTCCAATGTGTCTTTTTGGCACGTTTGTCCATTATGAGATAACTTATTTATGTATTTATTGTCTCTGTGTCTTTTATTTTGTGCCATTTGTCTTTGTGTCTGTTTTGGTGCCAATACCATGCCATTTTTGTTACTATTGCTCTGTAGTATAATTTAACGTCTGGTGTTGTGATGTCTCCTGCTTCAGTTTTCTTGCTAAGGGTTGCTTTGGCTATTCTGGATCTCTTATCTTTCCAAATGAATTTCATTATTGCTTTTACTATTTATATTAAGAATGTCATCAGGATTTTAATAGGAATTGAATTAAATCTGATAGTACTTTTGATAGTATGGCCATTTTGACAATATTAATTCTGCCTATCCAAGTCTTGTCAGGTGTTTTGTCACAGTGATGAAAAACTGACTAACACAGTATCTGTAGTGGTCATGGAGCTAATATCCCAGGCATACTGAAAGATGATTATATTAAAAACCCTTTATGTATGATCATGAGGCAAATAATTTATTTCTTGTATGTATCAGTTTTCTGTTACTATAACAAAATACCTGAGGTAATTAATAGAAAAGGGTTATTCTAGGGTTATTCTAGGGTTATTCTTGGGCATGCCCTCAACGATTTAAAGACCTCTCACTAAGACAGACTTCTCAAAGGTTCCAACACCTCCCAGTAGCCCCACTTTGGTGATCAAACTTCAGTGAAATGGATCATTAAGGGACATTCACGATCCCAACTATAGTATTCCTCACGTGGTCTCCCAAATTTTATTTTGTGTCCACTTCACAATGTAAAATGAATTTAGCCCATCCCCAAGTCTCCCTGAAGTCTCCTTAAAGAACTATTCCAAAGCCCAAGTCCAGTCTCCTCTGAGACTCAAAGCAAACTCAATTGTGAGCCCCTACAAAAATAAAATAGTTGCATATTTCCAAGATAAAATAGTGGAATGGACACAGGATAAATATTCCAGTTCTCAGATGAAGAAATAAGTGGGGAGGGGTGAAGAAGTATCACTCCAAGGCATAAGTAAAATCCAGCAGGGAAAACATTAAATTCTAAAACTCCAGTTCCAGCATCCAAGGCATGCTGTGACAGGATGTGGAATCCCAAGGACTTGGACAGCCCCACCCTTACCGTTTTTGCTGGTTGCAGCCTACATGGCCACTCTTGTAAGGTGGCTTTGTGGACTGGCTGTGGATTCTCTTGGCATGTGTTCCCCTTCTGGCATCTCTATCTTCTAGCAGTCTTGACTGCACCTTGAGCTTCACTCCTACAGCTTTACTACCAATCACCCCAGTGAGGGCTACTTGCAGGGATTCCAATTTTGCAGCATACTGCCTGGCTTCCCAGGTACTCCTCTGAAATCTCAGTGGAAGACTCCAAGATCCTATAACACTTGCATTCTGCATGACTGTAAAATGAGCATCTTGTGGACAATGCCACTATCTGCCACCATATGAAATGTACCTGGGCCACTTGGACCCCAGCTGCAGCAGCCTCTGAGTGCTTTGTCAGCTGAATAATGGAAATAAATCCCAGAGGATTACCTAGATGTTCCTGGGTGGGCAGAGTGCCATGGAACTCTCTTCTCAAAACATTCTGCCCTGGATAGTCTTTAAACAACTTTGCATTTCCACACTTTTAAGCCTGTGATAGATGGGATTGCCTTGCAGATTTCTGAGATGCACTGAAAGCATCTCTCCTATTGTTTTTGTGCAAAGAACTTGGCTTCTTCATAATCAGCACTAAAAACCACACCCTTTTTAATTATACCTTTACAAATTCTCCTCCCCATCACCATTGTGCTACACATTTTTCAATTCTTTCTGCTCTGCTTCTCTCCATTCCTGATTCTCACTGTACATTTGGCTCAAAGGAGGCAGTAATACACATGACACAGCCTGAGTATTTTGCTGCCTTGAAATTAACCCCATCAGATGAGCCATCCTATCACCTTTAAGCTTAGTCTCCCACAAAGTATCAGCACATGGACAAAATGCAACCAAACTCTTTGCAGTATAACAAGAATGGTTTCTAGTCCCAGTGTCAATAAAGTCCTAATTCTCTTCTGAAACATCTTTAGCATATCCTTCAGTGTCCACATTTCTGTTAGCATCCTGTTTTTTTTTCTTTTCTTTTTTTCTTTTTTACTGGAGATTGAACCCAGAGATACTTTACCACTGAGCTACATCCCCAGCCCTTTTCATTTTTTATTTTGAGATAGGGTCTTGCTAAGTTGTTTAGGGCCTTGCTAAGTTGTTTAGGTTGGCCTTGAACTTGCAATTGTCTTGCCTCAGCCTCCTGAGTCACTGAGATTATAGACATGTGCCACAATACCTGGCAGCATTCTGGTCATCTGAGGCCTTTGCCAGAATCTCCTGTTAAACCCTATCTATTGTGTTCTAGGTTTTTCTAGACCACTCTTGGAAAGTTTTCAAACTCCTCCTTATAAGCCAATGCCAACGATTTTCCCATATCATCCTAGTTTATATATATATATATATATATACATATACATATACACTAATTTTTTAGTATCACTTTTTTGTGTTAATCAGATTTCTGTTTTTATAACAAAGATCTGAGATAATCAACTTGTAAAGGGAAGAGGTTTACTTCTGACTCATGACTGTGGATGTTCTAGTCTATGAACAGGCAGACCCATTGCTTCTAGGCCTCTGGTAGGGCTGCCAGATGCCAATGGTGGGAGCATGTGTCATAGCCAAACTGCTCATCTCATGGCCAGGAAATGAAAGAGAGGAAGAGAAAGAGGCCATGGTTCTTCAGTTCCCTTTGACAACACACCCCAATGACCTGAAGATCCCACTTGACCTCACCTGTTGAAAGTTCTACCATCTTCCAATAGTGCCACCTTGGGGATCCAGCTGTTAATACATAGATCTTTAAGGAACACTTAAAATACAAACTAGTGCATTATAAATACATTATTTCTATCTTCTCATACTCTATTCCCTCACAAAAGTACAGATTAGAAAGTATTCAGAGAGCCTTTGGTATGTAATTAGATGAATATGAAGATTTTATAAGCATTGAGTACTGGAATATAAATTAGAAAATTCTTTATGTGTTCTTTATTAACAGGTATTACTAAATATAATCTTAATTGCATATGTTGCATTGGCTTTCCTTTTTTAAAAAATCATCTTGTTTAAACCATTTAAACATTTTCCTTATGTACATCAGAGAAATATAATAATCTTGAAACGAAAGAAGGAATATTCCTTCAGAATAAAAAAAAGACCAACCCACAGATAATTTCCGCTGGTTCTCATGGCTCTTCCCCAGCTCTGTGGTCAGTATGACACTCTGTTCGACAGTAGCCTACAGTGTAGCACTGCCAGAGAAAGCCAAGCTGGGCATGCACCAGCCAAGGCTCCCCAACGTCTTCACACGCAGAGTAAATCTTTGCTTATTGGCAGACTTGCCCACTGGTTGGAGCACTTGACTAGAAAGGAGAAACAGGAGAAACAGATATAGATGTGAAGACCTGAGCTTGACTGAAGGAGGAGAAATGGAAAAGTTCAGGAAAAATAGGAGGAAAAGATTTAAGAATTTTTTTTTTTTGCTTAAAAATTTTTAAAAAATAGAAATTCTAGACTCAAGCGTTGAACTGGGAATTATTTATATATAAATTATAGTAACCTAACTATTCCACAGATTTTTAAAACAAAGCAATAAATGAAAAAAGACTCAACAATATTGACTTGTTACAAGTTCTTTATACTTAGAAGGAACAGTTTTTAATATAAGAATAAGATGAAAAAACTCACCTCCAGGGGAAAATGCCACTGTAAGAGACAAAGAGACAAGAAGTGCTGTTTGTTCTTATTATTTGTGACCTAGATTTCAGCAGACATGTTCTCTGCCTTCTGAAACTCCCTCAGAAGTCTACAGAAAAACTGATACTAGTTTTCATTTCTACTTGTCCCTATATAAGAATCAAGCTACTTGTTTAACTTCTTTAAAAAATATCAAACTAACAAGTCTTGATAGTCCAAGAGATGTAGAACTGATTTTTATAATTCTAAAATTTGGGGCCTGAGGTTGTGGCTCAGTGGCAGAGCGCTTGCCTCGTACATGTGAGGCACTGGGTTCAATCCTCAGCACCACATAAAAACAAGTAAACCAAGTAAAGACACTGTGTCCGTGTATAACTAAAAAATATTTTTAAAAAATAAAATAAAATAAAAAATAAAATTTGGGTGCTCACAGGAAAAAAGGAAAGAAAAATAGGTATTGATTGAAAAATAAGGATCTAAATTTGTCTGTCTTGAGAATATACAATTATAGGGCTGTAATGTAAATAAAGCATAATTAAAATCCAAGAACAATATAAACTCAACTAGCCTAACACAAAAATTCTAATAATAAATAAATTAAAAGTTGTGGAATGTTTATGTTCTACATATATATAATTTATTCCATACTCTTGTATAACAAAATAGATAAAAGCTAAAATATTTCCTTTTGGGAAGGACAGAGGGGATCAGAAACACATTCTTGCAAAAAACAAAACAAAAAACCATGATTTTACAAACCCCATTGAAAATAACTATATATAAATGTTGAAATATTTAAGAAAATACCATCATACTTCCTGTCCTAGAGTCATTTTGAAGCAACTCTCTTCTATAGGTAAAATGTGTAAAGGTAATCAAATTTTGTAGTAAAGTAAGAAAACCACTATGTCTCTCAATATGTACGGATGACTAAACCTCTATGAATGGAGAAGGAATCAAAAACTGACTGGTAACACTCTTCATTCAGATTTTCCTATAAAGATATAAAATAAGAGAGGCTAAATATATACATTTTCATAAGCATCAATAATTTAAGGAAAAGTTTAGATTTTTGGAATAGCTGGATGTATCAGGTAAAATAATTAAGAAAGATCTAATATAATAAGAATAAATTAAGATTAATAGAATAATAAGAAAAAATAAAATAAAATAAAAGCCTATGTTGCTATTGAGTTATGTGGAAGCAGCACAGATATAGAAAACAAATGAGAGTAATGGAACAGGGATCAGGGTTAAAGATCATGGTCTGAGACAGCCTATCAGAGTATAAATGTGTCCTTGCACACTGAAGAGAGGCTAGACAGAGCAGGAGGATAAAGGAGTTGAGAGAGCCCCAATCACAGAGCTCTCCCGTAAAAAAATAATAAAAAAGTTATAGAAAACACAAAAGAAATTAGAAGAGACAGTAACATCATAAATAGAACTGCATGCATCCATAAGAAGCTCCAGAATGAAGAAAGAAATAAAACTAGAAGAGATATTTGGAAAAAGAAAAACAATTAATAAAAATTTCTAAGATTATGAAAAGATAAAAGGCCTGGGGTTGCAATTATATAGAGCAGTAAATGGGAGAAGAGTAAAATCACACCTACTGTAGTGAATTTTAAGGATCTCTAAGTCAAAGGGAAAATTCTAAGTATTTCCAAGGAGAAAGAAAGACTTACAAAAGAATAAATTTCAGATAGATATTAGGCATTTCAACAGCACTGCTGGATGCAAATATCAAAGGAGTAATATTTTATAAATGTTGAAAATAACCTGGAATTTTAGGATTTTTCAATCAAATATATTAAATCCAAATGTGGTGATATAATAAAAATATTCTCAAGCACACAAGGTCTCAGAAGATTTTACATAGATGCACACATTGGAAACACTCTTAGTTGTAATGCTTAGTTGAGAAGAGAAGCTATTACAAGATAATCCAGCAAGAAGTATAGTAAGTCTACTAGATTTCTATTGCTGGTATTAGGTAACATGTTTATAGGTCCTAGAGATAAGAGAGTGTGATTTGGACATTTGGAAGATGGGGCTGGGGTCCGGAGGTCTATTACCTGGTACTACATAAGTTAAAGTGTTGGAATGTTAGAGAGAAAGAGATTTTCAGCTGTGCCAAAATGGAATATGAAATAGTCCCATTCCTTTTAGACCTGCCTCTTACATCTAAAAATCCCTAGACTGAATGCAGAAAGTTTCTCAACAGGTAGTTTCTGAAAGGTGGACAGAAGATGGCAAGTTACCGAGGAATCTCAAAACTTGAGGAACTACTTGGCATGGTTTCCTTATTTTCTCAAACATTCTAGGCAGGTCTGCAGAAACCTCCAAACTGGAATTGCACAGGGGTAGAGATTTTTACAGAGCCCAAGAAAATGCTGTTCCCCTTAAAGGACCAGGAAAAGGGTAGTCTAATAATAAGAATGTTTGGGGGAATAGCTCTCCTACTTCAGCCAGACACCAACAATTCAACCTCCTCTAATGGTTTCAGTGAGGAGGAAGGGAAGTTGATCTTCTCCCACTCTCAACACCAGCCTCAGAGAAACTTGTGACCTTCTGATTCCCTCATCCCTCTATTGTTGGGACCAAGCAGGAAGCAGACCTCCCACCCTCAACTAGCTGAAGCAGGATGTGCTTTAATTTCATTCCTTTGCTAGGGTAGTGGCAGTGGAGCTGAGCAGGGCATTGATCACTATTTGCCACTAACAGAAGTGGGTAGCATTTCAATCCCTGCTTACGATTACCACTTCATCTTTTCCAAGGTAGAGCAAGACTCCTTGCCTATCTGACATCTAGGAGACTGAGCAATGTGGTACAAACCGGCCACTCTCCCCTCCCCAGCACTATAGGGCTTGGTGGGGAGCTGAATCACTTTTCACAACTGACATTAATGAGGCAGAAGGAGGGACCCCTGCTAGCTTCAGGGGAAGCTGGGAAATATAATTTTTACATAGATGACCATATACTTGGCTAAATCTCTGTGACTATGTGTGGCAGAGACTGACTAGCTGGTTAGCAAATGCATTTCCCAAACTTTACTAATTTACTATGCAAGAGGGGAAAACAGTGGAGGGGAGGTGTAAGTCATAGCCTGAAATGCCTAACACTATTCTTTATTGGATTGGACATAAAAGTAAATTCTGTCAGGAAGGAAGGAAGGAAGGAAGGAAGGAAGGAAGGAAGGAAGGAAGGAAGGAAGGAAGGAAGGAAGAAAAAAAAGGAAAGAAAAGAAAGAAAAAAGCCCTAAGCACTAATTAGAAGCTAGTCAAATTGCCAGGGGTGGTGGCGCACACCTGTAATCCTAGAGCTTAGGAAGCTGAAGCAGGAGAATTTCAAGTTTAAAGCCAGCCTCCAGCAATTTAGTGAGGCTCTAAGTAACTTAGCATGACTCTGTCTCAAAATAAAAAATAAAGAGAGCTGGGGATGTGGCTCAGTGGTAAAGCACCCTGGATTCAATTACTGTTACCAAAAGTAAAACAAAATAACCAAAAAAGATAGTCAAAATGCCTACATTAATATCAGATAAAGTAAACCTTTGGAAAGTCCTGCTTACTGTAGCTTGCAGAGATATTTTATATTGATAAAGAGGTTGGTCCATTTATGATGAAAAGATAGAGATCCTACATGTGTATATTCACCTAATAATAGAGATAATAGAGCTTCAGGATGCCAGAAACAAAATATGATCTAATCATAAAAAAATTCACAAATTCAAATGATACTGGGGAAAGAGGAGTGACCTTTCTTGATGGTCCAGAGAGCAAAACAACGGCTTCTGCTCTCAACTCCACAGCTGTCCATTAAACACTGTACCATAGGCTGTAGAATAAAATAAAGAAGGGAAAGGATATATAACACATCATATTTGGAAGGGAAGAAGTAGAATAAAACTTTAGTCACAAGGGTCATGATCTTGGTAAAAAAAGAAATCCCAAAAAATCTATAAAACAGTGAATGTGAAGGATGTTATTAATCACTTGCATGCTGAATACTACACAGAATATTACTGAGGGAAATTAAAGACCTAAGGGAGTGGGAGGCCCAATGGGTGCCTCACATCACTGTGCTCCTCAGGCTGGAACCTCAGCTGACAGCAGTCTCTGGTATACCACTGGGGACTGCCTTAAGAGAAAATACTGTTCAGCACACCAGCTCTTCACACTTCACCTACCAATGACTCGATACTTCCGCTCACATTTTAGTAGACACTGCCATGCAAAGGTTATTTTCAAAGATGTAAGGAAATACAATCTTTTCTCAGAAGGGGCATTAGATATTGTTGAACAGTAGTAACACAGTCTAAATTACTCACCATCTAAATTACTGATTCAAATCCAGATAAATTGCTCTGAGATTTAAGCATTGAAGTGTTGGCACTAGAAACCAGTAAGCCATATTTTCATTATTTGATGAGTGGGTGTTCCTTTGACTTTAAATGCAATGCAAAAAGCAAAAAGTTCTTCTTCTAATTAAATATAGAAGTCATTTTGCTGATTCCCAGTGAATTTTACAAATTCCCAAGGAATTCCCTTATTTCTCCTGTATACCATAAGCCCAGTTCCACAACAAAACCTTAAATAAAAACATTTGATCAGCTCTTCTCTCTTTGAGTTATTTCTATCCTCCAATTATTTATGGAGGAATTCTTTTCTTATGAAAATCCCTGAAGTTATGAAATGATTCCTCTTTTTTTAACTCATCATCACTAAATATGCACATATTTATTTTGAGTTATGGTTTTTATTGCTGATTGTCTTGGAAAGTATGTTTCACGAGGGCAGGGAATGTTATCATTTGTTTGCTGTTGTTTCCCAAATACGTAAAGTATGCTACACGTTCCAGAAATATTTGCTGAAAAATAGATAGATAGATAGATAGATAGATAGATAGATAGATAGGTAAATAAATGAATAAATAAATAAATAAAGTAAACTGGAATAGATGAATAATTATGACAAGTTTACATGACAATCTAATTGTAAGGCTGTTCAAATAATCTATCCAATTTTACTGGGCTTTTTAAATTTTTTTCTTTTTATTCTAAAAGAATCTACTAAGATATTTTATAAAACTGTCACAGAGAGTGAAGGAGATTAAGGAGAAAATAAACCTAAATGCATTATGATATCCTTGATTGGATCCTGAAATAGACTATGGGAACTGGTGGAAAAATTGGAGAAATCCAAATGAGATCTAGAGTTCAGTCAGTAGCAGTTGGCCAACATTAGTTTATTACCTTTTATAATGATTATATAAGATATTGACATTAGGGGAATCTAGATAAAGAGAAGATAGGAAGTTCTCTGTCCTATTTTTGCAACTTTCTGTAAGATTAAGATCATTTTAAAACAAAAAAATTACTACCATATATGTGACCATTAGGAAATTTTGTGCAATGATTGACTATATTTATGTAGTCTCAGTATGAGGTTTTTAATGTAATGAAAGTATTGTTAAGCTTTTGAATATTTTCACCTACTTTAAAATATTTTTAAGAATGGGATTGTGATTTTTGGATTTTCTTTAAATACTTCTACAAAAAAGGGGAAAGTATTGGTGAAAAAGGGATTGTCATAACACTGCAAATTAACACAGCTAGAAGATTGATATGAGGGTGCAGAAAGTCATGATTTATTCAATTTAATTTTCATGTTTGAGTTTTGCATAATAAAACATTATATAGATAGAGAGAGAGAGAGTGTTAAATATATTTTATGTGCATTTTTTTTTGAGATTCTTGGGATTGAACCCAGGCCTTGAGATGGTAGGCAGGTGTACTACCATGTACTACATTCCTAGCCCAATTTCACAATAAAACCTTAAATAAATAAAAATGCGTACTGTTTACCTTTGTCTTCTGATAGCCTATTTTCATGAGTATCCTGCTGAATGATGTTATTGGGCTTACCCAATATCCTTCTGTATTAACTTAGGAAATCTTAACTTTTTCAGGAGCTAAAATGCTTGGGGAAAACATGTTTTTCCTTGGTCCCTAAGGGATGAAGCATGAATATCTAAACTAAGCCTGGTTACTTACCACATTTCATTCTGCCACAGATTTGATAGGAACAGGAAGCAATCCATATGAACAAAGACATTTAAAAAGACATCTCTTCAGGAGCAGCCTGGTTCTGGCAAGGATTTTGCTCCATGGCTAACCAATGGATAGCAGAATGATACATATCCTCTTATATTGAACCAGTCTGTGACAATACAATGGTTTGGAGTTTTGACCAAGAAGTGTCAAGCATTTATTTTAGTGAAGTTCATATGCTATAGATGGCAAAGTAGAAAAACACTAAGAACCAAGAACCTTCATAATTTTTTCAAGCTATGGTATCAGGCCTGAAACTTCCTATCTTCAAAACTTTTGAAAGTCTTTATTTCATAAGCCACTATTATTCCAGCATTCTAGTTCTTATAGTCAAGACTGTTTACAACCGGTACAATTACACAAGCATGATGGAGGATGGTTTCATGACC
Organism: Xerus rutilus; assembly: GCA_028644305.1. Lineage (NCBI taxonomy): Eukaryota > Metazoa > Chordata > Mammalia > Rodentia > Sciuridae > Xerus > Xerus rutilus. The sequence goes on from CM053400.1 coordinate 129,245,423, forward strand.
ACCTTAGAATATTCATTCAATTTCATAAAGTCTAATTTTGGGGGGGTCCAGAAAATATTTGCACTAATTTTAAATGACTAGGTTCTCTCCATATTTTTTATTTTTTGCCTTGGGCTATAATTGCCTCTTAATCATTTATTCTACCTACTCAGATAGAGAAATTGAAAGAAAACAATATTTGGACAAATCCAGCTTTTATTTTTTAATCTTCAAATAGTGGGCAGTTCCTTATCTTGTTTCTTTTTATATTTCTTAAAGCATGAGTTTGTAAAAAGTTTCTTCTGTGCAGAAATTTTAAAAAATTAATCTTAGCTGATTCTGTTCAATTATTTCCATAATATTTTTATTTGTTCATGATTTCTCTTTTTAAGGTTCTTCTATTTTTGAATACATTGAGCTACATCTTTCTCTCTCTTTTTTCTTTTACAAAGAAAATTCACTTTCTACACCAAATGAGAAAACTCAAACAAATAATTATTCAAGTACTGAATTTGTAGAGTATGGAGTGCCCCCAAATCTCTCTTTTAAAAAGTGGGGGTAGGGGAGAAAAGTTTGGCAAAAAAGCTCCCTGCAAAGCAGTTCTTGCTTCCTGGAAAACTGTGGGTATTAGCAAGTTCTGGTGTTTTCACTAGTTAAAAGAAAATACCAAAATCATCCTTCTGTGGTTTTGTCTTTTTAACTTGAGTCCGAGTTTCCATTTTTCTAGGCAGCAGTTTCTTGTTCCTTGGTATTTTATACTGGCAGGGATCTAGGCCTCTAAAGAAAATTTTGAATGAAACTGTTATGGTATTAGATAACTAGAGGATTGCTAATCCTGTTTCCAAACCAATTCATGAGTGTCCTTTATAACTATGTACCTGATCCGATCATACTCATGCTATTCACAATGTCAAGTGGTTTTCCTAACTCATAAATCTATTCTATCACTTTTCCCACTTAAAAATCTGTGTCTCCACTCCCTATGAGGTGGACCAAGCTCCTTTTCAATCCATATTAAGATTTATCTCTTCGTGCAATGAGTTCTCCTTTCCAATCAGCCTCATCACATGCTGCTCTGGCCTTAGAATTTGTGGGACCAGCTAAACTGTACATCTCTACAATTTGCATGATGTTTTTCACCCCTGTACCTCTGTTTCTTGGGTTGGGCATTCACTCCCATTGAAATACATTTTTAAAAACATATTAATTGAAATTATCCATGTAGCTACATGAGATTTAAATACTCAACTTCTCAATTATATATATGTTTCTGCATATATGAAGTGAGAGACAGTATTATAGTGTTTTCAGTGAGATTAATTATGTGTATTCCTGGTCTAAATTTTTATGGTGACATTAGATCTCAGTTTCTGGTTCTATTAAATCCTCAGTCTCACTTCCTAGGAAGGTACTCTTCTCATTGGACCAATACACATATACAATAAAATTCTTTGGCTTGAGTTTCTCAATATGCAGTATTCTAATGTGCAACTGTAATTTTTGTAAAATTGGGATGTCTGATTTATGTTCCTAAATTAATGTGGTAGATGTGGAAGTTATTAACAGATATATTGTATAGAAACACACATCATTGCAAAACTGTGTAAGCAACCCAGATGTCCTTCAATAGATGAATGGATAAAGAAACTGTGGTACATATACACAATGGAATATTATTCAGCAATAAGAGAGAATAAAATTATGGCATTTGCAGGCAAATGGATGGAACTGGAAAGCATTATGCTAAGTGAAGTAAGCCAATCCCAAAAAACCAAATGCCGAATGGTCTCTC
>CM053400.1:129247693-129459904 GCA_028644305.1 Xerus rutilus
TTGGCAACCACCAATCTTCTTTCTGTCTCCATAAATTAATTTACTTCTGGATGGTTCATGTAAATGGAATCATATACATGAACGTGATTCCTTTCATTTAGCAAAATATTTTCAAGTTTTATTTCTATGTTGTAGCATGTATTAGAATTTCATTCCATTTTGTAACTAAATAATATCCCTCTGTGTGTGTGTGTTGTGTCTTTGCTACAATTTGTGTATACATTTAGCCATTGATAGACCCATTTAGAGTGTTTCTGTATTTTGACTGTTTTAATAGTGTTACCATGAACACGTTTGTACATGTATTCATTTAAATACCTGTTTTCAATTCCTTCAGCAATATATTTAAGTGTTTATACTTACAGGTTATGTTATAAACCTGTGTCTAGCTTCCTGAGGAGCTAATAAATTATTTTCTATTGCAGCTGCACCATTTTGTTTCTATCAGAAAAACACATGGGTTTCAATTTCTTACATCCTTGTCAACCCTTGCTATTTTTGGTTTTTCTGAGTTTCATCATCCTGATGGGCATAAAGTGGTACCTCACTATAATTTTAATTTCTATATCTCTACTGAGCAACTGATGGTGCTGAGCATATTTTCATGGCCTTGTTGCCTACTTGCATATCTTGTTTGGAAAAATGTATATTCAAATCTTTTGTTCACATTTTAATTGTTGTTTATCTTCTGCTGTTGAGTTGTGAGAGTCCTTTACATATGTGGATGCTACACCCTTACCAGATATATGATTTACCAGTACTTTCTCCATCCTATAGTTTATATTTTCACTTTCTCAATGTTTTTAATACATAGAATGTTCTCATTTTTATCAAGTCCAGTTTGTTTATTCCTTTTGTTGTTGTTTTATCTTTGGTGATGACTTGTGTGCATACATATAAAAGATCTTTGCATGAAACATGCTACATTGTACTGTGGAATGAAACTGAGTAAATGATTTTTGCCTGTGCAAATATGTCACAATGAATCTATTATGTTTAATTATGATGTGCTAAAAAAAGCATTTAAAGACATGCTACATTGTGAATTTATGAATGTGAGTCTTAGAAAAAGTAATTTGAATTGAAATGGATAGTTGACCCTACAACATGAAAGCACCAGAAAGTAGTATAATTTCTTTTTCTTTATTTTTTTAAAATATTTTTTTTAGTTGTAGATGGAAACAATATCTTTATTTTATTTATTTTTATGTGGTGCTGAGGATTGAACACATGCGAGGCAAGCGCTCTACCACTGAGCCACAATACCAGCCCAAGTAGTATAATTTCTTGACAAAGCTCCAATTTGGAGCTTTAGAATCTTCATTTTGAAGGACTATTAGATTACTTCATTGAATTGTACATCATATTTCTAAGATTTCAATAAAAGGATCTTTTCAAAACATGCCTTTTAATTTTTAACTTTTAAGTAACCACTTAAGTAAAAGAAAATGTTTGTGAAGTATTGATATTCTGTTTCAGCATGACATTAACCGAAACATTTAGCTAAAATATCCACTAATTATTTGTTGTCTTCTGATTAAGATTTATTTTCAGTTATATTAAGCCATCTATTTACTGCAGAAGCTTTTAGGCCTATAAAACTACATGAAATCTTCTACAAATCTGTCTCTTTGAGAAGAAAAAGAAATCCACAGTTGATTGCCTTCTGCTGCTTCACAGAGAACAGGACATATCTTTATATTAATATTTCATTAATTTCAAGGAAGGGATAAGAGAAGTCCAAGCAAACCTGGTGTTAAAATACATCATTCTACAATCGAGCCCTGCACATCCTGCAGGGTGTGCGTGTGTGTGCCTCTCTTCCCCTTTATGAAAGTGTCTATTGTATAATTACTATGGGCAGGCACTCTCCTATTCCCTATAAACAGGTAACAGTCACAAAGAGCTACTCTTTGTACTCTCATGATAAAAACAATACATAATGAAATATATAAACTAAATAAGAAGGAAACAGTACAATGAAGTGTCCTATAAGTGTTGGAAAACAAATTACAAAATGAGAATTTAACTGGTTACTTTTTGACGGGGAATGTACAGGCCTCCAGTGCAAGCCACAGTTTTTAAAGGATAATGGTTAATGACTTCAATATATAACTTATTCTTGGCAAAACCCTTCTAATGCTGAATTTAAACTAAGTGGCCAGCTGAACTGAGTTGTGGCATTATCACAAAAACAAAGGCAACAGCCTTAATTTTGTGTCTCGTCCCCAGTGACTGGTACTTTTGGACAAGGGACTGATATGTGCCCATTTAGAACTGAATCATCTTTTGTCAGGTTAGGAAGGAAAGCACCAGTGTCGCCAGGAGTTCCTCCAGGCAGACGTCATTTGGGTTCTCTAATTTAATAGGGTGCAAATAGATCCTAAAATTAAAAACCCAGTCCTCTGTTTATTTCTTCTGTTTGGGAAGCAGTCAATAAACTCCACAAAACATGAGCTCTGTGCTGTGTTTCCAATGTCAGCTGCCTCTGTGGCCAGCTTCTGCTTGCTATGAAAGGATTCCATTGACTTTCCCCAACCAAAAACACAGGAGGCTGACTATCCAGGAACCCCACTTTATTTTCAGTTATGGCTTCTTCTGTTTCCATATTTAAAAACAAAAAGTCTTTCTTACCTCTGGTTTTTTAGTTGAACGTGGTCTTCGACCTTACTAACAATTGTGCATCTATATGGTGTTTCTCTAAAAGGAAGCCCCAATTCTACCTATGAATATGTACACACAGTCTTTCCCTCTTCTTACCTTCCCACCCCCTGCTCCATGCATCCAAATCAAGTTACTCTTGAACTATGACATCTCCAGGGTGGAGGGTATCCCATGCTGAAACAGCACATAACATTGGGTGAGATGAAGGACTTATGACGGGGCTGCTAAAAGACCTGTCAGTCAAGGGGGAAACAAATACTCCTTTTTTTTAAAGAGAGAGAGAGAGAGAGAAAGAGAGAGAGAGAGAGAGAGGGAGAGAGAAAAGCCAAAGAACTAAAGAGAAATATACATTTTCCAGTTTAGGATTTAAAGAGAAAATTAGTAGCTAAGGATTCAAAAAAAAGGCAAAGAAGAAGTCACCACATTAATTGGCATAAACAACATATTAAAACTATAGTTTTATTATTGCGATGGGAGATATAAAATTTGAAAAAATTTTTTTTTTCATAAACTATTTACTGGAAGCTTAGAATAAGTGGATGAATAGTATACCCTGTGGTTACTAGAGTACTTGAATTAGATTATAATTAGAATTCTCGAAATATGAAGGAGAGCAATTAGGAGGAGACATAATGAAAACTGACAAATTTTAATGCTAGCATAGAACTTTAAGGACTGATAATTATAATGCTGACCTTGGATTCCTACAGTGAAGGCATTAAAATAAACACAGGCCCTGTTGGCAATTTTAGGAATAAAAGTTCTTAGGGCCCAACAGAGAAGAGAGCACACACACACAGAAACACAATTGGATATCAGGTATATCCTCCCTTTAAAAAGTCAAAGTTACAATAAAAGATCATTCCTGAATACTTCCACTCTAACATCAAAAACTTAAATGCACTTACTACAAAAGGAAAAAAGATGGAAAAGAAATTTGGATTAATCTTCTTTAAGTATAATTCTAGTTACATCCATTCATTTTGTCAAAAAATCATCAATAACTACTTAGTATGTATTAAATTGAATAAAAATTTTTCAACCTAGCATTTGTTTCCTCATATTATGGCCTAATTTATTTTTCTTATATTCTCTTCCACTCTTGTTCATATACTTCATGACATTAACAAGAAAAAAGAAAATCTTACCCTGAATACTAGTAAAAAAAATCACAACTTTACTCAACATTCTACTTATTTTATATAATTTATTTTTCATATTACTGTCTCATAATTCATATTTGCATTTGATATCCATTTTGTTATAGGCTCACTTTTTTTTTAAGGTTACAGCAGATTTTGCAAAGTGATTTTATTTTCCAAAGAATAAAAATGGTTTTGTACTGAATATCCAAACTCTTTTTACCTTTTATTTATTTATTTATTTATTTATTTATTTTTATTTTTTTTTTTATTTAGGCTTACATGTTAACAGTGTAAATGATTCATTGTGCATAGATAGAGGATAACATATCAATTCTCTAGTTGTGAGTTGTATAGAATCACGACATATATGCAGTCATACATAAAGTTAGGGCTATGATGTCCATCATATTCCACCACCCTTTCAGCTGACACTTTTATATTTACATGCTAACATTTAACCTAATGTCATGGACCTTTGTCACTTTAGTTCTTTGGATATATACTAGGGTTTAAGTTTAACCCTTTTGTATTGTAGGTGACTAGGGTACAGAGAAGACAAAGAACATTTCCAAGTTCATGCTGTGACTTATGGCAACAGAATAGAAGACAAAACTCAGATTTTCTGTCTTCTTATTCCTGGCTCTTTGCCTTCACAGTTGAGATGGCCCATTGTCTTTTTCTTTTGTTAGATATAAAAGAACTACACAATATGGGGACCTAATAAATCCACAAGTAGAAGCTATGTTATGGTTTATTAAGTATCCAGTGTAAAATATACATGTGTGAGTTCATATGAAAATTTATATTCTCAGAACTGGATATAATGAATAATTTTCTGTATTTGATAAATGTATTGAGGAGATATTTTGCTCTTTAGACTTTTTTGTGTTTTTGACATTTTCTACCACAGACCATTATTGCCTTTTTATTTGAAAAAATAAGAACATCAGAACATTTACAATTATTTTCATTTCTCTCCCTATAATATGAGAGAAATAGCTAACAGGAGCATTAAATCTTATTTGCTGATGAAAGAAATAATTCATTTTTAGATGTTCTATTTGGTGTGGATATTTTCAAAATCTGTGTGTTCTTGGCTTTGGGTCATGCAGGGACCTGAACAGTAGGCCAACAAAAATAGGGAAAATAATCTGTTTCCTTAGTATGGGAGAAATTTCATATGGTGTATGGTTGACTGCCATCAAAGTGCAGAAAAGTCCTAACCAGAGTATGTGTGGGCCTGGGACAAGCACCCATCTGAACTGGGTGAGGTTGATAGACATTGGTTCCTAATTTCCTTTAGGGTAGCTGGAGTTCTGAGGTACAGTGATACTAATGGTTAGGCAGTTAACACAATCCTGATTCCAGGCAGTCTCTGAGTTAAAAGCAGGTCCTAAACCAGTGACTTGGAGGAGAGGTAGGAAATAGAATACATATTAGGAAAGAGAAGAGTAAAAATGAAGTCATGGAAGATGTGGGATGATTAACATGGCTCCTACCCTAGCCCAATTTCTCTGTCAGCTCAAATCATGTATTTAGGGCAGGCCAACCCAACAGAGGAGAGCAATCCAAATACTGTGAGGTGTGGGTCAAGCATAGATGAGGAGTCAAAGGGGCTGAAAGAGTACAAAACTGGAAGGAAAATTCAGGCCAGGGAACTGCACTAACCTTGCTCCGGGGAATAGAATTCAGTGCCAGGTATCACCTGTACAAGAACATGCACGGGTTATTTTGATTCACGTCATAAGCAGAACTCTGTCTGCAGGCTGAAAAATTTCAATTCTATTCTGAACAATGAGGAGGCAAATTTTTATAGGTGTAATGGGATTGTTTTCTAAAATGCAAAGGTAGGTTAACAAATGAGTAATAGATATTTCTTAATATATACAAAGATAGATTAGTTGAGATGGAAGACTTTCTTAAGGCAGTCTTTTATTCAATGCATGTTGTTTACAACTCTCTAGAATAGGATGTACATTCATGTGGTGACATAGAAAGTCACCCAAAAGAAGTTGTGTCTAGGCAAAGTTGTTTCAATTGGAATAACTAAAAGAAATCATTACTAAAACTGTTTTAACCTGAAAAAAATCCCCTCATAATCTGAGCAGTGCCATAAGTACAATCATATTGATATATGCAAGATTAAAACAGCAAACATTTTTATTATTCTAAAATTTATTATATATATTTGCACATTAACTTATTATATTAACTTTTTTATCTTGGCAAATATCCTGAGAGATAATTATAATATCATCCCTCCACAAATGAGGAAACTAAAATTTGAACAGGTTAATCAATATCATACAACCAGTTAATCTTGCATTTTGAATTTCATTTGTATTTTTCAGCCTCTAAATAACAATAACAACAACAAAACCAATCTTTCTAGCTATGTAACCCTTCCTAACTAAAAATCTTTTTTTATTCCAGCCAGATAGATTCATTCATCTAAAAAAATCAATCAATTGGAAATAATTTTAAGTAAGTGCAAGTGTATGTATTTCCACCTTCATTTATTTTCTATAATGCAAACATGTTATTCAGTGATGACAAGTTGAACCTGAATGTGCTCAAGCTTCACTAAACTGTGAATACAAATGAATCTCTACAAACTTTTCTTTGCTCATTATCCCTTCAGTTCACCAAGCATTCTAACTCATCAGTCCCCATCCCCAACTTGTGAGATGTCCCAGAAATATACTCATGAACAAAGCCCTGCACTTTTGCTACAGATTACGCTCTTCTCTGAGCAAAAGCCATTTTGTGCTCTGCACAGCAGAAACAGGGACAGCTATTGTTCTTCATCCTCATTATTCTTGGGTGGGCGCAGCCTAGAGCACCCTGCTATACATTTTCACAATAACATGTTTCGTACTTTTATAAATTTGAGCTAGTCTTAATCCTGGCCTATTAACAAAGCAAAAGTATGTAGTGAAAAAGAATATCACATTTGAAATTAGGACATCTAGGTAAATTTGCCATGTTTTCCTTATGAGCTATTAAACAAGGTATTTTATTTCTTTAGGCTTCAATTTCTTCATTGTTAAAATTGGAGAAGTAATATTGCCAATAATAATGCCATTAAGATATTAAAAAGAGATAAAGCATATGAGAGAACTGGGTTTACTGTACATTTTAATGCAAGTTTATTGTAGGAGATGGAGCTCTTTTGGTTTGTAGTGTGTTTCCCTCTAACTGAAACAAAGCAGAATGTATACTGGAAGTTCAAATGTGGCACAGCTGGATCTGATGTTTGTTTTCTCTTTATTTCTCAATGCATCTTACTTCTCTTAGGGCTTTTCTCTCCTGCTTCATGAAAGCTCTCCCCACATTGATGACAAGGTAGTGGCAGATAGGCATATAGTTTGATGCTTAGAAGGAAAAAGAACCTGCTGTGGTTTGTACATGACTTCAGTGTTTCCCCTAAATATTCATGCATTGGAATCTTGGTCTCCAGTGGGGTAATGTGAGAGTCTGTGGGACCTTTACGCGGTTGGGTCATTTGTCAGGGTAGGGGTATTCTTAGAAGGGATTAAAGTAGTTCTTGTGGGATCCCATTTAGTTCCCACAAAAGTGAGCTGTCATGAAAGAGTGAGCCTGAGGTTTGAATCCTTCTCTGATCTCTGCCTGGTTACATGATCATTCTCACATGGGCTCCCACCATTGTGATGCCATCTACCATGCAACACAGCCAATGCCATCTACCATGTGACACAGTGCTAAGTACTTTATTGGCTTACTGCCTTATAGGTTTTATACTGACAGTTGTTTATTTTCATCACTGGACATTGGGAGCATTTTTTTCTCCTTAGGAAAATGAGGTAATCATCAATAGTAATGGAATGGCTTATGAAGCAGAGTATCAGTTTTCTTGGAGAGTTTTTCAGGTGGCTTTTTTTTCCACCCAAGAATTCTTCATGCTCTTCCAGAAGTGTCATATTAGCCCCTTTGAGGATCTACAGCCATTCACACATGACACCTTCAGAGCTATGTATCTTTTAAAGAACCCCCTCATCTAAAAACTAAAATCTGTCTTTTTCCAACTACCTTTAGTCAAACTTTTGTTGAGAAAATTATATTCACTTAGGAAAATAGAATCATGTAGTTAATACATGCCAGTAAAAATACTACCACATCCAGAAAATACACTCCTGGGTAGCTTTGATTTGCCTAGAACACCTAATTAAATTTTCTTCTCTCTCACTGAATGATTAGTTCCTGGTTATATATGTTACCAAAATTATCGATTGATTCAATTCATGTGTAAGATTTAGATGCAACAAAACCAGTACTGACTATGAGGTAGCCCAGAGTCAATTCTTTGTTCTGCCCTTATTTATCTATCCATACGAGGTATGAGCATCCTTTGATATATTCATACATAGACTGAACAGACTATTTATCCTTAATACATTGGTTAATGGGAATAGTTTTATATTTAAATACATCAGTTGACTCAACCCTATGTGTGGTTGGGGGAATGCAGACTATTCATTCTCTCCATGTGTGTGAGGTAATGCTTACTTCTGGAGGACTTTTTGGATACAAGAAAGGAATGAGCCATAGTGACATGCCATCTCTGGAGTGTTTGGCAGTATTTGGACTGCTTTACCAACCGACTTCTAACCCTGTAAAATTTGTTTTATGTATAATTTTAACAAGGAAATATGAACGCCATCATAGTAATTGATTCTAAGAGGTGAACATAAAAAATCTTTCTTTTAAAATCCTCATTCAATTACTTTCAAGATATTTTTGGAAATGTTAAATGAGATTTTTTTTAACTTTAATATTTCTCTGTTTTGGAGCCATTTGGTGTCTTTATGTGCTAGGATATGGAATAGAGTGACATTAACCTGTTTAGTATGAGCAAAAGGGAAGCTAAAAAGATCAAGGAATGCACCCTTGAGAAGGAAAGGCATGGTGCACCTGATCTTGAAGTCGCAAGCAGGACAATAAGGACAGTTCCAATGCAGAGAGACAGCCTTGATGTGATACTCTGGAGATAAGGAGAGCCAAGCTCTTTTATGTAGGTTGAGTAAGATGTGTCTCTAAATCAGGACCACAAAGTTACAATCTAACAGTATAGAACTTGTTTCATGAATCTGTGGAGTCAGGTTTTCCCACACTAATGAATTCTTCTAACTTATTTGGCAATCTTTTCAAGAGAGGAGGCCTGTTATTACACACTGTTTTTCTGGGCTGGGCCTTTCCTAGTGAGATAGGCAATCAGCCAGTCATAGACTCATAGGATACTTTACAAAACTTCTTCTATTTGATCTCCAGGAAAGGTGATTGCTTTTAAGAATGAAAAGTAAGGTCTCTGTGGGCCAAAAGCAAAAGGAAGAATTCAAATATCTGAGGAATTCCTTCAAATGGAGGTTTGGAAAGTTAGAGAAGTCTATGAGATTGGCCCCTATCACAGTGAAAAAGCACAGGGAGCAATTCTCCAGCTCATCCCTGGTCAGATTACACATGTAATATGAAGAAAGTCAGCTGTTACTTTCCACCTAGTTGTCTTCCTGTGGGACCAATGCCAATGACCATGCTTATTATTTGATATTTGCCTCCACCTCCATCCTTTTTTCAAAAGTAATTCCACGTGACCCATGTTTTGCTTGGGTTTTGACGAACTACCAATGTTTTAGGGCTCTTAGGAAATAGTGTGAATTAGAAACCATCAGTGTTACTAAGTGGGGATATTTTTGATGGAGAAGGGAAACTAGACAAAGTAGAAAGATGAGGAGATTGTGTCATTTAAAAGCAAGATTTTTTTTAGCACAGTGATGGTGTTCTCTATTTAGTCATTTTTCTGTGAATTTATGAAAAGTGCAAAGTGTGCTCGGTGTAGTAGCGCATGCATATTGTGCCAGTGACTTGGGAGGCTGAGAAAGGTGGATCTCAAATTCAAGCCATTCTCAGCCACTTAGTGAGATCCTGTCTCAAAATGGTGGGAGTGCTGGGGATGTAGCTCAGCAGTAAAGCTCCACTTGGTGGTTAGATCCCCAGTTCCAAAAAAAAAAGTGAAGAGTGAACATGGACTTAAAGTGTATAAGCTTCTTCCAAATCACTGGGACCCATGGTTGGGGAATGTAATGAAGATAGGAGAGGTTAGTATTCCAGTTAGGGATTATGTGAGTTTATAGTAGTCTTCTCAGAAGCAATGGCTCATGAACCTCCACTTAGGTTTGTGCCTTGGCTTAAAGCTTGGAAAGAAAACGTGTCTGCTTTGGGAGCATACAGGCAACAGGCTGTTGGAACCAATTTAATTGCAGTCTTTCTCACACAAACATGTAACAGTTCTTGGCACATAAATATTTATTAAATTCTATTAAAATTGAATGGAAACTAGTACATTTTACTCTAAATCTTATGTTTTTCTAGCACTGAATGTAGAGGCTCAAAATGATGCTTTAATCACTCTTTCCATTCATCTCTCATATTTACTTGTCAATGAAACATTTTTTATAAATTTCCCTAATTCCTTCTGTCTTATAGCTGGAGAAAATGTCAATAAGTAACCCTAGGTTTATTTCTTCCAGCATATTGGTCCCAAGAGAAAGAGATTCTTTCTTGCTTGGTATCTCTAAAGAAAGTTCTGAGGTGATCACCAGTTGGATAGACCTGGGTCAATGATCATTTCTGAACTAGGTTGCCTTGATTAGCCATTCCTAGACAATTTGCACATTCATATGGCTGCTGAGAATGGAGGGCATATTATGGTGATTGACAGCTCCACCTAAACTTATTAAGAAAAAAAGAGCTATTCAAATCATAGACAAAACACTTGTCCTTTATTTATTTAAGGAACAGGGGAGATGTTCTTTAAAAGAAAGAGGTTACTGTTTCCAGTACAGAAACAGAATGGCAGGGCATCCTGGGTAAATAAAACAAAAGGTACCAAAATCTACTGCACATGTGTTATCTTTTAAACTTGTAAATTCATATTTGGACAAAATAAAAGGATGTTCAGAGTCCTCTTTATATAAAATTCTAGTTTACCCGATTTTCTGTTGTTTATTTCATCATAACCATTATAGGCAATTGGCAATCAGAACTTTTCAAGACAGCTTAAACTAGACTCAAAAGAATGGAAATAAAGCCAAAGTCAAGGAAAAACCATAAGAAGATGGGAAGTGTTCATGAAAATGATGAAAAATAAACTCAGGCTTTGAGTTGTACCATTCTTTTTTTTGTGTGTGTGATAGCTGGAATAAGCACTTTATTTTTAAAAAATAACAATAAAAGTACCTTTGAACAGTTTAAAAAAACATAATAGAAAATGAGTTGTACCATTTTAGACTCAGGATCTGGAGTGTTAAAAGATACACAAAAAGACAGGAGTATCATTATAATGATTGGAGAAAAAAGCCAATAACTCTGAGTCCAAAGTTGTCCTAGTTCAAGACCTCATTATCTTTTGACATGACTATGGACATAGAGTTTTAAATAGTTTCCTTGCTTCCAGTTTGTCCCTGTTCAATCCCCTTGTCACTGTTCTCATAGTGGTCTCTCAGAACATGTTCGTGATGCCTTGAAAGCCTACAGAACTACAAATATTAATCATGGTAGAAAATATCAAACTGGTTTGCTCTAGAAGCTGACTGAAGGCACAGGAGTGAAGTAAGAGAGCTCTAAAGACAGCAAGGAAAAGGAAAAGAAGAAGAAGAAAAGATGGGACATGATATTTAGAGGATCAAGGTTAGACAGCAAGTTTTCCTAAGGTAAGCAGGTGGCATGAGGCAGGACCACAATGTCAGCAGAGTGCCCCAATCACAAAATAGGTAAAAATACTAATGAAGATACTGAAATGAAAATATTGGAAAATTTGCCCCAGCAGGATTCATGACTTTCACCAAATTTTTGATGCTCCATATAATCCTAACACCCTCAAGTGTTCACAATTAAAATACATTTGTTATTCTATTTGTTTTTAGTGCACAGAACTTATTTGATATGAAATGTTTAGAAAAAAAACATTTGAATTACAGACATAACACTTGTTTTCTGTTTATTGATACTTAATAACCTAGATTAATTTCTTTTTTTTTGGTAGCAGGGATTGAACTCAGGGGTACTCGACCACTGAGCCACATCCCCAGCCCTATTTTGTGTTTTATGTAGAGACAGGGTCTCACTGAATTGCTTAGCGACTCGCCCTTGCTGATGCTGGCTTTAAACTCGCAATTCTCCTGTCTCAGCCTCCCAAAGTGCAGGGATTAGAGGCGTGTGCCACCGCACCTGGCTTAGATTAATTTCTTGCAGTTTTATATACAAGTTTGAGTAACAATAATAATTTAGTACAATGAAGTTTTTCACTTTGTATTTTACTTTTATTCTCTAATTTTGGTTTATTTGGAAGAAAGATAAACATTTTTAGTAAAATACATGATTAATCATTCCATTTGGAAATTTTATTTAAAATTATTTTTGTCATACATCTTAAACCCAACATTCTAGAAGACATACTTTTTAAAAATATATATATTAAGAGTATAGAGAAACATTAAACTGCTACTTTTTAGTGGCAGGCATGGTAGATGATTCATCTTTGTGCTTTCATGCTCCACTGATAGGCACAAAGGTAGGTATGTAGTAACTGTTAAATAAATATTTGTGGAACTGAATTGAAATGAATCCAGTTGTAAATATTTTCTGGTCACATGAGTGAAATTAAGTAATATACAATTTTTCTTGGCTGGGGTTTGGAGCTATTCTAACACTCATAATTAAACATTTGCCTTGGAACCAAATTTTGAAATCTGAGTTGAGATCTCTAACCACATATAACCTGTCTCTTTCTGGAATAAATGGTAGAATTTCAACTCCTTGTCAATTTATCTCTGAAAAAAATATATACAAAATAAATATGAAAAAAGTTTTTTTACCCATTTTGAAATTTTGATTCCTTTTAAAATATTGGAAATTTAAAATTATTAGCATCTATTCACTATAACAACATGAATCGTGGTCTGGAAAGCACATGAATTCTTAAAATTAACATGATATGTACTACAGTGGATCAAAGGTCATTCTATAGACTTTATCCTGATGAAAGCAAAACACTCCTCAGGAACATTCAATCTCATATATTTGAATTTCATATTCCACAATCAGCCTAGTGATTACTTACTTTGTTTTCTAGGCATTTAACTGATGTTATACAAGTATAATGTAGAAGTAAAATGTCCTGATGGTTAGCATGGCACTATCAATGAGGAAACTGAAAAATTAAAATTCTGTCAATTTGGCCAGGCATGGTGGCGCACACCTGTAATCCCAGCGGCTCAGGAGGCTGAGGCAGGACGATCAAGAATTCAAAGCCAGCCTCAGCAAAAGCAAGGTGCTAAGCAACTCAGTGAGACCCTGTCTCTAAATAAAATACAAAATAGGGCTGAGGATGTGGCTCAGTGGTCGAGTGCCCCTGAGTTCAATCCTCTGTACCAAAAAAAAAAAAAAAAAAATTCTGTCAATTCATTAGTTTACTATTAGAATGGTGTGTGTGTGTGTGTGTGTGTGTGTGTGTGTGTGTGTGTGTGTGAGATCACCTGAGCTGTGTTGTCTCATTTGAGAAAAAAAGATGGAATCTCTAAAGCTGAGGATCAGCTCCTAGAATGGTAATAATTATCCTGAGACAAAATCACTAGGAGAAACAGAATTTGAAGAAGGTGATATTTTTTTTTAGTGTTTCTCAGTTACAGACTTTTTTCTTGTAGGATATTTCTCTAACACAAGAAAGTTAACAAAGACTGGTTATTAGTGGTTAATGCTTTTTCTTAATGTGTTTCTAGACTTATGACGCTGAATTTGGAAGGAGGCTTTCTCTTGTGAGCTGTTGAAAAGTTCATGCCAAAATCTTAGGTTATATTGTTGTCAGTGTAACATTTTTAGGTGAAAAGCTTCATCACAACCTTTCAAAAAGAACACTCATGTCTTTAACTTGTCTGTATTCAGAACATAAACAGTCATACGATCTGAGCCATGTGCTTATCCAATCCAATCACTAAACTTAATATACCTCCTACTTGAAAAAAATTCATTTGTTTACATGAGGAAAAGAGCAGAGCAACCTAATATGAAATTATAGAATGGCAACCTTGTAATAGTCTCAGCTTTATACTCCAACATCTTGGCATGAGGTCAGCTTTGCTTATTATGATTGGCTCATGCCATGGACTGGCAAGTTAGCCTAGTGAGACTGGAGTAAATCTAGCTGTTTACATCATGAAACTTTGAATGATGGCATATTTTTTTCTGCCAACTGTACCTTTGATAAATAATTCTCAGAATCAATAATTTGTTAGCTGTGACAATCAGGGATGAATCCAGAAAATCTATATTATTTGTTTTATATCACATTCTCAAGCTCTCCTAGGAGACTCTGAGTTATTAGTGTGTATTAAAAGCAAAAACTAAATACAGTAGATTTCCAGTGAGCACTGAGTTCACTCCAAAAGCTTATATAAATGTTCTCATTAGGTTGCAGCTCTATTAGAGAACTGCTTTATTTCATTCCAAGGTAACCTTTCCAGAGGTTGGCATATCTATTCCTAGGCCCAGGCCTTAAGGTCAATTTTACACCTTTAAAAACAAAATTAAAAATGAAAATAAAATCCTTATCCTCCAAAAAGTTCATTAATTAAAAAAATTAGTTTTGTAGTAAGTGTGGATTGCATTGGTATTCCAAGGTGAGTTTTACAAAAAAGAAAACTGAAAAATGACTTAATAATCACAAATATCATTGGAAAATTTGGTTGGCTTCAAAATTAGTTCAATGGAGGTTTGAATCTTATCCCTGCTATTTCTTGGCTATGTGATTTTGGACAAATTACTTATCCAGTGTGAGCCTCAGTTTCCACTTCCCAATGTTGTTCTGACAGTAAGTAAAATAGAGCGTGAAATTGTCTAATAAAGAACATGAAATAGTGTATCTTATTTTGTTTACTATCTATCCCTCACTGTGATAATGTGATTTACTTGAGGACCGATTTTGGCTTTTTGGTTAAGTGCCATAACAGAATTCTATGAACATCCTGCTACATAGAAATGTTCAGTAAATATTTATTGAACATCATAAGTCTCAGTCTCTTCATTTCTAAAATGAAAGGAGGGGATATTTATGCATATATTCTAATATAAAGCTATATCATAATTTTTGTCTTCCAATATGGGCCACTCGAGTTGTTACCAAATTTTAAGATGTGTATGAGTATGCATGTGCATATTTTCTGGTGTGGATTTTTAAATTCTATTCCAGATGTTTACGTAAATGAAAAATTGACTGTGTAAAATGATTGCATCAAAATGAATCCATATTTTAAGACTATTAATCAATAAAATGAAATGTTTTTTCAAAAAGTATGGTAATAACTTATGAATTGAAAATAGTGTGTGAGAATGTTTAACCACACTGTCATGAAAAATGAGTATTCTCACTTTTAAAACTTTTGCTGATTTCAAAGACTAATAGTGCCTTATTTCTATCTTTGTATAAGAGAACTGCAAAATTACAAAGAAGTTTTCTGAGCAAATTTGAAGGTCTTTTGAGCTTTGACTACTTGCAACTGGAGAAGTTCTAACTATCAAATGAGTGCTCAGGAAGCACTGACTGAATGGGCAGGCTAATGGAGCCTGGACGCAGCAGCATGGTGTCCTATGTAAGCAACAGTAAAACACTGGGTTTCTCATATATAATCTTCTCCAATTAGACTCAACTATTTACCATTCAGTCACATACACACATACACACACACACACACACACACACACACACACACACACACAGTTCATCAAGATGGGCTAAATAAGTACTATAATGGGAATGTAAACAGCACGCTATAGGAGAAAGAAAAGGCCAGAGTACGGGAACATGGGCTTTAGTCTGGATCTCAAAACAAGATCAAGTGGTAAAATATTTACTAGTGGCAGAAACGACTGCTCTGAAAGATTAAATAGGAGTTTAAGTTTAGGAGCAATTCTAGGCATGATGGCCCACACCTATAATCCGAGCAATTTGGGAGACTGAGGCAGGAGGATTGCAAGTTCCAAGCCAGCCTCAGCAATTTAGTGAGGCCCTAAACAACTTAGCAAGATCCTATCTCAAAATAAAAAAATACAAAAAGGGTTGGGGATGTGGCTCATTGGTTAAGGTCCCCTGGATTCAATCTCTGGTGCAAAAAAGAAAGAAAGAAAAAAAAGAAAAAAAAAAAGATTGGGAGCAAGAAGGATTTAACTAATAGACTACATGTATAGTTATCATTATTATTATTATTATTATTAATTATCATTATTTTGTGGTGCTGGGGATCTAACTCAGACCCTCACACATGCTAGGCACGTGTTCTACATGTGCTGAGCTTCACCCATAGCCCTGCTTTTTTATTTTTGAAACAATGAATAACCATAAAAATTAATTAATTACCATGGAGAGTTTACCCTTTATGGTTTTCTAAAGCTACACTGTAGAGAACATGTGGGACTAAAAATTGGGGCTAATGATTCTTAAGAACAGAGGCTGAACATAAAGATGCAAGAGAGGGGATGGATTTAAATGGGCTACTTACATTAGGAATGTCCTTTATATTTTAATACAACCCTCCTTTGTCTTGTATCTTCTACTTTCTGTATTTATGTCTCCCTTCCTTTCACAGACTTCTTGGAAGGTTTGTTTACATGCCCTATTTTATTTCTTCACTTCTTTTTCACTCTTAAATCTATTCTGATTCTCATTAGTCTACCAAAGCATCTACCAAGCTGCTAATCTCCAATGATTTCCAAGTAGCTAAATGCAATAGTTTTTCATTCCTCCTCTTCCCTGTTATCTCAATGTCAGACATTATTCTTTCTTGAAATACTCTCTATCTTTGGCTTTTGTTTGGTTCTGCTCCCCATTTCTATCTGTCTATGTCTCTGTCTCTGTACTGGATTTGCTCTTCTTAAATGAGGACCAGATTTGAAGGTCTTCAGAGCTCACTACTGGCTCTCTCTTCTTTTCCCTGTCATTGCACTTACACTTTCCATTCTGTGCTTGTGCATGTGATATTCACAATTACAATTTCAGCCTTGTATTGCCCTGAGTTGCAAACCCATTTTTCCAATTATTAGCCTGACATATGTTCCTGGATAAATCAAGAGATCTTTAAATTTATGTACTCCAAACTGAACTTGTCTTCCTTTCTCTTTTTTTTCCCCCAATTCTGATCCTTTTTTAAGTTCATTCCCTTGTTCATGCACCACTAGTCATCCAGATGTCCATGATTCACTCAAAAGTCTAGAAGTCATTCCTCATATCTCCTTCTCCCTTAACAATTATATCTAACTTCCAACCTACCAATACACTTTGCCAATTTATTTTTGAAATTCTACCTTTTGGGCTGTTTCTTTTCATCTCCATGTCCTACTCTAACAAGATGGTAGTTGTTAGGTTCTGCAGTGTTTTTTCCTGTATTTTTTTCCTTCCCTCTTCTCACTTAGTTATATCCCATGAGCTTTATAGGTTAAAGTATCCAGAGCCCTCTGTGCTGGAGTGTGCAGAAACAGGTTTTCCTATTAAGAAGATGAGATAAGAATGGGCCTATTAAAGCCGGGCAAGGTGGTGCATGCCTCTAATCCCAGCACTTTGGGAGGCTAAGACCAGAGAATCACGAGTTCAAAGACAGCCCCAGCAACAACGGTGAGGTGCTAAGTAACTCAGTGAGACCCTGGCTCTAAATAAAACACAAAATAGGGGTGAGGATGTGGCTCAGTGGTCGAGTGCCCCTGAGTTCAATCCTTGGTACTTGAAAAATAAAGAGAATGGCCCTATTGAAAGGTCACAGAAAGAGAAAATGGTGATGGGAAGAGGAAGGGTAGAGCACAGGAAACCTCAATATGGAAAAGAGAGTCTATTGAGAACAAATTGACCTACGATATAGTGCTACCAATTAATTGCTCATCACCTATAAACACGTTTTTCATGGATAATTTTAAGTGCACAGAACAGAAGTAGGAGACTTGGACATTGAAGTTTTGGAAAGCAGTTGATGAATTTTTAAACAGGACAAACAAGATCAGACACAAATAAAAATATGGTTTGAGGAGAGAGAGTATGTGTGTGAATCAACTGAAACAAAGAGACTCTAAGATGTAATTGTAGTAGTGTAGGCAAGATAGACACAGGTTTGAGTCAAACAGAAATGTAGAGAAAGAGGTAGAGCATGTGAAATACACTTGTAAAATTGGTGGATCTTTTCAACAAATTTTAATATATTATCAAAAATTAATATATGATATTTATTAAAAACCCTTTTGTTGAGTAACTCAGATGAGTTAACTAATTTTGCCTTTTTTTTTTTGAAAATTTAGCAGTTTATATGCTTTAAGTTGCTTCAAAAACATGGCTACAATCAACCAAAAACTGTATAGCTAGTCAGAAACAAAGGTAGTCATGGTGACAAATATGAATTCTGTGGATCTGTGTGCTTTTGTTTGTTTATTAATAAAACCCAATGATGAACAATTGCTATGGCATATATGGCATATATATATATACATATACATATACACACACACACACACACACACACACAGACTCACACACACACATATATATGATGGAAAATAAGGTAACAGTTAATCCCATACCACCTATTTGAGGAAATCCAATGAAAATTAATCTTTATTCTGTTTCACATTATTTCATTTTATCACTTATATTATTATTTATCACTTATATTATTATTATTGTGTTAGCCAAGAAAACTTACTTTTAATCA
Organism: Xerus rutilus; assembly: GCA_028644305.1. Classification (NCBI taxonomy): domain Eukaryota; kingdom Metazoa; phylum Chordata; class Mammalia; order Rodentia; family Sciuridae; genus Xerus; species Xerus rutilus. The sequence continues at coordinate 129,266,259 of CM053400.1, forward strand.
TACCATATCTTTTAGCCATACTTTTCTTCATGTAGCAGTATAAAACAAAGGCTATTGGAGTTGACTACCATTTAACTGTACGATTGTTGTACATACAATATGTAATATTATGTGCAAATATTTAATTTTCTCCTCACTTTACTATAATGTTTGAGGGAATCCTGAATTTTCACCTGAATTATAGTGTAGAAAATACATGTTAGTCTTTCTATCAAACCTGTATATTTGCTAACAAATTAGTGTATTGTGAGCATTCAATTATTTTCAGCATTTGATACAACACTAAAAAATAAATACTCCTCCCAAAATCATGACTATGTAGTTTATAATATTTATATACAATTTTTTTTGGTTTACTTATTTATTTATTTATTTTAATTTAGGCTTACATGTTAACAGTGTAAATGATTCATTGTGCATAGATAGAGGATAACATATCAATTCTCTAGTTGTGAGTTGCATAAAATCCCAACATATATGCAGTCATACATAAAGTTAGGGCTATGGTGTCCATCATATTCCACCACCCTTGCTGTCCCCATGCCCCCTCCTCCCTTACACCCCTGTGAACAGCGATCCACCACTGTTCCCATGTCCTTCCCCACATTATGGATCAGCATCCACTTATCAACGAGTACATTCGGCATTTGGTTTTCTGAGATTGGCTAACTTCACTTAGCATGATATTCTCCAACTCCATCCAGTCATGTGGACAAAGTATAAGTTTTAACCTAAAATATTTTAAAATTAAAAACTTGAATTTCTCAAATACTTGATATGATTCATGACAATCTGTTAACCTGTTAACACTTTTTTTTAAAAGAAGCAATGTACAAAACAAGGCAGCTAATTACACACTAAAATTGGAATTTAAATAATTTGTTTAAAAAATATAATATCAGTGTTGGAATTTGGAGGCAATAGTTTAGCATATTCTCTAACATATACCTTTAAAAAAAGGAAGGAATTTCTGTCTTCAATCATATTTTAAGGCGCTCTCTCTCTCTTTCTCTCTCTCTCTCTATATGTATATATATAATCTTAACATTAATGTAGTTTATTTAAAAGATAAGAATGCATCCTGAAAGGGGTCATTTATGAATAACAATCTGAAGTTGTTTTTCATAAAACAAACTTTTTGGTTATACATTTGGTTAGTGATTTTGTCAAGTACATAACAAAATTCTAAGTGTCTTATGTAATTAGAGTATGGAAGTAATTTATTTTGTATCAAGAATGTTTTGGTACTGCGTTTTCACTCAAACCACTAACAGATAACTATGTGTAATATGTGCTCAATATTACAGTTATTGTGCAAAACAGATTGTGCCTCTTAAATATTTGCGTATACAGGTAATTCATGTTTTAATGTAAATAAATACCATTTTTCAGGTTTTTCTTAAATATAAGAAGTCATGTGAAGTATTTTGTTAGATTTTACCATTTGTACCATAAAAATAACAGTAAAATTCCCTAAGATTTCACATTGAAAACCCTTATCATTTTATGCTGCTCATGCTCTGTGTCTTGTCAAAGTACGTTTTATTTATTCAACTGTCTATGCAGTTAAAACAGTGTGTAATTAAGAAGGAGTAAATTTAAACAGCTCATTATTTTGGGGGGAAATCATTTTTAAGCAAGTTTACTTTACATGACTCTATAAACTTAAAGTGGGATACATGCTGCTATACAAAAACATATTTTGTTAGCTCATGAGGTGGCTATGCAGGTTGGCCTGCCTTAAATGACTGGAAAATAAAGGCTTCTTGTTTTGAACTGATCTATGTTGGTTTGGGTCAATAAACTCACTAGTAATACTGAAAAACTGAGTAAGCTTTAAAATTTATCACCTAACCTGATGTAGAGTTTTCATTGCTTCTTAGTTTTAATCTCTTGGGAAGGTGCCTTTCTTTTTTCTGATATCCAAGACCCTTACTTTCAAAAATATGTGGATAAGGACATTTCTGTACTGCCTTTCAAATATGGATTCCCATGAGTCTCATGCTGAGTACTCATAGGCATCTTTTATAGTAAGAAAATGCAAGCAAATGGAGAAGTTAAGGAAATTGCTCAAGGACATTAAAAAAGTTGGAGTCAGAGCCAAGAATAGCAAAGAAGTCCTTTCACTCCAAGTCTTTTACACAAGTGCCAGATTTCAGTCCCTCTCTGATGGTGAGAAAATAAGCCATCCTGACATCATTCATCAATCTGTACCATTCAATTAATCCTGCTGCTTAAGAAAGTAAATTCATAATGAGGGGCTGATGAGCTTTAAATATGTAAAATAAAGCCCAGAGAAGAAGGTCCCTTAAACTTCAACTTAATTCTTACTATTTTCAAATTCCTTGTCTTAGACTCAATTATCTGTTATAGGAACAAAAAGTTGTAGGGTTATATTGAGGGACACTTTGGAATGGTGCAGGAAGGATGGCAATAATTGTTGCTATATCATTATTTGCTTTGATCCATTCAGCTTAATAGGTATATCTGAAACATTTACTCTGCTCCAATAACTTCAAGAAAGCTATAAACATGATTTAGACATTGTCCCTACTGTTGATTAGCTGACAGTCTAACAGGATAGACAAGCGTATAAACATGGATGTGTCAATAAAGTCTGTGAAGTGCTAATATAAAATGTCCTAGACTTATGATGATTTGACTTACCAGTTTGTTTTTGCATTATAATGGTGCAAAAGTGGTACACATGCAGTAGAAATCACATGTCAAATTTTGACTCTGTGTCTTTTCCCATGCTGATGATAAATAATTCATATGATACTCTCTTGTGATGCTAGGCATGGCAGGGAGCATCAGCTCCTAGTAAGCCCCACGGTTATGAGGGGAAACAACCATATGTTACAATGTTCCTCTTGTTAAGTTATGATGCTCAGTAGTTTATGTGGTTAAATGCATTTCAATTTACCATGGGCTTATCAGGGTGTGATCCTGTTGTAAGTGGAGGAACAGCTATGGAGAACATTACAGAAGCTCAAAGAAACTAGGATGTGAGTTCAGGGAATGCTCTCTTGGGAAAGAATGCTTAGGTTGAGCCTTGAAGGATTCTAGTTTTTGCCAAAGAAAAAGTCAGAAGAGAATTAAAAGCAAATGGAATAATATTCACAAATGCAAAGAGAAGTGAATGGCAAATATCATGCAAGGAATTATAGTTCAATAAGCTGGGCCTATAGAGGATAAGAGTTGTGAAAGGAAAAGCCAGAGAGTAGAAAGAGGGTACTAACAAGTATATGATATGATAAAGATCTTGCTAAAATTCTTTGAGAAATGGGAACCAGAGGAGGTTTTAAGTAGTTATATGATATGATTTCCTTGTTGGATAGATTATTGTGTTTGCAGATTGGAGCAAAGGTTTAAAGATGGAAAAATTAAATGCATAAAGCAATATTCCATAAGGAGCTACTGAGGCAATGACTTAGGATAGATTATAAAGAGATTTATCATAAGGATATATGTTGATTATGAAGTGTGAGAAAAGCATTTCTGGCTCAGATAACTGCATAGACTATGGTGTTCCTAAATGCACAAGAATATGGGGGGAAATGTATTGGAGGAAGATGACAAATTAAATTTGGATTTTTGGAAAACCAACATTGACTATTTTCTTTAGGCATCTCAGGATATGATTCTCAACCTCAGAAAATATGTCAGAGCTAGAAACATAGACTTCAACCTTCTGGATATATACACAGCAGTTGCTATTTTTGAGAGGAGAAGAGATATGCCAAGAGATGGCACTGAGAAAGAAGGAAGTAAATCAAGACTGAATCTTGAGACATACCTGACATTAAGTTTCAGTTCTTGCAGAAAAAGAAAAGAAACATGAAAGACAAAGTAGGAATGGTGAGAAAAGTAAATATACAGAATAGTCACCTAACACGAGTAATTTGTTTGTTTAATAATTTACTTTTTCGAAAACATTTTCTAATAAGAAATTTTACTTGCATTTCAAATTGAACACATACATTTCTTAATTTATGAGAGCTGTGTAAAAAGTATGCTGTGTAATTAAGAAATCAATCATTGCTTCATAATCTTAATTTTTTCTATTTAGTGCAATCTTAAATGATAATGTCATTTTTTATGTTCTCTAAATTATTCCTAAAATGTCTTCATCTTTCCTAATAATTTCCCATTTTGTCTATATATTGCTCATCCAAATAGTTCTCCTCAGTACAAAGATTTGATGTCCAACTCTTTATTGAACATCTTCATCTGGATATTTTATAAACTTTCCCTCTTGATTTTCCATCTGTCAGTCATCTGTCATCATTAATCCAGTTCTCAAAGCCAGCAGCTGAGAAGTCACCCTGCTCTATTCCTTTTATCAATGTGTTTAGTTTAGGATACCATTTTCTGCTCCGTTGAGTATTATAACCATTTCCCGATTTGCCACTCTGCTTTTAGTATATCTTTTTATTTAGTGCATTATCAACACTGTAGATAAATTGTAGCATGTCATTTCTCCTGCTTAATACATTACGTTTTCCTTCTTATGCCATCAGGATTCATTCTCAGGGTCTTTCCATGACATGCAAGACTCTTTAAAGTCTGGCCACTTTAACTCTAAATTCATTCCCCATCTCTTTTCATATCCTATGTTCTCACCACACTGAAGCCCTTGCAGATCTCAAACATGCTCACTCTCTGCAGGGCTTTCCTATAATTCTATTTACCTGCCATGCACTTAACACTTATTTTCATTTACACTATACAACACCCATGTGCTATTAGTGGATCCATGGGTGCTTTTTCCAAATTTTACTTTGATGGTGCTTGTCAACATAACCTTTCATGTAACTCTCCTCTGTAAAGTCTGTTTCCAGGCAGCCCAAGCTAAGACACACAGCTTGTCTTTTCATGTCAGGTCAGAGGTCAGTTCCTCAGGAATCCTCCCTTGTTTAGTCAAGATTCAGCCATCCTGCCTGAGACAATTGCAGATCTCAAAATTAGCCTTATCTGGCATTTACTTACTGTAATTGTTTTGCTTAATAAGAAGTAATTAAATTCAGGACAGCTTGCATTCTTAATTGTAGATTCCCAATGTCTAGCACTCAGGCACTTAATAATTACTTTTTTTGAATGAATGATTAGTTTGACCAAGATCACTTAAAATATCTGGTGACTTAAAAGTGTCTAAAATTCAAGTCTCCTGAGAATAAATCCCAGTCTACTTAACAGCAAACTACATAACACTGCTTACTTAATAACACAGAGAATAAAAATAAGTAGAAAAAAATTATTGCAATATTTGTGCCCTTGCAAGAGGCTTCTGATTTCTTGTACAGAGATTTGAATTTTTGAAAAGAGAATAGAAATTCAGCTAGAAAATTAAACATGGAAAAGATTACAGGGGAGATCCTTTCTTACTTAAAAAATCACATTATAATTAGTTCAATTAATTACAAAGACAAATTGGAGATGGTAGAAATACTACATTACTATCCTTTAATGTTATTGTGCAATCCTATATACAAGAAAATTTGTATGATATATTTACTTTCAAGAAATATGTATTCTCTGGCATGGAAATCATTGTATCTGAGCTTTCTTTTAGAATATTCATTAACTTAATTTATATATAAGTAACCAATTATTTTTACCTTCAAATTGATTTATCTATGATCATAAAGAGAGGGAGAGGTTACTGAGAATTAAAAGTTAAAATTCTTGGTCTTCTATTTTCTGACTCCTGGTCACAAAGTTATCACCACAATAAAACAAATTTTTTTGAATTTGATATGTGAAAAGCAAAAACAAAGAAAACTATGTGTCAAAATAAAAGTATTCAAGTAGACATGGGTAATATTTTAAGGAATGTGCTGAAAATAATGTAGTAATTCAAACTAGTGAAGGGCAACTAAAGTGACTTTGGCTAAAAATAGAGTCATTACTTTCAGTTATTGTTCAATATAAAGTTATCCCCATCCAAAATTTACGTCTTTGACAATATCTTATACATGTGTGTGTTGACTGAAAACTCCAATATTAAAATGATTTTTAAAATAAGTAAACTTAGAAAAACATACTTTATTTTCCTAACCTCTTATTTTGACATGTGGATTTGTGCTTCTTTTAGTGTTTCTCAGAAATGGAAACTCATCCAAAAGACTTACAATCAATATACTACAGTGACGCAGCCACATCAATGCTTATAGCAGCTCAATTCACAATAGATAGCAAAGCTATGGAACCAACCTAGGTGCCCTTCAACAGATAAAAGGATAAAGAAAATGTGGGGTACAGACACAATAGAATATTATTCAGCCATAAAGAATGGAATTACGGCATTTGCTGGTAAATGGATGGGAACTGCAGACTGTCATCATAAGTGAAATACGCCAGTCCCCAAAACACAAAGGCTGACTGTTCGCCCTGATATGTGGATGATAACACACAATAAAGGGGTGGGGAGGGAAGAATAGAAGTTCATTGGATTAGACAAAGGGAAATGAAGGGAAGGGAGGGTGATGGGAAGAGGAAAGATAGTAGAATGCTTCGGACATAACTTTCCTATATACATATATGAATACCCTACCGGTGAAACTTCACATCATGTGCAACCACACGAATGGTATCCTAATTAGAATAAGTTATATTCCATGTATGTATAAGATGTCAAAATATATGCTACTGTCAAGCATATCTAAAAAGAACAAAAAAGAAAACAAGAAAAAAAGAAACAGAAGCTCATGACCATGACCATCTGATGGCCTGACTGATATGTTTTAAAATAAAAAACGTGCATATTTTCAGCATTGTGTTGCATAAAATATGCATATACTAATTTCATTCATTGTCCTCTGCCCACAACAAACCAACTTACCTAGTTTTCAGGGAGTGCTTGAGGTCAATTAAGAAACATGATAACACAAACTTCTTTCTTAACCAGTCAGTGGAGTTAAGTAACTAGCACAACAGCTGAAGTACTTTTGTGTACAGAAGTTTTTGGAATTATAATCTTTACTTTTGTCTGAAACTTTGTTATATGTTGCCAAATGTCTTACTGACAATAAAGTTATAGTCATCTCATTTCCACTTTGAATATGTTCATCTCTTTTCTGCTCTGAATGATATTTTCTAGCTTTATTTTTACTATTAGATTTCTTGGTAATATTATGATTTCAAGTACATATAACTAGTCTGTAATTGATTTTTTAAAAAATTGTCCAGTTGTCTCTCTTTTTGATTTTATTTGGATATGCTCAATATTGCTTAAAGTATACTTGGTGGCATAAAATATGAAATAGTCCATTGTCAGGTAATATCATGTTCAGAAAATAAAAGTCTGACATAGTAGAGTTATGGGAATCTTTATAATGTCCAATGATGAATAAAAATTAAAGCTATTTAATGATCCAATGATGTAGCAAAGCAGTATTCTCAAGACCTTCCCAGACCTAAAAAATCAGAAACCATGGGGCCAGGGACCAGCAATCTCTTCTTTACAAAGCCCACTGGGTGATTCAGTTAAATGTTAAAGTTTGAAAATCATCCTCTTAAATTTTTCATCATTATACATTCGTGGAGGCTAAAAGATCAATATCAGAATAAAAGAGAATTTACTTAGACTTATAATAATAATTCCATGTCCTTATGTTCATACTAAGTTTCTCAACTCATATTCTGCATTCATATTTTATACATCTGATTAATAGTATGACCATTCTGATGAGTTTTAGCTATTTTTTCATGATAATCAGTTTTTTCTTTGTCTTTCCCTTAGACTTATCTTTTCATCTTTATGTAATAGATAGTCTTTGACACCAGTGATTTTCTTTGCTATGAAATCTTCATATGATATCAATATACTCTTTTTTCATTAATATTGGTTTGATACTTTTTTTCTAGCCTTTTACTTTCAGTCTACTTATCTATATGTCATTATGTTTGAAGTGAATTTGTTGTAGGCAGCATTTTTTTTGATCATTAAAAAAATTGATTCAGCCAATCTCAGTTTTTAAACAGGGGTAGATGATTTAGATGTAAGGTATAAATCTGCCATGTTTTGAGTGTATTTTCTATGTAGTTTTCTAACTGGCTACTCTAGGCATTATAATACAAAATCTACTGATACTGATCTTTTACCAATTTGAAAGGACAAAAAATCCTGTTTCATTTAAGCCTTCCCCATGTCTTACTCTTTAAATAAAATTGTTGGAAGCACTTCCTCTATATACCTTGAGCACCACATCAGTCAATGTTATAATTTTTTTCAATACTCAAGTATTAAGAAACTTTGAAAGAGTAGGCTATTTGGTCATATTTCCCCAGTGCTTACTTTCCATTCCTTATCATTTCCTTTCTGGTCAAAGAAGTTCTGGCAACGAGTTCTCATAGGGTTGCCAGCCTGCCAGCTTGTCTGCCTTTCTTCCTTCTTAGCCTTTCTTTGGAAATTAATAAACACATTTATAGGGAAATTAAAATTAGTGTTTAATATTGATTCAACAACATTCAAAAATATCAGATTGATCTAAGACAGATTTCAAAGCTACATGTGAAAGATATCTGAGCCAGACTGCTTGATTTCTAAATCTAGCATCACCGTTTATTAGGTCTATGACCTTGAACAAGTGACTTATCTCCCTTGCCTTGGTTTTCTCCTTTTTAAAGGATACTAATGATACCTAACTCAAAAGGATTGACTGAGTTAAGCAGGTAAAGTGCAGAGAACAGTGGCTGGCATATATAAGAAGCAAATAGCAGCCTTGTACCCTATGATTGCGGATGTGTACCGCATCATCAGAATTATTCGATTTCCTCTCTTCTGATTCCAAGTTGACACGTAATTTTGGTTTGCATATATAACTAACAAATTATGAATGATGTATCAATCATGTGGCAACACATTTTAAGATAGCAGAATACAACTATTATTAAGAATTATGCTTCAACTCCCAGTTCACCCCTCAACAGAATTTTGGCAAGTTCCTTTTGCCTTCTTACTTCTGGCCATTTTTATCAGTAAATGGGTATGATAATGCTCATCTCCTATGGCTAATGTGAGTATTGAAAGAGATAACAGATGTAAGCTGCTTGGCCCAGAGCCTGGCATAGGTGACCATCTGATAGATAGAAAGTCTTGTTTCTATTACTAAAACTCAGGTAATAGTTATATCTGACATGCTGATTTAAAACTACTAAAATCCTATTTTGAGTAAAATTTATAAGTCTAGTCAACTCCAGAAAACTAAGAACCAGATTGCAGACTATGGAAATTTTATTGAGTAAAATGCCATGGTGCCAGATATTGTTAAAATCTCAGTATTTCTTTACATTTTTAGTCAGTAGACAATTCCCTGTCCTGCTGGAGATAAGACATAGGAACTCAGACTCTGCCATTAGGATCTCAATTAGATTCTACCAATGGGAAACACTCCTGGAAACCGGGGGACAAAGCCCTAATTCTCTGGCAGTCACTTTAAGCAGGAATGTGGGGCTGGCATACAGCAGAAGTGAGATTGTGCTGGCAGCTTCCAAAGTTCTGAATATCGTTCATTTGGTATTTAAGTCAGACACACCTGTTGGTGGCAGCTTCAGAGTCTTTAACTTCTGATTTTTTTTTGAAAGCAGCTTTCCTGATCTCATTTCCCTATCATTTCCAGTAGTTTTGTAAGCCAAAAGTTTCCCATTTCACTCTACTACTCAAACATTTAGAGTGGTTTCTGCTATCCTGACTAAACCTATCCGATACAACTGTGATACCTTGTAAGCACCTTTGGTAGATAGTCTGATGATTTTCTTATTATACATGCTTTGTAATGATCCACCAAATTATAACAATAATTCCAATGCAAGAATACTTCCATTAACAACAGAAATCTGATACTATGGGTCCATCCAGAATATTATTTGGAATCTAGGATCTTCAAAGTTGCAACCCTACATGTATCCTGAGTATATCTATACCCATCCTAACTTCCTTCTCATTGTAACAGAGAAAGGTTGCTCTTCTTCCTACTAGAAAATTCTGTCCTCTGCATTTTGCTTTAAATCTCCTCTTGCCTTATTAAGAGACTTTATTCTTAACTTTTTGTAATCATCGAATATTCCTTAATTTAATCTTCCCACTATCTTTTTTTTTAAGTGGAGAAATGAGGTGTAACTCAGTGGGAGAGTACTTGCCTAGCATGCACAAGTCCCTGAGTTCAATCCCTACCACACACATAAGAGTATAATTTACGTTCAATAAAATCTACCCACTGTAAGTCTAATATATTTAAATAGACGCACCCTGTAGGGCAGGCCTAAAATGGCTGTAGTTAGGGTCACTCACCAGGGCTTCAGGCAGGTGATGTTGTTTCTAGTATGTAGCCAAGGTCAGGAATTGGCTATATTATGGGGAGCTTGTATTTAAGGTCATAAACACTCTGACTCAAGGTCATAAACATTTGCTTGTGAACATGCACCCACTGATGTAATCTGTTGGCAATGTGCTTTCTCTGTCTGGTCTACATATTTTTAAAAAAGCTTATGGCTTGATGAAGCTAAAGAGGGCTAAAGCTGGAGCTGGGAATTGACTAGGGGCTATCATTGCCCCCAAATAAAGGATGCCTACTATTCCAACCGTGTCTTGCATCTTCTTCCACCTGCTGGTATCCCAAGTCTATTTTCTGGGTGTGAGCCACCTCCCAGCACACCCCATCATGGAAACTACTATCACAATCAAGATATAGAATATTTCCACCATCTCCAAGAGTTTTCCTTTGTTCCTTCCTCTTCATCACACTGCATCACACTCTGGAAACCACTGATCTTCCTGTCATTATAGTTTACCTTTTATAGAATGCTTTATAATCATCTTTTCTCCTTCCTTTCCTTTCCCTCCCTTTCTTCTTTCTTTCTTTCTTTCTTTCTTTCTTTCTTTCTTTCTTTCTTTCTTTCTTTCTTTCTTTCTTTCTTTCTTTCTTTCTTTCTTTCTTTCTTTCTAATATTGAGTAATATAGAGCCTCGCACATGCTAAGCAAGCACTCTACCATTGAGCTCTATCTCCAGCCCTAGAATGTCTTACAATTGAAATAATATAGTATGCAGCCTTTTTGTGTCCCATGTTTTCCCATGCCCTAATGCTCCTTAGATTCATTCTTGTTGCTGCATGAATTAGTACTTCCTCTCTTTTAATTGTTGAGTAGTATTCCATTGTAAGAATATGCCCAATTTGTTTATCTACTCATTAAGCTATAGACCTTTGGTTTGATTCATGTTTTGACAATTATGGAAAGAGTTGCTCTGAATATTTGCGTATAACTGTGTGAATATGTTTAAAATCTTTATGATTAAATATCTAGAAATGGAATGACTGACTTGCATATTAGATATCTATTTAATATTTTAAGAAAATGCCAAACTTTTCCCAAACCAGGAGTATTGTTTCCATTCTCACTAGCAACATTGGTGTTCCAGCTGTTTTGTATTCTTACCAATGCTTATTAATTTTAGCCACTTTAGCAAGTGCATAGTTTTTATTGTAGTGAGAACATTAATTTCCCTGTTAACATGTTTTTTCATGTGCCTATTGTCCTTTTGTAATAATTTTTGATGAAGTGTCCAAGCCTGTGTCCCATTTTTATTATTCAGTTGTCTTTTGATTAGTGAAATCCAGGAGGTCTTTATGTATTCTGGAAACATGATTTTATCAGATATGTGGTTGGCAAATATTTTCTACCAGTCTGTGTGGTTTGTCCTTTCATTTTTCCTAAGAGTGTTGTTCAAAGAGCAGATTTTAGTTTTTATGTCCAACCAGTCTGTATATGAGTGGGGCCTGAAATTTTTGTTAAATTAGTCACCATAAGTAACCCACAGGCTGCAAATTCCTCTGAGGGTGAACTGAAGCCACCTTGTGCTTGGAGGAGGATGGCAAGGGTGGGGGCAGACGTCTCATGTTCCTGTTCTACCAGGGAACTGCCAAGCAGTGATCTCTGCCATCTTGTCCCTCCTCCAGCAACAGTCAGCTATGACTTGTTATTTGGTGTAGGAGACAGACAGGTTTTCTCAGCTCTCCTGATACAACTTCCTTCTTATGTAGGCTCTGCATCCCTAAACCTTGGAGTGGGAGTTCTTGGTGTTCCTATCCTTCTACTAGTGGTAAAAACTTCTCCCTTCAGTGCATGCTCTGGAGTGGCATGACAGCTGAATTCTGACCTGAATTGTTGGGTTTCAGGTGAGTAAAGACTTCTCTTGCCTGTACCCTAGTAGTGGCTAAATTCTGCTTCCTTTGTTCAAGATCCTGTACACATGTGTAATTCTTGTGCCTACAGGTGGCTTTCACTTAGTGTCAGATCAGGCTGAGGGGATAGGTGGATGTTTTCTACCCCTTCCTTCCTGTAGGAGATAAATGTATTCTCTTACATAGGCATCAAAATACAGAACACTTCTGGTTAATGAAATGTGTGTGGGTTTCTCAGTCACATACCAAGCAATCCTCCGGTGAACACCACCTGAATGTCTACACTTTAATTCACTTCTAACAGTCTACCTGGAGTTAGAGTCAGATCCTACAGATTAAGGGCTCAGTCCCCCTTGACTATTCACAATTAAAATATAGTCACAAGTCCCAGGGTATGAACTGCAATTCTGACCCAACAGGTATAAATCAAAGGTTTCGTGACCCTTTCCTTGAGTTCCATTAATTTTCTAGAGCAGTTCAGAGAACTCAGGAAAATACTTAATATATTATAATTATTATAAAAGATACAGATGAATATCAAGATGAAGAAAAACATAGGGCAAGTATGTGGGAAGGCGTATGGAATTTCTCATCCCTGGACATGCTGTCCTTAGCATTTTCAAATGTTCAGCAACATGAGAGCTCTCCAAACTCCCAGGTTGAGGGACTTTTAGGAAGACTTTATCACATAAGTATCATGGATTATTAACTCAATTTTGTAATCCTCTTCCTGAAGGATGGTGGGGTAGGGCTGAAAGTTCTAAGCCTTTAATCAGCGTGGTCTTTCTAAAGATAATCCCCCATCAAGGAGCCCACTGAGAGTCATCATTATAATAAAGAACACATCTGCCACCAGGAAATTCCAAGGGAATAGAAATTCTGTGTCAGGAACCAGGAACAGAGGCCAGATATATATTTCTTATAATATCACCATATCACATCTTCCCAGAGACAGCAGACTTTTGCCTGGGGTCGAAGGCAGGGGAGTTTATTGTCCTTCTGCCTCCAAGGGCAAGGGGACTTTTCCTTTGAATTCCAGAAGAGTCTACCATAAAGGCAGGTTTCAAGTCTGGGGACCTCTCTTTGAAACCCTCAGGATTTAGCATTAATGGGCTTCTCCCGGTTTGCTTGATGCACCCTCTATCCTTGGCAGGTTTTTCTCATCTGCACCATCAACACTGTCTGGTCTTTTGCTTTTTCCTTCTGTCTGTTCTTCTGCTTTCCTATGTCTCTGGCAGAAGCATATAGGAGATGATTGGCAATGGGGGATGATTCCTCTTGTATCTGTGGCTCCCAAGGATTCTGCACTATCCTGTGTGTCAACACTCAGCCTTTTAGATACTCTTCTTATTTGTATTGGTCCCTCCTCAACTTCACATGTTCCATAAGGTGAAATGGTTTATATGTCTTATATCCCCTTGGAGGCATTTGTTATGCTTTGAAATTCAAGTGACTTGATTGATTTATGACCTCAGGTCTCTGATGTGCTCTATTGGAGATTATATGCATTTCTCCTTAGAGTGGAAGTTATATTGTCATATGGCTGTTTAAGTCTTAAGCCACATTGACTTTTTAACAAGTGTCTCCTATTGAAAAAGCATTATCTAAGTCCTACATTTTCTGATTACTGAGCTATCTCTCTGGTCCCCCCAAAAGCCATATTTTTAATTGTTTCATGTAAATTACATGGAAAAAAGGTAAAAGTTTAACACCCAGTAAACGGTAGCTTTTTATATCACAGTTACAATGAATACTGCACTATTTTAATAAAGTTAACCCTATTGACATGTTCTTTACATTCCAAAGCATGGAATCACTCTTGTATGTGGCATGCATGAAAAAATTAAGATAAAACAAAAATAAATGATTACACTTGATCTTTATAAAAGACACCCTCAAGTATTTTTAGGGAAATATTAACATGGAGAAGATACATATGTTCTAATATTCACATTGTTAAGAATGCATACTTGTAAAAAATATATTTTGTTAAAACATTTCAAGACATAAGGGGAGTATTTTAAAGGCAAGCTGGAAATTTTTGCATAACTAAATAATTGCTAACGTAGAACTATTTACTTTGGAAGTAAAAGCCAAACTTTATCTCAAGGAATAATGCTCATTCTGAAATAATGAACACAAATTTCATTTTAACAATTCATTCAGAATTTGTAGGTTTGGTGTGGGTATAATCAAATGCTTAATTAGGAAAGGAAATATTCTATTCAAACATTAGCATTTTGTTTTTTAATGACCATTTCTATTTCAGTTGGCAATATACAGCATTTTTTTCTATTTTCCTAATAGCTGAATCTGATTTCCAAACTCAATTCCAGAGAATTATTTTAGGCAAAAATTCCTGTAACTTTTAAATTTTTAATGAAAAAATATCAAAACAAAGTTTTAAAAGTTAGCACAATACATTTAGATTTAGTTTTTGCATATAAATTCTAATAAATATATCTAGGCTTCTAAGTTGCTATCAAACAGCCATAGCTCCCAGTTTGGAGATAATTGCCTTTATTCATGGAAATGATTATGTTTGTCAAGCTGGCATAACAATTATTGTTTGCTATGATTTATTAAAAGATTAAAATAATGTGACACAATTTTCTTTTGCCTACAGGTTATTAGATGCATTGGAGTCTATTATATTTCTATAATGTCAAGTTAGAAACTGTAGTTCAAACTAAATATGTTTCTTAAATAAGAGTCATTGATGTATGTATAACTTCTCATACACTCTTCACTTAGTCCTTTTAAAAAATTAGGGATTAAACAGCATCCCCCAAATCATCTTATGTATTGAATGAAACAATTTCTTCCTTTACTTGAAGCTTTCATAATATTTATGAGATACATTTTTAAATGGGTTATACATTTCTTGTTCTCCTTGATGCTTTTGTTTTTCCAGCTAATTAAGGTATAGTTGGCAAATGAAAATCATACATATTTAAGGTGTACACCATGGTGATTTGATATAGGTATACAAGCTCAGGAATACTTCCTCCACCTCACATAATTGCAAAGTTTTAATTTAATTTGTTTTTGTGTTGAAAATATTTAAAATCTATTCTCAGCAAATTTCAAGTATACAGTATAGTATAATTAACAATAGTCATCATACTGTGTATTAGGTCTCTAGAAGTTCATATTTCCATGTTTCTGTGTCTTAGCTCTTGGGAGTAATCTTATAGTAAATGTGGGAGTGCAAGTATTTCAAGATATTAATTTAATTTCTTTTGCATATATACTCAGAAATGTGATTGCTGGATCATTTGGTAATCTTGTTTTTAATCTTTCGGGGGGGACTTCATACTGTTTTTCCTAATGTCTATACCAATTTACATTCTCACCAATGGTGTATAAGGATTCTTTGCTCCACACTCTTGCCAATACTTGCTCTACTCATCTTTTTGATAATCACCTTTCCATAGGTGTTGGGTGATGCCTTATTGTGATTTGATTTACATTTCCCTAGTCATTAGTAATGTTGAATATCTTCTCATGTACATGTTAGTCATTGATTTATAAGTTTCTCTGGAAAAAAAAGTCTGCATCCTTTGCCCATTTGTAAATCAGGTTAGTTGGCTTTTTCTGTTTTCTTTTTCTGCTCTTCAGTAGTGTGAGCTCCTTATGCATTCTGGAAAGCGTACTCTTATCTAATATATTGCTTGCTAATATTTTCTTCCATCCCAAAGGTTGCATTTCACTTTTGTTGATTGTTTTCGTTGCTTTGCAGAAACTTTTTAGATTGATAGAGTCCTACTTGGTTTTTGTCTGTTTATTTGTTTTGGCTACAGTTTTCATATGCTTTTGGTGTAATATCAAAAAACATTTACTGCTAAAAATGTCAGAGCTTCCCCATGTTTTCTTTAAAGGGTTGTATAATTTCAGTTGTTACCTTTAAGTCTTAAATTCACATCAAGTTAATTTTTGAATATGGTGGAAGGTCAGTGTCCAATTTTATGCCTTTGCGTTTGGATATTGAGTATTCTCAGCACCATTTCTTGAAGAGGTTATATTTTTTACCCAGTATTTCAATCTTAAATTTGCTAAGATTAAGTCTTGTGTTGCAGCATATACTTTACTCTGGTGAGTGTTCTGTAAGTGCTTGAGAAGAATGTGTATTCTGTTGCTGTTGGATGGATGTTTTATACCTACTTGCAGGTAGCCTCTTCGTATATCTTGTTTGTTAATACTTTTTTGGGGGGAGTACTGGAGATTGAACTCAGGGGCACTCGACCACTGAGCCACATCCCAGGGCCTATTTTGTGTTTTAGGTAGAGACAGGGTCTCACTGAGTTGCTTGGCGCCTCCCTGTTGCAAAGCTGGCTTTGAACTCGCGATTCTCCTGCCTCAGCCTCCCTAAGCGCTGGGATTACAGGCTTGCTCCACTGCGCCTGGCTAACACATTTTTTTTTAACTGATTTTTGAAAGCTACTCCATGTATTTTGTTTGGGAAATTAAATCCATTCTCAGATAAAGTCATGACTGATAACTAATTTTGATTATAATTTTCTTCACTGTCTTCTGACTGCTTTGGCGTTTCTTTATCCTACCCTTGCTCTCTTAATGTCTTCCTTTGTGATTTGTTAGTTTTTTTTGTTAGTGCTGTGCTTTGAGATTATTACATTAATACAAGAATCCTTCTTTTTACTATTCTTTTTGCTTTTTAAATTAACTTTTCAAATAATAAAAATTGTTATTTTAAATATTTTTCTCTTTTACCTTTTGTGCTAGAGCTAAAAATGATTTACATGTCACCATTTCAGTGTTGGAGTATTTCAAATTCTACTGCGTATTTACCTTAATCAGTAAAGAGTTTTTGTTGTTGTTTTTTGTTTTGTTTTGTTTTGTTTCTGGTAGTAGGGATCGAATGCAGGGATGCCTTACTACTGAGCTACATTCCCAGCCTATTTTATTTTTTATGTTGAGTGAGTCTTACACTTTATGTCATTTTATGCTATTAGTTAGCTTCCTTTCAACTTTAAGAACTCCATGTATCTTTTCTTATAGGGCAGATCTAGTGGTAATAAATTCCCTTAGTCTTTTTTTTTTTCTTTTTTTAACCGTGAATATCTATCCTTCATTTCTGAAGGGTGGCTTTGATAGCTGTAGTATCTTGGTTGATAGTTTTTATCTTTCAGTACTTTGAAGATAATATCCATACTCCCTCCTGGCCTGCAAGGTTTTACAAAGAAGTCCATTGATAATCTTATCAAGAAATCCTTGTATGTGATAAGTTCATTTTCTCCTGCTGTTTTCAAAATTCTCCTTGGCTTTTGACAGTTTGATTTTAATGTTAGGATAATTTCTTTGGGTTTATATATTTTTTTAGGTCCTTTGAGTTTCATGAACATGGATGTCCATATCTTCTGAAAATTGGGAAGGTTTCAGTCATTATTTAGATAAACTTTCTGCTCTCTTCTCTTTTTCTTCTCCAATATAAACTTGTGAGAGCATTATTCACTTAATTGTGTCCATATGGCTTATAGGCTTTCTTTATTTAAAGAAAAATTTTGTTGTTGTTGTTGCTCTAACTGGTTAATTTTAAACAATGATTCTTTAAGTATATATTTTTTTCCTCCACATGATTGAGTCATTAAAGTTCTTTATTAAATTTTTACTTCTGTCATTTTATTTTTCAGCCCTGATTTTTGTTTGGTTCGTTTTTATACTTTCTATTTCTTTATTAAACTTCCCACTTTGTTCATGCATTGTTTTCCTGATTTCATTTATTTGTCTGTGTTCTCTTGCATCTAATTGAACTTCTTTTAGATGATTATTCTGAATTCTTTGTCAGACAATTAAGGGCTCTCCATTTATTTGAGGTTGGTGTTAGAGCTGAGTGGGTGTCTGTTACCGACCAATTGTAAGTATTCATACAAATTGATACTGGAATACAATAATATCTTTAATATTTTATTAGGTTTGCTGCTATTATTCATTCTTGGTGTGAACAGTCTTCCTCAATATTTCTTATTCCTATTTGTTTAGTTCAGTTAAACATTTTAATGTCTAATCTCTCTTACTTGATTTCTTATTTTTCAGCATAGATTGGAAATTTATTTAATGGTATTTGTATGATGCCGATATTAGAAAATACTGTGGAAAGAAAGAAAGGGACAAAGGAAACAAAAGGAGAGGAGGGTGAGAGAAAGGCACGAGTTGTATTAAAATATTTTCTATACTCATATGGAAAATTAGTTTTATTTCTGACAATTAGAAGCCAAAAGCATTTTTCCTCTTGAATTTATTTTGACTGTCCTTTAAATATCAGCTACTTGATATTCCTGGTGTCTGCAGGTTTATATTTTTAAAGACATTTTAAATACTTAAAATACTCATTCTTATGTTTCTGATACACCCATTGAATGCCTAACATATGTGTTCTGTCAGAGCCTTTCATTTTTGCTTTTTGTGAAAATTCTTAGAAACATATTAATGCAAGTCTATTATTTGAATTGTTATAAGAAAAACAGCTTTCTGGTAATTACTTGTTTTAGCAGAAATTTATTAATTAAATTTAAACAGCATTTGTTAATTATTTCCCATAGGCTAGAGATTCAGACATAAGTACAAACCATGATCTCATGGATCTACTACCTTATAATATTCAATACTTTTAAAAAATCAGTTATCAGAGTTGGATTATTTATTTAATTCTTTTTGGAATGATCTTTGATGATATAAATGCTTTACCTATCTTGGTCCAGCTGAATTAATTAAGGCAAATGCATCTCTCCAAGTGGACTAATGTTTCTATCCCATGTGATTCTTCCTTATGCAGAGTTCCTGAACCATTTCTGTGTGCTGATACAATAACAAAGACTAGAATCTTTTTTACCAGATCTGAGTACATAATAGGTCCTATAATGACCTCTCTCACCTCTTTACTTCACCAGGACAATAGAGGTATCCTGTAATAGGACTGCTTCTTACTTAATGAGCCTTTTGTATTCTCTTTCTATAATGAGAAATAAGGTCAACATGAAGGTAAACACTATAGTAATACTGACTAGAATAAATCCTGGCAGCTAGGTCAAAGTAAGGCTTGGGGAAAGAAATTAAAGAACATATTATTTCAACTGAACAAATACTGAACAAATATTCTCAGAGAGAAAATATATTTCAGGGTTTATGAACTTCATATAGGCATTTTTTCTAGAGACAGGAAAATAGTAAGTAATATTGACAGACTATTAAAATGATACAAAATCATTCTTTTTACTGTTTCTTTTAATTATTTAATAAGCTTTCCAAATAATCACTTAGGTTTCACTAAACCATGACATTTTAAAATGTTTTCATAGCTATTGCATTACTTAAAATAAATAAATAGATAAATAAATGAAAAACAGCAAGAGTTAGCTGTTGGGTAATAGCCTGAGAAGGAAAATTTAGATACTCTGGACCTACCTCTGCCTCCCACATAAATGGAAAACATTGACTCTTTTTTCTCTATTTTCTCTTCCCTTCAGAGTTCCTAATGTGGTTGCTTCATCTTTGACCTAAATTTTAAATAAATTTGTTAAAGCAAAGTAACACTGTGAAGCCCTGATTTTGGAAAAAGAAAAAAAAAAGCAGTTGTTTTCATAGTAATTTGCTTTGAGATTATTCTTTTATACATAAAATTTTGAAATACAGTTGAATAACCTAGGTACATAGTGCAAAAATATTAATAATTAATTTGTTAAAAATATTTAGCAAATATTTCCTGAGTAATTTCTATATGTTGAGTGTAGGTAAGCATAACATTTGTAGAGGCTGAAGTTTGTGTGATTTTGTTTGTCTGTAAGGTAGAGGAAAACATGACTGCCAAATTAAGTAAAAAATTGACTTCTTTAGAATTAAAATTTTTTTTTTTTTTTGTACCGGGGATTGAACTCAGGGGCACTCGACCACTGAGCCACATCTCCAGCCCTATTTTGTGTGTTATGTAGAGACAGGGTCTCACTGAGTTGCTTAGTGCCTCGCCCTTGCTGAGGCTGGCTTTGAACTCGCGATTCTCCTGTCTCAGCCTCCCTAAATGCTGGGATTACAGGCTTGAGCCACCGCGCCCGGTTTAGAATTAAAAAATTTTTAAAAAATATATTTAAAGCTCCCAAATGCCACAAAAATTTTAAAAATCCAGGAAAATAACAATTAATTAATTGCATAGCAAAACTTCAAAATATTTGTCTTGACTGCATACACTTTGATAAACTCTTTTATAACAATTTTGTTAATATCATTTTTATAAATAAAAAATACAATTTGTCTTCCCTGTAGTGTGGTTTATCAATGTTTAAATTATTGATAGTTTAGAAAAGTTTATTTGGGCCTCACAAACGACTTTGAATAATTTCCTAGAATATTTTGTAGTTGTTGTAAACTTAAGGAAAACATAAAGTTTCTTTCACATACTTCCCACTATACCCAAAGTAAATGTCTTTCCAAATACTAGAAAAATTTCAGAAACATTCACAGCTACCATACCATACTCTGACAGGAAGGGAAGTGTGATAGAAGAGAAATCAGACTGGAAAAGACAATATTCTTTTCAATTAAAATAACCTAGTTTTGCAAATTCTACCAAAATACATGATGGTTTCAGCACATTGTTGGGATCATGGAAAGAACCTGTGCAAATGAGAATCCTCAAAACCTAGGTATCATTTATTTCACAATAAACTACCTCTGGTATCACAACTTGTTATGACAATAAAGATATCACACTGATGAAATGGATGAATCTCTGCATTTAGTAAATGTTGTACTAGTGAGAGAAGAAGTAAGCCAATTTAAAAGATGGGCAGATACAACAGAGAATCATGTTACACAAGGTGACAGAGAATTCTCAAAAGAGATGAGTTTAGCTTAGGTGATAAAATAGTTTTTGGAGCAATTCTAACTATTGAATGTATACTTAAAAAAAACAGTTTTACCATACCCTTTAAAAGTGTTGAATAAGTGGAATGGTATTATACTCACAAAATTGTGATTCAGATTCAAAATGGTTTTATTACCTCCCTTTCCAAAAACACACTGTCATTAGAACTCCAAGCTATCCCTACCCACAGTCCCTGATGACCATTGGTACCTATGATTTTGCCTATTCTAGACATTTTATCTAATAAAAACCAATATAATATGTGGCCTATTGTGTTTGGATCACTTAGCATAAAGCTTTTAAGGTTCATCTTGTAGCATGTGTAAGAATTGTGTTCTTTTTATAGCCAAATAATATTCCAGTCTGTAGATACATCACATTTAACTTGTTCATTTATCAGTTGATGCAAATTTGTGATTTTTTAATTTTGTAGACTATTACAAATAATGTTATTATCAGTTGGGTAAGTCACAAAGACTTACTCCTATTTTATTCTGGGCAATATGGTTTTAACTCTTAAATTTAGATCTTTAATTTATTTTTGTTAATTCTTTCAGTGCTAAGTAGGCATCCAAGTTCATTCTTTTACATGTAAATATCCCATTGCCACATCAACATTTGTTGAAAAGACCATTCTTTCAACACTGAAATATCTTGGCTCCCTTGTGGAAAATTAATTAGCTATTACTGTAAGTATTTATTTGTAGACTCTAAATTCCTTTTTATTGATTTTTTTATGCAATATCATGCTCTCTTGTTAAGTGTACTTTTTTAGTAAGTATTACATTTGCATTCTATAAATTTGCTCATGATTGTTTTAGCTATTCAGTGTCCCTTAAATTTCCATATGAGCTTTAGCTTAAGACTGCCAAATTCTAAAAAAAAAAGACAAGCTAGTATTTTAATAGGAATTTCTTTGAAATTTTTTTCATCAATTTGGACATATTACAACCTTAACAATATTATCTACTCATCCATGAACATGGGATATGCTTCTATTTATTTTAATGTTTTAAAATCCTCAATATTCAAGCCTTACACTTGTTCATATATGAATGTAATTGTCTTTTATTGATGCAAATTTATCCTGCAACCTTGATGAATTTGTTTATTACTTCTAATAAAGTGTGTGTGTTGTGTGTGAATTTTTAAAAACTTATGATACATAAGGTCATGACTTCTATAGTTACAATTTTTCTTTTCAGCCAGATTCTCTGTATTTCCTTTTCTGGAATAATTTCTCTGACTAGGATCTCCAGTACAATGTGGCAGAAAGTACACAGAAAGTATTGTTTTGCTCCTAATTTTAGAGGGGAAGCATCTATTCTTTAACTGCTAAGTATGAAGTTGACCGTGAATGTGTCATAGAGGGCCATTATTAGGCTTCTTCTACAACAGAAAGTAGAGAATACAATATTCCCTGTTTGTTTGTAGAGAGCTGTCCGTGGGCTGTGTGTGTCGTCCCACACAGCACTAGAGATGGGCTGACCTGCTGTAGCCGCTCACCCCTCTGAGATGGGTGTGATCGGCCAAGATGCCAATCAACCTGCTGACTGCAAGACTCCACCTTTTTACTACCTTGGGAAAGAATGTTCCATGGAAAGTCTTTGAAGTTCTCCCATATAGATATATAAATAAAGCACATATGGGGTCCATTTTGCCAGATGCCAAATGCCAGTAGCCAGATGCCATTTTGTCATTTGCCAGTTGCCAGAAGACTCATCTGGCTGTAGGCCGATCCTACCCCTGCATTTTGAAACTATTTTCTGTGTTCTGTGTTTTTTTCACCGTTTCATTTCCTTTAGTAAGTCTTACTGGTCAGGGAATCTCGACCTTACCATCCACATGAGACATGGATGACATTTGTTGAGTGTGTTTATCATTAGACAGAGTTAGGTTTTTTAAAAAATGGCTTTTTTGTGAGTAAACAAATGCTCATGTGATTGTTCCATTTTATTATATTAACATGAGATACTATACTACCTGATTTTAATGTATTAAAGCAACTATACATTACTTCAATAAACTTCACTTGGTCACAATATAAAAACTTCTATGTTGTTAGATTTGTTTTTCTACTATTTTGTATTTTGTTGTGGATTTTTGGAGCTTCATAAGGGATATTCTGTAGTTTCCTTGTGATTTTTTTTCCATTTTTTGCTTTTGGTATCAGAAAAATACTGACTTCAAATAATTAATTGAGATATATGTCACGAGCAGCATGTGTAATTAATAATTACTCAGAGGCGGATTGTCTTTAAATGCAAGTGTATGTTCAATCACAACAATCATCAATTATAATTAATTAATGCAAAAAGTATTGGGTGTGCTGGAGCACCCCAACGAGCATTTGGTGCACATTAATCAAACACTATAGGTAAGTTACACTACCCTAGGACAATTAAGCATTACCTGCAATTCACACAATCCTAGGGCAACTAAGCATTACAATTAATTCATATAATCCTAGGACAACTAAACATTACAATTAATTCACACAATCCTAGGGCAACCACGAGACCCAAAGTACTTCTGATGCCAGGCGACTTCTCTTAGCCAAAGAGCAGACATCGTCCTTGTCTGGTGGTTCTCTTCAGCCAATGACTGGCGTCAGAGAATGGTGGAGCTGATCCAGACAGCAAGGTGGCCAGTCTCACTGATGTCCTCAGAGGAAGCCCAAAAATGTGGCAGAGCAAGCAGTTTAGAAGCAGTTCCAAGTTGGTGGTGTGGGCTGAGTTGGTGGTATGGGCAGAATTGGTGGTATGGGCTGGTGATCGGTTACACCCAATAAAACCAATGTCCATTGGTTATGTCCAGTGAGAAAGTATAATTGCAACTGGGCCTTTCTTTGCTCATGTGCATGGACTGAGCCCCCTATCAATTGTAACCAGTAGGCCTGCTGTTAGGTACCCCTCACTGCCCCTTTGTTGATTACCTGGGCTGGGCCCCTTGCAGCCCTCAATTGTATGGGCTGAACCCTATATTGCAGGCCTACACTTAGGTGCCCATTGCAGCCCTTGACTGCATGGGCTGGGCTCCCTATCAATTGTAGGCCTATGGTTAGGTGCCTTTTTCGGCCCCCATCATTGCAAGCAGGCATTACTAAGCAAGTCAGTGGCTGCCATTCCTTATGGCCAGCGACCCAGTGAGTCCCCAGCATGTCCAGGCATGTCCATGGTATATGCTCCTTGCAATATATTTCCTCCTCTTTTATTTTGTGAATAAGTTTGTAAATAATTGCTGCTAATTTTTGTTTAAGTAGTTGATACAACTGCAAGGCCATCTAGAGCCAGAGACTCACAAAAACCATTTGCAAAAACTTTATTGATTTCTAATGCAGTCTCTTTCCTTGTTATCAATCTATCCATATTTTATATTTCTCCGGGAGTCATTTTTGGTAGCTTGTGTCTTTTTAGGAATTTGTTCACTTCATCTAGATTTCCTACCTTTTAACATATAATTGTTCATAACATTCTATTCTAATGCTGTTTATTCCTGTAAATTTAGAATGAAGTCCTCTCTTTTATTCCAGGATTTAGTAATCTAAGTCTTCTTTCTCTTTTCTTGGTTTGCCCAGTTAAATATTTGTCAATGTTGTTGATCTTTTCAAAGAATAAAAGTTTATTCAGCAATTTTATGTATCATTTTGTACTGCTTATTTCACTTATTTCCATTCAAAATTATATTGCTTTATTCTTCTTGTGTTTAGTTTGTGATTCTTGATATATTTAAGTGGAAGTTTAGGTTATTGATTTGAGATCTCTCTCTTTCCTTAATATAGGCATTTACATCTACAAATTCCCCTATAATCCTTCACTTCTCTATATGCCACAAGTTTTCATAAGTGGTGTCATTTTCATTTTCTAAAAGTATTTTCTAAATTTTTTGCCATTGCTTTTCTGACCATTTTTTAATTTAAGACTGTGGTTTAAGTTTCATATACATTCGAATCCCTCAAATTCAATCCTCTTATTGATTTTTAGTTTCATTCTGTTATGGTTAGAGAACATACTTTGTTTTCATTTCAATCCTCTTAAAATGATTAATCTTATTTTATGGCTTAACATATGGCTTACCCTGGGAAATATTCCATGTGCATTTGAAAAATAAGTTTTTTTTTCTGTTTTTGTTGGATGAAGTGTTCTGTAAATGTCTACTAGGTTTAGTTGCTTTATAGAGTTTTTTTCCCTTTTTTGTTTTCTTCCAGTACTGGGGATTGAACCCAGGGCCTCAATCATGGGGTTTTAAAATTTTTACTTTGCTGGTCTAGTTTTTCTGTTATTAAAAGTATGATATTGAAGTATGCAGCTATTGTTGAATTGACTATTTCTCCTTTCAGTTCTATCAGTGTTTGCTTTATGTATTTTGGAGTTCTGTTTTTAGATGCATGTATATTTTAATTGATATGTCTTCCTGCTATTTTAACATTTTTGTCATAATAATTTCATCTCCTTTGTTTTATTGTAGTAAACATTTCTGTCTTAACATCTATTTCTGGCATAGTTGCTCTAAATTAATTTTGCATTTTGTTTACATGGTATATCTTTCTCTGGTGTTTTACTTTCATCTTAGTTTTATCTTTAAATCTAAAGTATGTTTCTTCTGGGTTGCATATGGTAGGATGTGGGGTTTTACAAATCCATTCCGCCAATCTCTGACTTTTGATTGAAGTGTTAATTACATTTTGTGAAATAACTATTATGGTAGTCTTTGCATCAGTCACTTTTTTATCTGTGTTCTTTGTGTCTTTTTGTTCCCATATTTATCATTAATGCCTTTTTACTGCTAAAGAGAAGTTTTCTTCTATGTCATTGGTGGTGATTAATCTAGACTGTCAACTAAACTAAATTGAGAAATGCCTAGAATTAAAAGATTTCTGGGCATGTCTGTGAGGGTGCTTTAAGAGATGATTGGCATTGACAGTCAATTTAGTGGTGATATCCACTCTGGATGTGGCTGGCACTGTCCAATATGTTGAAGGCCTAGATAAGACAAAAGGAGAAAGTCACAGTGGGTGCAAGATCTCTTCTTCTTGCTTAGATGCATCTATTGCTGCTGCCATCACAAGTGGAAATTAGACTACAGCTTCTTCATTCTTCCAATGTGGAATTACCCCAGCAATTCTCCGAGAGCTTTCAAGCCTTAAGTCTCAGACTGGGACTGTATCATTAGTTCCTTCTTGGACTGAGAAATGACTGGTTCCTCCAGCTCACCAGTCTTCAGATAGCCATTGTGGGACAACCCAACTTCTGATGTAAGCCAGTCTAATAAATTCTTTTTTAATCATATACATATCTTGTGTTCCTGTGGAGAACCCTAGCAGACCATTTTATTTTAATTTTTGCTTCTTTTTCCATATATTTATTTCCTTTGTGGTTTCTTGGGAACTATGATTCATAACAATCTAGTTCAAATTTACTCAAACTTAATTTTAGTATTTTTATGATTTGAATATGATTTGAATATGAGATGTTACCTAAAAGTTCTTGTGTTAATGCAGGAAAATTCAGAGGTGAAATGATTAGATTATGAGAGCTGTACACTAACCAGTCCATCCTAGACTGATTGGACCTACTGGGTGGTGACTGTAGGTAGGTGGAGTGTGATATATCAAAGTGGGTCACTAAGGTGTGCCCTGAAAGAGTTAGTCTCTCCTGTAGCACCTTCTTTCTTCTTTCCTTTCTGCTTCCTGGTCAGGCATTAATGGAGCAGCACTCCTCTATCATGCTCTTCTGCCATGATTTATTGCCTTACCTTGGACAAAAAGCAATAGAAGTTGGCCCACCATGGATTAAACCTCTGGAACCAGGAGTCAAAATAAACTTTCTATCCTCTTAGTTATTCTTGTTCAGTATTCTGGTTATGGAACTGCAAAGCTGACTAAAATAAATATTCTACAAAAGGTTTGGTTTATCCCTTCCTCTTTCTATACTGTTATTATCACACAAATTACACCATTGTACATTATACATAAGTACATTTTTATAATTATTATGAAGTTATTTTAAAGAAGATTAAGAATTACAAAGATAAGTAAATTTTCTTGTTTTTAATTGACCTATATATATACTTACATTTAGCAGTGTCTATTTTTAATTTTTTACATTGATTTAGTTACTGCCACTAGTTTTCTTCAATTCAACCTAAAGGATATCCTTTAGTATTTCTTAATAGAGAAAGTTTACTAGAGAAGAATTCTATAAATTTTCACTTGTCTATAAATATTTTAATATCTTATTTGTTTTAATAGATAATATTGATGGATAAATGGAGTTCTTGGTTGATAATCTTCTTTTTTCAGCACTTTAAACATGCAATTCCATTTTCTCCCAGCCCATTGTTTCTAAAGCAAAGTCAATGGTTAGTTTTCCTGATACTTGTATATCATGAATTTCTTCTTTCCCATTGCTTTCACAATTCTCTTTGATTTTCTACAGTTTGACTATGATATGTGTTGGTGTACATCTCAGTTTATTCTTCTTGAACTTATAAGAATTCCTTGAATGTGCCAATAATTTTTCATCAGATTGGAAAATGTCTGCCATTATTTCTTCAAATGTTCTCTTCCTACTTCCTCTATTTTCTCTCCTGCTGGAAAAACCACTATGAGTTTATTGACACTTTTGATGGTATTCCACAGGTCCCTGAGACTTTATTAATTCTTTAAAAAATTTTGTTCCTCAGGTTATATAATCCCTATAGACATCAAGTTCACCAATTATTTTTTTCTACCTGTAAAAATCTGCTACTGAGTGCACTAGGGAATTTTAAATTTTCATTTTTATACTTTTCAACTCTAGAGTTTGTTCTTTTTTTAACTTTTTTTAATCTGTGCTCATATCTCTGTCTTTTTGGTGAGCATCATTCATGCATTCTGCTTTAAGTCTTTATATATGGCCACTTTCATTCTTTAAACATATTTGTATTAGATTTAAAATCTTTATCTAGTAAGTCCAATGCATAGGCTTCCTCAATGAAAAGTTTCTTTTGAGTCCCACTTCTTGAGGGTATGGGAACTTTTGTAATAATTTTTTTTGAAAAACACTTTATATTTTTATGAGGGTGGAAATTTCAAAGAACATAATATATCAACTCTAAAAATTAGAACATCCCCCCTTTTATTGTTGCTCTTTTTTAATGACTTTCCTCAACTATTCTGTAAGTTTGTGCTATTTTTCATACATGGTGACTGAAGTCTCTGTACGATTTTAGTGGTCATTAATGACTCAGAGGAGATTGCCTTAAATGCTTAAACTCACATCCTTAAGATTACTTTGCTTGTGGTGTGAGCCAGTGCATGGTATGTATTTGTGCATGTGTGCTAGCATATACTTTTAATGCTCCAATGGTTTGTAACCCTTCCTTAACCTTCACTGCTTGTTTATGTAAAGACTCAAGGTCAGCCGGAGGTGAGATGTTATGATTTCTTGTGTCACTCTTCAAATGTGCATAGCTTTGGAAATGCACACAACTTGAATATATCATTGTCCTTCTATATTTCTTGGAATATGTCCGATCTTTCCAAATACTCTCATGAATGTATTATTCCCTAGCTTTGCTTTTAACTCTTAGATTGTCTTTTTAGCCTCAATTGGCAAAGCTTTATCGAGCAGGCTATATATGTAATAATTGCTGCTAATTGTTATTGACAAATGTCAAGCGCTTAGGGTTATTTGACTAGAGTGAATTCTGTCAGATCAAATGAATACAAATCCTGAGATACAGCATTTTAACAAGATGCAGACAGGATAAATAATGCCAATTTTCCAAGGATCTTTCCTAACATAAAAATTAATTCTAGAGAATTAGATCTTGTAAAAGATCTTAAAGGATAATATGTGTCATAGGTATAAGTTTGAAGTGTAGTTTAAAGATACTAATAAGCTAAAGGATATTATTCATGAAGAAATAAAATTATTTGTTTCATTTCTAGACAGAAGAATATGTTGGCAGTGCCAGAGATGATGTCATTATCCTTTCTGTAGTGTACAGAACATTCTATAATAATAATGATAATTTATTGCATTTATATTATTTGTTACTGTTACTATGGTAAGTTCTTTTGGTTCAGAGTTTCATTTTGGTTTTCGTACCTCAAAAATTTTTTGTTTCTCTCCCTATTTCTCTAACTTCTATTCCTGTGCTATCTTCTTGGCTACTTCTCTTTTTCTCATTATAATTTTTATGTTCTTCAAATGTACAAACTTTAGTCTTTGCCCATAAAAAGTATGTGCATCCTCATGTTCTCCACTCTTACCTATATGATTATTTAATTTAAAATTATGAGTCTTAAACCCTCTACTAATGTTTACTCCCTAATATACATTTCCCTATTAGATAATTTTACTAATTTATTCTGTTTTCACCGAGACTTAAGATTTTTCTACAGCAAATTTAGTACTTTTCTCTTAAAAGTTGAATCTTTTCTAAATTCCATTATATTGGTTTTCTCTTTATCATCTGAGAATGAAACTTCAATCATTTTGACTCTTTATATTCCCTTACCATGTTTACCCAGTCTCTAA
The DNA here is from genome assembly GCA_028644305.1 of Xerus rutilus. Classification (NCBI taxonomy): domain Eukaryota; kingdom Metazoa; phylum Chordata; class Mammalia; order Rodentia; family Sciuridae; genus Xerus; species Xerus rutilus. Next base: position 129,295,843 of record CM053400.1, read on the forward strand.
GTTAATTTTATATTTTAAAGATTTATAAATACATCATTTAGTTTTGTTTCCATTGCAACTCCATTAATTTTTGTTCTTAAGTCACCTTATGATATTAAAGAAACTCATTTTGTGCCCTCATAACTATATATTTGACATTATTTGCAGATTAATTCCGCATATTAAAAATATTTTAAAATACAAACAAGCATTAAAAATATTTGGTTTTTAATAAGAGTTTCTCAAAAAGATTCCAGAAGATTTTAAAGATTTGACATCATCTATTGCTGTTTGATACGAAAAGAATTTGAGTTATTGTTTAGATAAGAGTTTATCAATTAACATTCTGCATACTTTCACAGTGTTAGAACTAAGCCTTTTGTAAGAAATATTTGTGGAATAAATAAAATAATGTGAAATAATTTTTATTTTATTTAGTTTTGGATAATTAATATGTTAAACTTTCTTTTTCCTTTTTTTCAATAATTCATTCTTTTTTTGGCTTATTGTCTTCTCTTTTTCTATTTATTATTGATTGCATTCTATCAATTTGCCAGTATTTCACCAATATTAACTTAACATTTTCCCATGTAATTTTAAAATTTATGTCCTAAACAGAGATGAATACTGAATCATTATATTTGAAAGATTTAAGGAACAGTATTTTTTTCAACAACTGTTCATCATTTACTAACAGTTCTGGGCATTTGGCAAAAAAAGAGTTATGGTACTGTTTTTGCCTTTCAGGTTGTCACAGCTTTCAGGGACAATGACCATACCAATCATAAATACTATAATTATAGCTAAGAAAATGTCACGTACAAGATCCTCTAGGAGAGCAGAAGAAGAAGTGTTTCCCCTTTTCAATGGTAAATATAAGGTGAGTATAGTGCTAAATATCTGTTAATGAAATAAATTTGGAAGGGCAAATACATTTTTTCATGCCAGGAGTAGAGAAGCTACACGTGGTGAAATAAGTGAGCCACATGAAGGCAGGTCCATAGTGCTGTTTGAGATTGCTTGACTGTGTTCCCTGGAGCTCAGTTCTCTGCCCATTTCTCCTTTCATTGCACTTATTCTGCTTGAATGACTTCTTCTGAGTTGCCTATTTTAATTGCCATCAACATGATAGTGGTGCTAAAATCACATCCTACCTGTCCTTTGAATTGCAGCTATGCATATGTGGTTATTTGTTTAATCTAGTTCTGTTAGTTACTGAACAGATAACTTAAAGGCCACAAGGCCAAACCCATCAAAATATTCTCATTCTGTATTCCTTATGTCTAATAAAAGCATAACATGCAATTTATTCAGTGGATGTTGAAATTTTATTTATTTTTCCCATTCAGTAAATCATGTTTTTTCAGTTTTTCCATTTTATTTCCTAAATTTATTTGATTTTCTTCATTCTTATAATTACTCCAGCCCAGGCTTCCATCATCCTCATGTAATTATTCTAACTATGGCAATCATTTCTTAAGTGATTTTTACCTCCTGTCTTTTCTCCTCTGAATTTATTTTCCAGGCAAAGTCAACTACGTATTCCTGGTTTCTAAGGGACCAGGAACATTTAGGATACTTATCATAATGTATGTCAACTGCACTGTAGGTTTTTTGTTGTTGTTGTTGTTTTGTTTTGTTTGGTATTGGAGATTGAACTCAGGGGCACTCAACCACTGAGACACATCCCCAGCCCTATTTTGTGTTTTATGTAGAGACAGGGTCTCACTGAGTTGCTTAGTGCCTCGCTGTTGCTGAGGCTGGCTTTGAACTCGTGATTCTCCTGTCTCAGCCTCCCGAGTTGCTGGGATTACAGGCTTGTGCCACCACACCGGCTTGCACTGTAGGTTCTTAAAACAGAAGTGCAGAAATATCATGGGCCTTCAATTCAGAATCACTGGGATACACATTTAAAATGAAAATTATTAAGCCGGGCATGGTGGCACATGCCTGTAATCTCAGCACTTTGGGAAGCTGAAACAGGAGAATCACAAGTTCAAAGCCAGCCTCAGCAATGGCAAGGTGCTAAGCAACTCAGAGACCCTTTTATTTAGACCCTGTCTCTAAATAAAACACAAAAATAGGGCTAAGGATATAGCTCAGTGGTTGAGTGGCCCTGAGTTCAATCTGTGGTACCAAAAAAAACAAAACAAAAACAAATGAAATGAAAATTATTGTTCCCACTCCAAATGGACTGTAGTGTTTAACTTTATAGTGCTAGGACTTAGGAATCTGCCTTTCAAAACAAGTATCCATGATTCTTATGAACTCTAAAGTTTGTGTACTGCTATCACAATAAAAAGAAAGTTTGAATTATTTTTATTTTAGTAAAGTATGAGAAAGAGGTTTAACAAATAAACAGAAAGAATGAGGAACAGGTGAGGAAGATTGTAGAAAAAGAAATAGAAAAGACAGGAAGGGACCAAATTCTCAAGGACTTGGAATTCTACTCCAAACAATTTGAGTTTTAGCAAGTAGACTAGGGGTCTTCAAATGCACTTGGGCTGCTTTCTAAAATAGGTTAATGAGTCAAAGATTATAATGTTTTGATTCCCTGGTGCTGGGTTGGCCTGAAAAATTGCAATTCTAATAAGCATCTCTTTAATATGAATGGTTCCCCAATGCATTTTGAGAATCACTGTTACCATTAACAAGGAATCTCCTAAAGATTCTGCAGAATAATATTCATTATCAGGTGTGAGCTTTGAAAAAAAAAGTGACGTTGGGAAGGTAAAGCTAAATTTATTAAAAAGATAAAAGTATCTGGGAGGTTGGTGATATAGCTCAGTTGGTGGAGTGCTTGCCTTGCATGCACAGGGCCCTGGGTTCAATCCCTAGTACCACAAAAATAAAAAAGAAGACAAAGTTTCTGATGATCTTATATTCACTTTTACTTCTTAAAGTAAGATGAAGTAAGTATGAAGATACATCTGATGAAGATATAGTGCCTTGTATGCAAAGAAAAGGTGTAAATTTAGCATAAAAATATATAGTAAGAACAAAGTTTATTAGTTTGTATTTCACTTCTTAATAATTTGTTTAAATTCAGATCAATTGTATATATTAGTTTTAGAGAATAAATTACAAACTTATACCTTTCTTTTGCATTTTTAGGCTTTGTATTATATTAAAACACTTCTTCTAAATTCAATATCTTTCAAATCAAAGATTTAAGAAATTAATATTATAATAATACCTTTCATGTTTTAGGTCTGTTGTTAAGATATCTCTATCCTCAATATTCCTACTTATTAACTGCTCCTCATTCTCCACCTCCCCCCTCTGTGATTTTAGTCTTTTGGTAGTGGACATCATTTAGCAGCATAAAACTATATGATACTCACATTGAGTCTAGTAATAATTTGTCAAAGAATGGAGTATTCATATTTAACTTTACTGCTATTTGATGCAAACAGACTACTTGGATAAGAAAAGAAGGTGAGGTTGGTGTGGGAGGAACCAAATGGAGTTTACAATCCTGTGTATGCCATTCATAGATCCAACTGCCTCATGAAGTCACAGTTCATACTTCTTTAAACACCTACTGATGGACATATGGGTCATTTCCAGTTTTTGACTACTGGGAAGAAGGCTCCTAAGAACATTTGTGTTCAAGACATGCAGCCTATGCTCTCACTTCTGCCGAGTACTCCTAGGGGTAGGAAGCCTTGGTCTTGTGGTGAGCTAATAGATGACAGTCTAAGAAGCTGCAGAGCAGTTTTCCAAACAGATTTTGTAATTTTTGAGTTGCAAAAAGCCATGCAAATAGTAGAAGTTATTAGAGTGGTGGATTCTTTGTCTAACTAGCACAAAAATGTTGTAGGTGTAGTTATAATCTCATTTGAATAGTATTTCAAATTTTCAAAGGGTTTTTGTTGGATCATTATAGATAGTTATTTTTATGCTATGTGTTAGAGAGCTTTGGACTTGGTAGTTTTGCTAATAATAAGAGGTTACAGTTTCCTGATGTCATATTGGTAGAGAAAGTTAAACACGCCAAACTGTCTGCTTTGGAACAAAAATTGCTAAGTGGAATTTAAGACAATGAAGTAAAAGGATTCAAAGCCAACAACCAGGCATGATTTATTGAGTAAAAATTTTAATTATGAAAATTGTTCTCCCACAGTTTGAAAATCACTTGACCCAGATATATCTCCAGTGCATGCCAACTGGTTTATGTAGCAATTTAAGAATCCTAGAGTCCTAAAGCTACCAAAAACCACTTATTTCACAGTATTTCTGGGAAAATCTTAAAACTCAAATAACCTACTTATGGAAACCGATTTTTACTTTAAGATTTTCAGGCCAATTTATTAAGGCAAAAATAATATACAATAAGCTTTACCCACTTAAAGTGCAGAACTCAGTGAATTTGACAGATGAGTACATCTTTTCAAATGCCCCCATGAGTCATTCGTTTCTTCCTCTTTTTTGCTGAATAACATTCCATTTAATGATAGATCACATTATTTTTATCCATTCACCTGTTGATGGACCTTTGGGTTATTTCCAGTTTGGGGCTTGTAGCAAGAAGTTCTTAAGAAAATTTGGGTTTAAGATACTGTGTGGCATATATCTTTATTTCTCTTGGGGAGCTTCTTAGGAGTGGAATGCCTAGGTTTTATGTTAAGATGTATTTAACGTTTTAAGAAACTACAGTTTTGCAAACTGGTTATACAATTTCATATTTACGCCATTCATATATAAGTGTTCCAGTGCCTCAAAATCCTTGCCAACTATAGATATTTACTCTTTTTTGTTTGCTGGTTCAAATTTTTAGCCATTCTAGTGCTAATGTGCTAATATTTCATTGTGGTTTTAATTTCCATTTTCTTAATTAGTAATAGTTTTTAGAATCTTTTTACATGCTCACCAGCTGTACATATGTAATTCCTATCATATACATGCTCAAATCTTTTGCTAGTTTTTACTACTTTGTTTTCCTATTTTTGTGTGTAGAAATTCTTTAAATATTCTGGATACAAGTCATATCATAATGATCTGTGAATATTTTCTTCCAATTAGTGTTTTCTCTTCTTATTTGTCTAATAATGTCTTTCAAAGAGTGAAAGTTCCCAATTTTTATGAAGGCCAATTTGTAAACTTTATAATTCTTACTTTTTGTGAAGAAATTTCCGTCTCACAGTCTCAAAGATTTCACCTCTACTTTCTTCTACATGTCTTATAGATAACTTTTATATTTATGTCTGTGATCTCTCTGAAGTACATTATAGTGACTGGTGCAATAAAAGAATGAACTATTCCATCCTCATACGAATATCTAATTGCTCTAGTACCCTTTGTGGAAAAAGTGGAGTTTTATTCCTTCATAGAATGAACTTTTGCATAATTGTTATTTGGTTAACTTCTTAAATGTAAATCATTAGAAATAATATCATTAAAAATAATAGTGATTATTATGGACTCCTTAGGAACACAAAGGCAGGTACCATTGATGGGCTTCCTATTCATCTCAGAGAGGGTGTATTTTGTAAGTTATATAAACATCTTTGGATGAAATTTCATAATACATATAGAGTCATCCTCTCTGTTATTTTCTTTTTCTAATTCTTTTACTTAACAAATGCACATGGAACAAAACATTCATTGAGTAATATCTTATTCAAGACTATAGCAATTCAACACTTATCCCTTTGTATACATGATGTTTTAGACAGTATCCTTTACCTAAATGAGTTTTATGTTGAAGTCCTCAATATATCAATATTTTATGAAGCAACTGGCATTTTTTTAAACATGCAAATTTCTACTTAGTAATCTCCCATACTCTGGTACAAATCTGAGATCCACTGTAAAATCCTCTTGTCTCTTGCCCACAACATACCACAGAAGATGAAAGAGTAACAGCCTCCATGGTATTCATTGACTATAGCTTGCTCTTAAAACAACAGTCTGTAAGACTTTCTGAATCATAAATACACTAGCTTTAAAGATACTAAAAATTTGGAGGAATATTACCCTGGTTTTCTATAGTTAATCCCCTTTCTCTTATTTTTTTTAACACCAAGGATTGAACTCAAGGGTACTCCACCACTGAGCCACATCCCAAGCCTTATTTTTTTGGTGTGTTTTATGTAGGGACAGGGTCTCACTGAGTTGCTTAGTGCCTCACCATTGCTGAGGCTGGCTTTGAACTCATGATTCTCCTATCTCAGCCTCCCAAATTGCTGGGATTACAGGTGTGTGCCACTGTGCCCGGCTCCTTTCTCTCATGTTTTAACATTTGGTTTCAACTCATTTCAAACTAGCTTCAGTGATATAATACATTTGTTGACTCATGAAAAAGGCTGAAGAGGTCTGTCACAGCATCAACAGTGATAAAATATGAACTGGAAGAATCATGGAACCGGGGGCAGGTGCTTGGGCTTCAGAGCTGCTGTCTTTGTATCTTTTTCCTCTCCTCTTTCCAGTTTATTCTTCATTTGTTGCTTCTGCATTTTCTTATGTGGGATTTAAAGTCTTTTTCTGTAAATAAACATTCTCTCAGTGTGCTGGCTCCATAAATGCAAGGTTTCTTAACAACATAAAAAGAGAGCCTTGCTCTCCCACTATCCTTATATTTCAGAGAACAGTTGATTTACTTACATACTGTATTACTTATTTCTATATAACAAATTAACACAAGCTTAACAGCTTAAAATTATACATAATTATTACTTCAATTTCTATGGTACAGGAATCCAGACACTGGATTTTTTGGATTTTTTGCTTCAGTGTCTAGCACAAAGTCACAGTTAAGATGTTGACTAAGAATGATTATGATCTTAAAGTTTGGCTGGAAAAGAATCATTTTGAACTCACAGGATCATTAGCTGGATTGCTTCCGTGCACTCTTTTGATCTGAAGTTTTCAGTCTCTTGCTATCTTCAAGAAGCCACTGTCATTTCCTTGTCAGATGGGCCTTGCATATGGTACTTTGATATATCAAAGGCAGCAAAGGAAGGAGTCAGTAGTGAGTTTTCCAGCAAGAGGAGAATTATAACCTTATATAATCACAAAAGTGACTTCCCATCACCTTTGCCAGATTCTGCTGGTTAGAAGCAACTTAAAGTTCCTGCTCCCACCCAATAGGCACAAATGATACAGAGATACAAATACCAGGAATGGTGATAATTTGGGACCATCATTTGCACTATTACAACTACCTTTGAGGATAAAGTGGATGTAGTTTATAACTGCTCAAGTTTGAATCAATTATCTGATCTCTGTATTCAAGTGGCCACATGTGTTACTGAAGAGAGAAAGAAAAAATTCCTGTGGAGAAAAAATTGTAACTCACTAGCACTCCTCAAGTCTCAAACTGAGCCTTATTGACTTTTTGTCATAGCTGTTTTTATTTATATCAATTTTCATATCCATATTTTAAGAATTAACAACTTATTTGGAAAATTTTGTCCTAATTCCAAATGTATGAGTTTTATAATTGGAAAAGCATAATTCCGTCCTAAGTAGATACTGATCATGTCATGTGGATTTTGTATGTGTATTTATATGAATACCTTCTTTATTTCTTACAACAACCTTCATAAGTAAACAGCACATGATGGTTCATAAAAACAAAAATGTGATTGAGTTACATTTAGCCAGCAAAAGTGATTCAAAAGAAACCATCAAATAGATAGGGGCACTCTAAAGCAATGTGACATTCCAGGGGAATGGTGACCTGTGCAACGTAAAGTCAAGAGCTCTCATGGTATTTAGACTAAATACACATAGACTTTGTTTGCTTTAGTGAGATGAGGTCAGTAGAATGATGGAGGAAAAACCAACAAGAAGTGTGTTAAGAAGTGATTAGGGCATAGAAAACTGGGCAGGTAAGTAGGTATTTCAGGATATTTGTCTTGAAAGAGAAGCAGACAGGAGAATAAGTGGGGGGAGATAACTTTGGTATTTTGTTGGCACTTTTGTTTGTGTAATGTTGTGATTTTAAGGTAAGAGTTGGTTAAACAATTTAGAAGCTAATGTGAAGGATCAGATAAGCAACAAGAGGCAAAAGATAGAAAAAGGAAATTATCTTCAGATCCTGAGAATGGAGGATGGGATGTGATTCAGAGCACAGGTACAGCAATGGCTAGTGCCACAAAATTCATGAGTTGGGAGCCAGGACTAGCCCTAGGTTTTCATCAGAAAAAGGACAAATTTACATTAAGAAGAAAACCATTTTCACTTTTCATAGACATGGCAAAAATTTTTTTTCTAAACTAGTTCAGATATATTTCACAAGAGATCATTGTAAGTGGACCAAAAAAGTTAAATGAAGTATGGATAAATATGGAGGAAATTGTGTCTTGGGCAAGTTAAGAGTTCTGCTTGATTAGAGACTAGAAATTAAGGGAAGACATTTGAGGAAGAGATAAATTACTTGAGAAACATTTCAAAGTCAGTTCTTAAAGTGCAAGTAGATTATAAAATGAGTAGCTATAAGAGAGAGACAAGTCAGAAGGTCATATTAAGATTACCCCAAAACTTTGATGATTAAAACTAGTTGAGCATCACTACATTTCTTTATTCAAATATTGTATAGATGGTGTTACAAAGCATTATTAGAGAAAGAGTGTCCAATTTCAGTCAGTCTTCAGTTATTTTCTCCCAAGGACACACAAATCAGAAAAGTTCTCTTCTTATTTAGTATGAAGATATTGTTTACATTATGAAAGGACATAAATGACATTTTTACTGCCATAAAAATCACTTTCAGTAATGATTTCTGATACCTAATTTTGTGGTCTCAACAAAGTACACAGTTGCTCTGAGCTTTAGATCCTACTCCACTGAAATAAGAAATGTGCATAATGATTTTTAAGTTTCCCTTAGCATTATACATGTGCATGTTTTTAAGGTAATTATAGTATCTTTCCAAAGAGAAAGTGATACTTTTAAGACTCAGAGTAGAAATCCTAAGTAAGGTGTTTCTCCTTGTGGTTGGAGGTGCAATGAAGAGACTGGGGATTTGCTATACCAAAGCCAGCAGAGAGGGTTTACTTCTGAGGCATCCCATGAATGCATTCAGGGTACAGAGTTGACCTCAGGACATTAAGCCAAGGAGGGGAAGATGAACAAATTGTCAAAATAGAGGCCAAAGGCAGATACGGAAAACAAAGGTATGAAAAGCTGAGGGAGAAAAATGTCCAAAGCAATGGGTAGGGAGAAGGAGTGACTGGAGTGGAGACTATGGACAACATCTGGACCAATTCCTTGCCTTGCTTGTAGTCTGTGTTTATCACAGTGTTGTGTTTGAAGAGATTTTGGTGTTTAAAGGGCAGATTCTTCCTAGGTTCCAGATGTAAAAAGTATCCCAGTTTATAGACTATTTAAGATCATGACATTTAATAATTAATAAGAAATACTTCACGTATCAGTTCAGAATCTCTTAGAGACAAATAGAAAAAAAACAATTTAAAATTTACAAGTGAAATTATTGGCTTAAGTAACTGAAAGCTCAGTATTAAGACTAGTTTTAGATAGAGCACAGGGGATTTTAAAAACATTGCTGTTGGTATTTTTTAACTTTTGCCACCTTCTCCAATATGACAATTTGACAGAGAATTAGTCATTTTTCAGAGAAAAATCAACATACTGTTCAAGGCAGGGGGAGAGCTAGACACCCAGAGCAAAACAATTAGTCTCCTACATGGTGGCAAATATTGGTATTGATACTTCCTATACAGTCACAAAATTTCCCTCCTCCCTACCTTGACTAATGCCCAGCAGTGTCCTTTTGGCTCAGGTATGTCCAGAGGTAAAAAATGGAAGTGTGCCCACAAAATTGTCAACTAAGAGTATAGGGACACCAATTGCTGGTAGGTAACTACTTCTGTACCCAGGACTTCAGAGTGTTTGCTGACCTAGGCTATAATATAAGACTCATATAAGACAATACTCATTCTTACTCAGTGGGCAGCCTGTCTAGGTGAATTATCTTCTAGATCCAGAGTGAGGTCACTTCCCTCCACTACTCTTTGGTGCTCATCTCAAAGGTTCTTCTGGTTCCTGCACCTGGGACATTTGGAGTCAGGATGTCATATATGACAATATTCTCAGGAATGGAACCCATATTTCTGAACCTTAAGATCAACCATTTACTTCTATAACTTTCTCCTAGTGCATATTTCCAGACATCTTCCTTTTTCAAATAGAAACTTCAAACTACAACCACCTTTATGTCCCATAAAATAAGAAAAAAAAAATCTGATCTTGAAATACTTTCTAGCCAATACTTTTTCAAAGAAAAACTGCATTATTCTCTCCAAGTTAAAGGATTTAAAGCTAAACATAAATTTAATCTCAAGTAACCAAGCTACAGCATATACCCAAATGAGAAGAATTCCACAAGTATATTGCAAACTAATAATTTCTGTGACTAAGATGATGCTACGTACAACTCACATGCTGGTTTTTCTCAGCAATCCTCAATTCCCTGGTGAAACAAAAGTAAAGTAACTCAGGGATTAAGACAATTGGCTCAGATGTTAGAACTGAATGGGCGATTATGGTACCTCATAGATTTGTTTTGTGGCTTTTAAATGAAACATTCAATGAAATAATATATTTACAAAGCACTAGTCCAGTTTGGGAGACATGAAAAATTATTAACTAAGGACATGTGTGATGTTGGTAATGTAATAATGCTAAAATAGTTGACATTTTTTTGGGTAACCCATAAAAGCTATGTATTACACTGAGACTCTGCTGATGTTGTTGTAAAAGTTGCAAACCAGGTTTTAAGTCATTGCTTTGTCTCCATCCTTAGTCATTTTTAGAAATAAATTTCTGAACTGGAAACTTTTTGTATTGAGGTTTAAATTGCTGATCCTATAATTTGTAAATCATCACGAAAACATTAAAGAGTGTTTTCGTGAAGAGCAGTGAAAGTACATCATGGGCTCAGTAGGATGGTCTACTGATGCCCTCACCACTTTTCTTCCAAGTTCATCTTTATTGAGCCCTTTTCTTAATCCTAGTTCACACTTGCCAAATTCCTTAAGGATAGCAAGGAAGACTGGCTAGAAAGAAAGAAGTTGAGATGAAGGAAAGGAGAAATACTGTATCCAGATTTGGGCAAAGGAAATGTGAAATGGCTTACGGCACTCCAATCCCAACACTTCCACCACCCTGAAAAATAATCATTCTATTTGCTAAAAATAAGAAAGTGTTACAGGGAGGAAAATCATATATTTAAAGTACACAATTTGTGTCAAGCTTCAACTAGGATATTGTATACATGTTGCTTTATTTAATCCTCATAGAAGTTAAAAAGGGAAGTAGAGTTGGTGATGATCTACAAGCCAGGGAATGCCAGACACCTCTAGAAGCTGGCCAAAGGAGTGCAGAAGATTATCTTCTGGAGCAGCCCAGCCTTGCTGACACCTTGACTGTAGCCCAGCACAGCTGGTTGCAGGCTTCTTACCTCCAGACTTGACAGTGGTGAATCTGTGTTGCGGCAAGCCACAAAGTTTATGGTCATTTGTTATAACAAGAAAAGCAAACTAAACTAACTTTCTTCCCTCCCTTCCTTCTTCCCTCCTTCCCTCCCTCTGTCTCTTCCTTCTTTCCTTCTTTCCTTCCTTCGACTTTACCATGCTCCTCTGTACTCATCTACTCAGAAACCTTGGTGTTGAGTATCAGATAATTGTTGTTATTTGTAATAATAACAAACTTTTGTTTTTCATTATTTGCTTTAGTCTTCATGTGGCAGTGGCACAGACGTCAACAGCCTGATTGTTGCCTAAATTTCCCTACCTTCAGGGACCATCTTTTCTTTTAATATTTAAAGTAAACAATCTAAAAATCATAATCCTGGTAACTTGAGAAATACATTATCTCACTAAATATTCCTGTGGAGTATCCGGGGATTTCATTTATTCAATTATTTTGCTTTAAATTCCTGAGTTTTGCTGAAATATCAGTTTCCTCTCTAAAATTTAACTTTCTATGTGGTTAGACTTCTTTTCTCTCTGAACCATATCAAACTAAATGTGAGACAGACACCCTCATTTACACTCTGTTTATCCAGAAAGCAAATTAGTGATAACATGAGGTTTGTGCACAACAGAACTTTCCCCAAAGTCCGAGTATACAGATTAGGTGGATATTATAAGCCAATGATGTATAAAATATTTAGTATTGGCTTGATGTTTGAAAATGTCTTCACTTGTTTCCAACTTCGGAAATTTCTCTGGGGTCTCTGCTGCCACCTTCATATTAATGGGCATAAGTCTTTCCTCCATGTCACCTAGTCGGCCACTGTTCATTAAAAATTGCTTGTTTCTGGTCAAGGGTCAAATTTTTTTTTCTCATATGCAGAAGCTAGAGATAAATAAGGAATTAAAAAGAGAGGTCTTATGAAAATTGAAGGGAGAACAGTAGAGCAGATGAAAGGGACCAAGGCGGAGGGAGGGGGGTGGTTAAGGAAAGGAACAGTCAAATGAAATTGACCAAATTATGGTATTTGCGTTTATGAATATATCACTGTGAATCCCATTTCATGTTTAATTACAATGCATCAAGTTTAAAAAAATGTAAAGAAGGAGGAAGACCAGTAGAGTAGAGGAAGGAGATGGAGGAGGAAAAAGAAAGGAAAAGGTGAAATACTAGGGAATGAAATAAAGCAAATTATGTTATGCAAATGAATGAATATGTCACCATGAACCTTGCTGTTATGTATAACTATATTGTACTAATATTAATATCAAATAAATAAATTGCTTCCCATCTGAATTTCTTAAAGTTCTCCAATGACAGCCTCCAGGGAGAAGAGCTAAGTATGCAACTCACCCAGCAAAGAGAATATCAGCTTGGAGGTGTATCTTGAAAGGGGTGTCAGGGAAGGGTGTTTATTGGGCTTTGAGAGTTGGGCATATAGCCACTGAGTGGTGTTAAGGCAGAAATTTGGGAAAGAAGAGAGGCTTGTAAATGGAGAGATTTACAGGAACACCCTGTGGTCTTTAATTGTGGAACATAATGCTTTCCTACAGAATAACTATTAAACCAGTTGGTCTCTGGTCTTATGTTAGAATATAAGTATCAGAACTAGCTGATATTAAAACATTTCAAGCTTTCAACTCTCTCCTCTAAACTTTTTCAAATCTTCTTTTGTAAATCCAGAAGCTCTTTAAGGACTTTCCAAAGCAAAGAACACTTTTGTCTCTCTACATTTTATCAACATAAAGCTCCTGCAGGAGCATTAAAACCATAGACTTTCTTTCCTTCTTTTGAGAACAGAAATTGTTCTTGAAAGCCTCTTACAGATAGGCATTCCTACAGAAACAATGTCCCTCTCCTCCAGACTTTGTAGGAATATATAAATTCTGGCACTTGAAAGGCAACATCAAAAGAGTGAGATTCTTAAAAATCACGTTTTCCTTCCTATGACTATGTAAAGTGGGCTATATTCTCTCTATTATATTCATCAGGAAGCTGATGGTTCCAGGTGGTAAGTAATCAGCCTATAATGTAATGTGGAAGTGTGATACCACTAAGCTGTGGGGGGAACTATGACTCATGGAGACCATCTTTCAAGTAAATACACAACTTGTGAGACCTTTGCATGCTCTGTTTTCTCCTTTCTCTAGGATTAACCATACTCTGCACTTATATTCATGTTATTTTCAGGGCAAAAATGCAAATAATTACAATTCTGAAATGTAATGTTTTCAGTTTAAAAGGTATCTAAGAAGAACCCGCCTAACTTTTGTCTGGGGCAAAACAGAAGTTACGTGTGGCTTAGCTCTATCTGTAAGAGGCAGCTGGGAAATCTTGAGAACAATTTCTGTCTCTAGATCCACTCTCCACATCCTCTCTGGTGGCCAGAGTGTGTCCGTTTCGCAGCCCAGTGCCTGAAGGGAGAAACATACTTGGGAGCAACACTTCATTCTTCTGTCAGACCAGTCCCTGAGTCTGACATCACCTGCAGTAGAGCCAACTACTTTGGTCTCATTGCTGCTTTTGAGTGTTTCCACTGTGACCTGCACTCTGCTGCAGTTTCTAACACTTCTGGGTGGGTGTGCATACAGTACTTCCTCACATAGTGTGCAATGGCCCTTCCCAAAGGAGCACACTCAGAATCCAGAGAATGGGTAGGAACTGTGCTAATATTGTAATAGATGTCCTTCAGACCTACTGGATGCTAAAATGGGTGTCTATATGTCCTTTGTCTTTCTTCCTAATCCCTTTGTTTCTGTTTGTAGAAAAAAAGAAATAATGTCACTTCCTACAAAGTAATATCTACTATTCTGTCATTGTGCTGTGTGAGCATGTGTGTGCATGTGTGTGTGTGCATGCGTAAGAGCGACAGACATTGAGACAGTGAAAATAATCTTATTTTTCTCCATTACAGGAGGAAGATGCGAGCTTCCAGATGAAATATCTTTCTAATATTGATCACCTCTCAGCATCATTTCAGCCAACTAGTGTTGAAGATAAAATTGAAGGGTACACAACATAGGGGTCCTGTTCTGCTATATTTACATCATCACATTTACTATTTACAAAAACTCTAAGATATATTTTAGTAATTATTTTACAAATGAGAACACTTTCAAGAGAATTATTAATTTGTCAGAGGTAACACAAAAAGAAATTGGATTTGGATTGTATCCACTTAGGTTAAGTAAAGTATCTGAAATTGGTATATTAAAGTTGATTTTGGAATCAATTCAAATCAATCTCAATCCAAGAAGTAGGCTTATATCCACTGTACTTGTTTCTCTTCATATTTTAAGAGTGACCACATGGTTTTTTCAATAGTTACCACTGGACTCATTGGAATCCAAATGTTTTTAGGGTTTATTTTTTTCTATAGTGCTTAGTGATGACTCACATTAGCCTAGCAATTATGTGAAAAATAAGAGCATCAGAAACCCAAAATTAATGCAACGAAATGTTTTTCAGATAAGTTCGTATTTGTCTACTAGTTTTCTTTTAGGCCAAGCTATTTCCCTCCACTCTTACTTTCCTGGTTTGGAATGTGCTACATTATCTCTTATGATAGCAAAAATTTCTCTGAAAATTCACATATGTCCAAATCTTTTGGGAAGGTAATGAGTATCTTACAGAGGACAGATCTACAAAACCATACAGGAAGAAATGTCCTCTGGTTTCACTGATGGCAGGAATCAGTTCTTGGGGTAGAGTGGATGCTCCAAGGATTATTTAAACTGAAAATGAATAATTATTTAGATTAATATATAAAATTCATCATTTTTTAAAGATATTGAAATTTTCAAAGCTAAATGGGAGACTGTTATTTTTACTTGTACTGCAAGGTAGCTTTTCTTGTTTGAAAACCTGGGAAGATAATATTGTTTCTGAAGTTAAAATTCAGTCACACATGGGGTGGAATTTACCGTGTAAATTATGTAGGTCATGTAAATGTTGTTTCTGGCTTTCAGAAAATATTGAAGACTTCACCATTTCCAATTGCAAAATAAAGTCAAGCAAATGGAAATCAGGGAAAAGGATTATTTTTTTTAAAAAATCATAATGTTCCCTTCAGCTCCCTTTTTATACTTACTCATTATGGCTATTTTATTTACAGAACAGTTAAAGCAAGGAAAATTATCATCAAGAGACCTCCTAGACACTTGTGACTACTCATGGAATACAGTGCTTGTTGATTATTACCATTCTTACCTAAGAGGCAAGACAACCTGAAGCTTAGATGTGTGTTCAGAAATGCTTACTTTTATTTTACTGA
Organism: Xerus rutilus; assembly: GCA_028644305.1. Taxonomy (NCBI): domain Eukaryota; kingdom Metazoa; phylum Chordata; class Mammalia; order Rodentia; family Sciuridae; genus Xerus; species Xerus rutilus. The sequence goes on from CM053400.1 coordinate 129,311,537, forward strand.
ATAATTAGTTCTTACTATTTTTTAGTAAACACATAAAGATGCTACTAGTAGTTAACTAACACTTCTGTCTGCCTCTATCAAAACAACCCCAGTATACACAGCTTATCTGTTTCCTTAGTCCCATAGTTCTCTATTGAAGCATGTTGAATCATGTATTACAGAAAAGATTTCAAGACTCTGACCCTTAAGAGTCTGGTTTCTTAAGTCTGGGGTTGGGTCCAAGCATTTGTTCTCTGTTCATCTCCAAATTCCCCATGTGCTGATGACACTGCTGGTCTGTGGTCCAGTCTTAGAGAATAACTGTCTCAAATGTCAAAAACTTTTAGGAAACAGACTGTTATTTAAAAATAAATATTTACTATTTGTTGGAGAAACTACTGCTTCAGCATTCTCAAATAGCTTATTTGCTTTCCACAAAGAGTATGTAGCTAGGCAGAATATGTAAGACTTTCTAGACATTTTCAATTTTATACTAGAAATTCTTAAATCTGAGAGGATATTTAACCTGAAGAAGACATGATTGGGGGTGGGAGTGTCTTCAGATATGTGTAGGATATCATGTGAGAGGAATTCACCTGTTTGTGTCATCCCTCAAGCAGAAATATAATGAATTAACTAAAATTAGGGAAATTGGATTTGGGGGTCCATGAGGGTTTTTGAACTGGGTAGCATCATGGAGCAGAAGTATTCTTTCAATGTAAACATTGGACCAGCATCTAAATGACCAACCACCTTGCAGAAAAATTGTAAAAGGAATTCTTCCACTAGGTTGCTTCTTCCTTCCCAGTCTAAGAGTCTGTGCTCTCTGATAATACAGAATTTTCAAAAGTATGGTTGAGGACCTCAGAGACTACAGAAGACACTTAAACTCCATTTATAAGAAGTATTTAGAGATTAAGATGTTTTATGTGGTGGAGAATATTGGCCCTTCCTCAAACTGTTCTCTTTTATTACCTGAGAAAAGAGCTCATCAGTCAGACTATACTTCTCAACTTTCTTTGTAACTAGGTGTGGCCAAGTGTGGCCATGAAGCTAAGTTCTAACCAACAGAATATAAATGGAAGTAATGTATATAATATCCATTCCACTTAAAAAGACCTTTGCTGTGTATTGGCTCTTTCTCATTCCTTTCTAATGGCTGAAGATGTTTGGCCTGGAGCCAAAGCTGGTTGTAGTGGCTCTCAGTTGATAGACTGAGGAGTACTGACAATTGAGGCACTTCCTTAACAAGGCTAATGTTAGTTCTAAATGGGAAGTTCTAGAAGCAGGGTTTCAGTCTTTGTTATCCTTTAGGACTTTGTTAGAAGGCATTTGAGATTAAATCAATACCCGCTGTTGCTTGACAGATGTGATCTCTGCTGGATGTCTGGGTCTAATAGACCTCCTGAAAATTCCACTTTTAGAGTATGGGATCCAACCCTCTACAGGTCTCACGTATTCCATCCCCATGAATGTGAATTACTCAGGAGCAGACCTGGAGTGCAGATGCGCCTGTCTGACCAGTTTATGGTCTCTTCCTAGCTGCTTATGTGGGCCTCCAACAGCAAAGGGAACTTGGTTTTCCAAAGTGTGCATTTCCCTAGGCACAATCTTTGCAACTATATTAGTTGTGTGGGTCCAGGCACACTATGGGCCCCACAACAGGCAACTCTGAGTGAGGCTGGCAGCATGTTTCCTGAGCTCCTGATCTCCTGCCTCTAAGACCTGCTGGGAAGACACTTCCTGATGGTTATCACTGTGACTCTCTGTCACAGTGAATGATTCTGATCACTTTTTAATCATCAACTTGCCCCACCATCTCTGGGTCAGTTAAGACCATCCCCCTTCTATTCCACAGGTTCCCCAAAGTCAGTTTTATTTCTCAGTGTTTTTCTCTCTTTCTGTCTCTTACCCCCCCCCCCCCCCGCCGCAGTTGGCTGGCCACATTGGCCAACTGGTGATCTCTAACATATTATTTCTTATTTCATATTCAGAGCTTCTGAATTTCTGTATCTTTAGGACTATTTTAATATCCAAGGTTGAATTTCAGTGAATTCCCTCAATCACTCACCTTGCTGAGAAAGTCATACTTCTGCTGCTTGAATCTGGTGAGGAACAACTGGAAAGTCACCTTCTTCTAATTTGCCATCTTTCATCTCTCATACATTCCTTTTTTAAAAATTTTTATTTATTTTTATTTTTTAAAGCAGAAAAATGCATTCAAGTCATAGTACACACATGGAGCACAATTTTCCATTTCTCTGGTTGTAAACAAGATAGAGTCAGACCATTCATGTCTTCATACATGTACCTAGGGTAGTGGCATCTCATACATTCCTATTTGTATATCTTTTCTTTATAAAAAGAAAAAAAACTCACCAGGAGAATAGCCAGAACAAGAGTATTTAGCTTAGTATTTATTAAACCAAACATGCTTCACCTTTTAAGAGAAATGTGTCATGGTTTTAGTCTGAAGATGGCTTATTTCTTTATTTGCCGATTTGAAGAAGAGGCAGCCAAACTGATTCTTGGGTTTGTTGGACAGAGAATAAAAAGTATTTGACTATTCTGTGACCATCAATTCTCCTGACAGCAGGATCTATCACAAAAATTACAAAGCAAGTCATATAGATTTTATGAAATATTACTCCCACACACCCTACCTTGTTATCTTTGGCACACACATCATAGGACCCTAATAACTGTGCTGAATCCTCAAATATAACTTGTGGAAGATTGTATGTTGAAAAGTTTACAGGGTAGCATGGCTTTAATTTAATGTCTTTTTAAAGAAAATTATATGCTACATAATAGTGATGAAAAGGTTTAGTGGGGTGCAGGGTTTGTTTTGGGAACCTGCTCTTGATAACTTTGACCTGGAATGTTCCTCTGTGCCTGTCCATGTATAGTAACACTGACACAGAGTTGGATAAGTTATTTTCTATTAAAGTCAAAGAAGGTCAAGTGTCTACCCACATTCAAACTCTCCCATGGCATGTGGGTCCTAATAATATCTTTTTATGGAGTGTATTCACAATAGTAGAATATTTGATAAATAAATAAATTTAAGAATGAATGAATAAAACTTAGTTTAACCAAATTCCATCATTTTCTTTGATTTGCTTTCTCTTTAATTTTGTCTATTTCATTCTAGTTTTTAAGGTATGTGTGGTTTAAGTAAATAGTGATTTAAAAATGAACCATGTGATTTTAAGTGAAACTTTTTGTGGAACAACAGTAACTGGAATTTGAGTATTATGATCTGTAGATTGCAATGCTTTTTAGCATATAATACTTTCGCGTGTGTTATTGTTATATATAGACATATATGATTATTTTTGTGTTTATTGATGAGGAATCAAATTCCAAGATAAATCACTTGTCCAAATTCTCATAAGTAGTGGGAGAAATTGTAGTGAATCCAGGCTTTCTGGTCCAAGATTGTACAGCCGCTTTTCCTTTATATTATCTTTGCAAGACAGAAGCCACATTGACATTTCTAGATCCACCCCCTACCTTCTCCAAGAAATAAACCACTCATTTCTCCAGTTACTAGAGGTGCTGGTAGCTGAAGTTTTCAGATGAGTTGGCAAGTTCTATTTGGGACTCGCCTTAGCCCCAGACAACCACAACTTAGCCCATGCTCACATCCTTCAGGAAGTTGTCAGTTTACCTCTAACTATTGCTGATGCAAGGGTACAAAGCCTCTCCACTTGTCCTAATTCTGGACAACACTAAGAAACCATCCTAGCCCTGTAGCTCCCTAGTATGATCAGCTGATGTCTTTGTGGCAAATTAATCACAATGGAAATTCCCTCCTGGATCTGGACAGGTGTTGATCCAAGAGAACTTGTGAATGAACAAAATGAGTATAAATCTGTGCCTTGAAATTTGTTTCCTAGGAACCGCAATGAGTAAACTTTCTTTATTGCATTTTTGTTTTTTCTTTTCAAATGTATTTTATGCTTCCTTTGAACCATATTCAGTCAACAAAAAAATTGAGTGCCTATGTATCAAACAAAATGAATTGTACCAAATCACTCTATTTTTAACAAAAACTGATTTAATCCAAAGAATTGGGTCATTCCAAGTCTTGTAAATGTTGGGGCCTAAGACTGACTATCATCTCAGCCATAGTCAAGAAAATAGGAAGAGATATTCCCTAATTAATGAGTATGGTATCTCAGCACATTAGCTGCAATTCTAGGATCAGAAAACAACTGCTAGATATGCACCAGTAAGACAGATGTCTCATGCAATCTCTGCTTCTATCCTCATCTAACATGGTTACAAATTCAAACAGATGCATGTATATGATTCAGGAATACAAATCAGGTCTGGAAACTGACCTGGAAGAAGGTATTCTGGAAAAGTGTCTCTTTTTTAATTTCTGGTTTTTGCAGTAGGAAGTCATTGCAGAAAGAAGTTAGAACAGATGGAATATACTCCTAACTACCACACTTATAAAACAAGACTAAAATATAAGACAAAAGATAAACAAATATACAACAGATAACTTGTCAATATTCTTGAAGACCAATAAGTTTTTAAATTGAAAAATATTTAGGTTGGTAGCACTTGACATTATTTGTTATTTATAGCTATTCAAACAATAGTGCCAATGTATACAGTTAATTGAAATATACCATTTGGCAATGGTTGTATAAATACATTAGGACCTTGAAAAATAGTCTGCAAGTTAAATTATATGCTACTAGTTTTGAAATAATTTTACTGTATTTGACAAAATTGATTAAATTTGGTAAATTTATTCTATGGAAATTAAAGTTGTTTGGAATTTGACATGGCTCACATTTCCCCAGATATGAGATGTTAAAGGTTAACTTTGAAGAGTTATGGGCTATGAATTATTCTATCCCAGAGATTCATATTTTGTTCAAAAAGCAAAGAAGAAATGAACTCTTCTTTTACAAAGTGACCCTGAGCATATAATACAAACTTTAGAATAGAAGGTGATGCTTAAACTATTCTTGGATTCCTTAAAGAATCTAGTGAAGACTGTAAACTCATTATGGCCGCAAATACAGAAATGTACACAGATAAACACATATAATCATAAACTAAATATTTCATAAATTTTGGCAGGTTCAGACTTTTTGAACTTCTGAGATTTCCTGAGGTCCTTTTGTCCTATTTAAGAAATTCTAGACAAGGGCATGGTCTCTTAAATTTCTGAGAATATTATGACTTTTCATTTGATAAAAAGTGGAAATGTACATACATGTGTGTTTTAACATGCATGTATATACATTTATGTGTTTTAACAAAAAATTCTATTGTTTTACACACAATAGAAAATAGGAAGAGATATTCCCTAATTAATATGAATTCAAGACAAATTCTATTGTTTTACACATAATAGAATATATCCTACCAAATATACTGGTAAATAATTGTAGCCTAGGTCATTTGTTTCAAAAAAACAATTGTTCTCCTTTAGTATTTCTGAAACATAACATTTTGGGGTATCTCTTTGTTAAATAGTACAATCCAGTTTTCCAATGCTAGAAAATTACTTGATTTCTCTGATTAATTTTTAAAAATTTTTTCAATTGTTGCAATATGAGATTATATTTGTTGAAGTGTTATTAATATATTCATCTAATATATGAATCAGGAATGTCGTGCTGTGCATTATACTTCCTCAGTATGTAATACTTAACTGAAGAAAAAGAAATTTCTTATGCTTTAATTCCAATCCACAAAATTAATGAATAAATGAATGTTCAGAGCCCAGAGTATTCAGAGAGCATAGTTCATGACAACATCTGAGCAGAACCAGAACTGCTTCTCTTTTACCCTGAATTTGGCAAAAGAATTGGGTGGGAAAATGACTAAAATAGAGTGACTAAATGTGCATGGGCATGGAATTGTCTGGGGAGGGGCCTCAAAGACATTCATTAGCCAGAAAGATATTAATAATCAGAGTGACCATAATAAAAATTAGATCAGGGCATGGATAACAGTATGTAGAGCTAAAAATATCTGTGCCTGGATCTAGGGAATGGATTTAGAAAAATCATATTTTTTATTATCATCATCATCATCTTCATCATCAACAACATCGTCATAGAATAGAGTGTTTGAAATTAAAGTGCTAGACCACCAATCCAAGGGGACATTTGATAACAGGGCAGGGTGTTTAAGTGGGAGGTGGTACTGGTGGCTTTATAATTTGCTGTTTCATTTCTGTGTTTGTTTCTGCTGCAACCAGATGGCATGAAAGGGTCCTTCTGGTATTTTGAACCAAGAGGGGAATAAAACTTGGTCAAGCTTTACTGTGAATAACCTGAACATTTTGAATTTGGTTCGTGGTAATATTAACGTGTACTTTGGACTTATTTTTATAATAATGATATTTTGAGAATTTGTGAATTGCCTGGGTTGAAGAAAGGTAGCACATACCTATGATAAGCATTAAGCGATGGTCTACACTTTGCCTTGATCCACTTATATTGAATTTGTTACTTGAATTTAAAGTCATTATGATCTAATCATAAAAAACAGACAAAAGCTTTATGTATTCTGTCTTTGAAGTGATCTCTGATTTTTTTCTTATTTATGTACAATGCCTAACAAATTCATGTGTGAATAGACTTACATATTCAGCTTAGTTATTTTTATATATTAATCACACCTTTTTAACCACCACCCAATCAAGATAATAGAACATAGAACTTTCCCTGTGTTCTAGCCATCACTCACCTCTTCTTCCATCCCCAAGAAAACTATGATATTTATGTTAATGTCTTGCCTGTATGAGACATTTATATAAATGTAATTCCATGGTATGTATTTTCTTTCACTCAATACTATATCAGTGAGATATATCCATGTCATTGCTCTTAGATCATTTATTTTCATTACCATATATTTCATTGTATCAGTGTTCTAAAATTGTATCCATTCTTCTGTTGATGGATATTTGAGTAATTTCCAGTTTGTCACTATATCAAGTAATGAGGCAGTCAACTGTTGTCCATATCTTCAGTGTATATATGAACACTTTTATTTTCAATATCCAGTGGAATTGCTATGTCAAAGGTGTTTGCATGGTTTGCTTCAGAAGATCCTGTCAAACAGCTGTCTAAAGAGATTGTACTGATTTGCATTTTCATTAGCAATATTTGCCCCCCAGCATTTCTGACGTGTAGATAATAGTATCACTCTGTGGCTTTCACTTGTTTGTACCTGAGAGTAAATACTGTTGAACTCTTTCACATGTGGTTATTAAATATTTGGATATCCTCTTTGTGAAATGCCTTTGATGTTTGAAATGTTTTGATTATTTTTCCTATTGGGATCTCTCTCTCTCATTCTCTTTCTCTCTTTATTTGAACTTCTGTTCTATATATGTGTGTGTCTGTGTGTGTGTGTGTGTGTACTCTCTATATAGATGTTATATATATGCATATATATGTATACATATATATGTAAAATACATATATATCTCATATGTTTTATTTCCCACAGAGTCTTTCAAATTATCTTGCTGTGTTCATGAGATATTCTGATAAACAGAAAATCTTAATTTTTAAGACTTAAAATTACTATCTTGGTCATAAAGATATCTATGTATGATATCCAGCATGGTGGTACACACCTGTAATCCCAGTGGCTTGGGAGGCTGAAGCAAGAGGATTACAAGTTCAAAGCAGCCTCAGAAATTTAGTGAGACCCTAAGTAATTTAACAAGACCCTGTCACAAAACAAAACATAAAAAAGGCTGTGGATATTTCTCAGTGGTTATTCACCTGTGGGTTCAATCCCTGATACAAAAATAAATAAATAAATATTAACTAACCAGACTTGCCACCACTATGATACAATTTTACCTATATTACTTGAGTCTGTGTACAGAACTCTGTTTTTAGACTGTTTTTTATTCCTTGCTTAGCTTTTCTATTCTGTGTCAAGAGCATGGGGTCTTAATCATTGAGTTTTTGATGCTTGCTCTCTGATAACATAAGTATTCTGATTGCTCTTTTTCAAAATTACCTTGCTTCATTTTGGCCCTTTGCATTTCTGTATGAATGTAAAAATTAACGTATGAATTTCTGGAGAGGTCATGCAATGGTTTCAATTGGGATTGCAATGAACTATGTTGCTTCAAAGGTCACGCTGCGTCGGTCTGCTCCACGAGTTGGGGTCCTAAGAGACGAAGAGGGGTCTTCGGGGAAGACAAAATGGTGTCTCCCAGGACGGTGATGGTCCTCAGAGTCACTCATCCAGACCCTGGGATGTAGGTAAAAAACTGTTCTGCCAGAGCGAGACGCAGAAACACCTGAGCGAGATGCAGAAACAACTTTTATTCCACAAAGTACAAAAGCTTATATACACTCCTGGACCAATCAGGTCCAAAGTTACAAACAAAGGGGTGCCCTCTGTCAAGCGCACAGTCCATTAGCCTAGAATGGGGAAAGATGGAAGGGATGGGTTGAAGGTATGGAGAGTGCTCCTACAGAACTATACATAATTTTGGAAAGAACTGATTTATAATCCTTGAGCAATTTCTCTATTTGTTTGGTTTTTTAGAATTCTTCAGTAATATTTTGCAATGTTTATGTGTAAATATTTTGTACATTTTTCATTAGATTTATTTGTAAGAATTTGATGTGATTGATGCTACATTTAATGCTTTCTTTGAACAGTTTTATTTTCTAATTATTTGTGTCAAACAGCCATTCTAAATTTTACTTATGAATTCAAACAATCTACAGATTGTTTGGGGATATCTCATGGTCACAATCATGCCAATTGCTAACAATATATCTATTTATTCATTTCCAAATCTTATCATTTTTATATAGTATAGCACAAGCTAGGGGATTTGGTGCAAAGTGGAAAAAACCAGTGATATGAGGCACCCTGACTTTTTTTCCAACCCTGGTGAGAAAATATTTCATATGGTTAAATATGGTATTTGTCATAAACCTTTATAGAAATCTTTTATTAGATTAAGAAGGTCCTCCTCTATTCATACTTTGCTAAAGTTTTTTTTTAATCATGAAAGAGCATATATATATATATATATATATATATATATATATATATATATATTTTTTTTTTTTTTTTTTTTTTTGTACCAGGGACTGAACTCAGGGACACTCGACCACTGAGCCACATCCCCAGCCCTATTTGTATTTTATTTAGAGACAGAGGTCTCACTCAGTTGCTTAGGGCCTCACTATTGCTGAAACTGGCTTTAAACTTGCAATCCTCCTGCCTCAGCCTCCCAAGCTGCTGGGATTACAGGCATGCACCATATGCCTGGTTAAGAACATTGAATTTTAACAAAGGACTTCCCCACATCTATTGGATCAGAGTGTCATAGTTCTACTCTATTTTCTTGATATGATTAATTAGACTGACCACTTTCTGAATCTTAAAATTATTTTATGGAACTAAAATAAACCTAAGCTGGTTTTAATGTATCATCTATCTTAATTTATTTGCTCATGTTTTGATAGGGAGTTTTCAATTATGTTGCTGAAAGAAACTTGTTTGTAATTTTTCTTTTAAATTTTAGAGTAAATGCTATGCTGACCTCATTAAGTGAGCTGGGAATTAATAATTATTTTTCTGTTCTCTGAAAGTGTTTGTGTAGAATTATTGCATTTCTTCCTAAATGTATGGGAGAATTCAACAGTGAAGTTATTTGGGTGAGAATTTTTTAGCGTAAATGTTTTTAATAACATATTCAATTGTTTTTGTAGATGCCAGGCTAATCTGAGTTTCTGTTTCTTCTTCTGACAGCTTTAGTATATTGTATTATTATCTTTACCATTGAGGAATGATTTTCTATTTCATTCAAATTAAAGAAAAACTGATTTGGACCATATTTCTTCATATGAAGTAAAAATATTTTATAATTTTATAAATTCCATCAAATATATTAAATAATATTAAATAATATATAACATTGATATGATATTTTAGCAATGGGCCAAGCTCTATATGCTACTTTGATCAAATATTAATATTTCCCAGTGTGATATTAGGCTACTTAAAATAAGAATATGCTTTGACAAATATTACTGGTAACCTTTGTCTTCCACATTTCAAAACTTGTAGAACCTACATAATCCCAATGATACTCAATTTTTCCATTTGTTATTAGATGTTCTTAAGCATTTTCCCCATAATTCCCTGCATTATTTCCATTCTTTCAGTCATACTTTCTTGTAAGATTTAAATGCCTGTGATAGCAGAACACTTCTTAATTGGAAATTGAATTATTTATAAAATTCATGGCTTCATTGTCAATCAGTAAGTCATAAAATATATCAAATCTATTGCCTATGCCTTAACTACTACCTAGAATTTCAGATCATTTTTTGTTACATGTGCATTTATTTATTCTAATTTAGATAAGAAAAATCCGAGTATATAAATTTGGTCTACTTATTTCAAGAGAATACACATAGATTTCAGTCCCTCCAGAAATATCACCCCAGGTTGTAAAATCCCGCAAGTACTATTTGCCTTTCTCTCCTCAGAAATGGGTTCAGAGTAGAGCAAACCACAGGTAAACTCACTGGGTTTCAGTAGTGATGGTGACATGAGGTGAGAAATAGTAAGGACAACGTTCAGGATCTAGGTCAAGAATGTTAGTGGGCCCTACCGATTCAAATTTAGGGTAACAAGTATAAAGTCAGAGGCAAGGAGTACACAGGCTGCCTTTATGAGGAGTCTGGTTATACAAGCTCTGGGCCAGCTCCCATTCTTTGTGGCTATCCAAGCAAGCCATCTCACCTATTTAACGTGGCCGGGTGGACCAAGGAAAGTACTAACAACTGGGTGCTATTCATTGCTAATCCTGGCCTGACTCACTCCATGACCTCTGTTGGTGTGTTTCCTCAGCTGGAAAGTGAAGATAATAATAATGACCTACTTAACAAGGGGTGTTGTGTGGATTAACCGTTAATAACATGGTTTCATGAGACAAGGCAGCATTGAGCTTGTAAATACTAATAGAAAGTTTCTCCACATTACAAAGTAAATTCATGGTTCTCTTGAAGAAAACCCAATATGTCAGTATATGAGCATACAACATAGTTGAAATAAGGTGAGTTTTCAGTTGACCAAAGAAACTTCATGTTCTAAAAGGGTACTCCACTGTTTTCTTTCAGATAGTTAGCTCTCCTTGAGCACCTGAACGCTTATATAAAATTCAGCTATACCTATTCCATTATTTTAGTATCAGAGCATTGAATATATAGAATACATATTTTGGTATGCTTGGATATATTTTTCCTTCTAAGATCAATTGAGAAAAAATGACCGATAGCTTGTTACCTGTTATCATGAGTCTTCTGTAAAACTGACTTGACAGACATAAAACCTTTTTTTTTAATGAGTACTTACTAGGAGCTAGTTCTTTGTTGTCATTGTTGTTGTTGTTGTAGGTGGACACAATACCTTTGTTTTATTTATTTGTCTATGTGGTGCTAAGAATTGAACCCAGGGCCTCACACATGATAGGTAAGCACTCTACCACTGAGCTACAACCCCAGCCCCATAAAGCCTTTTTATTATTCTGATTACTACATCATGAGGGATTTTTGTTCTACCTGAGGAAGTTATGTTAAACTTAATGAATCTAAACTTATACATAGCTTTGCATAGCTTTCTAGGATCCTATAATGGGTCCCATTAGGTAATTTATTTTCAACAAGTTTGGCACTGGGTAGCTGTTTATAGGCAAAATTACATAAAACTCCAGTGAATTCTATTTTCTCATGCATTCTATTTGCTTTGTGTCTACTTAGTGCTGTTTTCATAATTATAAAGAAAAGTCACGCATATTAAAGAAAAACAAATACAAGTTACTTTACTTAAAGAAACACAGAGCTGGGCGCGGTGGCACAAACCTGTAATCCCAGCACTTAGGGAGGCTGAGACAGGAGAATCGCGAGTTCAAAGCCAGCCTCAGCAACAGTGAGGCACTAAGCAACTCAGTGAGACCCTGTCTCTACATAAAACACAAAATAGGGCTGGGGATGTGGCTCAGTGGTTGAGTGCCCCTGAGTTCAATCTCCAGTACCAAAAAATAAAAAATAAAATAAAAATAAACACAGAAAACAAGACGGATGTATAGCACGGTGGTAGAACACTTGTGACTAGTCTGAACAAAGTCCTGGGTTCAATCTCCAACATCACACACATATTAAAGTCAAAAGGTAATTTCTAGCTGCCAAAAAGAACTTATTGTATCTACTATTTTTTTTCAAGAAGACCAAAAAAAATATTTTGGTAAAGGAACCAAATAGAAATAGAAACAGAAAAATTGAATTCTTTGTTTAGTGAGGATAGGTAAAATACTTCGAAAACATGAGAAAGAATGGCCATGAATTAATTGAAATTTTGCTCAGGCTATGACTTAAAGTCTTATAGTATTGTTGACAATTGTTATCTTTTTGTAAATTTATGTGCATTTTAATGAAAAATTGAGAGGACTTAAAAATACATTTACTTGACCTTTAAAAATAAGCTACCTCCAAACTAGCTACTTCATTTATTTCTTTTTCTTTTTTTAATTTATTTATTCTACTGAGGTATACATGATAGCAGAATGCATTTTGATTCATTGTACACAGATGGAGCACAACTTTTCATTTCTCTGGTTGTACGTGATGTAGAATCACATTATATATGCAGTCATACATGAAGCTAGGGCTATGATGTCCATCTCATGCCCTCATCTTTACTGTCCCCATGCCCGCTCCCCTTTCCCTCCCCTTTCACCAAAATTCCTCCATTTTTCCCATATTCTCTCCTCCATTGTGGATCAGCATCTACTTATTAGAGAGAACATTTGGCATTTGGTTTTTTGGGGTTTGGTTTACTTCACTTAGCATGGTATTCTCCAACTCCATCCATTTACCTGCAAATGCCATAATTTTATTCTCTTTCATTGCTGAGTAATATTCCATTGTGTATATATACCACAGTTTCTTTATCCATTCATCTATCGAAGGGCATCTAGGTTGGTTCCATAGTTTAGCTATTGTGAATTGAGCTGCTTTAAACATTGAAGTGGCTGCATTACTGGAGTATGCTGTGTTTAATATGCTGGTCTTCTGGGTATAGACCAAGGAGTGGGCAGCTGGGTCAAATGGTGGTTCCATTCCAAGTTTTCTAAGGAATCTCCATACTGCTTTCCAGCTGTGTTACACCAATTTGCATTCCTACCAGCAACATATGAATATGCCTTTTTCCCCACAACGTTACCAACACTTATTGTTGTTTGTATTCTTGATAATTGCCATTCTGATTGGTGTGAGATGAAATCTTAGAGTAGTTTTGATTTTCATTTCTCTAATTGCTAGAGATGTTGAACACTTTTTCATATGTCTATTGAACGATTGTATATCTTCTTCTGAGAAGTGTCTGTTCAGCTCCTTAGCCCATTTATTGATTGGGTTGTTTGTTTTTTTGGTGTTAAGATTTTTGAGTTCTTTGTATATTCTGGAGATTGGTGCTCTATCTGATGTGCATGTAGCAAAAATTTGTTCCCAGAATGTGCGCTCTCTGTTCACTTCATTGATTGTTTCTTTTGCTGAGAAGCTTTTTAGTTTGAGTTTTAGTAATTTATTTCTTATGAGTTTTTTTGAGTAATACCAAATATATATATATGGTTCTTTGGAAAAAAATAAAACTGTCAGAATTTAATCAGTTAGTGCTCTCTTCATCTTTTCAAAAAATATGTCTGAATCGTTACCTATGTATTTTAGTCAGCTTTTTCTCTGGCTATGACTGAAAGACCCGACCAGAACAATAGTAGAGGAGGAAAGATTATTTTAGGGCTCACAGTTTCAGATGGCTCAATCCATAGACAGCAGGCTCCATTCCTCGGGGCTCCAGGTGAGGCAGGACGTCATGGTGGAAGACTGTGGCAGAGGGAAGCAGCTCACATGATGATCAGAAAGCACTGGCCAGATACAAATATATATCCCATTGCCACGCCTCCAATGAACCACTTCCTCCAGCCACACCCCACTTGCCTCCTGTCACCACCCAGCTAGTCCCATCAGGGATTAATTAACTGATTAGACTAATGCTATAACACAATCATTTATCCTCCAAACCTTCTTGCATTATCTCACATGTGAGGTTTTGGGGGAAATCACATCTAAACCATGATACCATGGTCACATATTTTGGTAAAAATTGCACTAAGATTGTCTGAGATTTTATCCATGACCTCCCCATGTGCCACAATTGCTTACATTTTTTACCAAATAAATTTTCTTTGTTAATTTTTCAATCTCTTCTACCATATCAGTTAGAAAACAAAAAGCAAAAATGAAATATTATTATTGTATTAAGGCTATAAGGAGCTAATTGTGACTTTTTGTCATTAGTTTATAAAAACATTCCACCTAGAATTAGATATTAGTTCCCTAAAGACAACATAAATTGAGACAAAACAAAAAACTGGGAAATCTAGATGGCTTTTATCACATATGATGAGTACATTTTACAGTGTCTTAAGAAAAGTTATCCCAGAGTATAAGTGATAGAATTTTGAAATTAATTTCTGCCATAATAATTTTTAAACTTTGACTAAAAGTAATATTCAACTCCCATTGACCATAAGTGTAAGAGAATCGGGAATTAGTTTCATTCACAACTCCCTGCCCCATTGTAAGTGTCCAAACTTTTCAGCAATATTTTAGAAAAATTCCATATAAAAATAAAGAGGTGAAGAATATTAACAAAAGACTTCCTAATAGGATCACCACACACATTCATTTCTGATCCCGGGGAATGGATGGCTGAAGACACTATTCATCTACAATTCACAGTACGGTTCCTCACATAAAGAAATATCTAGACCACAGCTGAGAAAATCTAATTTAGAATGAAAGAGATAACATTTCATATCTATTACATAATGGAATAGTTAAAAAATAAGTGTTATTTCATAAGCAAAACATATTTCTTGATAATTTGATAAAGTTGGTGTTTGTACTACTTTTATTTATAACTACAATTACATGACATAAGAACTTGAGAGGGTTTCAAATACAAGGTCACCAGTAAATATATGATATATTTCATTATCTCCAATTGGTGGGCATTTTCATCCTTTATTTGATAGTTGGCATCACTAATGTACTATGAAGTTGAGAAGGATGTAACTAGCCCAATATCATCTTAGGATATTGCATCTATCATACTGTCTTCCACACTTACTACCAATGTGATACTGGGAGCATAATCTCTTTAAGCTCCAATTACATCTGTAAAATGGATCTACAATACCTCATTTATATAATTCCTGGGATAATGAAATAAAAAAGGTAAAGTATAAAGCACATTAATTGATATTAATAAGTATCGAGGGACTTGGGATGTGGCTCTGTGGTAGCACGCTTATCTAGCATGTGCAAGGCCCTGGGTTTAATGCCCAGTACCAAAAACAAACAAACAAACACACAAGTATCAAAAATATATTAGTCGTTATAGCCATTATTACTCTTATTATTTACTAATACAGGTTATCTTTTCCTGTTATTAGAATTGTGTTTGCAGTTTAGGATTTCATCAGATATTGATGATGTTTTATTACAGTACACAAAATAAAATCTCAGGAAAAACTATCAGGAATATACCAGGGATAAAAATAATTCATATGATCAAAAATAAATTTAATTATGGCATTATAATAAATTTTACGGAGCTGGGCTCAGTGGCGCAAGCCTGTAATCCCAGCACTTAGGGAGGCTGAGACAGGAGAATTGGGAGTTCAAAGCCAGCCTCAGCAATGGCGAGGCGCTAAGCAACTCAGTGAGACACTGTCTCTACATAAAACACGAAATAGGATTGGGGATGCAGCTCAGTGATCAAGTGTCCCTGAGTTCAATCTCCAGTACCAAAAAATAAATAAATAAATAAATTTTACATTATAATGTACAATAAAAATCACATAAAATTTGATACCTGTTTTGCTTTTCATTATTTTGTAGACTTTGTATTCATGGAACATGGCAGCTCCATCCTTTCCTGGGTTTCTAAGGGCCCTGTGTCTGCACTTCACTGATTTTGAGCACTAGGTGGCACTCTCATATCCTTGAGTAAAGAAACACAATTATGATTTTCCTTGATTTCAAACAAGTTAGGTCTGATGTTCAAACTTCTACTCATTGGATTTCATAGGAAAATCAGACATACTCTCATACATGGAATATCCATGTCAAGTGGTCAAAGGACACAAACTTTGTAACTAGTATGAAGTTTAGTAATAAACTTTCCCCTTCTATCCATTTTTAGTCTGTCATAGATCAGTTTTAATTTGACTATATTTCTAAAACCTTAGCTAATGCACTGTATTAGTCAACTTTTCATTGATGTGACCAAAATACCTGGCACAAACAACTTAAAGGAGGAAAGATATATTTTGGTTTATGATTTCAGAGGTTCCCATCTATGGTTGGCCAGCTCCTTTGCTTTGGGCCTGAGGTAAGGCAGAACATCATGGAAGAAGTGTTCGGCAAAGGAAAGCTGCTTAGCTCATGGAGAGAGGGAGAGGGAGACAGGAAGAGGAAGAAAGGAAGGAAGGAAGGAAGGAAGGAAGGAAGGAAGGAAGGAAGGAAGGAAGGAAGGAAGGAATGATGAAGGAAGGAAGGGATGGACGGACCAAGGACCCAAGGACAATAAATATCTTTCCAGGGCATAACCCCAGTGACTTACCTCCTACAGTTTCTACCAGCTCCTTAAAATGCCATTAAATTACTAATCCATGGATGGATTAACCTTCTGATCAGGTCAGAGCTCTCATGATTCAATCAGGTCCCTCAAAACCCCACCTCTGAACACTGCTGAATTGGGGATCAAGCCTTCAACAAATGATGGAGAATTTGGGGGAAATTCCTGACCCAAATCATAATATATATCTATTTGGAAATGCCTTCTTTCTCCAAGTTAAGTTCAATAAGAGATCTCTTGTGATAATTTTTTTCCTGATAGCCTAATAATATATTCATATTCTAAAACAAAGCACACACATGTATACATGTATATACTCATACACACAAGAAAAATATCTACAGTAAGTTATAATACAAATGCACTTGTTACTATTTCTAAGGACCATGCAAACTGTTTATACATATGTTCATAGCAACTCCATTTTATAGATGGAGAAACAGGCTCAAAGATGATAAGGAATTTGTTCAGCACCACACAGCTTATATTTAGCAGGTTCCATCAATCTGAGCCCAGTCTGCTTATAGAACTGAAAACTTACCCCACAGCAGTCTTTCCTTATGCTTATTTTGCACTGTACTAGATATCATGGCACAACTTTTCTATTTAGCCTAAAATTTATACAAATGAAATACGGGTTTTGGCATACACAGAGTTTGTCTGACTATTGATATAATTTTGCCAATTGGAAAAATGACAGTTTTAAGAGAACTGAGTATATTAAGGAAGTATTGTTAATTTTGAGAGGTACCATCAGCATTGTGGTTGTGTTATAATATATTTATCATTTCAAGTTACATTCTGAAGGATTTTTAAAAAGTGAGATAACAATTGTCTGGGATAGGCTCTAAAATGCTCTTAAAAATATGACAGGGTGCCAGGCACAGTGGTGCACAGTGACAATCCCAGTGAATATGTAGGCTGAGACAGGAGGATCAGAAGGTCAAGGTCAGCTGCAGCAATTTAGCAAGACTGTCTCAAAACCAAAAGGACTGGGGGTGCAGCTCAATGGTAAAGCATCCCTGGGTTCAATCCCCAGTACCAAAAAAGTGGGAGTGAGGAATAAACATTATTGCATTCTTTTTAAAGTGGGATAGGGTGATTGATGAAGTAAAATTAGCAAAATATTGGTAATTATAGATATTATATAATGACTACATGAGAGTTCTTCTGTTATCTTATTAATCTTTTGTATGTTTAAAAAGCCTGTAATTAAATTTAACATAAGTACTTATCAGTGAAAAGTACAAAAACTTCTCAACTAATCACGGCTAAAAATGTGTGTGTCATACAATGTAGCTCTCTACAGTGAACTCATCCCATACACAGGGGTACACAGGGGTTGTGAGATGGGAATTAGAAGTATATCAGTTCAGAATAGGTTAAGATTGATGAGAACAGAGCGTGTGAAGGAGGAGGAGGTTAATCAGGCATTCTGTGGAGAGATGTCTTGGTATCACAGCAGCAGAGGCACCATGAGAGTCTCTCTCACTCAGGAGGGCTAAATGGACAAGAAGTATGCAGAGTGGAAAATGTAGGAATATGTTCCCTTTACTATAATTTTGTTTTTGTTATATGTCTGTTTGTTTGTAGTGCTATCAAAAAATTTTCTTAAGCTATTATTAACCCAGAGTTTCTATAAAAATAGTCCCCAAACATATATCTATAATGAACAGATACATTTTTAAAAATTATAATAGTAGAATTTTCTACCATTATAATAGTAGAATAATGGAAAAAGAATGAGATATCAATGGATAATATGACTGTGGTAAGAGAATTTAGACATTCAATAGTCTTATTTGTGTTCTAATACGTGACATTTCTACTTCAAAAACTTGCTTTGACTAATCTGTCCTTATGAAAGAGTCACAAATCTATTACTCCAATTTATGTTCACCAATACCTTGCACTGTTTAATGAATAGTGAAAAATAATTAAATGTGTTAAATTAATAAATGAATGAATATGTAAATGAATGAGATTGTAAATGATGCATACATATATATGCCCTAAATACTATCAAGTTTTTCTGGAGGCAAAAAGGGAAAATTGGATTTTATATTTAGTGAACTATTAATAATTTTAAATGAATCATGAAAAAAATGAGTTAGCTCATGGAATTTTTAAAGTTTATTCTCAAAAGAGAGCAAGTGGAACTCATTGCTTCCCTTGGAGATGTGGTTCTCCTTCAGATAAACCCATTTGATGTTCTCTTCAGGATATTTTCAAGTTGAACTCTATATTTTCTCTTCTGTTTTAGAAGAAATACTTGGTGAGAACAGAAATAAATCCAGACTATTTATTTTCCTCATTTAAAAACTTTTTTTCTGGTATTCCAAACAGAAGAAAATCAGTTAACAATTTCATAGTCCAGACACAATACACAGTGTCTTAAAGTCTTTGGGGCCATTAGCGTCTCTGCTGATGGTAACATTTATTTCTCTAGTAGTCAAGTTACAAAAGGGTTGTTTTTCTGTTATTTGTTAAAATGGACACATAATATTTGTACATGTTTGTGGAACACATTAAGGTAATTTGACATGAGCATACAATGTGTAATGATAAGGGTAATTAGTATTTGTAATAATTAAGAGAAAGCACTCCTTAGTGGAACCTGCTTAGAGTTCCTCCAGAAGTCCTTTCCCTCAAGGAAGTTATTAAAATGACAAGAGCTGAACGAATTAGCTACATAGAAAAATTAAAGATAAGACATTATATTTTGTTCATGTAAGATTAGTCTAAGAGAGTTTTTAATGTGGAATGTTTTATTATTACTTCTTGATTTTGTTAATGATTTAAACTTTAGAACTTTTTCTTAACAGATCTTGCTGCAAAATATCAAACTCTATTTACAAGTAAATCTGATATCTCATATTGTGGCTGTCATAAAAGCAGTGTAATAAATCTAATCAAAGACTCAAAGGGCAGATATATGTGGTTCCAAGATCTAAAATTGATCGCATTTTATAGAAGGCAATAGAAAGCAAATTAACTATACAAATCCGTTTTATTATTGATAAATACTTGAATTCATTTCTTTTCTTTTATTTCTAGCCAAGGGCAATATTTAGAGGGTCAAAAAAGAAGCAAACTTTGAACTTATTACTCAATACAGAATCCATAAATTGTTTACAAAATACAGTTAAATTTATGTTTTAGAAGTCACAGTATTGATGTTTATATTCTACAATTTTATTTTGAAAATTAGAAAACACAAAAAATGAAAATCAAAGAAAATAAAATGTTTATCCATTGCCACTGGGTAGTCCTCCCACTTTGGAGAAGGAAGCTCCACAATAGCTTGACCTTCTCTGTCATTGAACTCTATTGCTTTCTTTTCAAACTGATCATTTTGTTTAGCTTCTAAAATAAAAAAGCAAATCAATAAAGGTCTGGAGTCCCAGAAGAGCTCCCGAGAATAAACAAGAACTAAAAAAATTGCTTTATAAACACAGTCCAAAGACACTTTAAATCAATTGTATCTTCCTTTAGAATCAATAATGACTAAATATTATAGAAGGTGTGTTTTATTTTATTTATTTTTTACATACTCCTGTTTCAGACAGAAAGTAATGTGTAATGATCAAATCAGGGTATTGGTATTTTTAATCAAGAGAAAGCACTACTTTGAGGAATCTGCTGAGTTCCCCTAACTTAAATAGAAAATAATATTTAGTTAAACGTTTGTAGAACTGGCCAAAGAGAACAAAACAAATGCAAATGAACATGTGTATAATAAAATCCTAACTAAGAATTGATCAACTGGAAACCACTTCAACTTTTGTTTTGGGGAAGGCTGTAAATAATGATTCAATATATATTTATATATATTTTAACCCTACTAGTAAATATGTATACCTGTATAAGTGACTGAAACCAACCCAGGATTTTTATTACGTGAGTGCATCTTTATAATTACATTTATAAAATGTAATTTTTCAGTAAATGCTCTCAGGTATATATTACATATTTAATGATTATAGAGTCAAAGAATATCACATGAGTTTTAAAGATCATCTTCATAGGAAGATATATGATGTATATGGAATGTATTTCTTTAAATCTTACTCCTATAATCCTTTACTAGTACATCAAATAACTCAATATCTATGCATTTTTAAGATAAAAGACAATATTTATGGAAAAAGAAATAGTAACTTGAATGATCTATTTTACCTTATAATACCCATTAGTCCAGATTGCCCCAGGGATCCCTTAACAAATATGAACATTTCCCTGTTAACAGATGACAGATACTAGTTTCTAAGACAACATAATTA
The DNA here is from genome assembly GCA_028644305.1 of Xerus rutilus. Taxonomy (NCBI): domain Eukaryota; kingdom Metazoa; phylum Chordata; class Mammalia; order Rodentia; family Sciuridae; genus Xerus; species Xerus rutilus. The sequence goes on from CM053400.1 coordinate 129,332,533, forward strand.
GACTCAACTTTCTTAATTTTAACTAATTTAAAACTCAACAGAAACTTTTTAAACTAAATCTCTCCCTGGTATTTTCCCAGTACTAAATTGCAGTTTTTCCTCATTTCTTCTGATTTAGGCATAAGCAATTTTATTAAAACTTTGAAATAATAAAATTTATTAAAAGTTTGAAATAATACTTCCTCCCAGAGCTAGCCTTCAAAATTCTTCAGTTCTTATTTGTGACTGAATTGGGGGAGAGGGAAGCCATCTCCTCAAGTACACAATATTTGTAAATGTGCCTCAAAATTTACAGTAGATTTGTGATTATTTAAGTGAGATATTTCTCCCAAACTCCATTTACTTTTGTACATGAAAACTTAGGGTCATCCATTAAGTATGTCAACATTTTATTCTTCACCTTCTGAAAACTTTAAACATGCCTAAACAAAAACTCTGGTGATTCTTCTCACAGAAGCATTGAAAGTTATTGGGGTGATGTTCTTAAGACAAGTGATACTATTCTTCAGTCATATGTGAAATTATTTCTAATCAGGAAGTATATAGTGAAGAAAACTAAGAGAGCTTATTCTTTTCAGTTCTGCAATTATAATTTCCCCTATTCATCTAAAGAATAAATGAGACAGTTTTCTTACGTGTCTTGGAGTAAATGGTCAATACACAAAGGTATTAGTTAAATTATGAAATGTCATTAATTGCAAGCATTTGACAGGCAACACAACACAACTTTACAGACTCTCTGAAATGTCAGGATTGTTCAAAAAATCCTTCTACAAGTTATAAAATGCCAATATTTAAATGTGAAATAAAATGTGAATATGGCAAGGAGTAATGAAATTAATCCATGGAATCTCAAAAGGCCTATGAGGTTATTGGTCTTGCTTGTTTGAGTCTTTTGAATTTCTATATCATCATTTATGACATTAAAAATAATTAAGTGCTTTGGTAATTAAGTGCTTTGGTAGGATTAATATTGTATAGTAAAAGCAAATTTTTCTATGTTGCCACCTCTCAAAACAGGACTATAGATGTTTTGGATTCTAATAAGATTCTCAATTCCATGTAAACATTGTAATGAATTGCAGTGACGCACATCTCCAAATCATGTCCATTCAAAGAAATTATTATGAATTTTAAGAAAGAGATTGAAACAGAAAACATAATTGAATAAGCCTAGTATCCAGATAGCACAACAACAAATACAGGGAATTTGTATTATTTTACTAGAAGATCCTTCTACAACAGCATTGGGAAGTTGGGCCTTTTGGGAGCCATATAGGTCCCAGAACATGTGTGTGTGTGTGTGTGTGTGTGTGTGTGTGTGTGTGTGTGTGTGTATTATAGTTACACATAAGTGGTATTTATTTTGATATATCCATAAATGCATAGAACATAGTTTACCTCATTTCAATAGCCAAAACTTCCTCTTCTCTCCTCTCCTCCATCCCTGACCCTCTTCCTCTGCTTTAATTGTTCATCCTTTTAATTATTATTTTTCTTTTTAAGTTGGTACATTATTGTTACATATAAAATTGGAACAAATTGTGATATATTCATACATGTTTATAGCATAATTTGGTCAAATTCATTCCCCAGGTCTTCCTTATTTCCTTCCCCTTGTTCCCCCAACTCTACTCTACTGATCTCCTTTCTATTTTTGTAAGATCCCTCTTATTATTGCTTTATACTTTATATATAGCTTCCACATATGAGAAAAAACATTAGACCCTTGCTTTTTTGAGTGCAGCTTTTTTCACTTACATAATGCTCTCTAATTCTACCCATTTGTCAGCAAATGACAACATTTTGATCTTCCTTAAGGCTGAGTAGAACTCCATTATGTATATGTGTATACCACATTTTTGTATCCATTCATCTGTTGATGGGCACCTCAACTGGTTCCATAACTTGACTGCTGTGGATTGTGCTATTATAAATATCTGTATGGATGTGTTACTATGGAATGATTTTATTTTGGGAGGATAAATACCAAGGAATGGTATAGCTGGGTTGTGTGGTGACAACATTTTTAATGTTTTAAGGAATCTCCTCACTGCATTCCAAAGTTATTATACTAATTTGAAGTCTGACCAAAATTGTGTAATTATATTTTCTCTATATATTTATCAAAAATTATCATTATTTGTATTCTTGATGATTGCCATTTAACTGGAAAGAGATGAAATCTCAGTGTAGTATTGATTTTCATCTCTCTGATTACTAAAGATGTTGAAAATATTTTCATATATTTCTTTGCCATTTGTATTTCTGATTTTAAGAAATATTTAGATCTTTGGTCCATTTATTAAGTGGGTTATTATGGGTTTTTTGGTGTGAAATTTTTTAAGTTCTTTATATATCCTTATTATTAATCTCCCATCATGAGGGTAGGTTGCAAAGATTCTTTCCCATTCCTCAAGTGCTCTCTTTATTCTCTTAACTTTTTAATGTAATGCCATCCCACTTATTGATTCTTAGTTTTATTTTTTGAGCATTGGGAATTTTATTAAGTAATTTTGTGCTTGGACCAATGTTTTTGTTTTGTTTTTTTGGTACCGAAAATTGAACTCACTCAACCACTGAGCCACATCCCCAGCCCTATTTTGTGTTTTATTTTGAGACAGGGTCTCACTAAGTTGCTTACCACCTCGCCCTTGCTGAGGCTGGCTTTGAACTCATGATTCTCCTGTCTCAACCTCCCAAAGTGCTGGGATTACAGACGTGCACCACCGTGCCCAGCTTTCCTGGACCAATGTTTTGTCCTTCTCTTTCTTCTAGCAGTTTCTCCATTTCTAGTCTAATTTCTAGACTTTGATCCACTTTGTGTTAGTTTTTTCCTGAGTGAGAGGTGTGGCTTTAGTTTCATTCTTGTACATATGGATAACCAGTTTTCCCAGCACCATTTCTTTAAAAGGCTATATTTTCTCCAATGTATGCTTTTGGCATGTTTGTCAAGGATCAGATGACTGTATTTATATGGATTTGTCTCTGTCTTCCCTTCTCTTCCATTGGTCTTAATATTGTTTCTTCACCAATATCATGCTATTTTTGTTACTATAGTTCTGTAGAATAATTTGAGATCAGGTATTGTGATACCTTCAGCCTCACTCTTGCTTTTCAGGACTACTTTGGCTATTCTGGGTCAGCACAGAGTAGTAGGATACACAATCAACATTCATAATTCAATAACGTTCCTATTCTCCAATAATGAATCTGCTGGAAAGAAATCAAGAAAACTATCCTACTCACAATAACCTCAAAAAAAAAAAAAAAAAACAGCAAGCAAACAAACAAAACTTTGGGAATAAACCTAAACAAGAAGGTGAAAGACTTCTACAATGAAAACTGTAGAATATTGAAGAAAGAAATTGAAGAAGACTTTTGAAAATGGAAAGACTTCCTGTGTTCTTGAATAGAACTGCTGTTTCTAGTTTTGGGAAGAATGTCCATTGATATTTTAATGTTGACTATACTGAATCAGCAACTTGCTTTTATAATATGGTCATTTTGATGATACTAGTTCTATGTATCTATGAATATGGTAGTTCTTTCCATCTTCTAAGGTCTTCAGTTTTTTTCTTCAGTGTTCTATAAGTCTCATTTCAGAGGTCTTTCACCTCCTTGGTTAGGTTTGTTCCTAAGTATCTTTTTTAATTTTTTGAGATTATTGTGAGTGGAGTAGTTTTCTTGATTTCTTTCTTGGTCAATTCATTATTAGAATTTAAGAAAGGTATTGATTTTTGTATACTGACTGTGTATGTTGCTTCTTTGTTAAATTTGTTTACTAGCTCTAAAAGTCTTTAAGTGCAGGTTTTGGGGTCTTCTAGATACAGGATATTGTCATCAGTAAGTGGATTATTTGACTTCTTAATATTCTATTCTTATTCTCTCTGTTAAGCATTTTGATTATGATGTGTTGCAGAAAGATTCTTTTTTGATCTTATCTACTTGGAGTCCAATATTCATCCTGTATGATTATATCCATCTCATTGCACAGGTTTGGAAATTTTTCTGCTATTAATTCATTGAAAATGTTCTTAATGTCATTAGATTGTGATTCTGTGCCCTCTTTTAATTGATGAGTCTTAAGTTTAGTTGCTTAATGTCCCAGAGTTTTTGTGTATCCTGATCATGGTCCTTTATTTTTTATTTTTCCCTTAGAGCAAACTGAGTGTTCCTGCTCAAATATCCTGTCTTTGAGGCCTATTGACATACAAAACAGATTTCGTACATAATACAATTTGTTGGTGATATTTTCAAGTGAATTTTTAGTTGATTCATTGTGTTTTTCATTTCAAGGAATTCTGGTTGGTTGATTTTCAAAATTCCTATGTGAATTGAAATGATCTTTCACCTTCAGCATATGCTCTTAATTTCCTCCCCAGATCTTCTTTTAGTTCATTAATCACTTTAATAATCAATTTTAAAAGTCCTTTCTCTAAAACTTCATTCCCTTCCATGTATGTGTGTTTCATTGTTGGGGAATTACTAATTTGGGGGAGAGATTTGTTTGCCTGTTTCATTATGTTTTCAGTGGTCTTAGATTGGTTCATCTGTTGAGATGGAACCCTGTGCTGTTGTGAGGTGTGCAGCTCTCTCTGCTGTAATAAGTACCGTGTTGTTGTTACATCTTAACTTCAACAGGTAGGCTTCCTGTAATCCAAGAGTTAGTTTCAGCCACCAGTGCCTCTCAGTTTGCCTTTAAGGAATTTCTGATTCTATACACTCGTGTAGAGCTGCTGTAACATTGTGGGTTTTTCTGAGCCATTGTTTTGTGATCTTTCTATGATTTTTCTGTAGGAGTATGTTTCCAACAGTGGCTCCTGATGTCACCCTCTAGTTGTTCCTTTTGGAGCCTAATCCTTGGTTTGGAGTTTCAGTCTCTCTTAACGTATTTTTGAAGCTTAGGTGGTTTTAGTTTGTGTGTACAGGAAAGCACACATTTTGCTGAGGTGTGGGAGTATTTAGCTGCAAAGTCTCTACCCTGTTAACTCAGTGAATTAGTTTCTTCCTAGCCTCTCTGAGAAAAAAAGAGAAACAAGCAGCAGCAACAACAGTAGTGATCAATATACAGCATTAGAATTAATGTCCGATGCCTGCTATGCCAAGTGCATCATTTATTACTGCAAAAAAATGAATGCCTTAACTCAAGTTAAGCCTATTCCTCTGTTCCATGGGTTTCCCTGTGCCAAATTTTCTTTACAAACTCAGTCTTTCTTTCTGCCTGGGTCGCTCCTCCCTTCCTCAGTGAACTAATGTCATGGCATTATTTGATAATTTCTCAAGATATTCTTTCCCATTCCATTTCCAAAGAACCCAAATTTCTGTCTGTTTGATTCTGACCTTGAATTTCAGTGTATTCCTTCTGTCACTGACCTTACTGGGAAGCTGTATTCCCACTGCTTGAATTCAAAGCCACAGAACAACTGGAAATCACACCCTTCTATTCCACCATTTTCTCCTACCCAATTGCAGTTCTTAAATGTTAAATGTGCAATGATCAAATATGCATAAATTCAGGAACAGTTTGCATGATCCTGATACATCTTGCTCTTGTCAAAGATTTTTGATCTTGATCTGTTCAGCATACAGCCTTGAATTTTTTTCAAATAGAACATAAAACTTTTAGTAGTATAGAATTATAATTTGAAAATTAAGAATTTCTATCTGATTCTCTTGATTTCAACTGTACTTTTAAATTTAGTTGTGCTATTCTTTTACTCAATTTATACCTAACACTTGAAAAATTCAGGATGTTCTTGAATATTCAGAATATTATTTGTGCCTTTTTAAAGGAACTGGAGTGTTTTTTCCTCAGAATCTAACCTGTCAATCACTCAGCAGTCCTTTTCTTCCTGTCTGTGCCAAAATCCACTACTTCTAGGTTGTTTGGCTCTCTATTAGCCCTCACAAGCTGAAATCCTAAACTGAATAAACCATCAATATTTATTCTATAAATGTTCCTACTTTATATCAGAAAGGCAGATTGTGCACTGCAGGAGTGAAATCTCAATAGTACTAATTAAATATCAAGAACCTCAATCTACATATGATACATTTTTCTAAATAGCACTCTTCTATTGGACTTGAACTCCTGAAAGTTTCCAGATGCAATACTTCTGAGTTTCTTTGTCCACTTAAATATTCAAAAACTGCTGATCTATGACAGATGTATCAGCAAAACTTTGGCTATCATGTGGAGTTCTGAATGGGCTACACGAGAAAACTCCAACCACAACCCTGTATTTCATTCAGCTCAAAGTTCATGTTGCTTTTGTTCTTCAATTCTCTGGAGCATGTTATTCATATAAAGCCAAAATGTGCAACCAAGCACGCTTTAATAGGCTTTGGTAGGTGATTTGGAATTGGATTCCCTTACTTCATCATTTCTAAGGTACGTGTTGAAAAACCATGAAATTGAATGAGTAGTGTGTTCAATTTTGGTTAAAAAAGAAGTGCTTTACTTTAGGCCAGAGGGCCTCTGCTAGATCACAGTTAGGAGGATTTAAAGTGCTTCAACAAGAGACTTGACTGGGAAGTGAAACCTTTGGTTTTCAGTGAGAGAGAGATGGGGGTGGGGGAGAGAGAAAGAGTGTGCGCTGGAGCCCTTGAGTGAGAGAGAGAGATATAGAGAATCTTTCTTTGTGTTCAACAGGTTGAAGATGACTGTTAATTTGCTATTGATTCAAATCATCATTTGGTTAAGGTACTTATATTTCACACTCAGGCAAATTGTTACTTGAAATAATCTTTAAAGACCTTGCAAATGTACTTTTATAGAGATAATGAGTATCTTAAATGTAAGGATACACGCACAAAGAATATATGTCCTTAAATGGACTAATGCACATTATCCTTATCAGTTGGCTAGATAACATAGAGTTTGGAGACATATCAACTGTTATTTATTTAATTTTTAAGTTACATCAAAATAAAAATCATATTTTTATCATATTTTATTCTTCAGAAAGCTCTCTCATTTTATATTCTAATTAATGTACTATATTTTATTTTTTCATTTCATTTCATTTTATTTTTTGGAACTGGAGATTGAACCCAGGGGCGCTCAACTCCTGAGTCACATCCTCAGGCTTTTTTGTTTGTTTGTTTCTTATTTAGAGATAGGGTCTCACTAGGTTGCTTAGGGACTTACTAAGTTGCTGAGGCTGGCTTTGAATTAGCGATCCTCGGCCTCAGTCTCCCGAGCTGCTGGAATTACAGGTGTGTGGCACCAGTATATACTATATTTTATGAATAAAAATTATATTTATATTTTAATAGGATATTAACTTGCATAATATTTCATAAATCACTAGACTTTCTCCCTCTGCTGATAAAATGGGGAGTGGAGGAAACTTGTTTCCTCATTTCATTTAAGCTGCAAAATCACCTGGCCTCTAGCAATTCACATGCCTCATAATCATCACTCTTCTACCTTTGTTCAGGCCCTCTCTCTGACTAAAGCACCCTTTACTGCCACTGTAGCACTGCTACCCATCTTTCATTTTTCAGATCCTAGCTCTCCTTTGACATTTTCCAACTATTAAGTCAAACCCATCTCTCCCTTTTCCAATTTTATGGAATTATAACACATTAATATTAGGAATGTCTTACAAAATAATATAGGTCAACTTGTCTTGTTAAAGTGGTCATCTTTTCAACAAAATCACAGCAGATCATCAGACTGCTTAAATACCAGCATCTACAGGGGTTCAGCAAACTAGGAGGAATCTCATCACACTGATCTCTGGCAAACTCTCCTATTAGAAAGTTCACCTTCAGAATTTGGGCAAAATTCTATAACAGAGTTGCAGCAAAAGTCAATACACTGCATAAGTGGGAACACACAAATATTCAAATCAAATATATTTTTCTTTACATTAACAAAACCACTTTATTTTCCCCAGAGAAATCTACCTCTAGACCTCAAATACTTCTCTTGTCTGAGTGGGCAGAATATATCTGGCTGCAAACCAGCTAGTACCTTTGACCTATAAGAAGGAATTTTCTTTCCTTCAGAATGGTACCCCCCCCACACACACTTACACACACACACACACACACACTTAAACTCATTTTCCTGCTTTTAATCTGAAATTCCAGGAGGAGAAATGTATGAATTCACTGAATCCACTCTGTTTTAGTAAAACTTAAATTTAGAAAATCATTTCATAAAAGAGAAGGAAAAATGAAAATTGAGTCCTGATTGATGACAGTTTCCCCAGGGATAATAAACACCCCCAACATCTTTTATTAGATAATCAAGATCACAAAGTTACCTATTTGTAAAATAGATATGTCTTATTTTCAGAATACAACAGAAATACTGCTAAACTCACATTGCTTTCTGTCCGTTCTTGATCAAACAGATGTGAGCTATATGATAAAATAGAAAGTTTTTACTTGAAATGATAAAATGAAAACTCACGGAAATGCAGGCCAATAGCATATAAGCCTGAATGTAGATAAATCAGTTTATCTACCTACCTACCTGTCATCTATTTAGATACACATATCTCCAAGTAGTAGCCATTGTGAAAATTCTCCTTCAAATTTAATTAATGATACTTTTGGGGGGAATAATGAGGCACTCTGTACTATTAAATTCTTAAAATAATTTTTACAATTCATAACTAAAAAATTTTTGCCTAACTTTCGTAATTTTAATGGGTTTTGTTTTCCCAAACTTTTATAGGAATGCTTCTGGCTCTGCCAATATGTGCTGGTAAATTTGGAGATACTTTTTCCAAGAGAAAATCTGTTTTTTATTTTTCTGATTAAGAATTGACCCAGGACTTCCAAAAGGAACTTTGGTTATATAACCAAATTACTCTAAAGAGAAATGAATAGATTGGCATATTAAATGATTATACAAACTTACAATACTGAAGAAAAAAAGTAACTTGAACTTGCATTAAAAAAAATTGTCTGTTATGTAAAAAGAATTATGTAAAAAATAAATTTATCTTTGAGTAACTTTAAAAAATCAATACTGGATGGAAAATAACTTGTAATCACCTTGAATGATAAAAAATGATGCATCTCTTGAAGCCTAGATTTATATTTCCAGAAGAATCTCAGGTATGTGGCACAAAAAGACATAGGCAAAATATTTATTGCAGTATGGCTCATGAAAAAAAATTTGCATCAGTAAGGGGTAGATAAATATAATATATTTATAAGATGGGATATAAAGTAACAATTTTAAATAAATTAATTAAAATTTAGGTATTAAAAGTCAATCACAAAACAGCGATGAAAGAATTGTATGAGGATTTTAAAAACACAAAAATTTATGGTACTATTAATGTATATTTATAGCAAAACATGCAAAAGTACCACATACTCTTTGAGAATATAGACATGTGTATGTAAATGTATTTAAAAGATTATATATACACACACTAACTTCATGATCATGCTTACTCAATGGGAAAAAAATTGGTCAGATATGAAGGAGAGGCCAAAATCCATCTATAGTGTGTTTTATCAATTGAATAAAAACAGATGAAGCAAATGTAGAAAAAATTGTCAAAAAAATTAATTCTAGTTGGTAAATGTTTATACATCATGTTAATTCTTTCAATATATACTCATTTCAGATTTCTCAACAATAACCACTTGAAAACCTACAAAAATTTAGCAAAATATTATTTATTTTAGGAAAGACAATTATCCCCTTTATTATTTGGTATATTTAATCTTAGATAAGCTTTACATTGCAATCACCAAAATATGTCCTTGTAGTCTGTATGTATTTAGTATCACAGGACTTTCAATTTATTTTATTCAAGATTTCTAGATTTGAATTTATGTATTAGGCTACTGAGATTTGTGATGAAGGCAGTTAGATTCCCAGATTCTTTGAAATTCTGGCTCAAATAAGTAATAAATAAGATTTCTCTTTCTACTATTTTACCATTATGATAGTCTCAATGTGTTTTTCCAAAATTCATATGTTGAAAACTAATCACCAGTGATGTTCTTAGGAGATGGGGCATTTGGGGAAGGATTAGTTCCTGAGAATGGATTCTCATGGTGGGATTGGTGTCCTTATGAAAGAGGCCTCAAAGACCTGTTTGCCCTTCCACCACAGATGACACAGGTACCATCTATGAACCAGAAAGCGGCCCTCTGCAGACTCCTCATTTGCCAGCACTTTAACTTTGGACTTCCAGACTCCAGAAGTTGGAGCTATAAATTTCTGTTGTTGATAGGTTTTCCAGTTTACAGTTTGTTATAACAGCCTTAACACAACAAGACAACTATGTTACATCTTGGTAAATTGAGATTTGGAATTTTCCCCCAAAGTTTGGATTAAAATTGACTGAAATTTAGCATACTTGAGAGTTCCCTCCCATGTCCCCAGGCCCACATGGGGAACTTCCTAGGCACTGTGACCAATGCAGTACCACCACCTCCAGCTCCTAGGCATAGAGCCTGCTTCCCTAGAGCACTTGAGTGGAATTGTTCATCTACCCTGTGGGTTCCTGGTAAAAGGATGATTTCCAGTGCCTACTTCCACCACACAGGCGAACTGTCTTTTTTCAGCTAGGGTATTAGCACTTATCTGAAACTTCACCAGTAAGACACATGTGCTAGGGATTTGGAATACTGAACATGTGGATGATGGAAGTAAGATCACTGCAAAAGATTTTGTGACACCAGAACGGTTTGGGCAGCAGCAGAGTTAACAAAGCCTGCAGGTGCAGCAGAATGGCTGTATAATACCAGTAACAGTAGCCTCTGTTTGTGAACCAAGCTCTTCAACCTCAATTCAGTGAATTAGCTGAATAACCTCTGCTGATATAATGAAGAATCACTCTCTGTTGCTTACACTTAAGAAGTCCAATCTACTAAACCTTTAAGATAATAAATCTCCTCTCTCAAAAGTGCAAACATATAAACCTTGTTTTGTAGCTTTTTGAAAAAGAAATGGAGAAAGAAATAAAAATTTCACTTTGAAATAGATTCTTGGAGCCAGGAGCAGGGGCACACGCCTGTAATCCCAGCACTTTGGGAGGCTGAGACAGGAGAATCATGAGTTCAAAGCCAGCCTCAGCAATGGCGAGGTGATAAGCAACTCAGTGAGACCCTGTCTCTACATAAAACACAAAATAGGTCCAGGGATGTGGCTCAGTGGTCGAGTACCCCTGAGTTCAATCCCTGGTACCAAAAACAAGAAAAAGAAAGAAAGAAATAGATTCTTGGATACATCTTGTGTCATGTTTTAAATATAGGCATTATGCTGATAAGTTTCAAAAGGCTTTCTTTTTATTTTAATTCAATATACAAAGATATGTTCATGCATCACTAAGAATGCAACTGCATTTTAAAAACTTTCCTGTGTCTTTCTGTGATCTATAATCTTCAAGTTTTCCATGAAAGGTCCAAGATAGAAGAATGTGAAGGGAAAAGCACCATGCAGTCTCTGTGTCACTTGGATATCATTGCTAGTCTGAAGCCCACTAAATCATAGTAGCTAACACTATCTTAAAAAATGAAAATTAGAAACACTCAAATTATTTTTTCAATATCAAAATATTGGCAACCATTGTTAATAACTAACCATATAGTAGTTAATGTAAGAACCAAATATATTCTTGCCTCAGAGATCCCAACTGAGATCTGATTTTTTATTCTTAATATTTATCACCTGGAGTGAAACAGCTGATCTCAGAAAGTAAAAATCTTAGGTAGGAGTTAATATTTTGAATTTTCCCAGGTTTTATGGGCTGAATTGTGTCTCTCCAAAACACATATATCAAAGCTTTTACTGTGAGTACCTCAGAATATGAGTAATTTAACCGATAAGACATATGAAAAGGTGACTATGCTAAAATGAGGCCCTTAAAATGGACCTAAATCTAGTTAGACCAATGTCCTTATAAGAAGAGGAAATTCCAACACACAAAAATATGTTAGGGATGCATGTGCACAAGGACCCAAGGACCCAGCAACAAGGTGGCCATGTGCAAAGAACAAGCAAAGGAAAAGCTTTAGGAAAAATCCAATGTGTTGACACTGAGTGGGGACTTCTAGCTTCTAGGAGGGTGAGACTGTAGGACGTTTCTGTTGTGTGAGTCACACCATCAGTGGTGTTCTTTGTCACGCAGGGAAATAATACACCAGGATAACTGGGCTTTTTAAGGACTAATAAAATTAAATCTTGGGGCAAATGGAATTCAAATTATTTATATTTGGTATAGAATGTATAGCCCCAGACTAAAAAACATGTTAAGAAAGCAACTCAATATGATATAAAAATGATAAAGGAAAAATGTTAGACTATGGTTTTGTTGTCATGCATTTGTGTGTGTGTGTAAGGAACATCAGCCATAGGAGTGCTTAGTAATGTCTGGACACAATTGATAAGAACCGTCATCTAGAGGCAGACAGAGCAACGCTTGAGTGTGATACCAATAAGCACCAACTTGGAACTGTATTTAAACTGCTCATCCTGCCACTTTGGAGAGCTCTGCTCCGAGGACATCAGTGAGACTGGCCACCTTGCTGTCCATCCCCAGGTCGACTCCGCCATTCCCTGACGTCCAACCACTGGCTGAAGAGAACAACCAGATAACAACAAGGTTCACTCTTTAGCTAAGAGAAGTCACGTGGCATTGGAGGTACTTTGGGACTTGTGGTTGTCCTAAGGTTTGTGTGATGTGCTTGCTGTGTTTAACTAGTGTGAATTAACTGCTTGCATTTAATTACTGGTGTGAACAAATATATGCGTGCATTTAAAGACAATCCATCTCCAAGCAATTATTAAAGCGCTGCTCGTGACAGTTGTGCCTATCATTTTCCTCTTTCTTTTGATTCTTGGATATATTGGATATAGTAGCCAACTCGTCATCTAAGCAAAGAATAAGATTCTATTCAGGGAATTAAGCCCTTTCAACTTTTCTTTTCGTTTTATAATGTCTTATTTTTTGATGTGCTATTAATAGTAGATTGTAGTGCTTTTGTTCTTTCATTAATATAAACCTCCCTTACTTAATATAATAACAAGTTTAGAGTACTAAACTTGTAGCTCAGTAGTAGAGTACTTGCCTCACCCAGGTGAGAGACTAGGTTAGATCCTCAGCACCACACAAAAAATAAACAAACAAATAAATAAATAAATAAATAAAATTAAAGTATTATGTCCATCTACAACTAAAAATATTTTAAAAGAAAAAAATAAAATAACAAATTTGAAATCTGGTTTTATAGTAAGAGAAGTTTAGCCACTTGGGAAACAAGAATTAAATTAATTTTCTACGTAAGTTAGCTTAAAAGCAAACAACAGGAACTGGGCATGGTTGCACATACCTACATCACAGAAGCTTAGGAGGCTGAGGCAGAAGAATCCCAAGTTCAAAGCCAACCTGAGCAACTTAGCAAGGCCCTAAGCAACTCAGTGAGACCTTGTCTCTAAATAAAATATGAAATAGGGCTGGGGATGTGGCTCAGTGGTAGAGTGCCTCTGGATTTAATCCCCAGTTTGGGGGCGGAAAAAAAGCAAACAACAATAAGCTAGGGGTTCTTTTGGGAGATCGCAAAGAGAAGTAGTGCTTCTTGCTCCTTAGCTTACTTACAGGAACAAAACCATATTGCCAATAAAATGATGGTCAAATAAATTGCAGGAAAAAAGAAAATGACAGAATGGGGAGTTAATCAGAAAATTTCTCATTCCTAGCTCATTAAATCTTTGTACTTGAACTTAATATTACTTAATTTCCAATTAAACTAAAAAGGGTGATATGTAATAAGTCAACTTGTTCAGTGTTTTGTACACACAGACACACACACACACACACACACCCACATATATATACAACTGACAATAAATGTTGTAGTTATTTCCTCCTGTTATTATGGAAACATAAAATTTGGAAAAAAAAGTCACTCAGCAGAAAGCAAACATTTATTAAACAAATTAAAGTAAAATTAACATGAACATGATCATTTTTTATTCTTTTAATATTAGGACATATTAAGCAAAAAAAAAAGCAGGAAGTAGAGCAAATAGATGAGCAATATCATGAAATATATACGTGCAGATAAAGGCCATTTGAAATGTATATGAACAACTTGAATTTCATATGAAAAGAAATACCATCTTTAAAGGATGTGAAGAAGGAAGTGATGTGGTCAAAGCAATATATTTGCAAGATGACTTTGGCAGCTGTGTCTGGCAACATGTTATAGAAACACAAAAACCTGGAGGAAAGGTGAGGCTACATATGTGGAAGTTGGGGCGGCAAAACCAAACTGACCAGATGTGCAATATACGAATGCAGAAACAGAGAAAGGATGTTATAAAGAAGAAACACTGACAGAATTTTTTCAGTTGGGTCTAAAATAACACTAAGTGGTTGATCTTAGGATGTGGAGTTTAAAACAATTTCTAATTGATTTTAATACTGATTTGAAGAGGTTGATTTTAGGATGTGGAGTCTAAAAATAGAAAACCAGAGTGATGGAAGAAAAAGAACCAGACGACAGAAAGATAAAAAACACTGGTAACATAAAGAAAATATTTGTAACAAAGTGACTTATTTGCATTGTTAAAAAATTTTAAAAACTAAACATGAGAAAAAATATGATCTACTTCTCATTTCTCATCCCAGGATTGTTAATTTCTGACATGTATACTTCTAGCTAAATACACAGATGTGTATACAAATACACATGTGCAGTTACATATACATATAATATGGTTTTGTATATTATCTCTACATATTTTAGCATATACATTTTAATTATGTACAGTTAATACTTACCACAGCTTTAAATTTTATTTATTTATCTGCTAAGTCTGTTCCATAAGATCTTGAAAAATTATTTATAAAAATAGGGTTTCAAGGTCATTACCTTTTGAAGCACTCCATTACAATACCTTTTGTTTCCTTGTATATGAAGAAATAAGAGTGTTAAAATATGACCATATTTTATAGTTATTACAGATTCTAAATAATTATTTAACTTCATATAATTAATCAGATCCTAAATACTTATGTTTTTCATAGAATATTTTCCAAGGATTGTTGTTTCTTAATACAAGTTTAGGGAAATATTGTTCTATTTTAATGTTTATATTCTTTTCCATTCTCTAGATATATTTAAGCAATCCCTTATTGTGGAAATTGAGGTAAGTTTATTTTTATTAACATAGAGTGAAGATGAAATTCCTTGTCTCTGTAACTTTTACTGCTTATTTGATTATTTTATAGTGCTTTTCCACCCGTGGAATTGTTAGAGAAAATGTATACAAATAATTATAAATTTAAAGACATATTGTTAGATCATCCTTCAGAAAGTGTATATTAATTTATATTTCTATCGACATTGTTTGCATATCTACTACTTTGATAGACAATTTGTAATTGATTTTGAAAAATAGAGTACATGTCTAAGCTGCATTTATGGGACAGCTGTAGATAGTTTTATTTTTAAATTTCTATTTTACTGTTAAACCATTTTAAGTTACTTTTTTTTTTTGTACCGAGAATCAAACTCAGAGGCACATAACCACTGAGCCACATCCTCAGCACTTTTTTATATTTTATTTAGAGGCAGGATCTTGCTAAGTTTTCTGAATAATTCTACTGTTTTATCCATTCTCATTCCCCTTCTCTTTCCCCTACTCCCCCTTTCGAATCTGGTGAACCTCTAATCATATCCACCCGACCCCTGCCTATTGCGAGTCAGCGTCCACATATCAGAGAGACCATTCAGTCTTTGTTTTTTTTTTTATTTCACTTAGCATGATAGCCTCTAGTTCCTTCCATTTACTGGCAAATGCTGTAAGTTCATTCTTCTTTATAGCTGAGTAATATTCCATTGTGTACATATACCACATTTTCTTCATCCATTCATCTTTTGAAGGGCACCTAGGTTGGTTCCATAGCTTGGTTATTGTGAATCAAGCTGCTGTTTTAAGGTGGTTTCCATCAGAGCGCTCTGCTAAAGAGTTACGTTTTTACATTTTGTGATTATTACTTGCCTTGTGAAATGTATGAAGATATTACAAATGTCATGTTACTTTGGAATGATGAATTTTGAGCTTCCATTGATGATCCTTCACTGAATCAATATTAAAATGGTGGTTGGGAAAAAGGTCATTTCAAATGTCATCAATCTTGTACATTGATCTTAATTTCCTTTATTTAACAAATGGTTGAAGCTAAGATTACTGCATTATTGGAAAGTGAAGGTTCAGTAACATTGACTTCAGTCAACATTGACTTCAGTCAACAAATTCTCCTGGGTAGCAAATACATAATATGATACATAGTATTTGATACACAGGAGAATTTGTTGACTGAAGTCAATGATTTAAAATCTTTACCACAGAAAAAGGATGCATTTTCTTCAAGAACTTATAGAAATTCAGTAATCCTAGTTACTAAGAGTAACACTGTAGGTGGTAAAATGGACAACTATTCAAATAAAAATTTCTTTCTTAATAATATTATACATGTAGATGCATCTGAATGATTCTATTCATTCCATCAGAAAGTCTGAGGATGTTGGACTTAGAAAGTTTCAAACACTTTGTGGGTAGGTGTAGCTTCTGGCCAGATTTTCTGGTCAACCAACTAGGATGATTATAGATGCAAAGGTCTCCTTTACTGACTACTTTTTTAGCAAGGCAGTGGGCCACAGGATTTCCATTAAACAGAAACAATTCTTGACATGCTTTTCCCAGAATCTTCACAAAGCAACAACAGGTAGAAGGGAGAAAATGTATTGAAACATATGTAGGGTAACTGCTCATTCTAATAAGGAATCTGTGGCAAAATAAAGCTCCTGATGTATACACTGTACAGTGTTTTAAATCCCAAATTTTCTGAACCCTTATGAACTTTGAAAACATAATACAGTAATGCATTTGAAGGAGTTAATGGGGGAAGTCAAGAGCAATAAAAGATCACAAGACTTGTAGGTCAGTCTGGCCAAAGAAAATGGTGATAAATTGTAACCAGGTGTCTGTATTTCCTGATTCTTCAAGTACTGCACACTCAGCGTTCTCTGCAAGGAAGAAAAAAGAAAGGCAGCTTGTGAAATTCCATACAGCATTTGTCAGCTTCAGTACTTCCATGCAAGACCTGAGATATTTGCTTAGTTTTAACTACCTCAGAGGTAAGAGATAAGATAAACTATCTGGAAATTACAAATGGAATAAAAAAAATCAGAAGTGTTTTTGATTCAGGACATTTATAAGGATACTGTTTGTTCTGATGTTGTAACCATTCAGGACCAAGTAAGTTCAATTGAGGCATTGTGCATATACACAGAAACCCATTTGTCAAGCACCCCAGAACTACACACTGATTTTTGCAATACACATATTCAAATTATTTTACACTTTATGTTCTCTATGAGTTTCTTCACAAGGCTGACTTTAATCAGGTACTGCACTGTCTATAGTAACATATGTATTTGTATTGGAATTTATTCACAGCGATTTACTATATTATAAGAACAGGGGAAAACAAAAAGAACTCTCTCCTAGGGAGAAGAATAAGGCAAACCTGAGGTACAGGACAGAGAAAGTTTCTAAGAAGTACACAATACAACAGCATTTTCTCATCCTTAAGCGTAGAAAAGGCAAGTAACAGGTCCTTATCACTCAGTGAATACAAGGTGTGATTCCTGCCTTCCATCATTGGCTGGGAAAGGAATCCAACAGTAGAAAAACCTATGGTATCCAAGGTATCAGTGCAAAGAAGGATATTCTGTCTTCTTCTGCACTGCAAGGAAATGCACTTCTTTATGTGAACATTTTCATTTTATGTGAAGCTATTCATTAGAATATTGATGCCCAAAGTCACATTGCTCCAGGCATTTCAGTCTTCAGACATAAAGCAGCAGGAAATATTCTAACCATCCTGGCCTGTGGATAAATTACTACTGATATCTTGAAAGCTGCAGGCCTTTTGGAAAGGATTTTATAAACCTAGTGCCAGAAAGTTCAATAGTAATAGGTGACTTGAGCTAGCGGTGGACAGGGATTCATTTTTATTAAATGCTAAAATAGAATTTCCTTGAGTAAAAATCATGTATATTTTATTTTTTTATTAAATGCTAAAATAGAATTTCCTTGAGTAAAAATCATGTATATTTTACTTTTTTATTTCTTCCTATTTAAAATGTTAGGAAAAGAAGAATAAATACCAGTTTTCAAAAGTAGATCTCTTTATTACAAAGGGTCACTTTAATTTTTAAAATACTTGTGACTTTAGGATGGAGAGAGCAAGTCATTCTGTCATAATTTGGTAATTTTTTACAAATATAAGAAAAAAAAAAGAATAAATGGAGTAAATTTTAAGATCTGAGTAATCACAGAATCTACCAAATGGCTGATCTAAGATATTTTAAGGTTTTAATTTGTTAGAGATGACGAAGTTATGATTCTTGACGTGAATAGAGAAATATAACAATATGATAATTATAGAGTACCATGAGAATAATAGTTTAAAAAGCAGCCTACTGTTCATCATCTGGTAATATTTGGAAACTGGATTTGTACCTCACCCATGTCAAATAATAAAATATTAAAGTTATTAAGCATTAACAATCGAAATAAACAAACTGATGTCAGAACTTGAAAGTAACTAAGATGCCCTGCAGTAGTTTAATGGATAAATAAACTGTGATACATACACACAATAAATTGATAATTAATTCCAAAAAGAAATAAGCTATCCAATCATTAAATGACATGGAAGAAACTTAAATGCATATTATTAAGGAAAAGAAGCCAAACTGAAATGCTATATATTATGTAATTCCAACTATATGAGACTATGGAAAAGGCAAAACTGTGTAAATGGCAAAAGAGGTAAAAGATTCAGCCATTATCACAGCTTAAGCAGGAGGTAGGGGAGAATAAACAGCACAGGAAAGTTTTAGCAGAGTGTATATATTTTAAGATAGTACAATGGTGGATACATGCCATTATATATGTATGAAACTCAAGAGTGTTCAACACCAAGAGTGAGCCCTAAGTGAGCAAACTACAGAGTGAGCAAACTACAGACTTTGGGTGGTAGTGATATATAGGTTTATCAACCACAAAACTGTACCGATCTAATGTGGGATAGTTGGGAGATATGGGGGCTGTGGGGTAAGGGATGTATGGAAACTGTACATTTATTCAATTCATTCAATTTTGTTATGAACCCAAAACTACTCAAAAAATTCTACTGAAGAAAATAAGAGCAACAAACTGTAACTTAATCTTTAGAGAAGTGACACTTTTTAAGAAGATATCCAGAGGATAAATCTTCTTTCTTCTTCTTTTTTTTTGATTTGATATTTTCAGTGGCAATAAGTAAGAGTAAGAATAGAGGAGGCAGCATCCTCATTTCATTTCGGGTTTCATGGATGAGAAATCCCTGTAGGATAGAGTTGTTTGTTGCAATCACTAATGTAGAAATTACGAAAACTAGCCCCTTGGACAATGAGGAAAGAAAAAAAAGTAAGAGGGGTGGCCGTAGTATGGTCTGAAGACAAAGCCCTGGCAAGGCAAATAAATGGGCATCCATCATAATAACAGTCATAGGATTTCATATTAAGACAGTCATTTGGGGGGAAAAATGATGCTTGTTTTTTATGGTGAGGATACTAAAATGAAGAAGATGGGTGCAATTGAGAAGAAATTTAAAAATAAAACCTAGTTTGTTATTTAGGCAAATATTATTTCACTACAATTTGTCACTAGTAAGATGAAATGTAGAATCAAACCTCTCCTGTTTTCTCCCAGTCTCATAGCAAAATAGAATATATTGGTATTAAACTACATCTCATTAATTTCTTTCCCTCAGCTATTGACATGACAAGTTGTTTTTATCTTGAAACTGTGCTAAAATACACTTGGCTTTGCCAAGTCTCTAAAATGGCTCACTGTTTTCTTGCCAGAAAACAAGAAACTAGCAATTTTTAAAATGGAGTAATAATTTATGCTATAATGACCTACACCTACCTCATTTTGGATAATATAGTGTTGTTTCATGTAAGTGTTTTAATGTATTCAAACTTAATTTATTACTAGTAAAATCTATTTGGCTTGCATTCTTAAGACTGAACTCCTTTGTAACTACATAACAGGTATAACAGGGGTATAATGTGGCAATATAAAATGTTCTCCTTGAATGAACAGCATGTCTGACTTGATTTTGATGAAATAGTCTTCAGGTATGGTATTTTGTTTATCCTCTTCAGAAAAACTGAAAGCTATAAGAAGAAAAGTAACATAAAACAACATTATATATGTATAAATATATTTTAAAACCTAATTTAATAAAGCATGATTTGAAGACCAAGCATGACCAAGCTTCACAATAACCATAAATGAAAAAGAAAAATATGAAATTTCAGGGAACTATCTACCACATAACTGTACCACTGCACACTTTTTTTTTTGTTGCAGGCAAAGATAGGCCAAGAAAAGCTATTGGGAAAAGAGAAGATAGAAGAGGACTTTGGAACAACTTTATAATAAGGGGGGGAAATAGCAGAGGGGAAAACTTAGAGTTTGATCAAAGAAAAGAGAACTGAATATAAGACACACAGTCTTCCCAAACTACATTAACAATAATGATAATGATAATAATAATAACAACAACAACAATAATAAAACTCTAGGTTTTTAAAGAGTTTTGATCTGCTGACAAAAGAAGATGTCATGGAGCTACAACTTCTATAAAACACCCAAAGTATACAAAAATGAACCAAAGAAAATTCAATAAATACATATAGAATTATTACAAAAATCAGAAAATAAAGTTTAATACTCTATAGATGATAAAACTCTTCATCACTCCAAAACATAAAAACGAAAACTGGTAGTAGAGTACAGCTGTAAGATGACCTATGGGCATGAATTGTGAAATTCACTAAAATATTCTGATGAAAGCAACATTTTCCTCAAAGTTAAATTTACACAAACAAGTATTTAGGAGTGTGAAAAACAAAATCCTTTTAATTGTAAATGTAGAAACCAAGAGCGCAAAGCCAGAAAAAGAGAAAGAAAAATAAAACAAGGTGAATTAATTCATTGAATAAATAGTCAACACTGAAAAACCTATGTTAGAAATGAAAGCAAGTAAATCATATCCAAGAGAGAGAATAAAATCAAATAAAGATAAAAATTTGCCAAGACAAGGTGCTTTTACCACATACACAAAAGGAAAACTGAGAGGATGAATATGCTAGCCAGATTGCCTGAAGTAACTGACTATGTATATCAAACCTCATGTAATGTACTTTAAATATATAAAATGCTTAAAATCCTCCTAATACTAATTTAGGACAAGCAAGATTAAAATCTCAGAATGCAAAAATTAAAGAAGTGTAAAATGCCAGAAGTGGTATGGTCAAAATGGCAGAAAAGCAAAGAAGGAATAATATTTGCATAATTGGAGTCCCCAAAGACTAAAACAACACATTTGTACAAAATTACTATTTATAATTATAATTGAAGAAATATTCCAGAAATAAGAGAAGGTTTGGATCTGAGTACAAAAAGGGACCACTGGAAGCCCG
Organism: Xerus rutilus; assembly: GCA_028644305.1. NCBI lineage: Eukaryota > Metazoa > Chordata > Mammalia > Rodentia > Sciuridae > Xerus > Xerus rutilus. Next base: position 129,354,073 of record CM053400.1, read on the forward strand.
GGAGAAATTATCTAGATTGATCAACCATGAGAAATACACTGAATAAAACTATTAAATTTCAAAGATAAAGAAAAAAACTCTCAAGGGTTCTTTCAGTAAGATCAAATGAATTACCAGAAAAAGAAGAATTATATTAGCTGCATAATTTCAAAACCATACTACAAAGCCTTTCTCTCCTTTTCTGAGTGTTTTATTTGTCTTGGAAAATTTCCAAGAATACTTGCAGATAAGCTGAGGAGTCAATGAATATGAATTATGAAACTGAATGATGTCTAAAGTTTTCTGATGAAAGTAAACATAAATGAAGTGTAATGGCAATATAGGGAGCTCTCTCTCAGAAAGGTGGAAGCTCTAATAATGAAGGCCCTGTACCAAAGGACATGAAACTGGCATTTGCACAATTTGACTTGCTCTCTTTTCTCCATTTCTCCCAGTTCTCTCACAAGTCCTTGGCTCCCAGTGTGCAGAAACTGCCCCCACCCAGCTCTTAAGCCTCAATGAGTCAATTTTTCAACACTTCTTTGTTATTTCATATCCATGAACATTTTGTTGCAGATTCTGACCATGGTAACTATGATGAATTAAAAATGATTTCTGAGTTACAAAAATGGAAAACTTTTAGAATTGTTTCTGGTTCATTTAAGGTTTAACTTAAATATTTATATAGTGATTTCTTAAGTAAATTGTATTTTGTAGTCATTATTACTGAATCAGAGAAACATTTCTAATCTGGGAAGGAAGTTGTTTTAACAATTGGAAGAGAAATTTTTCACTGAAGTGCAGAGGATTGTTTTTCTTTCTTTGGGTCTTTGTTTGTTTGTTTGTTTTGTTTTTTTGTAATTACTTGGAGAATTTTCCAAGGCAAAAATAAATAGATTTTAATCTAGTATAATGTTCTTTTAGATAAAGATTTCTGGATTTTAGTACTTCTTAATCTTAATCCATTTTTAATTTTTTTCTTAAGAAAAATTTTCTCAGAACATTAGACACATTAGTTATAAAAGGAAGTATGTAAAACATTATATATTTAACTCATATTTTTGACAGACAATAAAATATATAATTTTAAATTTCTTTCCTTCCTTTTTTCCTTCTTTCCTTCCTTCCTTCCTTCCTTCCTTCCTTCCTTCCTTCCTTCCTTCCTTCCTTCCTCACTTCCTCACTTCCTCTCTTCAATTCCTGCTTCTTTTCCTCCTTGTTTTTTCTTCTTCCTTCTTGAATAAAAGAGTCCAAGATATATCCTATAGAGTTATGGAAGATAGGCATTCCCAATGATGGAGGGAGGGACCCAGTGCAGATTGCTGATACTCAAGCAACTTGAATTGTGTGTCCACTCAGAAATGGCCCTGCTGGAGCTGCTGAGTGTGGGTTATCAAAGACGGTGAGGAAGAAGAGCCACCTGCTTTAGGCATGGATTCAAGTCATCCAGCAAATCACTTAAGAGCTGGGGAGGAATGAAGAAGTCAGCCAAGATAGGTAATGGTGACACTGACAGATCATTCACATGCAGAGCATATGTGGCAAATAAAAAATATTGAAAATAATTGAAATAAGAATCTTTTAAGCTCAAAGTCCAGGAGAGCACAGAGTGATCCTCTCCCTGTAGGACCATTCAGAGGCCCTCATGCTGCAATGGCATCCACATGTTTACTATTGAAAACAATATCAAGTATGTAAAAGGAGAAAACAAAAACGAAATCTGTGGATTTGATTTGAAGTATTAGTGTGAACTTGTGCTATTTCATATTATAGATAAAAGTGAATTATATACACATAATCTATATAACCTTCTATACACAATACTAAGAATCACAGATTAATGTTAATATCTGTAGTGTATATGTGTGTACATATGCATCAGTGTATCTCCAGCCATATAAACATAGATACATACATGTATATCATGACATACATGTATGGGAGCAGTTACATTGTCATGTTAATGGGTGCTACTAGCAACCAGTATTTATTCCTAAATACCACTCTTAAAGAACCAAGGCTCATTCAAAAATGTCTGATTCTATCTAGAGCATGGAATGAATAAGAATATTCTGTGACATCCTGTTTTCACAGAAAGTAAGGCAGTCTTTTTCCTTTTTCACATTCAGTTATGTTTTATTGGTTCTTTTTAGTTATACATAGCATCAGGATTCATTTTGACATAATAGTAAAAGTATGGAATATAATTTGTTCTAATTAAGTCCCCAGGACTTCCTCTTAACCTTGCCTCCTTCTTCTCCCTGTTCCTTTCCCTATACTCTACTGATCTTTCTGCTTTTGAGTTATAGTTATATTTTTTTTCAATTACTGTCTTGTAGATGTGCATAATGGTGAGATTCACTGTGGTACATTCATATATGTACATAGAGAAATTAGGTCAGATTCATTCCACTCTTTGCTTATCCTATCCCTCCTTCTTCATTCCCTTTTGTCTACTCCACTGGTCTTTCTTCAATTTTTTACCCACCCCCCTTATTTTGAATTAGCTTCCACTTATCAGAGAAAACATTTGACTTTTGATTTTTGGGGATTGGCTTATTTCACTTAGTATGACAGTCTTCAGTTCCATCCATTTATCATAAAGTGCCATATCATTCTTCTTTATGTCTGAGTAATACTCCATTGTGTGTGTATGTGTATGTAGGTTGATATAAACAGTGACATGGGTTCATCACTGTAGTATGCTGATTTTCGAACTTTTAGGTATATACTGAGGCATGGAATAGCTGGGTCACATGGTGGTTCCATTCTTAGTTTTTTTGAAGTCTCCATTCTGTTTTACAGAGTGTTTGCACTAATTTGCAATCCAGCCAATAATGTATGAATATTCCTTTTTTTTCCCCACAACCTTGCCAACATTTATTATTTTTATTATTATTTTTATTTTTGATAATTGCCATTCTTACTAGAGGGAGATGGAATCTCAATGTAGTTTCAATTTGTATTCGTCTAATTGCTAGAGATGTTGAACATTTTTGCATGTATTTTTGACTGTATTTCTTCTTTTGAGAAGTGCCTGTTTAGTTCCTTTGCCTACTTATTGATTAAGTTATTTTTTTTTTAATGTTAAGTTTTCCAAGTTCATCGTATATTCTGGATGTTAATGCCCCATCTAAGAAGCCGGTGGGAAATATTTTCTCCTATTCTATAGGCTCTCTTTTCATGCTCTTATTTCTTGAAAAAGCTTGTAAGTTTGATGCCATCCTTATTATTTTTGATTTTAATTTTGAGATTAGAAGTCTTGTTAAGGAAGTTGGTTCCTGAGCCAACATGTTGGCATGTTGGGCCTGTATTTTCTTCCCAGCAGTTGCAGGGTTTCTGGTCTTATTCCTAGGTTATTGATCCATTTTGAATTGATTTGTGCAGAGAAGGAACTTCTTATAGAATGAGGGATATGTCAAGAGAATCGAGAAGTTATGTTGAAAAGGCTCCTTTGAATCAAATGTAGGCAATTTGAACATTAAAAAAATAGTAAGAAATTATAACACTGTCAATGAAATAGGAATGTATGAGTTCATATGAAAATAATTAAATAAATACATAAATTAATAGAAGAAATGCCATTTCTTTACAATATCCCTTTCTTCATCCTCTCTCTGGCCAATTACCCAATGTAAAAGGATAGTCAAAACAGAAAATCCTCATTTCACAGTGGATTAACAAATTATTGGATGAAAAATACATAAGAAATTAAAACAGACATGGTCTGAATTCCTCCCCACAAATACAATAAAGAGGGAAAATAATAATTTTAAAGTACAGAAACCTGGCAAATATATTATTATCCAAGTGATAAATTAATATCACCAGTGATGGAATAATCAAAATTGAGTACTACTTGACTACCTGAGAATGTCTAGGACACAGTATCACTTGAGTCAATTTGCAACCAAAAAATGTACAACCTAAATCTTATCTATGTTCTAATGAGAACATATCAAATAACTCCTGTTGAAAACAATTCTAGAGGTTTGTAATCTTCTCACATCAAAATCATGAAAGTCAAAGGAAACTGTTTCAGATTGAAAGAGATGAAAAGAAACATGCCAACTAAATGGAACAAGTAATCCTAGGCAACTGAATTCTATGACATTACTGAACTTAAATGTGCTGTGTAGGTTAGAGGTAGAGTGTATCAGTATTGGTTGTACTGTGGTCAGGTAAGAGAATGTCCTTGTCAGCAGGAATTACATAGTGATGTACTGAGAACCTTGAGACATTATACTAGTAATTTACTCTCACACATTCAAGAAATTAAAAGGGTTTTGAGGTACTACACTTGTGGAAGCTCAGTTATTTTTAAAACCAATTAAAAGCAATGATTGTTTGTATAGGAAAAAAAATTGGTTAAAAACAAAAGCTAAATTTTTAACTAAATGTTAAGGTAGAAAGATTCTTCATAACTGTTTTTATTTTTTAATAATCAATTTAAAACAATTTTATCTCAAGAGAATAAGTGTTGATTGACGAACAGAATAGTATCAATGAACAAATTTATAAAAATCATATGTAACACATTTTGAAAATGAAAAAGTAAATTACATTGCAAAATCGCATTCAATGAGAGGAATTTTTCTATTAACTGTGTTCATTTATGAGGGAAATATACATTTTATGGCATAAAATCTATGAGAAACCACCCCTTAAATAATAAATAGTTCAAGCCTTATCAAAATCAACAACTAAATATATTTTCAGACAGTTTTTACAAGAGGTTTCTATCTACAGTTCTAATATAACTCTTATTCTTGTTTGTATTTTCAAATAGTTTGTGTTATATATATATATTTTTTAATGTCATTTGGCTCTCTAAGTAGAACAATTGAGAAGTTGGATTTTAAAAAGCAAATACATCCTGGGCTGGGGCTGTAGCTCAGTGGTAGAGCGCTTGCCTAACATGCATGAGTCACTAGGTTCGATCCTCAGCACCGCATAAAAATAAATAAATAAAATAAAGATATTGCATCCATCTACAACAAAAAAAAATTTTTTAAAAATCAAATATATCCTTAGATTAACGGTGTTAGTTTAATTATTTGAAGTTGAGTTTTAGCTGCAAAAATAATCCATTATGCTCTTAGTAATAGAATGGGAATTGCCAAGAATAAAACCATTACACAATTGTGACTGACACTCCTTTTCATTCCTTTGGATCCTCATGAATTTTGAGTTAATGCTTGCTTCCCACCTGCAATTATTTCCTCATATAGAAATAATTGCTGACATAGGTAGAGACAGAATCTAACTAATTCTCAGACTTCCAATTACAGATCTTAAATAATCATTTTAAATGTTAACTTAAAAACATTGAACTCAGTCAATGAAGTTTCAAATGGGTGGTTTTGGAGATAGTGATAAATAGGGCTTATTCAGGGCAAACCATTTTCATGTATTTTACTTTTTAGAAAAATTATTTTTGCTTGTTGCTTGATGATAACTTCTTGGACTCAGGTTTTATTGTTTATCTCCTCTCTTGCAGAACCTACTCTTCAACCTACCAGTTGAGTCAAAGGGATTTTTGAATCCTATTGTTCGTCGATGCCCATAGTTCACCTGCTGAACAATCCATTTAGCCATCATCTCGCTTGCAGTACTGTGAAAGGAGACGTGTTTCTTTAAAGTACTTTTAGGTAAATTCCCCCAGGGGCTGGGAAGGATCTTCCTTACAATGGAAGAATTTCTGACAACTGATAGAGCAATTGTTGATAAAGTATAGTAGGACCACCCAAAGGAGTTAATGAGCTAAAGATGCCCTATTCTATTGATTTTCCCAGTGGTATAAATCAGATTGGATGTTAATGTCCAGATTGGTCTTTAGCCTTAAAATTTTAATTTCACTGAGATTCTTCAAGGGTTCCTATTCTTGGCTCTAAGAGAGGAATGAAAGTTCTCACCTATTCCCCCTGCTTACACTTCTTGGTCCCTAAGTCTAATGGCTGGTCAACATTGCAAAGAGACTGGGGAGCAAAGACTTTATTCTAAATAGCCTGGTGCCCAGGTAATAATTCTATCAACTTAAAAGAATCAAAAAAATGATTTGGGGGACAAATAATATCCCAAAATAGTGTTTTCTAAGGTAGGATGCAAGTAGTAATTATTCTAACAAAATGCTTCTGATTTATTTTCCTCAGTTTTTTGCTCTTTGTAATGAGAAATCCTTAGGTTGATCAGATAGTTGACATATGGAAGTTTATAAAAATGTCATATTTTGTTTTAATGACAAAGTGGATTTGTATTTTAGTAAATATTTGGGTATGATGGGGTAGAAAAACGTTAGGCATATCACGTGATAATAGACTGAGTCATACTTTCAGTTAGTGTCACAATAAAGAGATGCTTTCCAATCTCCAGAGCAGCTTGCCATTAAAGGAACAGAGTATGGTCACAGTGTCAATGCTGCAAGGTTTGGGACATGCTATCAAACTAGACGAAGGTGACTTACCTATTAATGCATCTATGAGCATCTCTTTCCCTTCTGCTGTTATTCTGAACAGCATGCAACCAGAAAGATGAAACACTTAGGATGAGGCTCCGTCCAGGAACACCCTCCCAAGCTCCACCTAACTTCTCCCTCAACCCCTTCCATCTCTGTTAAGGAGTGATAAGAGAAAATAAAGATAATTAAAATTTTTTTTTCTATTTAGATTAAATATATTTGAAATGTGTTTTTTTACCCTTTAAAACACAATTGAAACCTATAGTAACTTGAGGCACATCCACAGCGTATGCATGCTATATTAAGAAATAAATAAATAAATAAACCTTCAGCCAGCTCTGAAATAACAGGGAATATAAACCATTCGAAATCTCAAAATATCTCTAGAGTTGGTCATTTAATAATCTATATATTTAAAAATGGCAACAAGGCACTGCTTTTTCTCTTAGGGAGATTATGATAGTTTGGAAACCAGAAATGTTAAATGACAAGATAAGAACAATGCAAGGATAATAAGAAGACTGAGTGTAAGTTCTTAGTAGGAGACACAACATGATTTCTGACTTCAAAAGAGAGAATACAGTCCTTACACAATGTAATGAGTGGAAAAGATTTCTGTGAGCAGCTTCTGGCTCCGCTCTGTGTATCTGATTCAAAAACAACTAAGATCCCTTCTTTGGGACTACTCCATTTTCCTGGTTCCATTGAAGACAACTTTTTATAAATGGTTTCTTGACCATGTAGCTTAAAGTCAGCAAACTCCTGCCTGCCACCTGTTTTCTTTCTTTCTTTTCTTTTATCTTTTTTTCTTTTTTTTTTGGTACAGGAATTGAACTCAGGGGCACTTAACCACTGAGCCATGTCCTCAGCCCTATTTTGTATTTTATTTAGAGACAGGGTCTCACTGAGCTGCTTGGCACCTCGCCGTTGCTGAGACTGGCTTTGGACTCCTGTTCCTCCTCTCAGCCTTCCAAAGTGCTGCGATTACAGGCATGCACCACTGTGCACAGCCTGCAATCTGTTTTTGTACACTAATGAGTTAAAATGGATTTTATAGATTGTAGTAGTTCACTAGGACCACCAAAACAAAACACCACAGAACCAAATGGCCTAAATAGAAGAAATCTGTTTTCTCATAGTTTTGGAGGCTAGAAGTTCAAATGCAAGGTGCCATCAGGGCCAGTTTCTGATGAGGCTGCTCTTCCTGCCTTGTAGATGGACTCCTTGCTGTATGGTAACATGAATTTTCCTCTTGCGTGGCCAATAGAGAGAGAACTCTGCTCTCCACTCCTCTTCTACCAGGGACACCAGCCCTACTGAATCAGATCCTGCCCTCAGGACATCCTATAGCATTTGTTTTCTCCAGACACCTTCACTTTAGAATCAACATGTGAATTGGGGGCAGACTCCATTCAGTCCATAACACACATGAACATTTGCAATTAGCTGGATGATAGGGAACACTGACTTTGAACCCTGATTAAGTAAACTGTTATCCCGAGACATAATTCTATTCTTTTCACTGGTCAGCTATTTAAACAAAAATAAATTTAGAAAAAGGAAGAAACTATTCAAATCTTTTCATATTTTGAATATTATCAATAAAAATTTTGTAGAATTTTTCTCTGTTAAGTTGACTGACTCCTTTCTAGCATTTGTCTAAATTCCAGACATCTGTGCAGAAAAACAGTTGATGCTTTGGGCCTCTAAGCTTTTTGCTAGAATGTCCTATTTTACTTTAGCTTTCTTTCCAAAGGGATCTGTCTCTTCCTATAATCTTATTTTATAGACTCTCCTGAACAGTTTTGACAAGCATGGCATTAGCTTGTTTAAAGCTTTATTTTTTTTCTTTATTTCTTTCTTAGGATTATACAGGCGTTACTGAAAAAAAAAATCCACAGGCTCACTTTAGACAGGGAATTTTCTCATAGTAGCTCAAGGGGCCCTCAGATTCCTAAGTGCCTTCTGTACTAGGAATGTTTAATCCAGATCTGGGTACCAGGCACATGGGGAGGAACTAGAGAAGACTATTGCTTTTCATTGCATTCACTTGAGTTTTTCCAGACTATTGTAGATTTGCCTTAATAGAGGTCATAGTCACAGCTTTGGTATAAAGATTCAATGTGCTAGTAAGTGTTTTGCTTTCAAAAGTATATACATAAACTCCTGCACAGGAGGGGATCCTGATTCAGTGGAGTAGTGTATTTTTGCCTTCCTAAATATACCTGAGCAATACTAATGGCAAAATAAAAATAATTACTAAAATTTACTGAGCATTTTCTACACAGCAGAAATTGTCTTAACAGCATGTTTGTAATGTCAGTGCTAATATGATCTTCACTGTATCAATGAGAAAAGTAAGCCTTTGAAAAATATTTAAGTTGTCCAAAGTCACGTTCAGTTACTCATTGGGAGAATTGTGTTTCAAACAGTGTATTTTGACACAACATCTGTGTTTCCATCACTTTCCTTGGTTGCTTCCATATGCACTTTTCCTAAGAGAGCTATTCCAAGAAAACACTAGAGCAAGAAGCTTACTATTTCTCTATGCAGTAATTTCTCTATTGCATCATTGTTGCAAATGAAAATCACTACATAAAATTTCCGAAGCACCTCAAAGCTGAGCATCATAGCAAACAGATGATTCTTGCATTATGTGTATTCAAACTAAGTTTAAACATACTAAAGGAGGCAACAATGCTACCTTTATACAGGATCCAAACATTCATTTTCTTACATGGCAAAAATATCAATAGGCTGCCTAGTCAGGACGGGTTCAGGTTGTCAGTCAGACATACCATTTACTAACAATGTGCAATGTTTTAGATTTTTTGCTATGACCAAAAGACCTGACAAGAAGAGTAAAAGTTTATTTGGGGGCTCACAGTTTCAGAGGTCTCAATACATAGACGACTGGCTCTATTCCTCAGGGCCCGAATGAGGCAGAACATCATGGCAGAAGAGTATGGTGAAGAAAAATGGCTCAGGATATGATGATCAGAAAGCAGAGAGAGACTAAGCTCAGCTCAGAAAGTGTAAACCTGAAGGCATGCCCCCAATGACCCTCTTCCTCCAGCCACACCCTACTTGCCAATGGTCACCACTCAGTTAATCCCTATCAGGCAATTAACACATTGGGTTAAGGCTCTCAAAACCCAATGATTTTACCTCTAAGTCATCTTGCATTGTCTCACCATTGGTGGGACACCTAACATCTAAACCATAACAGTGTAAGAATATTATTAGTTGTGGCTTATGATGGATTTTCTCTCAGAAATCCATTGTCTCACCCTTAAATTTAATTTCCATTATGTTCCCTGTACAGTCTCAAATATCATTGATAAAGAAATTCAACTACTTTTGACCAGAAAACATCTCACACCAGTTGTAACTATATTGAAAAATAATATATGAAGGGAGGGGTTTGCTTTAAATCCTTCCATCTGCAGCATGATTTCAGCAGATGCCCACCCAACACAGCCTGTTCCATAATCAGAAAGAAAGATGTTTTAATGCTGTTTGAATTACTATTCCTGGACCCTTAAAAAGAAGTGAAAAAGACAAGCAATGATTACTGTCTCTATGCATAGTGATTCTAATTGTTTGGAAGCATAGTAATGTTGTTAATTGTCATGTAGATCCCCCTGGCTTAGAAACAAGTGACTATTCTGCCACTTAACTAGGTAAGTAAGCTCATATATTTAATTTTGCTTTCTTTCAAAATGCCACTACAATGATAATAAAGGTATTGTAAAGGCATTCCCTCAAAAGAACAAATAAAGGAAAAGCAGAAGCTTGAAAACTAAGTTGGTAACTCCTAAGCAGACCTTAAAAATGTGCCAGACATTCAACCATCAGAAAGAAGATTGGAATTTTCTTTGGGAAATTTAACTAGACCAAAAGGGGGGGAAAAAAAGTCACCTATATCTAGGATGTTATGAGGCTTCAGTTAGATAATTCATTTATTTGTAGTAAGTTCTATAAATATATACATGCTTTAAAAATGTCCTCTTAAATATGAGTACATAATTAAGTAATGATAAAAAACTTGGAAGAAACAGAAAATATGCAAGAAATAAAAAGCAAACTATTTTTTTAAGCCTTATGTCAAGATTTAACAGGAAAAAAATGCATCCACAACAAACAACGATGCTCATTTTTAAAAAAGTAAAACCTACAGTGGGAAAAAAGGGCTCCTAAGAGCAAAAAAGAGCAATTTTAAGGAAATATATAAATATATTTTATATATATAATAGATGAAATTAAAAAAATGAATAGAAATAGAATTTTTTTGAAATTAAAAAACCAATCCTGAATTTCCAACTTCTAACTAATTGAAGTCACAGAAAGAAAGAAATGTGGAAAATTGTAGTAAGGAATATATTTAAAAAACTCACAAAAAAGCCTCAGCACAGAAACATAATTTTCAGAAAATAAGAGGTTACTAAGCAAAATGTGTAAAAAGCTACAACCAAAGCACATCAATGTAAAACCCAGAATGCTGCACAGAGTAGAAAACCCTGTAAGTTTCCAGAAAGGAAAAGCAACTTTTCATATAAATGGTTAAGTATCAGAATGGTATCAGGATTCTTACCAGCAACATTAAAAAGTAGAGAATAATTTTCATTCATAAAAATGATGTTATATTCAACCTAAAATTCTGTACTAAGCCAGGCTATTAATCTGGTATGAAAGTACAATAAATGTATTTTGAGGCAGGAAGAGCTCACATATTTGCCTCACTCAGACTTTTTTCCAGGAAGAAAATCCATTGAAATGACAAAACAGACCATGGGATCTAGAAATAGGAAGTACAATTAAAGGATGAGAGGAAAAAACAAAATCAATTCATTAATAAGTTCATTAAATAACAAAAAAGAAACCAATTATTAATACCAGGGAAAATAAAACAGAGAAAAGGAAAAATAATTGCAATATAATTTATGACTTAGTTCTGAAGTACATTTTATGATCATAATAATGTAATTACTAGATATTAATTTTACCAAAATTTTGATACGACTCTATTGGGAGGATATTAGAAAAGATACGTGACACTGTTTAAATGAGTAATATTTCATAATTTTCCTTACATGGGTTTTTTTAAGAAAAAAAAATAGGAAGTCAAAAGACTTGAAGGAAAAATTCAAACTGAAATTTACGTATGCATATAATAGCCATAAATGACACTATTTAAAATTTTGAGAGAAAAGTGTTATCAAGATGAATAACTATTGTCAATCTATAAAATATGATGTTTCCTAAGAATCATTGTATAGTTCCATTTCTTACTATATTCATCGACATGCTATGAAGAGGTGTCAAGATCATGGTGTTAAGGGTCCAATCTACTCTGGGAAAAGAAGCTGACAGGAAGGAAGAAAACTTTCCATAGTAATCAAACATTATAATTAGCTTTTTCTGCATAAAATTAACTTTGGTTAACAAAATACTTAAGAATAAATCTATTTCTATAATTCTATTCAGTATAGATGTTTTTTATTAGCTCCAAAATTCACTTGGGATGGGAATTGAAGGGCCTGTTTTCAAGCAGAATGTCAGTGTGGGCCAATGAGTATTAAATGGCATGTTTGCCCATGTGAGACAGGTATTTAAATCCAACCAGTAAGTTTAAATATACCTGGTGGATTTTGTGTTTCAAGTCCCTTAGATCCAGCTGGTGAATTTAGTGGTTCAAAAAGTTGTATCAAATAAAGAATATTTTTAAAGTACTTCTTAAAAGACAGTGACAACTTTAAGAACTTTCTCAATAGAGAAAAATAAAGAATGGAAAACATCAGAAATTCAGAAGAGTGGGATATAAATATAATAGCAAAAACAGCCAAAAACACTGCTATAGAAGATTAGCCAAATTCTGCCTTGTGAAACTCTGTCTCTGAAAAAGTAAACTCATACCAACAGGCTGATCCAGGAAACTCTTAGAGCATACTTTAAACAGGAGAGTACACACTCTGGAAATGTGAAAAACTTCAATGTCACTTTCAAAACAGAATTTCTCTAAGAGATTTTGGAGTTTCTGATTTAAATTCCTGGCACAAGATGAATATGTGTTTCCTGAGATTGATACTTATTGTGATGTTTAGATTCAATTCTGAATATTATTTAATTGTGTATTTTGTCATAAGGAAAAGAAAAGAAGTAAAGAGAAAATAAGAGAACAAAGAAAGGAAGGAAAGATGGTAGAGGAAGAAACAGAATGGAGGAAAAAGGAGGAAGTATGAAAAAGGAGGAGGCAGAGAATGAGGGAGCTGGTAATGCACCTTCAGATGAGCCAAAGAAACCAGGAATGCTGAATATCCCAGACCTTTCCCAAGCACCCATGCTGTGTCCCACTTGCCCGAATAAAGAATTTCAGTGAAATTGTATAATAGGGATGTAGCCAGGTGTCAGAGGTTACATTCCAGAAAAGATTAGTGTGGCCTTCCCTCTTCAATTCATCATTTATAACTCAGAGAAGGGCCAAAACAAATAACATGAAGCAAACCCCTCAAAGGATAAGTAGGCCTATTGCTAAGAGAGAAAGTGAATACTGAGCCGAGACAGTAAAATGAAGACACCATTCCTGGTGTCAGTTATTGGTTCCGACAAGCAAAATTGACCAACAAGTATGATTTTAGAGAATTCCTGCAGGATTTTATTGTTCCTGATTTTAAAAGGAGTGAGAAGTCTATATTGGCTCCAATCCTGAAGCCATTTCAGGTTCTTCCTGCAGACAGGAATTGTGGTGCTCATTTTGTGCAAGTCATGATTGCAGAAATATCATAAGAGGATAAACTCCTATCGTGGACAGCACCTGGGAGAGCACAGTGGTTGACAGGAAAGTCAGACCAGTTCCAAGGAATGAGTTTTTATTTGCCTGGTCCAGTGAGATATGGTGTATGTTATGGATTGTTAACCAGTGCAAATTAGTTCTCCATTTTCTTTTTTCTAAAAAATGAAAAGTTGCTTGTTCTTTTAATTTTAACTTCATCATTATTTTATTTCAGGCACTGCAAGTATGTTAAAAGTGGTTCTGTTACCTTTTATTAAACGGGTTTGTAGAGTTGCAGACATGTATGGTAGTTGAGATTAGAAATCAATAAGAAAGCCTGAGCTTCGAGCTAGAAGAAAGTTAGGAGAAATTATTCTATTACTGAACTTTTTCTTTGTCAATTAAATCTGGATTTTTGCATAAGGCATCAATCTGCCTAGCTAGAAAGCTACTCTTTCAGGCTTTCTTATGGCCCATGTATTACAATTTTGGTTAATAAAGGTAAGTTGAAATTTGATAGCTATTTTCATGAAAATTTTTTTCTCTAATATTGATTTTACCTTCCCACATTTTGGTTATTCTTCCTAACAGTATTGCTGTTGTAAGGCTACAGTTGCAAAAGCTGATTTATATATTCAATAAATTCTGTTTAAAAACACATGCAGGGCTGGGTTTATGGCTCAGTGGTAGAGCGCTTGCCTAGCACGTGTGACGCAGTGGGTTCAATCCTCAGCACCACATAGAAATGAGTAAATAAATAAAGGTATTGTGTCCATCTACAACTAAAAAAATATTTAAATAAAAAACACATGTAAATCACACAAGTTAAAGATGAAGGGAGCAGAGAACACTGATGACACTATGACGACCCTATATCAGCACTGCATTGTCTAACTTCGAATTCTTGACTGCATGAGAAAAAGAACCCCAAATCCACTGTTTTGTTGACTCAAGACCTTACTGGAATTGTGAAAAAGGGAAAACAGTGGGTTTTATTACACTTAGTGGAGAAACTGCCCAATGCCTGTGCACCCAAGGTATATGTAGTAATGTCCAGATTTTTCTGAAGCACCAAGAGTTCACTGTGAAGAATGCATGTGTTCGTCCCTCCCATCTCTCTCTTCTTCTTTGAAAACTAATCCCTCCTTTTAAGAACATTTATTTCTACTTCCCACCATCACATATCTTATTTAAAGATGTTTGGAATAGAAGTCACCATTTCTTAAATAATTTGTTTCCATACCCATGATGATTTGTAGAGTCATAAACCCTTGAAGCACATGGCTATGTTCAGAATGCCTCCAACCTCTAGCCTCCATAGTCAGCTCAAGAGTGAGCAAACAAGGCCAGCTAAGCAGTGACACTCCTCCCTGGGAAATTTCTAATTGGAGTTGAGAAAAGGAAGAATTCCTTCCTCTCTTACTGGAAGTTTAAGGAGATGAATTTGGAGCTTCTATTACCCCATGCAGAGGGAAATTGAACTTAGAGAACCAACTACAGGAACCAAGGATGAGATAAAGAGAATCCTGACTGCCTGGGATGAGTCCAGGGACACATTTCTCCCTGCCCTTACTGTGGGTTTGTTAGATCAAGTTAGATATATTTCATATGCTTTCCAAAAACTTGACTCTATAAGCTAAAAATATGAAGGACTTTCCTCCTATCTTAAGACTTAGAGTAGTTTCCAATTTGTGGTATTTACATAGTAATGATATTAATGTTAATAACATGGCTCTTACTGACTCACTCGTTACCCTTTGACAGAAATGTGTAAAGTTTAATCATTATTTAAATATGCCCTGTGATTGAAATCATAGCCAACAAGTTCACAGGTTCAAATTCATTAGCAAACCCAGGTGGAGTTGTGATTAATTGTATTTTCTGAAAGATCACAACACATAGGCAGTAGCTGTAATGACTGAAAATTAATGTTTTTCCTTCTCTCATTTGGAATTCTATTTAATATTTCATTGTGTCGAATAGCCACTTTACTTATATTAAGCAAAAACAGTTAAATCATCCAGAATGATTTATACCTGACAATATTTCTTATTTAAATAAAAGTTAAGAATGTAGTTCTCAAGAAAGATTTCACTTTCTGTTGTTGTTATAAATCAGTGTTTCTTAAACATCAGCGATAACAACAATAAAATAACTTTGAAGAGAAAACATCTTTGGATACCCAGGGCAGGCTAAAAAAATTGTGTTTATATGATGGTGTAAGTAACATAATCAATGATGTATCAGGGGATGCATGAGTTTTGTACCATAATGCAATTAAATTCTACAAAACTACAGTATAACATTCAGAGTTATTGTATTCTTATGTATTATTATGTAATAGATAATGTTCTCTTTTATCAAACTAGGTAATTATCAAGAATTGAAATACAGTAGTTGACTATTAAAGCTTCTGTTGGTTTGTTCTAGATGTCATGCTGCATGCAAGCTTGACTGGTTCAGTTTATCCATCACTGTTACCTACCTGGACCATAAAATCTTTATCCATACAGTATATAAGATCATTTTAATTGCATTTAGCACAAAACCTTATTACACTGTATGCACATATCTACTTTCTCATCATTAGTCTAGTAATACACAGAGTGCAAAGAGTGCAAAAGGCTATAGACATATTAAGAAACTAGGTTGTTCCTTAAAAGTATAATCAATTAGGAATTGTACCTAATTTTTTTCTTTTTAATTGTAAAGAAAGTTCACAAAGGTGCAAACATAGTCTTGACAAACTTATTGTCACTTTAATTTTAAAAAAACCTAAATTATTAAATATAAAATATTTGAGGCAGATGATTTCTGTACCTAAATTCTAAGCAGAGAGGAAAACAGTGCCAAAACTGAATGGGTCGGGCTGGGCACAGTGGCACATACCTGTAATCCCAGTAGCTCAGAGAGAAGGAGGCAGGAGGATCACCACGTTCAAAGCCTTGGTAACAGTGTGGTGCTAAGCAACTCAGTAAGACTGGGTCTCCAAATAAAATGAAAAAAAAAAAAAAAATAGGGCTGGGTATGTGGCTCAGCGATCGAGTGCCCCTGAGTTCAATACCCAGTATGCCGCTACCCAGAAGCATGGGTCATGTAATGATAGTGAATATATTTAACATGGCAAGTGTTGTTATTAGATTATCAGCAGTGTGACAACAAACAAACTCTCTTTCTGGCCATAATGGTGTTATTGGCGCTGAGATTAATTTCTATATAGAAGCAAAATAAATAAAGAAAAGAAAAATAATGAAAACAAAGTAATTGTCCTATAATTGTTCCAAATATGTGGCTGGAGAAACATTCTGCATTGCACTACATGAAGCCAGGTCATTTACATTGTTATGGCAGTCTTACCAATCTTATTTATTTATTTACTTATTTATTTAGGTACTGTGGATGTAACCAAGGGTGTTTTTAATCAGTTGAGCTACATTCCCAGCCCTTTTTATTTTTTATTTTGAAACAAAGTCTCACTAAGTTGCTGAGACTGGCCTCAAACTTGCAATTCTCCTGCCTTGGTCTCCCGAGTTGCTGGGATTACTGGCATATCCAGCCAATCTTATCAGTCTAGAGAGGAAATAAAAACAAATTCTGGGGATGTACAACACTTGACTTCAAGACTTAAACTATAAAGCTGCTTCAATCATATGTATGATATCATTGGTATAAGACAATAGGTAATTGGAAAAAAAGACCAAGCTTAGAAATGGACTAAAAATTTTGCATTTAATTAATTTTTAAAGAAAAATGCCTTAATGTTTGAAGAATACTTTCTTTGTATAGAATTTTTGATCAACACCTCTTATTTCAGCACACTAACAAAGGTTGCTCCACTATCTCTCAGAATTTTTTTTTTTTTTTTTTGGTACTGGAGATTGAACTCAGGGGTGCTGGACCACTGAGCCACATCCCCAGCCCTATTTTGTGTTTTATGTAGAGACAGGGTCTCACTGAGTCACTTAGTGCCTCGCCATTGCTAAGGCTGGCTTTGAACTCGTGATTCTCCTGTCTCAGCCTCCCTGAATTCTGGGATTATAGGCTTGCGCCACTGAACCTGGCTTCTCTCAGAATTTTTGATGAGAACGTTGGTGGTATTCAATTAATGTTTCTTCTATGTAATTTGTGTGTTATTCTTCTCTGTTTTCAAGATTTTCAGCAGATTGACAATAATGTCCCTACGCATCGCTCTCTGTTTTTATTGTATTGGGGTTTACCAAACTTGTTAAAGCTGTAAATGTATGTCTTTCATTAACTTTGGAAGCTTTCAGATATTTTTGTACTGCTGTCAAAATTATTTTTGAAATTTTTTTCTTCCCTACTCTCTCAACCTCTTTCTCTGGTACTTTAGGTACTCGTATAATTTATTTTTTGAAATACTCTCTCAGGCCTTGAGGATCTGTTGATTTTGTTCAATCTCTTTTCCTCTCTGTTCTTCAGATTGTATTATTTTAATTTGCTATCTTCATTATCTTTTTCCTCTATCCAGTGAATTTCTTTTTAGAAATCATGTTTTAAGTTAAATGTAATATTTGGTCATTTTTATATTTTATAGATCTTTGTTAAGACTATCTTTTCATTCATATTGATCACATTTACATTTATTTCACTAAGTAGAGTTTAAATTGTTGTTTCAAAATGTTTATCTTATATAAATTTTAGCATTCTTCTTAGTTTGGGATTGAGACCTATTGATTGTCTTAAGGCTGGCTCTCATTTTCTTTACTCATTTTATGTTAAGTAATTTTGTCTTGTACTTCTGGATATTATGAATATTATTTGGACTATAGATTATATTTTAGGCTAAGAAGCATTAATATTTTCCTTTTATCAGGTAGCTGACTTGGTTAGATTAAAATCTGGGAAGCAACTCAGATGTCAGTTCACTTCTTCAAGGTTTATTCCAAAAGCTAATGGTTTTCCTCAAACAGAAATGGTTCTGGGGACAGCGTGAACTTTCAGTGAATTTGTGGTACAATTAGGTATCTCTGGGTATCTTTTCTGGTGCTTTCCTCTCAATTTTTAAAAACTGTGGTTGCCTGGGGACTCTGTGTTCTGATTTCAGAACAGTGGTGAAATTTTCTATGATAATTTGGGCAGCTTGAAGTTACAACTAAGGTCAAGATTGCATTTCTGTCAGTGTAAAGGAAAAGAAAGAGAAAGAAATTACTCTGCTGGATGCTTGTGTTGAGTTTTGACCCCTTTTCACAGATTGCTTGTTTTCATTCAGTCTCCAGAATCTTCATATTTTTTTCTCTGTGTTCATTGTCTAGATTTTATAGTTATTTATAAGAGAATCCATTTGATAGTTGCCCACCTATTCATTTCTAATGAAGAAAGGCCTAGGGAAAGTGCCATCTTTATAAATGTAACATATCAAAGATGGAAACTGCTAGAAAATTCTTATTACTTCTAGTTAGAAAGGGAGTAGCAAATGTATGGCTAACAATATATAATATATATAACAATATATATACCTGACTTCAAAACCTGAGAATATTTCCTGATTTCTTAATTTCAATGAAATATGAAGACTGATAATATATATACCACAACTACAAGAGGAAGGAAATTGTGCATTAACTCTATTAACCAGAAGACCATCCTTCCATTGCTCTGCCGCTCTCTGGGTCCCACTTGGCTTTCAATTTTGCTTGAGTCTTTCTTCTTCTCCCTGAGATCTACAGTTTGATATTTCTTGATAGTGCCAGTGACTTTCCAGCCAAAGATAACCTGCTTCTTGCCAGGCCTTATTCTGCTATCTCAGGCTATGTTCCAGAAAACCAAATTCTTTCTTCAACACCAGGAATATAGCTGACTATTCACTTCTCACATCCTCCTTCCTTTCTTCAAAACCACATGCTGGAGGAGGAGATACAAATACACAAATACAAGGTGGAATTAAACTAAAATTAAAATTCATTTAATTTTTTATTCAGAGGGGTTATCTGTCTAGCAGTTCCCATTTTATTTCTTTTGAAAAATAGTTTATATTATAGATCTAAAGGAATAAGCCATGGGAAATTTAATGGATATTGTCAGGCTTCCTGTTCTTTATTTATTTATTTATTTATTTATTTATTTATTTATTTATTTGCAAAGAGTGGTTTTCACTGAACATACTTCATCAGAAAGATGCCATTCTTTTAGGGGTATTTTAAAATAGATTCATGCCCTAATGTACAGTTAGATTTGATGTTCCAAGTTGCTGTCAGCTCTAAGGCACCATGATTTATTCTGCACCATTATCACACCACACTGGAGAGGGGCTATTGATTATATTTAGCTACCCATTTTAGAAATAAACTCTTTGGCTACATGACACTAGTCAGAGAATGATACCCTCCTCCCTACTATTTTAAAAATCACAAAATTGTAGGAGCTCAGGTGACTAATAAGGGACTGATTTATTGCTCTTACTACATAAAATGTTTGTCATTAACCTAACAGAGGCTCCACACAGAAAAATCATTCTGTAGGAGAAGCAGCCAAAATAAAAATTAGCCTTGCACTGAGAGAACTCATTATGGTTGACTTGGTGATATTAACGATATTGTCCTTCTTTTACAATATTGTAAGACCTAAATGTTTTAATGGTGCTCCTTTCCTTGCCTGGAAAGGAAATATTACATTGCTCTAAGCCCTTTGTAAATTTTAGGGCCATGCGTATAGAAATTTGATTCTCAAACTTCACTGAGTTGAAAGAGCCTCATTCCTTTGATCAGAAGCTGTGAAGCGAGAGCCACTCTGAGCCCCAGATCCTGTCTGCCAACCACTGGCCTTCAAGATAGTTCATGCTGCCAAGTGGACAGAGACTGACTATTTTCTGGTTCCCAGTTTCTGAGTCCTGCACTGTAGGTTAGACCAGCCCATAGAGTTGACTTTGTGTATACAGAACTCTGAAATGGCATAATCAACACATTTTTCTTCTTTCACATGGCAGCAGAAGAGAACACGCTCTATTAATTGATCTGCTGAAACTTTCGTCTATGGAGAAATAAATCTTTCAGCCCCAGAGTTGAGGACTGTAGTTTTCATAGGGCCAGGAGGATCTATTAGTTTGCTTTTCTGCATAAAGCCAAACCTTAATTTTCAGTACACCCATATATTCAGGAATCATTCTTACCTACCTACTATTTTAATAAATGCCACTTTTTCTAATATCAGATTCTCCTACTTTGCATGCGTAGGCTGCTTATTTCCAAAAAAGATCTCATTTAAATGAACAGTAAAAGTAGAACAAATTACAGATACAGAGGCAGGTGTTAGTCTGATTGCCTGTACCTCAACACACCTATCATAGCTTTAGCTAATTGGCATATGTGAATGTGCCTCAATCAAAGGGAAGAAAGCATTATATGAATGGCCTTGTTCTATTCTTTTGCCATCACCAAGAGAACACACAGCGAACCCTCTGGTCCATGGAGATGGGGCAGACTTGGGGGAGAGATACATGGCTCAAGTGAAAAGCTGCTTGATAAGGAATGAATTCCTCCTGTGTAAGTTGATCCTTAACTCTAACAGATTCATGAACAAGCTTAGCTAATATCACTGAAGAGATCCAGTTGACCTTCATGTAGCGACAGAGTAGTTAAGATTTATGAGAAAAACAATTTTTTCTTATGAGTTTGTAATATTTTATTACAGAGAATATCTTGTTGATATAGTACACTACTTTTGATCACAAATAATTATCACAAATTCACTTGTTTTTGATTTAACTAAGAGTAAGGAGTTAATGTTCTTCTCAAAAATTCAATGACCCTACTCTCTCATAATTCTCAACACATGATCATAAAGTAAAATATAAAATGTTTAATGCAAAGAAATTAATTTCTTTAGGAAATTGAAAAGGTCAAAAACTTCATTTGCTGGGAGTTATATGTTGTTAACCATATATAGAAAAATACTGAAAGCATTCAATGCAATATGGCTTATTAAAAATCCTAGAAAAACTTGGTTAAATTGTCAATAATGCACCATTATTACATTGATTAAAAATGAAAGTGAACTTTAAAAGATTATAGGTAAACTGTGTGTGGTGGTGTACACCTATAATACCAGCGATTTGGGTGGCTGAAGCAGGAGGATTACAAGTTCAAGACCAGCCTCAGCAACCTAAACAATTTAGCAAGACCCCGTCTCAAAATTTTAAAAAAGAAAAAATAAAAATAAACAAGGCCAGCAATGTTGCTCAGTGGTTAAGCACCACTAAATTCAATCTCCAGTATTAAAAAATACACACACACACACACACACATATACATATATATATCATAGTGATATTCACCTATGTGGAACACATAATTCCTAAGAATTCAACATGTGACTTTTCATATCAGCCTATGAAAGATCTGCCACAGCACCAGAACAGTTGCTTCTTTTAACTGATGGAAGACCCAAGAACATATGTTAATTTAGATATTTTTTAAAAAGTGCAAAACATTTTGGTATTGAATATTAAATGAATGCATTTTAAATTAAAGGAGAATTTCTTTTAAAAAAAGCATTTGTGGGGTTAGGGTTGTGGCTCAGTGGTAGAGCACTTGCTTTGCATATGTGAGGCCCTGGGTTCTATTCTCAGCACCATATATAAATAAATGAATAAAACAAAGATCCATCAAAAACTAATAAAATTTTTTTTTAAAAAAAGCATTTGTGAATTGTTCATTATACACTTGAAAGTAAACTTTTTATTCTGAGCTACTTCTACTTTAAAATTCTTGACCATTTTGTCAAGGATTTACTCATCTGTGCATCTTCCTTTAAAAGAATCTCTGTCTGAAGTTCAGTACTTGATTCTTAGCACCAGGGAAAGGCCATACTTGGATACAGTTGCTGTAATGAGTCTCCATGGAACAGGTAAGGAAGGCCAAGATTAGTGGATACTCTTTTTAGTGTGGAGCCAATTTTGCAGCTGTGTCAGAACAACTTGTTTTCAAAAGTTCTGTTTGTAAACCCAGAGATTTTTTTTTCCCTTTCCTTTCCTATCTGATCAGGTTTTGTCTGTTCATAAGTATTCTGGCTCACACACATTTCCGTGATTGTCTCCCCAGTCCCCTTGCTACATAATCTTCCCTAAGCTCATTCATGACCTGCTTCTAGCTTATTATCATACCTTTCTTGATTGCTAGCACCCATCCCCAGGCCATTCTTCTGAAACCAAGAACAATGTGATATTTTGTATAATTATTCTCTTCACATGTAACTCTTGTCTTCTTTCCCTGTCACTTACTAACTTCTTTCTCTTTATTTATATGTGTAAAAAATAACTTGGGCAAGTGTCTAAGGAAAAGGACTCAGGTAGGTAAAAGCTGAATAAAAATGAAATTTCTCTCCATGAAGGAAAACTGATTCAAATAGGAATTCTAAATGTGTTTTAAGGTAGGATCAAAGTTCTGGTGGATGGCTGACGTTGATGGAATCAATTAAATCCCTCCAAAGGAGGTATAAGAACTATACCTTCTGTTCATTAACCTGACATGTTAATGAAGAAATATGTATTTAATATTGTGGGCTCTCTAAAGGATAACTGTTTTAATGTCTGCCTATTTCTGAGTAGGTATATTCTTTAAATTAGAAATGTTAGTACCTTGAAATTCAGGCTTGCTATTATTACAAATTTAACATTTTTATTTAATATCTACCACAGACTAGATATGGTCTCAGTTGTAAAGGACAGAGTGATGAATGTGTGTCTCTGTCCTCACAGAATTTCCATTATAGTGGAGGGAAACAACAATAAACAATTATGTCTTTGCTTAATTTGCATTAAATGCTATTTAAAAATAGAAATCTCAATGAAAGTATATATGAGAATCCTCTTTGGAAAAGGGGAACAGAGGGAAATTAACATTCACCTGAAATGAAATTTCAAAGATGGAGTCAACTAAGTGAAAAATTTTGAGTGAAGATTCTCAATCAGAGAAGACCACACATATTTAAAAGAATACCTTGAAGCCATTAGGAAAATGGTATATAGCAAACTCTTATGGTTATGATAACAAAGTGCTGCAAACTGTGTGATGTAAAACAATAGAAATTTGTTCTTATACAGTCTGGAGATACAGATAGATATTTAGATTTGCTCAGGAAAACAGGAAGATTTAAGCACACATGCTACAAACTTTATAGGATATTACTAAAATAAAGGAACTAGGAAAATGAAGGAAGAAATGTAAGTTAGCTTTTTCAATCTAACGGTTGTTAGAGAGAAAAATAATGAATAATAGTGCATGAATATAAAACTTTAGTAATATGTGGAAGTAAGTCCAAATTAAATCATAAGCCACATGAGTTTTATTCTTGCTTATTGAACTACTGGAAAATCTCAGAAAGCATTATTTCAAAGGATTCATTCTGATTGGTATTACAGAAGGATTTTTTAATTATGGACTTAAGGATGAGTTGGAAGGGAGAAAAAGTGTAAAGGCCAGGAAAATTAGGAAGCCAGTTCAGTGTTGATAGTGAGAACAGAAACAGGGTAAACCAGATAAAGAGAATCTCAGGAAGTAGGCTTCATATATTATTATATAATTCAAGGATCCACCTATATGTTCCTAAATCTACATCCTTCTGAAATTGCCTCCAACATT
Source organism: Xerus rutilus (assembly GCA_028644305.1). NCBI lineage: Eukaryota > Metazoa > Chordata > Mammalia > Rodentia > Sciuridae > Xerus > Xerus rutilus. Next base: position 129,377,876 of record CM053400.1, read on the forward strand.
CAAATGTTAAAGTAATTGACTGTGGTCCTCAAAACAGAAATCTAGTTCCCCCATTCTGTTTGTGGTATCTACAAGATCCTTACAAAACTAATGAATCCCTCATTGACCTGCTAATTCTGTCTCTTCTGAATTACTGGTCTTGATTGTGTACCTCAAGTACTATGCCTTTCTTTCTCACCCTGTCCCAAATATACCATAAAAACTAATTTCTTTATTTCTAGTAACCAGTAATATTATAGATTATACCAGACATTTAATGAAAGCTGGGAGACACAGAATATGAATTAGAGTTGCTTTAAACTTAAAACAGTGGTCTTTCTTTATCTTTAGATTTTCTTAGCCTCTGCTGCCATCATGAGTTTATCCTTAGTTGTGATTTACCCCAGCTGTGACTGGGTCTTACTTTTTCACCTCTTATGTATAACACTACTACTTCTTTTGCAGGGCCACGACACACTTTCTTGAAAAGTTTTTGAGCAAATTTTTCTCCTTTTCATTATTTCTTCTTTGCAGTGCTACAGATTGAACCTAGGGTCTCTAAACTTGCTGGGCAAGTGCTCTACCACTGAGCTACATCCCTAGCCTTTCCATTATTTTTATACAAGCAATTCTGCCCTTCCTTTGTTCCTATCCTTCATTTTAGGTCACAAATTGGAACAATGTTTTAGCATTAAATTTGGCTATAAGACATTTTGAAAGTTAAAGAATAAAATTAGCTTACCAGAAAGAAATCTAAAGTTCAAAGATGATTCTCAAGTTTCTGGCTGGTAGCATTTATTTAACTGGAAATACCAATGGGTCAATATTTTGAAAGGGGAGGGAGAATTGGAATTATCAGTGCCATTTAGTATATGTTGTGCTTAAGTTACCTTGGAAAACCCATCTTAACTGAAGTTTGAAGAAGAAGCTACACATATAATAATATAAGCTAACTATAAGTTTGAAGAAGAAGCTACCCATTCCTTATTCATTATACATATAATATTGTAGCACAATTTCATGTAGATAAAGTCAGGAAGTTCGTATGATGGACAAGGCAGTGCAGAGTGGAAGGAGAGCATTTAGTACGCCCTAATGACTTCAACATTCAGAGCTGGAATAGATGAAGAGCTAGAGAGACAGAGAGAGAATGAACTCTGAATTTCTAGTGCTCATGGAAGCCAAATGAGGTTTGAGCATGGGAAAAGAATTTTCAAGATAATTGAGATTAGTAATATTTTCAAATGTTACCATGGGGTCTAATAACAGCAGAAAAAAAGATTAAAGATAATCTGCAGAACATAATTAGCAAATTTAATAATCATTTCAGTGGACTCCTATAGGTGGAAATCAGATGGCAATGGGCTCATGCATTTAAGTAAGGGAGGATATATAGATTGTGAATATATATGCAATGTTTAGAGGAATGGAAGTTGGAGGGAAAATTGAATCAAGAAAGAGGGATTTTCCTTTCTTTTTTAAAAAAACAGGAGAAATTGATCATTTTCCCCCATCATGTATAAATGCTAATGTGAAGAAGGGAACTAAGAAGACAATATTTTTATCTTGATAAAAAAATCTACAAATATATAAAGCTAATACCACACTTATCAGTGAGAAATGAGAAGCTTTTCTAAGGTCAGAAACAAGAGAAGGATGTGCCTTCTCATGACTCCTTTTCAGCATTGTGCTGAAAGTACAAGATAATGTGTTAATACAAGAAAAGTAAATAAAAGCATACAGATTTGGAAGGAAGAAATGAAACAAATTTTGTTTACAGATGACATGATTATATGTATGGAAAACTTGAAATGTTTTGCAACAAACTTCTAGAACTAGTAAATGATTTTAGAAAGGTTATAGGATTCAAATTTAATTTATAAAAGGCAATCACTTTCCTATATATCAGTAACAAACGTTGAATTTGAAATCTAAAGCACAATACTGTTTACATAGTACCCCTCCAAATAAAATACTTAGGTATAAGAAAATTTGAGCTCCATATAAGAAAAATTTAAAACTCTGATGAATAAGACTGAAGAATAACTAAATAAATGAAGAGATATTCCAAGTTCATGGACAGGATGACATAATATTGTCAAAATTTCAGTTTTACTCAAATTTTCCTATAGATTTAATGCAATACCAATCAAAATCCCATCAATTTATTGTGTTAATGTCAAAAAACTAATTCTAAAATGTAAATGGAGAATCAAAAAACCCAGAATAGGTAGTATACTATCGAAGGAGAAGAACAAAGTTGGAGAACTGACACTACCCAATCTCAAGATTTACTATAAGGCTATAGTAATACAGTCAGTGTTTTATTGACAAAAGGGTAGAAAAATAGATAAGTGCACAGAATAGAGAGCCCAGAAATAGGACTGAGGATTGAACCCAGGGTACTGTACCACTGGATTAATCCCCAAGCCTTTTTAAATTTTATTTTGAGATGAGGTCTCACCAACTTGCTAGGACTGGCCTCAAGCTTGCCTTAGCCTCCCAAATAGTGGGTATTACAGGTGCATATCACCACATTGATAACTTAATAATTTTTAAGTATACCAAAACAGCAACCAATGCAAAAGTAATATTACTATAGAACAAATTCAAAACTCTAGTCATACACACACAAGATATCAAATAATTGGAGTAGGAAGAAGCAGAAGTCCCAGAATATTTTGCTTTGTGCTCCAGTTTGCAGTTTCAATTTGGAACATCTGTCAAGTGGGAAGATTAACTCCAAATAACTATCCTACCTAGACTTGTGATTTCTCTATCTAATACAGGGCAGATACTGAGCAGAGCACAGTGAGAACTTTGGCTGTTCTGAAAACAGAAACAAGTATGGAATTGTTTCTGTTGGATGGACACTGTAGGGACAGGAACATGTGGGGAAGTACATGAGGATGCAAATGTTTTTATACATATTGGTGAACAAAATACCTGAGCAGAAATAGAAAAAAATCACTGTGCCCACTGAGAGGAAAATGGCATTCTTCTTAAAAATATATTTAAAATAATATGAATGAAATCTGTTTGTTCTATCAAGCTAGTTGTGAAAAATAGGTGAGGGACTTTGAAATTTTATAACTTAATAGATACTTTGAATATTTTCATATTGAAAAGAAAAAATAAGAGTGTGTCTTCAAGTAACTTTTTAAAATTCTCATCAAAATTCAAATGTTTAAATCTCACCCCCTAATTCTTTGGAAAATCAATTTCTCTTCACTAAGTGAAGTAACTGCTAATTAGCAACTAATTATCTTAAATATTAACCAAAGTCTAATTACCTTAAAAATATGTTCCTGGGAAACATATGCCCATTTTATGAAATTGCTGGATTTGACATAAATTTTTGTTTAGAATTTGAAACCAATACTATTGTGCTCTTTAAGCTTTCCACTACTTTATAAACAGTTTAGTTGGCCACAAAGTATTTGTAAAATATATGCCAACCTTAATACAACTAAGAGCCTGGATTTGTTTTTCAGTGTTGTGTAAACTGCATTAATTTTGACAATTGACAATTAGAGTGTGATTCTTTTTCCTGGACTGGAAAATAAATTAAAGCTCTCTGCTGTTGAATAACAAACACTCACAATTTAAGCAGAATAAACAATTTCAGTTATTTGTTTTTCAAAATGCATTTGCTATTAGAAAGTAAACCTAGAAGAATTGAACTTTTATGTTCATCTGATTTTAAGATTTCTCAGGAAAGGTACTTGTGACTTTTATTAATACTATCATGGTTTCCCTACCCTTATTAATGCATTCTTTTTTTGAATGCATTAATAAATTAAACTAAATAAATTAAACTCTTCATTATTACTACTGAAGAGTAATACTAATGTTTTTTCTTATATAAACAATTGTGCTAAGTTGATAAACAACACACGCTACTTAGACTGTTATGTGTTTGAGATCTCATGTATGTTACCTCAGTGTGTATTCTATGCGGCCATGTAATCCTGTATAATGTCTGTATTATACTGATTGCTAATTGAATTTTTAAATAATTCGATTATTACTGACAGACAATATCTTAAGGATATTGAGATCAGAAAACATTTTAATAATTTAGTAACATTTTAAATGACTTTTTAAATGGTATTTTATATTGGCAAGCAAATATCAAGAAGTTAATAATGTATATTTTTTAATCCACACAAAGCAGATATTGAAGGCCATGTACAATTTAGTTTAAGCAATAAGTATTGCCCAAGTAAGGACAAATCCGAAATATATTATGATGGTAAATCCTGAAAAGAATTACCTGTCTTAAATAATAATACTCAGGGAAAATGAAGAACATTTTTCTCCATATAAAAGCAATCTTATGTTTGCTTTATTCTGGAAGTTAATTTTGTTGCTCAACTACAGTATGTCTCCTTAGTTTAGGGTTTCATCACTGCTTCAGATACCCTTTAATCATACCATTTTCCCCCTTTTTATCTTGATTTTTATTTGTTTTAGTTTTGCTTTAATTATAATGTTATATTAAAAAAATATAATATGATGAATTGGTTCCACAAATTAGATACTACTTATTAAAAATTACTATTACTTTCACTACAGACAAATTTGGTTAGCCATGATGAGTATTATTAACATACTCATTTTTTTAATTAATTTTTTGGGGGATACCAGGTATTGACTCAGGGGCACTAGACCACTGAGCCACATCCCCAGCCCTATTTTGTATTTTATTTAGCGACAGGGTCTCACTGAGTTGCTTAACACTTTGCTTTTGCTGAGGCTGGCTTTGAAATCACAATCCTCCTGTCTCAGCCTCCTGAGCCACTGGGATTACAAGTGTGTGCCACCGCACCTGGCTACTCATTTCTTTTTAAAGACCTAAATAGAATACCACAGTAAAAAGAAATCAGGGAGATACAGAGTCATCCATCATTTATTCACCTTCCACTCCTGCTCCCTAGTTAGAATAAACTCAGGACAGAGAGCGCTGGCAAATGGAGAAACCCATAGTTACACTTTTCAGATAATGACCTGACCTGAGCGCCCTCTTCAAACTATTTGTAGATTGATAGATAGTATGGCATTGACAGAGAATATTGACATTATGTGAATATCAGGAATTGTCTCAGCAAGAAGGTGGTTGTATAAATGGAGTGGTCCAACCCTATTTTTGGATCTCAGCCCTGCCATTGTGTTCCCCTGATGCCCTAATTTAATAAAAGTTTTTTAAATAAAAAAATGAGACTTATTGTAGAAAATTGGAGCTAACCTTAATAGAACAAAGGAATTATTTTCCTGAGAAAGAAATTGCAGGAATATTTTTACAAATTTTACTTTAATCTTTTTGGTGCATACATTTTAACTAGTTGTGCTCAAATTAGATGGGTGACTTCATAGCCTGTGTTATATTATGACAATTTTCCTTGTTACTAAAAATACTTTTATAAAATTTCATTGATTACATAATTACATAATTAAAGGAATATAACATCATTTATAGCCTCTTCCCTTCCCTATTTTTGTTTACTTAAGTTGTGTTATTTTTCCATTTTTTAGAAAAAATGATAAACATGTTTAAGCTTTGGGTTATTCTTTAATTAATAATTAGTTTTATAGGTAAATTCCTGAAGTGATATATTCACAATAAAGGATATGAGCATTTATATAACATTTAATTGATATTAATAAATTTATTTCCCAAATTGACCTATCTTTATGGTTTTATCTTAGGTTCTCCTTTAATTTTACTCTATGCATTCTCCTATGTCAAACTACTACTTTCCCATGACTTTAACTACCATCTTTAGTCAGATGATTCACAATTCTGCACATCTCAATTAAGAATCATCTCCTGAATCTCTGACCTACAAATTCAACAGTGTATTGACACCTCCACTTAGACGTCTCACTGGGCTTCAAATCCAATGTAAATCAAAGCAATCTCATTGTCGTTCCCCATCATGAAGTATGGGCTATATTACATGGGAGATATTTTCCTCCTTTTTTCTCAGGAGTGTCTTTCTGAACGTCTTTAAGTTAAAAACTTTAAAGATGAATAGTCCATTAGAAAGATGAATAAAAGTTAGATTAAAACTCTACAAAGAGATGTATGGGACTTAACATGCATTACATATACAAGGTTGAACTAGATTAAATTAGTTCTTCTGAGTGGGTACTGTATTAGTCAGCTTTTCATTGCTGTGACCAAAATGCCTGAGCAGAACAACATAGAGGAACAAAAGTTTATTTTGACCTCATAGCTTCAGAGGTGACTCCATTGCTGTGGGCTATAGGTGAAGCAAAACAATAATGGAATGGCCCAAGAAGGTGTGATGGTTTAGAATGAGGTGTCCCCCAAAAGCTTATGTGTGAAACAATGCAAGAAAGTTCAGAGATTAATGATTGAGTTTGAAGAATCTTAGCCTAATCAGTGCATTCATCCCCTGACAGGGATTAACTGGGTGGTAACTGTAGGCACAATTACAAGATTTGGTAATCTTGTAAAGGTGTGGCTAGAGGAGGTGGGTCATTGGAGTCATGCCTTTGTCCTTGGTAAGAGAAAGAAATAGAAATCTTTTTTTTTTTTTTTTTTTTGCTTTCTGGTGCCATGTTCCCAGTTGCTTTCTTTAGTCATAAACTTCTTCCATGATATTCTGCCTCACTTCAGGCCCTGATGAATGGAATTGACCAAACTAAAAGTCAAAGAATCTATTAGTATAATTCATATAGTTTGCTATCCAGAAAACACAGTACAATAAATAAAAGAAGTGAATGGATCCTCAGGAAAAGAGGAAAGAAATCTAGATTAAAATGGAGAAATTTTATAAATGTATTATATATATTTGTATAAATATATATGAGAAAATATGTGTCAGTAAGCTTTCTATTACTGTAATAAAATCATTGACATAATCAACTTAAAAGAAGAAAGGTTTATTCCAGTTCATAGTTGCAGGGATTTCAGTCAATGATAGATTGGTTCCATTGTTTGGGCCTGTGACAAAGCAGTATATCATGATGGGAATATATGGCAAAATAAGCTATTCACCTCACGGCAGCCAGGAAGTGAGAAACCAGGAGACAAAAGTCCCAAAATCCCTCCTTAAGAGCACACCTTTAATGACCTAAGAACTACTAAGCCCCACATCCTAAATATTCCATCACTTTCTGATAGTGCCATACACTGAGAACCAAGCACCAATATATGGGCCTCTGAGGACGATTAAGAATCAAACTACAGAATTAGAGATATATTTTTGTATCTATATCTGTCCATCCATTCTATCTATGTTTATATAAACTTAACTATGCTTTGACTGTATGTTAGCATGTTACATTTTATACTGTTTTAAAAAATAAATAAATTTGCTTTTCCTTTATTTCATATTTAACTGGTTTCTTACAAGATTTGGTAATTTTTCACTGAAAAAGTTCATAAAAATTCCTATTTTTCTTTTTCACTAGCTGAGCAGTATTAAGGGACAAATAAAAAAAAGAGAGAGAGAGAGAGAAGCCGGGCGCGATGGCGCATGCCTGTAATCCCAGCACTTTGGGAGGCTGAGACAGGAAAATTGTGAGTTCAAAGCCAGCCTTTGCAAGGGCGAGGGCTAAGTAACTCAGTGAGACCCTGTATCTACATAAAACACAAAATAGGGGTGGGGATGTGGCTCAGTGGTTGAGTGCACCTGAGTTCAATCCCCAGTACCAAAGAGAGAGAGAGAGAGAGAGAGAGAGAGAGAGAGAAAATCTTCACATATTTGGTTAATTCAATGGACATATTATCAAAAATTGTAAGGACAAACAAGACCATCTGAGGTTAGGATATTTATTTCCCTTCTTTTTCTCTGTAGGATCATTGCAGGCTGGGTATTGTCTTCTGCCATAGGTGACAGCAAAATTCGGACATCTATCTCAACCTGGCTCTCTCCTGCCCAGTGCTCATAATCATTCTTACCTTTATCTTTACATGAGACAATAATGGCTCCTGGATCTTTTAGTCCCTGAAGTATTATATTTTCATATCATTTTTTATAAAGCTGGTTCATATCTTTGTAAATAATCACTTTTTAAAACCTCCTCAGATCTATATATCATGTATACTTCTTGCAAAGACCCTTGCTAATACCCAAGTGACAGGTATTCAGGTATCTGTGGCTACAAAAGTCATTTTCAGCATCAAACATGGAGTTAATATTTACCAGTGCCTACTTAAAATTTAGCCTACCTGGAATATAACCTACAATTCTCTGTTAAAAGTATTCTTTAGAAAATTCCATGATATTGTAAAAAGAAAAAAAATGAAAGTCAAGAACAATCTTTTCTACTATTTTGGTGACCAAGAATTTCCTCACTCTTCTCAGTGTTCTTAAAATGCTATTTGATTCTTTATGTTCACAAAATCTTTATTCAATGACCTAAGTGAAGTTTGGTAAGAGGAAGCCCCACTATATAGACTTTTAAATTTCCAAATGAAAATTTATTTTGATACTTAGCCAGTTGACTTTCCAAACAAATAAAATACTTGGTCATTATCAGATTTCACTAAAATTTGAACTTTGCCAAAATATATATTTGGTCTAAACTTGTATTACTTCCTTTTTAAATGTTGGGTGGGGTTAAATGTAACTTTCACATTTATTTTATCTTTATATTATTCATCTCTTTAACTGAAAAAACATATATTTTTAAATATTCTTTTTGAAGACTGCTTTCCATTTTGATGTCACTGTGCCCCTATGACTTATAAAGCCTTTATAAGAAAACTTTGAAGCCAGATGTGTTTGTTCTCTTCACTTTATTAAAGACCAAATTCAACAGAAAGAAGTGAATTATGTTGGACTACTATTAACATCATCAGTGTCACTTCTGCACACATCAAAGCCTCTGGAATGTTCCCTTTCTTTTCATCCAGCTTACACTTCAGCAACAATTCTCCCCTTGCTTTATTTTATGTATTTTCCTCCTTTTTATGTCTATTTTAACTTTTATACCTGTTCCTGTGGAATATGATGTTCTGAGATTGTCATTCTGGACAGATGAGCCCTGAGACATGTATTTGTATCAAAGAAGAATTTGAATTTAAACAAATTTTAATTAATTACAAGCTATACTATGCATTAGACTAGCATCACAGCTAGGCCAGTAGTGCCTTTCCACAGCTTAGAAAAAGCGCCTCTTTGCTTGTACTGAGTGTCCTTCACTAGATCATATTGAATTTCAGCTCCTAGCCACCACCGTGCCTGAGTGCCTTTAGGCAGTACACATACCACACCAGTATGTGGTTAGTGCTACACTGAGGAGAAAAGACAGTTGATTTGCCTTCAAAGAATTTATAACTGAATTGGGGAGATAATAATGTATAAAATATACAGTACTGAAAATACTTAGTCTATACACTACTACAAGAAAGCTAGGGAAAATACTTCAAGACATTAGAACAGGCAATGAATTTTTGGATAAGAACCCCCAAACTACAGGAAACAACATCAAAAATAGACAAACAGGTTGACATCAAACTAAAAAACTTCTGCACAGCAAAGGAAACAATTGACAGAGTGAAGAGATAATTTACAAAATGGGAGAAAATGTTTGAGAACTATACATCTGACAAGGGGTTAACCTCCATAATACATAGAGAACGTCAACTTAGTACTGTTAACAATAATTTTAAATGGATAATAAACCTGAACAGAAATTTCTCTAAACAAGGCATACAAATGAACAACAAGAGTATGAAAAAATGTTCAACATCAATAATCATCAGAGAAATGCAACTCAAACTGACACTCAGATATCACATCACTCTGGTAAGAACTACACTTGGCAAAAAGAAAAATGATAGCAAACACCAGTCAGGATGTGGAATGCTCACCCTTGATGGGAATGTGAATTAGCACAACCATTACAGAAAACGGTATGAAGGTTCTCCTCCAAATTAAAAATAGAACTGCCCTATGACACAATAATCCCACTACTGGGTATATATCCAAAGGAAATAAAATCAATATGTCAAAGACACATCTGCATTCCCATGTTTATTGTGGCACCATTCACAATAGCCAAGGAAAAGAAACAACCTAAGTGTCCATCAAGGATGGATGGAAAAAGAAACTGTGAGACATAAACACAATAGAATACCATTCAGCCATAAGAAGAATGACATTCTGTCATTTATTACATCGTGGATGGATGTAACAAATTTTTTAACAAAATGGAGATCCTTATGTTAAATAAAAAAGTCATGAAAAGCTTTATATGTAGGTTCTAAATAAGTTGATCTCCTACAAGTTGAAAGTAACAATAGTGGTTACCAGAGGCTGGGGAGAATGGAGAGGAAGAAGAGCAGGTAAAATTGATCAATAGATACTAAGTTATAGTCATGAAGGATAAATTAGTTCTGATGTGCTATTACACTGTAGGATGACTGTAGATAACGATAATGTACTATATATTTCAAAAAACCAGAAGAGAGATTTTTGAATGTTCTTTCCACAAAGAAATGATGAATAGAATTTCCCACTGCATGGATTAAAGTGAAGCATGAATAGATGTTCTAAAAACTGATGCGACAGCTCTGTGCTCCATTAGGTAATGGATGAGGACAGTTTAGACTAACATGAAGAGAGTGGTAATAGATACCTAGGAAATGGAGCTCAGAGGGTTTGTGAAATTCATTGGATTTTCATAATGAAACCTCCCATAATCTTGGGGTTAAGAAAATCTGGGGTACGGGGAAGAAGAAAGCAGCATGACTGACTACAAGATTTTTGGCTTTGTAACTAGGTGTGTTATAGTACTGTTTAAATAAGAAACTCCAGATGACAAACATACCGAGAAATGATAACATCAGTTTGAAGTATTGCAGTCTAGGACCAGTGAGAATTTCAAGTGTACATCCTAGGATCCTAGGCTATAAAAGGCCACAGCTCAGAAAACTGGTCTTATATGAAAAGTGTGAGAATTAGTATATTACATGGAAGATTATGGACACCATAGTATGTGAAGTTGCCCTGAGCTCAAACAGAGCAAAAAAGAGAACCTAGAACAGAGCCAAAGGTCAAAATACTGTCTTTTTCCCTCTCAATTTCTTTCCACCAAAGAATGAATGTGTAAAACCCAGGATAAACCTATGGTTTCATAATGGCCTTATCATCCCTCTCTATTTTACTCTTATATTTTATATTCTATGCTAGTTCTAAAAACACATGCAGAAACAAAAAAGCAAACTAAATCAAATCTATCTGATAAATGAACCTTCAAAGAGTATGCCATACTGAAAAGACTTAAAAATGTGGATCCAGCCTCCTGATGAATAAGAAGTTCCTTCTAGAGACAGTGGCTTTAGCCCTACCAGAAAATTCTAGCTTGCCCTTACGAATGTTCTGTCCTATGGATTCCAGACTACCCTAGCCAGCCCAAGCAATCATAAAACCAGTCCTTTGGAATCCATCTTTAATGCACATCTCCTGCTGGATCTGCTTTTCTGGTTGAATCTTGACCAATAAAAATTTTTTGAAATGGAAGTTAAGTGATGCATAAAAATTCTTAAAAATGTGAAAATGACTTTGGAATTGGACAATGGGAAGAGGCCAGGAAAGCTTTGAGAAATATGATAAAAAATGCCTACATTGCCCTGAATAGAGTATAAGTATAAATATAGATGCTCATGAGAGCTTGGAATCAAAGAAAGAAGACTGAGTTCTATTTTTTTGTTCTTGAAATTTTCAGCTTCTTTGGTTTACAAAAGATGCTAAAATTAGAAGATGTACTGTCTGGATAGTATACTCTGAAGAAAAAGCCAGTGATGTGACTGGACAACTTTTGTCTAGTGCCACAGAAAGATAAAAAGAAAAGATATACATTCATACATAGGGCTCTTTGAAGAGATTAGGCATAGTTCTTAAGAATGTTAACAAACAGAAATGCCTCTCTCTTGGAGCAAAAGGAACAAAGTGAGTAATAGCTATAGCATCCCTAAACAAGTGGATAAAACTAATCATCTGCAAAAATGTGCTACCTTTCAGGAGAAAGAAAGGATGACTCCTAGGACAGAATTAGAAGCCCAGAAGATAGAGAGGTAGGGCCATAAGACTCAGAGGATTGTGTCAAGGATTTGAAACCACATGAAGCTTGCCTCAATGACATATAATTCCTTAGGATGAAAGATGCCTTTGTGTTTTCATTTTCTCCCTTTTAAAATGGCAATGTCTATAAACTTATCCTTTGCCAATCTACCATTTTATTTGAGATACAAATAACGTGTATCTTGAATTATACTGGTGCACAGCTAGAGACGAATTGTGACTCAGAGTGAATGAATTATATGGAGAGCCTGGTCCATACCTGATTTATATAATTTAGATTAGGAGAATTGGCGTTTTGAATTGATGATATTTAGATGAGCTAGTGAGATTTGAATTGATGTAATTAGTTAAGACTTTATGGGAAGTTAAAGTGAACGTATTTTTTAATGTGAAACAATGTAAATGTTTTAGGGCAAAAAGATGCACTGCAACAGGCAGAATAATGCCATCATTCAATATGTGTCCATTTCTGATTCCCAGAATCTGTGAATAAGTTATGTTATATAGCAAGAGTGAATTAAAGTAGCAAATGGAATTAAGGAGAATAGCTAACCTAAAATAAAGAGATTGTCCTAGATTATTTAAACTAATGCAGTGATATATTTATCAGGTTCATGTAAATGCTGATGAGGGAGGTAGAATAGTCAGGTTCACGATGATGTAATGGGAGAATGACTGAACTGGTCGTTGTTGGCTTTGAAGTCAGAAAGGGGTCATTAGCCAAGCATGCATGCAGGGAGCCTCTAGGAGGTAGAAAAGGCAAGAGCATGAATTCTTCTATAAAGCCTGCCATAAAGTAGTCCTTCAAAAATTGATTTTGGCCCAGTGAGATCCATTTTATACTTACGACCTATAGAACTATGAGATAACAAATCTGTGTTGTTTTACCCCCACTAAGTTCATGGTAGTTAAAGCAGCAACAGAAAGGTAATAATTGATTTAGGGATACAATTTTGCTTATTGTTTTTCTTTCCTGATCTCCCCATTATGCCTATATTATCTTTACAATTAAGAGTAATTTTTTCTCAATTTCAGAAAAGATTAGAAAGTTGTCCCATGTTTCACAGTGAGTAGATGAAAGATAAAGGATTCAAATCTAGGGCTTCTGGCTAAATCATGTATGCTATCCACTCTACAGCATTTCATTAGTCAGCTTCATATTACTATAACAAAATACTTGAAGTAATTTGCTTATAAAGATAAAAGTTTTTTTCTTTTTTTAGCTCACAGTTCTACAGATTCCAGTCTAAGATCAGGTTATCCTATTTGCTTTGGGTCCCTGGTGAGGGACCAAAATACTTGCTATGGAAAAAAGCAAGTATTGGAACAAGCCAATCACATCACATCATGAGCGAGGAAGCAGAGACAGAGACAGAGACAGAGAGACTGAGTGACTGAGACCCACGATCCCTTTCAAGGGCACATCCCCAGTGACATGACTGGAGTCATATTCTGAGATAGCTTACATATCAGACAGAGGACTTTCACACTGATGTGGCTGTAAAAATTCACTAGAGGTCTATTGACTTAAGAGTAGCATAATGAAATCATTACATAAAATTGATCTGGCAGCTTGGTGGAAGGGAACCCAAAAAGGGAAACAGAATAAGACATACCACTTAAGGAAATACCTTCTTAGAATAGCAGTAAGGAACAACTTTGGGACAACTGTGAAAGAAGACTATTTATGAGGGATTTTCAAAGGAAATATTGTCTTCCTAACTCTTTCACATGATAAAATGAAAGAAGAAATCATCTTTGTGATTCCATGTTTGCCATCTCTGAGATGTGATATCACATAAAACCTAACTATGAACTCAATCTGTCTTTGTCAAGTTCTAAAGCAAAAGAGCCCAGTAGGGTAGGGTTCTTTGAAATTAAATATAAATAGGTATCTAGTTTATTAAAGGCACCATTCATAAGAATTGGCAATAAAGAAAAGGAAAATATGCGGAACACTTATGGGCTTGTATAATAGAGAATATGGGGCTACAGTACCCAGTTCTTGAAAAGACCTGAGGTTTAATCATTAGGAGATATTAAGTAGGTCCCCCAACAACCAACAAGCAGTTAGAAATAGTTTCAGACACTTCTCTCTTCTGACATTCAAGTCTGTCATCTGATCCTAATTCCTGAAGAATATAATTTGATCAATAAATACCGCTACATTGTACAATTGGCAAAGTGATTTCTACAGAACTGCATTAAAAATTGTTGTAAAGTATCTAGGTTGTTCAATACTGTTATGATTTGGGTCTTCAAAGTCCCCCAAATGCCCATAGACTAAAGGTTTGGTCACCAGCCTGTGGCATTATTGCGAAGTGATAGAATGTTTAGGAACGGGGCCTAGTGAAAGGAAGTTGCATCATGGGGGTGTGCCCTTAAAAGAGATAGGGGGACTCAGCCTCCTCCTTCTTGTTTCTTTGCCTCCCAGCCACCATGAAGTGAACAAATTTCTACCACCACATGCTTCTACCATGATGCTCTGTCTCATCAGAGACCCAAAACAATGCAGGCAAGTGACCATGGAGTGCATTGCAACCTCTGAAGTTGTGAGCCAAAATGAGCCTTTTCCTACTTTTTTTTTTGTACTGGGGATTGAACTCAGGGGTACTCAATCACTGAGCCACATCCCCAGCCCAATTTGCGTTATGTAGAGACAGGGTCTCACTGAGTTGCTTAGTGCCTCGCCGTTGCTGAGGCTGACTTTGAACTCCTACTTTTAAGTTGAATTATCTTAGGTATTTATCATAGCGATGGGAATCTTACTGACATGAATCTTTGAATTTTATAATTAAAAATTATCCATGCTGTTAAAATCTGTCAGTAAATGTATTAAGATTAAAAGATAAAGTGTAACCCTTACCTTTAAAAACTTAAAATCTACTTTTACTTATATACTCATTGATTCAATCAAGTACATTGTCATATTTAAAAATCTGGTCTTAGAAAGGACATGAGAACAATGGAGGAACTCTGTTCACAGGGGTGTAAGGGGGGAGGGGGCATGGGGACAATAAAGGTGGTAGAATATGATGGTCATCATAGCCCTAGCTTTATGTATGACTGCATGTGTGTTGTGATTCCATATCACTTACAACCATAGAAATGAAATGTTATCCTCCATCTGTGTACAATGAATCAAATTGCACTCTGATATCATGTAAACCTAAATAGAACAAATAAATAAATTAAAATATGAAAAAAAATCTGGTCTTGGGAAGAAATACCTAAATATTGAGAAATGTTTGAAAAATGACTTTTAAGTGAATGTCTTCAATTCCAATTAAGTTTAAATAGCCATAGTTCAGTTAAAATAACTGACATATAAATGGGGCTCCATTTTCATTTTTCATAGACTGAACTGCATCAACTTTCCTCTGTAGTCTAGTCCTTGTTAGAAAAATGTGGCAGATGTTGCCTGCCCTCTAGTGGTCACATACTGTATGTTTGCATCTTAACATAAACGTCAGTGGTTTTGTCCAGAATGTATTTCACATGTCAGATACACTAATTTAACTAACATTACATTTAAGATATTCCATTAATTCTTGATTTATCTTGACCAAAGTAGTCCAAAGTCAAATTAAAACCTTTTATTACACAGGAAAACATTACTTATTATGTTTTCCAGAGTATATTTTCAAACCACAGGAAGTTTTATAAAAGGGCCCCATCCAATAAATGCAAGAGGAACATGCAGATGGGATTATCCTCAAAACATGAATATAGTCTCACATTACACGTTGCACTGTGCTAATATAGACCAAAAGGAGAATAAAACATTTATTTTACTAAGTACTATATTAGCCAAGGTTCTGCAGAGAAATGGAACCAATGGGATATATGTGTAAATGCAACTATAAATGGGGAATGGAGATTTAAGAAATGTCTTACAGAATTGTGGAACAGAGTATCTGAGGTCTATAAGCCAAGAAACTCAGGCAACATATCTGCTACAGCCTTAACCTGAATTTCTCGTTTGGGAAATCTCAGTCTCTGCTCTTAACACTTTTAATAGATTGAATACAGTTCCTCCATTATGAAAGATAATATGCTTTAATTAAGGTCTGTTGGTTGTAAATGTTGATCATATCCACGAATACCTTTGCAGCAACATCTAGATTAGCTTTCGATCAAACAACTGGGCGCTACAGCCTAGCCACATGGACATATAAAACCAACTCTCAGAATTGCCACACACAGTTTTAAACATTAAATGTATTAACTCATTTTTTATTCTTACCACACTCTTATGACGCAGGTGTCCTCATTAATCCACTCAAAGGAAACTGAGACATAAATTGGTGAAGTAACTTGGTAAAAGAACAAGTGTTATGGCTAGGATGTAGGGGAGTTGAAATTGTACCATTCCCTGTCTTAACTACCAAGTGTTGTCTTAATTAATTGACAAACTAACTTTAGTGAGCCTGCCTAGACCTACTAAAATAAAAAATAGCATATAATGAGTATTCTTGCCATCTTTGTCAAGTTTTAGCATTTGGTTTCATTTACATCATTTTTTTAAAGATTTTTTAAAAATAAGTAAATCAAGCTGAGTGCAGTGGCCCACACCTGTAATACCCATGACTCAGGAGGCCGAAGCAGGAGGATCACAAGTTCAAGGATAGCTTCAGCAACTTAGCAAGGAGCCTCTAAGCAACTTAGTGATATCTTGTCTCAAAATTAAAAATAAATAAATAAGAGGACCGATTATGTGACTCAAAAAAAGATGAAAGAGGGCTGGGGATGTAGCTCAGTGGTAAAGTGTTCCTGGGTTCAATCCCCAGTACCCCCCGCCCCACAAAAAAAGTAAATCAAACTAGACAGTTAAGGTCACAATATATTTCTTCCTAATTGTATAACTCACTCTCTCCTTTGAGAAGTAGCTCCTACTCGAATGGTGGCATTCACTATTCATCACTGTTTTCTAGACATATACACAAATTGTATAAATAGAAACATTACGTTATATAATTTTCCTTGTTTTCAGCATTAAGCAAATGGTACAATATGGTATAGAACTTATATTTTGTTAAAAATGACGTTTTGGAGATTTATCTATGCTGACACATGAGCCTTTAGTTCACTCATTTTAACTATTATTCAGTATTTCATTGTTTGGATGTATTACAATGTATTAATCCTTTCTTCTAATAACAGGCATTTGAGTATTT
Source organism: Xerus rutilus (assembly GCA_028644305.1). Classification (NCBI taxonomy): domain Eukaryota; kingdom Metazoa; phylum Chordata; class Mammalia; order Rodentia; family Sciuridae; genus Xerus; species Xerus rutilus. The sequence goes on from CM053400.1 coordinate 129,395,094, forward strand.
CAAGTTTTTCACTAGTGAGGAGACAGTCTCTATGATGGACTGCAAAGATTTTCATTCCTCTGAAAAAGGAAGTTTTATTAACTGGAGGGATGGAAAGAAGAAGGGAAGGGGAGAGAAGGAGGAGAAAAAGGAACATGATCAGAGAGGTGCAACACAGCCAAGTTTGAAGACTAAAAACAGAAACCTTAAAAAAGATATGGGCAGCTTCTAGAAGCTCAAAAGGTAAATTTTCACATTTGGTATAGTTATAGCCTTCTGGTAAAATTTTCCTTTAATCAAATGTGGTAAATCTTCATCTCTAGTAAAGACCTAGTCCTGGGTTTGTCTCATATTTACAGAACAGTTGTAGTTATAATTTGCCTGGTATATTTTTTCCATCCCTTCAATTCCCCCCTTTATATAGGTACAGTAGGGTTCCCCAGAGGAACTGGAGCAATAGAACACATATGCATAATTATAAGAGTGGATTTACTAGTTTGGCTTACAAAATCAGAGGCTGAATAGTCCCACCGTGGCCATCTGCAAGCTGGAGACAGGGAAATCAGTAGCTGCTCAGTCCAAGCAGCTGGAAGCCAAGAGTAAGAGGGATAAATGAGTCAGCTCCAGTCCAAAGCTGAAGGTCTGGGAGCTCCCTGAAGAGTACTAATGCAAATCTGTGTTTACAGACTGGAGAATCTGGAGTGTGACATACATGGGCAAGGACAGCAAAAGATGCACCCACGCAGGAGGAGCTGATCACACGTGGACGTGTAGGAGCCTCTCTCATCTTTTTTGTTTCATCTGGGCTCCCAGCCTGTTGCACCTTATTGGATGGTGCTGCCCACATTCAGGGCAGGTATTCTCTACACAGTTCAATAACCCACATGCCAATCATCTCTAGACACACTTTCACAGACATACCCAGAAGTGCACTTTACCAATTTTCAAGACATCTCTCAATGTAGTCAAGTTATCAATGAAGACTGACCATCCCGTATTGGGACAGGATGCTATAATTTGGAACTGAAGTATCTCCGAAAGTCTCATGTGCTAAAGTCTTGGTCAACAGCATGTGGCACTACTAGGAGTTGGTGGAACCTTTAGGAAGTAGGGTCTAGTAGAAGGAAGTTAGGTCATTGAGGGCATATCTTTGAAGGCAAACTGGGACCTTAGCTCCTCCTTTCTCTTTCTTTGTTTCCCAGCAGCCATGAAGTGAGCAGCTTTGCTTCATCCCATGCTCCCCACATTGATGTTTCACCTCACCATAATAAGCCCTTAGAAATGGAGCCATACAACCATGGACTGAAACCTCTGAAACCATAAGCTAAAATAAACCTTTCCTCTTTTGGGTTAATATTCTCAGGTAGTTTGTCACAGAGATGGAAATCTGACTGACAAAATAGACTTTATTTTTTTTAGAACATTTTTAGGTTGACAGCAAAATTGAGCAGACAGCACACAGTTAATATATCTATAACTCCATTCTCATCCACCTAACTCTTCTCACTATGGACATCTTGAAAAAGAATTATACCTGTGTCACAATTAACAAATTTACCTTGACACATTATTATCAACCAAAGTCAATTGTGTACATTAGGGTTCATTCTTGATCTTGTACATTCTACAGATTTTAATAACTGTATAAAAATATGTATTCACTATTATAGTATCATACACCATAGTTTCACTACCTTAAAAATTACTGTCTCCATCTATTCTTTTATTCCTATAAACCATAGAAATCACTGATTGCTTTACTGTCTTTTTATAGTTTTGCCTTTTTCAGAACGTCAAATAATTTAAATCATCCAGTGTGTAGTCTTTCAAATTGATTTCTTACACTTAGTACTATGCATTTAAGGTTCTTTAATATATTTCTTTCTATACCTTGGCAGCTTATTTCTTTTTAGTACTGAATACATCTCATTGTCCATCTATTTTTGTACCATAGTTTATTTATCTATCCACCCACTGAAGGACATAGTTGTTTTTAAGTTTTGACAATGATGAATAAAGATATTATAAATATCTATGTGCAAGTTTTTGTGTAGACGACAGACAAAATTTTCACTTTATTTGGTAAATCACAACATATGTGATTACTAGGTTATGCAATAAGAGTGTGTTTAGTTTTTAGTTTAGTTCTCTTCTGAAGTGGCCACATTATTTTGCACCCCCACTGGAAGTGTTCTTGCCCCTCCACATTTTTGCCAGAATTTAGTGTGATTGGTGTTCTAGATTTGGACCATTCTAATAGATGAGTAGTAGTATCCCATTGCCTTAGTTTGTATTTCCTTGATGATGTATGATGTGAATATATTTTAATGTGCTTAATTGCCATCAGCACATCTCATTTGATGAGGTTCCTGTTAAGGTATTTTGTCCACTTTTTTTAAGTTGGGTCATTTGTTTTCTTATTGTTGAGTTTTGAGAGTTCTTTGTATAAAAGACTCCCAAGTCACATAAAACTTCTAAGTAAGTTTGTACACTTTGTATTTTTCCTCCCCTATGCCACAAAGTAAAAATATGACAGAAGTTATTTATGTAATTGAAATCTTTCAAAAATTTGTAAAATAATTTGTATTACATACATATGTATTATACACATTTATATTAATATAAATAACAAAACCTTCAATAAAATGATATTTGGAAATGGAACAAAAGCATTCTTCATATATATTTGGTATTATAGTCCTTCACTAGACATGTCTTTTACAAATATTATCTCCTAAACTATGACTTGTCTTTTCATTTTCCTAACAGTGTCTATCACAGAGCAGAAAGATTTTAATTTTAATGAAGTCTACCTTACTCATCATTTATTTTATGGATCATTCCTCCCATGCCTTCATTTTTAAAAATATTTTGTATCCTTATATTTTAGAATTGCCACTTAGTACTGTGGGAGAGAGCTGGCCTGGGTGTTCCCACAGTACATAATGTGCAACAGTATCAGGTTTCTCAATCATGTGGCTTGACCATAGTTTCATGTTCTTGTAACAGTTCCGCATTCCTGTAAAACCTCAAGATTAGTAAAGTAGTAACACTTTGTAAGACTTCAGTGCATCCGGTTGTACCCTGTGGCACTTCCAGGTGAGAGGGCATCCTAAGATATATATACCCAAGTCAGCGGAATAAAGGGGGCTTGAGTCTTGCCTTGTCCTTTGTGTGTGTGTAATTCTTATCCGCAGCTCCCTCCCCGATCCTAGTTTCACTTTGTGCTGGTGCAGGCGCCGGCATCTAGAGGTCCCACCGAGATCGGAAGAAGGGGATATCGATGACAGATGCCCCGGAGAGGCTAGCCAGTACGTTTGTGTTGGGGTGAATTGTGTGAAGTGCTGAACATGGGTACACAACATAGCAAAGAAATACTGGAGAACCAGACAAAGGGTTTGTTGAAAAGGCAAGGTACAGGGTTGAAAACTAGCACTATATCTGATTTTTTAAAAACTATAGAACAGACTAGTCCTTGGTTTCTACATTCTGGTGGGCTTAATGTTCCAGATTGGGAACAAGTCCGAGCAGACTTGCAAAATAGGTTGTGCACGGATGGACCAGATGCTGTATCCATTGCAAACTTCTCTGTATGGAGATTAATTAAGGATTCTTTGTTAAGTAAAAAGGTGTTGATCCAAGAACAAATGAGTGAACTAGCCAAGATGTTTGAGATGGCACAGGAAACTGTGTCTGCTCAATCTCTCAAGGGGTCAGAAAAGGATTTAGACTCAGGAGATGAGGAGGAAGAAGGCAAAGAAACGCTAGAACAAGAGATTAAGGATTTGTCTAAAAAACTTAAAAATTGTGACCTCAAAGAGCAGTTACAGGAGAAGTTTTTTACAGAGTCGGTAGGGCAACTGCCTCTCTATAATCCATTTAAGGGCAGGCGTCATACACCTTCTCAGACAACACCTCCAAAACACACCCTTAGACCCTTAGGAACATGCTGGCCAGGGAGGCATCAATATGATTTCCATCTTCCTCTTCCCTGGTTAAGTTGTATCTCCACTCAAGCTTGGAAAGTCAAACCTTGTGAGCATTGGTATGGTCATAGACCTATATTTAAAATGATACTCACCAATCCTCCCCTTACCTTCTTGATGATCTAAAAATGTACAAGAGACCTCAGGTATGGGAGAGTCATATGATGTGTGGACCTTCTGCATGTTTAGATATGAGACCTATCCTCTTTAAGCGGGGAGCTGTCTTTAACGGCAGTGCCTTTTGGAATGTCTCAGGCTCCTTTGAAAGTTCTGTGAATGTAACTTTTATAAAACGCACTGCATTTAGATCCACGGCATGTGTTACCTCTCCCTTCTTTTGGGTGGTTACTAATGGGTCCTTCAGTAATAATACCATTTTGAATTGCCCTCAGTCTCTTTGCTACCTGACTAATTGTTGGTTGAATGAAACCAATGCCATTTTGGTCCTCGTTCCTACCTTTTTGATGTATCCTGTTAATGTGTCTAAGCCTTTCTTCCCAGTGTAACTTTACAGAACTCCACGGGTTTTTGGGATTACAGCTGCAGTAGTTGCAACCATTGCTGCTGCTTCTGCTGCTGCTGCTGCTGCTATGGGAATCGCACTAGCTCAGTCTGCTGCGATGGCTGTGACGGTGGAGATGTTAGCACGCTGTACTGCTGATGCACTTATGTTACCACAGGCCGTCAACAATCATTTTCAAGGGGCATTGTTAAATTTGAATCGGCAGACCTTGTTACTACAGGAGCAGACTAATGTATTATGGACCTCCATAAAAACCTTGTGTGATGCTCAGTATAAACATCTTTGTGTTACCCCTCAAAAGGTTACTAACTTATCTAGTGCTTTGTCTCAGTTAAATCGGTATTTAGCAGGACCCTGGAATCGGCAATATTTGAACTTTATTTTTCAATTGTTAGCCCAAATTGAGACTATAAATAAGACTCAGGTTGATTTAGTGGATTCTGGTGCAGTTCTCTCTGCTTTGCAAAAGTTTGGAACAATGTTACATCAGTGGGCTGAGTCAATAGCCTTGATTGTACTCCTGTTGGGTGCCATAGTACAGTTGGGATGGTGGGCCTGCAAAATGGTAAGATCAGTTCAAAATCAACAAGGACATCAATATCAGGCCATGATAGCTCTTTACAGAAACAACTCCTCTGCCCAAATCTGGCTGGGCTTGGCGCAATCCTAGGAAAGTCAATGACAGGTAAAATGGGAGCGTGGTCACAAGCAACCTAAGACAGGAAGTATACCATGTCCTCAGAAGGTATGCTCTCCGATGATGGGTAAGCTGTGTTCCAGGGTTCCCACAACCTAAGACAGGCTCTAGGAAAAGAGAGGGGGAATTGTGGGAGAGAGCTGGCCTGGGTGTTCCCACAGTACATAATGTGCAACAGTATCAGGTTTCTCAATCATGTGGCTTGACCATAGTTCCGTGTTCTTGTAACAGTTCCGCATTCCTGTAAAATTCAAATTGCCAATCTCTTTTTTAAAGAATACTCAATCATTTGACAATAATCATATTTCTTAATACATCTGATTTATTTCTGCAACATTTTCTAACTTCTGTCTTCTATTGGATTCCTATCTTTATTATTATTTACTTATTTATTCTGTTCTTCATTTATTTCCCTTTCTTTGTTTCTTTGTGTCTTCTTTTATTTTTCCAGAAAGCAGGGTAGTGTAAGATTAGTAAAGTAGTAACACTTTGTAAGACTTCAGTGCATCTAGTTGTACCCTGTGGCGCTTCCAGGTGAGAGGGCATCCTAAAATATCTATACCCGAGTCAGCGGAATAAAGGGGGCTTGAGTCTTGCCTTGTCCTTTGTGTGTGTGTGTGTAATTCTTATCCGCAGCTCCCTCGCAGATCCTAGTTTCACTTTGTACTGGTGCAGGCACTGGCATATTACCACCACAGAGCCAGATTTTCTTTTAAAAAATTCAAATTGCCAATCTCTTTTTTAAAGAATACTCAATCATTTGACAATAATCATATTTCTTAATACATCTGATTTATTTCTGCAACATTTTCTAACTTCTGTCTTCTATTGGGTTCCTATCTTTATTATTATTTACTTATTTATTCTGTTCTTCATTTATTTCCCTTTCTTTGTTTCTTTGTGTCTTCTTTTATTTTTCCAGAAAGCAGGGTAGTGTAAAGGCTCACCATGCAGACTCTAGAACTTCATAACCTGGGCTTGAATCATAACACTGCCAGTCAGCTCCCAGTTGCACAATCCTGGTTAATTGTAAAAAGGAAATACCTCCCACATGGACATGCAGAGATACTTAAGGATCTAACTAAGAAAATCAATGATCACAGAGGATGGCACTTTTTAAGTGTTACATATTATTAATTCCTTATATGAGTTGTAAGTGATTCTGTTAATATTTTAGATACCACCCTTAGAATTAGCTAAGCAGTCTAAAACTAATCTCCATATCTACTTGCCTCCCAAAACATCAACACAGATCCCTGCTCTTAATCTTATTAGTTGTTTTTGTCACTATTCAGTCCACTTTATTTTTATTTTTTCCCAAATTACCCTTTGTTATTTTTTGCAGTAAATGCTTATTTGAATTTACTCATTTGTTTATCAAAACCTGTTCTTGTAATTTCTTCTTGTATATAATTCCCACCTGGGTTCAATGTTTCTTTTTTCTTGAATTACATCCTATATAATTAGTTTCTTCAAAGACCTTATTGTATCTAAACTCTTTAGGGAACTTTTCATCTGAAAAAGTCTTGGTTTTGCTTTCACCCTTAATGGTAACTTAGAATTATTAATTTTAAGTTGATAATTATATGTATTTTGTATTTTATTTTACATACATACTTATATAAAATCACACATTTTCTATAGTAATTCATTGTTTTCTTTATGACTTCTTTTATAGGCAATCTCTTTCAATTCTTTTTTCCTTGATATAATGTTATTTTCATATTATGTTTAAAGATACTGAGTTATCTTTTATTTATATTGCTTAACCTCATTTTACTTTTTGAATATTACATATGTTTAAATTGTTGGGGAAAGTTGTCATTTCAAATAGTCCCTTTACACTATTTTCTCTACTGTAAACTTTATTACTTCTAAGGGCATATATTCTAAGTCCTCAATCTATTTTCTATGACTTTTAACTTCAGTTTCCTTTCTTCTTTATATTTCTGTGCTAACTTCTGAGTATTTTTCTTATCTTTATTTTCTATTTCCCCCTTTTCAATAATTTCTAATTTCTAACTTTCAATTGCAAATACTTCAGTCATTATTTTAGAAATTGCTTTTAAACAGGGTTCCTTTTCATTGTCTTGCTTTTTTTACTACTTTTATTCTTTATTTTATGTTTTTTAATTGTCTAGCAATAGGCCTAAGTTGTGCTGATCTGAGATGATCACCTCATCCAGGGATACTGTGACTTTAAATCTTGGACAAAATAGTGATGAAATATACTAGCCAGTGATAATGTTGTTTATTTTTGTTTTGTTTTGTTTTTAGTACCAGGAATTGAACCCAGAGGTGCTTAACCATCGAGCCATATCTTCAGCCCTTTTTTCATTTTTTATTTTGAGAGTGTGTCTCATTAAGTTGCTTAGAGCCTCACTAATTGCTGAGGTTGCCTTTGAACTTGCTGCAATCCTCCTGCCTCAGCCTCTTTAGTCACTGGTATTACAATTGTGGACCACCATACCTGGCTATAATGTGTTGTTTAAAGTTTGAAATTCACCTGGAAGCATCTTCTACCAGTTTGTCTACTCTGTTTATTAAAAAGGCATAAAGTGATGGTTTGAATCTAATTCACCTGGCCTCTCAGCTTCACTTTAATCTCATGAACAGTAGAGTATAAAGGACACATCCAGTAAGCCAGTTATCATGTGGATCATGATCCACAGATAAAGCTCGCATTCTACATGATTAAGAAAAGAATCTGGAAGCTGTGTGCTTTCTGTCTCCGGCTGCCATATCTCCTTTTCTTTTCTTAAAGCCACGTGGTAGTGCACTCTGGAGTCTCAGGGGTATTTTCCATTCTCTGACCCTGTATAATTGCTGCAATTACTCTAAGCAGGATATTCAAAGGAGCCCTTGGCTCAGAAATTAAATAATGATGGATAAGGTGTTAAGAAAGGAAAGGAAGGTGAGGAAATGGGGTATGAAGGATCATTGATGCTCACGCTAGCCTACATGGGACCATTGACAGCAGGAAAAACATATCAACTTGAACGTGTGCAGATCTGGAGAGGAGGAAAATAGCTAAATGGATTCAAAAAAGGAAATACAGGCAGAAAGAAAGTCAGCCAAGAATTCCATGCATTGGCTGCTTTTGGTCGCTTTGGCAAAAATAAGAGTAACTCAGACAAACCATGAGGTCTCTGGTCCACTAAGCTACCACCATTGATTCTGTCTATTAAGGTAAAGGACACGATAAAATCAAGTAGTGAAGTTTTTCTTTTGATCACATTGTTACTCTGCCTACTTGCCAATCACTGAAAAACCTATACAGGTTTTGGGCATGATGGTGGGATGGGGTAAGAGTGGGATCACCAGATACCTGAAACATGGTAACATTCTAAGAGTTTGGATAGCATGTCTTTTGCAGAAATCTGGACACCCCACATGTTAAGCTAATTGAAGGCAGAGGTGTGTATAAAAAAATTAAAATAACAAAACCTTGATACAGGGAATATGTCAACTCCACCCTTGTATGACACACTGAATACTCCTGAGGGTGCAGGAATGTTGAAAATGTAGACACCTTCAGATTGATTATATAATAAAGTGTGCTTCAAATATGGGCCTTCTACCCAATAAATGATTGATGTGATAAACTGAGTTCCAAATTCTTGGGATTCTTGCATGACTCTCCTATTAGGAGTGTAAAAATAGGTGAAAAGGGCTGTTGCAGGCCTACAGACTGAACTCCTCCAAATGAAGGAAAAACAATTAGAAAAATTTAGAAGGGAATACTAAGAATAAAAAGGGTGGAAAAAGCTTCAGAACAGTGCAATGGGATGAAATTGTCCACGTGTCTAATTTAAAATGTGGAAAAGGAGATGACAAATGGAGTAACTAGCAAAATTTTAATAGGTTGTTACAAAAAAAAATTATGTGGTCTAACTACTCAATCAACTTTTCAAACTATAAAGAAAATGGAGAATAGTTTTTGAATGTTCCTAGCTTGAGATAAATTTTTAAAAATCTTATGGGGACACACATACAAAAGAATCTTCAAAACCAATGTTAATTAAAGCAATGTGAGTTAAAAGAACATACATCAGGTTGGTCCCAGAGTGGAGGAGTATTGCTGCCCCAGCAGGCTACGTGAGACCATTTGCATTGATGTGGTGATATCACAGATGTGACCAAGATATTTTATTGGAATTGTTCTACACAGGTTCATTGTATACTGTCATACCTAAATCTACTAACAAAGCTGAAAAGACAATAATGTAATAATGCTATGGGAATACAGGAATTTTCAATGGCTTAAAATAGACACTGTGGGGGCTGGGGATTTAGCTTAGTTGGTAGAGATCTTGCCTCACATGCAAAAGGCCATGGGTTCAATCCCCAGCACCACAAAAAAAAAAAAAAAAAAAAAAAAGACACTGTGGCTCAAAGTAGATATTTATGTACAAAAGTTAGTTATGGTTTTTCTATCAACTCTACCAGCATGCATTGCTGGAATGTCTATGACATCTTGATGACAAGTGGGGAGGGAGATGGACAGGGAACTCTTTCCTTACTAAAACAATGGAAGAGAAGGATGTTATAAAAAAATCTACTTTTTATCCTGTATTGGGCACATGTGTTAGTCAGCATTTCATCAATGTGACTAAAATACCTGAAATGAACAACTTAGAGGAGGAAAAGTTTATATGGGCTCAGGAATTCAGAGGCCTTAGCCCAGGCTGACTCCATTGCTGACTCCACTGCTCTGGGTCTGATGTGAAGCAAAACATCATGGTGGGAGAGTGTGATGAAGAAAAGCTGTTCAGCTCATGACAATCAGGAGGCAGAGAGAGAGCACAAGGAGCCAGGGAAAAAATATATAATCCCCAAGGGAGGACTCCAATAACCCACTCCCTCCAGCCACACCTATCTGCCTACAATTACCCTCAGTCTGTTCAAATTATTAATCCATCAAGTGAATGAATCAACTGAGTAGATTACAGGTCTCATAATCTGATCATTTCACTTCTTGCATTAACATAGGAGTTTTGGGGACACTTTGTATCCAAATATAGCAGCATGCTAACTGGAAATCTTTTAAATGAACTTATCCACTTAAGTGATTAATTTAAAGCAACACATCATAACTGGCAATCTTCAATATATTTCTGATTTGATCAAGGATACGTTAGATCAAGTATACTTAATACCCCCTGAATATCTTTTTAAATAGTTGTATGGTCTATGAGAAAAGTTGTTGAATACAAGAGGTTAATTGTAGATTATGGAGGACTAAATAAACTGGTCATTCCAGAGATCAGCCACACCTGATAGAAGTTAACAGTTCAAGAGTGCAAACATTGACTGGCATTCTCTAACTGACTTATCTAATGGTCTGTTTCTTATTTCTACTATGGAAGAAAGTCAGTCTATGTAATTCATATGGGTCTAGTCCAATATAGTTTTACTGAGATTCCAAAAGGATATTTAAATTCTTCTGCTTATCACCACAACCCATTGAAAAGTGGCTTTTATTTGAATCAATCAAAACATACTGCTATTCATTATTCTGCTTATACAGTGTTGATTTGAATCTGAAAATCAAGTTAAGAGAATTGCAGATACTGATTAATCAGAACACTATCAAGCACTAGCTAATGGACTACTTAAAACACAGGGTCAAGAACACAAAAATATTGTGAATTGAGCTGCTATAAACATCAAAGTGGCTGCATCACTGCAGTATGCTGTTTTTAAGTCCTTTAGGTATAGACCAAGGAGTGGGATAGCTGGGTCAAATGGTGGTTCCATTCCAAGTTTTCTAAGGAATCTCCACACTGCTTTCCAGATTGGTTGTACCAATTTGCAGTCCCACCAGCAATGTATGTGCGTGCATTTTCCCCCACATCTTCTCCAACACTTATTGCTTTTTGTATTCATGGTAATTGCCATTCTGACTGGCATGAGATGAAATCTTAGTTTTGATTTCCATTTCTCTAATTGCTAGAAATGTTGAACATTTTTTCGGATGTCTGTTGATCACTTGTATATCTTCTTCTGGGAAGTGTCTGTTCAGTTCCTTAGCCCATTTATTGATTGGGTTGTTTGTTTGGTGTTAAGTTTTCTGAGTTCTTTATATATTCTGGAGATGAGTGCTCTATCAGATGTGTGTGTGGTAAAAATTTGTCCCAGAACGTCAGCTCTCTGTTCACTTCATTGATTGTTTCTTTTGCTGAGAAGAAATTTTTTACTTTAAATTCATCCCATTTATTGATTCTTGATTTTACTTCTTGCGCTATAGGAATCTTGTTAAGGAAGTAAGGTCCTAAACCAACATGATGAAGATTTGGGCCTACTTTTTCTTCTATTAGGCATAGGCTCTGTGGCCCAATTCCTAGGTCCTTGATCCACTTTGAGTTGAATTTTGTGCATGGTGAGAGATAGGAGCTTAGTTTCATTTAATTTTAGTTTTCACTTAGTTTCATTTTGCTGTATATGGATTTCCCAGCACCATTTGTTGAAGAGGCTATCTTTTCTCCAATGTACATGTTTGGCACCTTTGTCTAATATAAGATAACTGTATTTATGTGGGCTTGTCTCTGTGTCTTCTATTCTGTACCATTGGTCTACATGTCTATTTTGGAGCCAGTACCATGCTGTTTTTGTAGTATAGCTTAAGGTCTGGTATTGCGATGCCAGCTGCTTCAATCTTCTTGCTAAGGATTGCTTTGGCTATTCTGGGTCTCTTATTCTTCCAAATGAATTTCATGATTGCTTTTGCTATTTCTCTACAGAATGACATTGGGATTTTAATTGGAATCATATTGAATCTTTATAGCACCCTTCGATAGATGAATGGATAAAGAAACTGTGGTATTTATACACAATGGAATATTACTCAGAAATAAAAGAGTTAAAATTATGGCGTTTGCAGGTAAATGGATGGAGTTGGAGAATATCATGCTAAGTGAAGTAAGCCAATCCCAAAAAACCAAATGCCAAATGTTCTCTCTGATAACTGGATGCCAATCCATAATGAGGGAGAGAACATGGGAAGAATGGAGAAACTTTGGTCAAAGGATAGGGAGGGGGTTGGAGTTATGGGGACAGTAAAGATGGTGGAATGAGATAGACATCATGGCCCTAACTTCATGTATGACTGCATATATGATGTGATTCTACATCATGTACAACCAGAGAAATGAAAAATTGTGCTCCGTCTGTGTAAAATGAATGCATTGTGCTATCGTGTAAAAAAAAACAAAACATAGGAACAAAAGTTAGTTTGCTTCATAAATCATGAACATTTGTAAATTTTATCAAAGTAACCAGGAAAAATAAAGCTGTATTTGAATAAGGCTCTGACCAATAGCAGCATCACTTGAGCATAGCAGAATCATTATCCAGTAGATGCTTTGGGGACATTCAACCCCAATGTGACTCAAATTTATGTTACAAGTGTTAGCAACTTTATGTACTCACTGAAGCTTTTGCTAAAATCCCATTTCTGCCTCCTAGTGGTAACCAGTGGGATTTTGAACTACAATTTTTTCTGATGCAGTTCCCAGTAATGCCATCTTTGAAAAGCAATTGTTATTCTTGTATTGTGATTTAATTAAGTTTGAAGCAATTATGGAAGTATTTAAAATTATTTTATTTATTTGAACACATTACATACCTATCATGGCATGCATTACATAAAAATAACATTCTAATACAGAAAAATCCCATGCTTGTTCATCAAATGGAAATGATATATGATGTACATGAGTTGGGACAATAGCAATCTTATTACAAGATAGCTTCCATGGCTTTGGGCTCTATGTTAGATCTCCCAAATGAGTTCTCTAGCCCCAGAGTTGAATGTCCCCCTACCAACAATCATTTCTCAGAGGATGTCACACAAGCTACATGGGCCTTAAGAAATAAAAGGTAAGAAGTACTTTGGTGCAGAGTACCACATTATAAATATTTTATGGAGGAGAAAAATTGTTTGGGGTCGGGCCTTGTGGGTCTCCTTGACGAATTGGAGTCCTGAGAGACGAAAAGGGGTCTTCGGGGAAGACGAAGTGGGGTCTCCCAGGACAAAGCTATGGGTGATGGTCCGCGGAGTCACTCCACCCAGACTCCAGAGGTAGGTAAGACTGCTCTGCCAGAACGAGACGCAGAGCCCATTTAATCCAGGAAATACAGAGGCTTATATAGGGTCCTCAGACCAATCACGGCCCTGAGGTTACAACCAATGAGGAGAATAGGAAAAAAGAGAAGGGAGGGATTGAAGGCATAGACAGTGCTCCTACATATCTCCCTTTTTACTCTTATTTAAAATGTCAGTGGGGCCTGTATGGCCCATAAACAAGCATGTTGGAGGGATCTGTGATAATCTCCTCATAGGAGAGAATCATTCTGCTGGATTTTCCAGACTCCTACATGCTGCATGTGATGGGGAGGCGCTAATGAAGCTGTACTCTGTCTTAGGTTGTGCCCCTCTGAGCATCTTACCCGTCATCGATTATCAGCTCATGCGCAAAAGAAGGGGCAAACAAGACTGCGCCTGGCTTAGGTTGTGCCCCTCTGGGCATCTTACCCGTCATTGGCTGGCCAGCCTGTACGCACATGCCCCCAAATGAGCTCTCTCCCAATAGAAGGGGTGATGGGGTTGGGAGGGGTTAGAAGAGAAGAGGTTAGGATCAGCTGAAGCTGTGAAGCCTTGTGTTTCCAGCGAAGATGAAGTGGACAAACTTCTAACATATTCTCGAGGGCTGCGATCCATGTGGCAGGGATTTTCTTGTATTTCTGTGATTCCTTAACGATATAAATTGAGAACTTATTTAGTTTAACAAAAAAAAAGAACCAGAAAAAGGCTTAGAACACTGAGCCCAATGATAACCCAATAAGGGTCAAAAAACAAAAACAATATTAGCTTTAATTTAGAAACTCACAGAAGGGACTTCTTACTTCAGGTGGGGCAGACTGTCTTCTTGAGAGAGGCTTGGACGAATATTCCTGGCTGGGATCCAAAGGGGCTTACACTCTGTTGGTGGGAAGACAGACACAAGCATACCCTCACCCTTGTGTGAGCAAAGAGTCTGGGCCTTTGCATTGAAGGGTTAAGTGATCTTTCCATCGCACTGAGGGAAGAGGGGTAGGGAAGGTAAATGGACCCCAGTGTCAGATTGCTGCATTGAGGCCTTGTTTGTCAAAAGTGAGGTAATTTAGAGTAAATAAAGCATCCAACAATAATTGCTCATAGACAAGATTCTTTAATGCTGAAAGCTTAGGCTCAAGAATAGGCCACTGCTCCACCCAGCAAGGTGAGGTGTCCACCCAGCTAAGGCGGATGAGATCTGACAGTGGGGCAGTGGCCATTAGAATTGGGAGTTCCTCCCAAAGAGGCTTACTTTGTCATGCATTTGTAACTCGTCATGAGGAGCCTTGTCATCTGTGGTAAGGACTAAATCCATTTTTGAAAGTAAATCTCGTCCGCAAAGCATGTTGGGAATGTCAGCTATAAGAGGGTGTATACATCCAGAATCGCCATCAGGGAACCTCCATGTCACCTGGGAAATTACCCTATGAGAGGGTATGAATCTGCCAACACCAAGGATGTTAGGCCCACTGGTGAATTTCCAGGAAGGGAACAAGGAGGCAGTTACAGTGTCAATAGTAGTAATATCAGCTCCAGTGAGACCTTTATTGGGTTTCCCATCAAGATAAATGGTCATACTAGGTTTTGTGGAGAGCTAAGGTATTGTCCAATTGATCCTAGGGATAGGGGCCCTCTTGTTTAAGGGGGCTGAGGGTTGCCCCTGTTGGAGTTTAAAGGATTGGAGCAGCAGTTTCGGGCCCAATGATACCCCTTTTTACAACGAGAACATGAGATGCAGGAGGGCCTCCTTCGTAACTCACATGAGTGGCTAAAGGGACAGTTATGAAATATATGCCCAGATTTATTGCATCCCCAACAAATAGGGGCTTGAGAGCAGCCATAAAGGCTGAGGGAGTGTTGGAAGTCAAGCAGGCCTTGAAGGCAGCTGAGAGGGCTGAAATTGAGTCATGGGTGGAAACATCTTTAGTGGCAGAAACCCACTTATTGAGTTCCTCATGTCTCACTGGGGCTATTGCTGCTCTAGAAATAGAATTAGCACCTTCCCAGGCAAGTTGCCGAATGAGGGAGCCCTGGCCTGGGTCAGAATTTACTTTCTTTTCAACAGTCTGGATGACACGAACCAAGAAATCAGGAAACCATTCATCAGGACGTTGAACAAGATTTTTGAAAAGTTCCTGAGAAGTGGGAGGGCTCAAATTATGAAGGGCTCTAAGGGCACTGTCTTTGACTTGCTCAAAGTAAATAAGATTACCAACAAGTGCCTGAGAGTGGGAGGACATAAAGTCACCCCTGCCAGATAGCATATCCATAGAAAAATTAAGACCTTGTGTTATATTGTGAAGAGCCCGTTTTACAAGTTCTAGGCAAGAAGCCTTCCATTGAAGGTATTGGGAAGTGGAAAGAACTGCCTTGAGAAGGGAAAACCAGTCAAAGGGAGTTTGAAGAGAGGAGGACCAGGACTCCAAAAGTTGTAGAAAAAAGGGAGAGGAAGGGCCAGTGTCTTGACAGGCCTTACGTAGCTGAGTAAGCTGAGAAACTAGAGTGGAGATCCAGGGACGTACATTGGCATCTGCCTGAAGATTAACCATGAAAGCCTGGGTGGCGGGGTTGGCAACGGGGTAAGCGGCGGGTGGGGTCAGACGAGGAGGGTTGGAAGGAAAGAGATAAGTGAATGGGTTGCAAGCAGAAGAAGCAAAGCAGAGAGGAGGAGGAGTGACTGCAGGGGACACTGAAGGCAGAGCAGGATAAATAGGAGGGGAGTTGGAAGGAGGAGAATCCTCAGGAAGGGAGTGTTCACAGGAAGTTGAGGACAAACTATTAGGACTATGTGATTGGTTTTGGGGGGGTGTTGTGGGAACAGCCTCATTGAGGTTGTCTTCATCTTCCATGAAGAAGGAAAAGACACAGGAGAATAGGTTTCCCATGTTGAAGGAATGGGGATGGAGATGTTAGGTTTGCAGAGCGAGTGCTAGGGATGGGCAGACTGCAGTGTTAGGCAATTTACCGGAGGCAAGAGGGTGTGGCCTCTGCTAGAGGAGGTGTGGATGCAGAGAGCTTGACAATTCCACCTTTCTCTACTAGACTCAGAAAGAAAATCACCACGGGGCAGTTGAAGGCAGCACAATAAGGCAGTGTGGACAGCTTTTGCTGGCTTAAGTCCAAGAGCTCGTCTAATCCCAAGGTAGAGCCCTCCCTCACAGGGCGGGTATGGGCAGGACCACCGGAGGCGCTTGTGAACTAGGCCAGCTTGGGCGGGGCCGCGCTACCAGCAAGTGAAGTGCCCCAGGTGCTACTGGGAAACCGTTTAGAATTAGTTCAGAATTAGTGTTACCTGACCTAATTATATCACACAAAAACAAACAAACACATAAGACAATCACAAAAAAGGCTGGCGCTACCTTCACCAGCAAGACAGAGAGACCGCCACAAAATCACTCACCGACGAGGTCGAGAAATCCCCAGAGCACATTGGGCGCCAGATATCTAAGTGAGGCAGTTTCAGTCTATCAAAAACAAATAAGCAAAGCTATCACCTTATAGATTCATTTTCTTAAAAATGGAATAACAATTTGCATACTCACACTGGTCTTCACTGGACTCTTGTTTTCACAAGATGAGCCATCATGGAGACATTTGAGCAAGGAAAGGATGGGCAGTGAAAGATGCATCCTACTGTCCCTTATCTGCCAAGAAAAGATCCTGGAAGGTCGTGATCTGTTTGGAAGTCTCAGACCTTTCTAATATTTGCCTCTGCATTGTATTAGCTTCATTCAAAGCTTTATATGAATATAACTGTTGTAGTCTCATGGATCCTATCAATCAACTGGTTCGATATAGTTAATATAATCACCTAATTCAATTTTTAAACATTTTCAAATAGTAGTTCTATTTTTATAAGATCATGACTATCTAATCTTGTTATAGTTTAGTCTTATGAATCCTTTTTATGGTGGCCTTTCCTTCATGTGTTTATTTGATTTCAATTTTGTCCTAATCTTCAGTGTAACTTTACATGCAGGATTCCTATACATCTCCAGTGAGGGATGTTTTTCTGTAAAATAATTTGTAGTTTGCTTATGTAAGTGGCCCCAGGGATTCCACTTGCAGACAAAAATTTTGTATATTAATTTAGCAGGTTAGAGATTTCTATACCTCATGAGATTCTCAAATTTAATTAGAAAGTGCTCAATAAGGATATAAATATGGCAAATGGGAGGTCAGTAAAAATGACACAGCAGGGAATTCCAGAAGTTTGTGCCCAGAAACACTGAAAACCTCAAAACTCTGTCAGAATCAACCTATGGATGTCTGGAAGACAGCCAAGGGTTTACAGAAAACAAATAAATGTTTAAACAGAAGAAAACTTATAAAGCAGGGTAAGAGAGGGTGGTTTTGGGAAATTGAGTTTTCTTTGTTGTACTCAACTGCCTAGGATGCTGAGACAGTCCTGGAAGTGGCAGCCCATGCTCCTAGTGTGTGTACCTAGTTCAGAATGGAGCAGTATGGACCTGTTCCCAAGGAATTATATCTGTCTGTTTTGACTTTCTGTGGATCTCTGAATGACTGATAGAAGATGATAGCTTTGTTTCACCTAATTCAGAAATGTCTCTGGTCAGAGAAGTACCCATGGAGCATGTTCTTCTAAAACACCAAAAAGAAAGAAACAATCTATTCTACCTATAGCATAAAATAACAGTTGTGTAAAAAAAACAGTCATGTCTTAATCCAGAGAGGAAAATCGGAGAAGTGTAGTAATTTGGGAAATAAAAGATCTGACACTTTCCAGATAAATAAGAAAATCTATAATACCATGCCCAGGGCAGAATGCATGATGAAAGACCTGGGAAGAGAATATTTTTCACATCTGGCTGGTCTGTTAAACTCAGTGCAAACAGAAAATTAAAAGTAAGGCAGGATCATAAATGGCCTGGCTAAGTATTGAGAGAGTACCCCCAAAACAGCCAATGAGCAAGATTCAGAGAGGATTATTTTTTCTTCTCTTCTCTAATCTCCCTCCCCTCCCCTCCTCTCTCCTCTCTTTTGTTTTGTGTTTTGTTTTCAGTGCCAGTGCCAGATGTTTAAAAAGAAACCAAAACAACTCTGTCAAATCAATAGTTTACTGCTAAGCTAAAGGAAGAGACTTCAGAAATCACACATGACAAGGAATACAATCTTTGCAAAAGTTGCTTATAAAATTCATCAAACAACTACAACATCATAAGAAGCATAAATGATAAATCTTCAACACAGAAGAATCTGACTTTCAGAATTACCATATTATAATGTTCAGAGCAGCCAATTTTCAACAAAACACTATGGGACATGCCAAAAATTCACTCACAAGGAATGAAAAGGAAGGAAGGAAGCAAGGGAGGGAGGGAGGGAGGGAAAGAAAACAGAGAAAAGAATCCATCTCTGAAGAAACAGACAGCAGACTTACTTACCAAGGACTTTATGTCAGCTGTCAAATGTGCTTAAATAGCTACAGGACACCTTGGCCAAAGAGCTACAGGCAAGAATAAGGACAACTTCTCAACAAATAGAGAATATCAATATAGAGGCCAAAATTATAAGAAGGAAACAAGCAAATTTTAGAGCTGAAAAGTATAATAACTGAAATTAAAAATTCATTATAGGAGTTCAAGAAAGATTTGAGCAAGCAAAGGAACAAAACAGAAAACTTCGAGAGAGGTCAGTTAAATTATTCAGTCTGAACTGTCAGAAGGAAAAAGCATGTAGAAAAATGAACAGCCTAAGACACTTGTGGTACATCATCAAGCATATCAAAACGTGCATAATGGGACACCTAGAAAGAGAGAAATGGAGGGTGAAAGAATAGAGTAGGTTTTAAATGTTTTTAACACAAAAAATAAGTAAATGAGGTGATACATATGTTAACTAATTTAATTTATTTGACCATATATATATACATATATATATATGAATTACACAAATATGTAATGAAAAGAGGAGGAAGACACACAAATTGATATCAGAAATGAAAATAGAGACATTATCACTGACTTTACAAGAAGCCAGTCACAACATATAACATGCTATGTTATTCAATTTATATTAAATTTCCAGAATAGGCAAATTTTCAGAGATAACAGATTATCAGTTGCCTAGGGCTGGTGGGAAGGATACTGAGTGCCGTTTGGGGGTGATGAAAATAGATTCTCCAACAGATTTTGGAGATAAACACACGTATCTGTGATTATTCTAAAAACTATGGAAACATACACTGCAATAGGGTGAACTATGTGGTATGTGATTTATATCTCAATAAGGCTGTTAAAAAATAAATTCATAAATCAAAAAAAAAGTTCAAATGTGTCAAGAGTAGTTTTGATTTAACATTAGAACTTTGAGAAAGAAATTGTGACAATTATATGGAACTGAGCAAATGAAGAAATAGAAAAAGAGACATTTATATCTTCTGGGACCAAAAAAAAATTCCCTTCAAGGGAACATTACAGAGAGTAAATGTGGACCAGTGAAGAATTATAACTTAGAAATAACTATAATGTGAAGGGAAATGGAAATATGACATAGAGTGAGGGGAGAGAATGTGGATGAATCAAATCGCTTTCTGAGGTCATTAACAGCCTGTAAAACAGAAAAAGTCAAGGAATAAGATTGCATGCACATTATTTAGCTCTCTATATGTGTGTCTAGTCCAAAGGAGGCTAATTATCTTCAGAGGAGGAGTCAGAGGGGCACAGGGACTCTATTTTTCATAAGTTTTTAACAATTATATTTTTAAGTATATGCACATTTACTTTTTATTTAAAAATTAAATTTAAAGACTACTATGACGTATACCCTTAATATATATCTAACCAAAAATACTTCAGTGAATCATAAGAAAGCATGCCATCAGCCAAGGAAATAGTTTCCCTTGTCTTCCTCATCTTTCTCATTATTTTTTGATGATAATAGACCAAATTCATTTCTAAGTAAAAGACAATTAGCCCAAAGGAGTTTGACTGCCTCGGACTTTTCATGGCTAGCACTATAAAATATAAAAAAGGAGAAAAGAAAGGATGGGAAATTAACAAGGAGACCATTGTAGAAGGTTATTAATCACAAAAGCAAAAATAGAATTTCAATGACTTTAAACTAATTTAGGAAATGACATCCTGGTGATAATTGCAGTAGATTGCCCTACGGTGACACCTAATGTTCACTGAAAGCTGCAAGAAAAGTTTGACTAGGACCCGGGCAGGAAGTCAAGTTAGGTCAACCAGCTGTGTGGGTGTTCTTACTCAATGAGTTCCTTAAAAAAAAATAGGTCAGATGCTCGGCAAACACACATAAGTCATAGCAATTAAACACCGAGAATGGCACTTGTTTGGATGAATAAGTCTGTGTTTTTGAAAGAAATCTTTCCACAAGTCAATAATACAAGCAATGGGAAAATGTAAAACTGCATCATTCTAATTAATTTCACTGAGTGGCCCATCAAAAATTGATGCAGTAGAGATACATGTGACAATTAAGACACTTTGTAGAGAGATTTAAATTTAGATACAGATGTGTCTTCCTTACACGATATCAATAGATCATTTTCACAGAGAATGGGACACCTGTGTTCAGAGACTGAGCTGAAAAGCAAGACCAGGGCATTCATCTTCCATTCAAAACTGTTTTCCTATATAAAGCTTTTGGGGGGCTTTGTCATTTGTTCACATATAACCAACTCAAACTTATTTATATTGAAATTAAATGGCAAAGGTTTTTTTTTTTTCCTTTTCCTACAAATAGAGTGACATTTATCAGCACATCAAAAGCTGGTTAAGGTTAATATTTGACTAGGCATTAAAGGAAAAAAAGAAGCACAAGCCCATGGGGCTTAAGATTTTCAATATATCAGCTCTTGATTAGCACATCAGATAGAGCACTGCTGCGCTCTATTGCTAAGAAGGCATTGTGATCACCCTTCTCCCATTTCCATGACAATGATATTAGAGATATAAAATTATGAAAGACCTTCAAATGTCAGTTCTGTTCAGTCTGTGTTTTCACTGTCTGACCCAATTTTTCCAGTTAGGTTGCAAACTTACTCTCTTCAGACCCAAGCTGAAATTTAATCAGGTACAACTACTGGAAAAATTGCTGAATATTCAGACATGATTAAGAATATGTATAATTCACCTATGAGTAAAGACTGAAAAGGAACTCATTAAATTGTATTTCTCTTCAGTTGTCTTTTCAAACACAGTGAATGGGAAGAGATTGTCACTGGGATGTTGCACTGTTTTATGTTGGTGTTCCTCGGGAGCAAATCTGAGGAACGAGGAACATGTCCCTTTCATGTGTTTGCAAGGTGTAAAAGGAGCTGCCGTGTGTGGAATAAAGCTGTGTGCTTTGTATCACATCACCTAAATTGCTGCCGTCCCTAAAAGCATTAGATGTATTTCCCAAAATACGACTCTCACAAATGCTGCCACTTGGGAAGGTACTGCTAAACAGTCTGAAACTGTTGGCATTTGAATATACGGTTCTTCAAAATGGGAGTATTTTGGAAATAAGGAAAGTTTATATTTTCAGCAGAGACTTTCTGAGTGTTGTTTTTTCCTCTTGAACTGAGAACAGCAAGGGTAACTGAGTGCTGTAAGAAAAACCTCCGAATAAAACCCCCGTCTCATAACCAAACCTTTTTTAGTTTTCAGATTTCACTTTGCCCAGTTCAATATTTCTCTATCCATCAAAGAATAGCTTTAAATAACCTGATTTATTAGCATTATGGAAGATTATTTTTTTCCTTTTCCTTCTTTTTAATTTACACTAAAAATAGTAAAAGAAATAGCTGCTTAATCCTTTTCAAAAGAAATGTCATTACTTCTCTTCAAAATATTTTATATAGTTTATAACTCAGCCATAAATCATCACACTCAATGAACAGAGGAACACTATTATGGATAGCTAGGAACAGTTGCTGATGCAAAAATTACAAATAAATATTTTATATTTAAGATCTGTGTTACAGGAATCAAAGATAAGAAAGTGTCATTGATTCTCCTCACTTCATCCTCAACAACTGAATAAATTGTACTCTAAACCCAATTCAAGAAGTATGAACTTAAATTCTTGGAGTTATTTGTTTTTCCTCCTTATTTTATAGTACTTTGTAGCATATTATGTACTATTTTTCCTTGATTTTAACTAACTCCTGTACAAACTGTGAACATTTCCAAGCCACTGGATCTGTTGTACTTATTTGTACAATCTTAACACTCATTCACTGATTCCTTTATCCTACAAATTGTTATTGAGTATTTATTATATGTCAGGCACTGTGTTAGGCACTGAGGTCAAAATAATGTTAAAAATAAAATAATTTCCTTCTTTTCAAAGCTTCAGTCTAACGAAGAAGATAGATATAGCATTGCTTTGTTAGGTTCTTAATAGTTACTGATAAATGTTAGGACCCAAATGCATGTGATGCTTTGATGGTGACCAACAGAAAGACACAGGAAAGTAGAATAGCTGAAGCTGAAGCTGACATCTTAGCATGAGAATAAGTTAATTAATCTAAATAATGGTGCAGGAAGCTATAAGCTGAGAGAAAGTTCAGGAAAATGCTATGTGGTGAGAGGACCCATGGTTAGTCCAAAGCACTGTTGCCAGAATGATTCAAACACAAACTGAGTGTTTGGGGATGAGGAGAAGCAAGGATGAGCAGCAAGGGTCCTGTGCTCAGTGCTGACACTCTCCTAGTGTACCTTCAGAGCCAACAGGTCAGTGAAGTGACAGAATGAGGCAACTTTTCCATAAGGTCTGTCTTTGCTCTAGATTTTACATGAAGTGTTAATTGTAGTATGGAAATGAGATTGGAGCAACATAAGAATGGTTCATAGAAGCCAAAGAACACAGATTGCTATTGTTTAAATCAGGCATGTCCTCCAAATGTACACATGTTAAAGGCTTGGTCCCCAGCTGATGGCACTATTGGGAGTATAAAGTATAAAGTGTAGGAGATGGGGTCTGGAGGCAGGATGTATCTCAATGGAGAGCATGACTTTGAAGGGCTCATTTGGTCCCCTTCCTCTGCTTCCTGGTGAACAGCTTTGTTCTGCTGTACCCTCCCTGCCATGATGTTCTAAATCAACACAGGCTAAGAAACACGGAGCCAACTGTCCATGGACTGAGACCTATGAAAACATGAGCCAAATTAAATCTTTCCTCCTTTAGGTGAATTTTCTCAGGTATTTTGCCATAGGAAAGAAAAGCTAACACCAGATCCTAGCCCAGTTCCTTACCATTGAACTGTAAGATCATCCCCAAACATGTACTTTAGTGGTTTATTTTCCCAGAATTTTATAATCAAATGAAGTGAATTCCAGTAGGCCTCAGAAAGGACTGCATGGTAATTTTTTCCCCCCAGAATATAAGAATTCACTGAGATTCTGGAAGTCAAGAAAATTTGTATATGTAATGAAAGTTATTAGAAAAAAATATTTAAAAAGCATTAAATTTATTGTACTCTAAGGTGTTATAGATACACAGTAATCTCTTTTTAATAGCTGTTTTGTGTGCTCAATTGTTTTTGTATGTAACCAGAAACTGAATATTTAAATAGAAAATAGACAGATCATTTACAAAATAGAATTTGCCCATACAACCTGCAGCAACTAGCTTTAGAGAATGAACTCATTATCTGCATTAACAAGCCAAGAAGTCAGTCTGTTATTTATAATCCAAACTTACAGGAAGTCAAACTGCTATCTGCCTCACCAATCCCAGAAATGTAGTATCAAAATGTCTATAATTTAATTAATAACTGAAAGCTTCCCTAATTTTTTCCAAGTTCTACTTTATAACTAACCAAAGAAAGCCAAATTTCTGCTCCTAACCAATCTTATGGGATGCCCACTTACAATGTGACCACCTATAACTTCTCTCTGCCAACAGTCTCCCACAAGGCATACCTGAAGTTTTCCCCACTTTTCAAATGGAAACTTCTCTAGCTCTTTGCCTGCTTTGTGTCTCTGCCAAATCACTAGTGATAGTGGTTGATTTCTTTGCCATAACAAGCTCTGGAATAAGTCGTCTTTGCTTCTTCTCATTTGGCCGGTCTTTTAAAACTGCAATGAACTCTGTAGTCACCAGAAACCATATAGAGTTAACTGTCTAAATTAGCCAGCTTCCTGTTACTGTGATAAAATACGTGGGATGATTGATTTATGTAGATAAAATGCCCATTTAGCTCACAGTGCTGGAGGTTCCACTCCAAGATTGGGCAACCCCAAGGCTTTGGGTATAAGAGTGCCAGATGACAACGGCAAAGAACATGTCACAAAGGGACACTTGTGACCTCATCCAACAGGAAGCAAAGAGAAAGAGGAATAAGATGTTGTCCCACTATCCCCATCAAGTGCACACCCCTAGCTCAGGGATCTGAGCACCTTCTACTAGACTCTATTTTCTAAAGTTTCCACCAGTTCTTAATAGTACCACCCTCAGGACTCAGACTTTAATATTTTGACATTTAGGGGACAATTATCCAAATCAAATTCTCCTTTGTTTTTTCTAGTGACATATCTACTTAGGGCTTAAGATATTGAATGAGTGAGTTATGTTTTTGAGGTAGTATGTGTGTAATGTATGTTAGAGAAAGAGACAAACAGGGAAAATATAGCAGGGAAGAGCAGGCAGGATGTTTAGGAGTGGGAGATTGGTTGGGTTTTTTTATTCTACTCATTTCTATTGAGCATTCATATTGAGGAGGGAACCATTTAAGGCATTTTTAATTTACAGAAAATAAACCAAAGATTTGTGTCCTAGTGCAGCTTATACTGTAGAAAGAAATACACAATAAACAACATAATGAATAGATAGATTATATTACATTTTAGGATTGTAAAAAAAAAAAATACAGGCAAATAAGGAGGCTGCCAGGATTCCAGGGAGAGAGTAAATTTAAATAGGTGTTAAGGGAAGGCCACATTGTGAAATTGATAGTTGAAGAGAAACTTAAAGAAAGTGAAGAAGAGTTAGATGAACAAATATATATGAGGGGATGTGTGTTGGGCTGAGGAAGTCTAAAACAAGGATCCTGAGATGAAAAAGTCCCTGATGTGCTCTACAGTAGCGAGGTGGAGAACCTGACTCGAGCTGCGTCAATGAGGAGACCAGAGGAGGAGACCAAGTCAAGAAGTAAGAAGGTGTGAGTAGAGCAGAGGGAGAGAAATCTTTTGTGAATGTTTGCTTTTGGTCTAAGTGAAATGCGGAATGGCTGCAGAGTTCAAGGCCAAAGAATGCCATACCTCAAATTTTGAATAGTTTTTCTGTAGCTGCATTGAGAATAAACTAGGGGAAAGAGTAGCATTAGTTTTCTGTTTAGATTTATACACTAAAGTGTGTAATAATATAGGCATTCTCACAGTGGCTAAAAATGTAGCTAGGCAATTCTGGAAACACCTATTTCAAAGCTATCACTATCCTGGAAGTCTTATAGTTTCAGATTCCTTCTTTACTTCTCCCACTTCCATCCAGCTAGAGACCAGGCCAAGCCAAGCTACCCATTCTCTCAACTTGACTATTCTAGGAATTTCACAACCTTATGACATATGGCTTCAATAGACTTATATTAAAACAAATTCAATGCCCAATTTACAGATCAAATGATTTGAGCATCCACTTAACAATTTTCAGTTTATGTGATAATTATACCCAATATCAGACCATCACAAATAATTAAGCACAATGAGCTGAATCTTTGAAGCAGTTAAATATATATAATTGTGATATCTTCTAATTTGTAAGAGAGAAATCTAGAACATAAATGTTTACTTAAATCATAGCATCAATCTTAAGCTTGAAGAACCTTGTGCCTTCAGATCTCTCACCTGTGGCTTTTGTTCTAAAGGCTCTGTAGTTACACGTTAAAGTGATGCTTAAAAGGAAGGTATCAGACTGACACCAATATAAAAATAAAACACACAGGCACAGGAAGCTGACTTGTGCCATGAATGAAAAATAGAAAATGTGTGGTCCAGAGGACTGTGTTACCTGAAAATTCAGTGTGTTTTGTAACTAATCTCATATGTAGACAAATTTGAACTGGAGGAATGTAAAATGTCTTACATGTTGGCATCAAGATGCTATACTGCCTTTTTGTATTTTCAATGAAAAGAAACATGTACAAATCCAGAAAAAATGCACGTCCAGTTAACCTGGTTATGGCCCATTGGCAAGGTGTTCCTTTCCAACCAAAAATATTTCCTGATGGTAGAGAGATATTCCAAGAGTACAAACCACTTAAATATTCAAATTAAGAAAACCAGGAACCATCTTCACTTACTACTGTTTCTCATGCTGGCTTAGCAACATACTTGCAGAATACAAAATGGTTTTTTCACATCCACACTTTTAGCAGAAGTAAAATTATTTACTGAAACTTCAAATGCTTATGAGCTTCAATGAGAGACCATTTTTAAAAAGCTAAAATACATATTTTAAATAACCCTCTTTCTATTAAACTCATTTAACAGACAGGTGACAAACCATTAAAGTGAATGCCAACAGATTAAAAATAGCCTAATTGGAATTATTGCTTAAAATAATTTAATTCTTGAACAGATTTTGCAATTCTTCTTTGTCCTTTTTGAGACCTTTATTAGAAATACTATTAAACATACAAATGGGGATCATTAGGGCAACATTAAAAGAATTTAGAATTATCTCTCATTATATGGCAGAGACCACATCTGTTCTTCCTTCTCTTATTAATTTGTACTGGCTGTACATATGGCCCCAGAAGGAAGACCATATTTCCAGGCTTATTTTGCAGTTAGGTGTGGTCATACAACTAACTTGTGGCCAAGGAAATGTGAACAGACTGCTCACATTAATGGGAAGGAGTGTGTCTTCTCATGAATCCTCCACACCGGCTGGAATGCAGAGGTTTTGGCAGCCCACTTTGGGCATGAAGTTAAGAGCAGTACTCAAGAATGAAAGAATGGCAGAACAAAAACGGAAGTGTAAACCCATCGAAGGCTTTGGGGAGCAGAGCTTTGATACCAACAGGGACTTTTAGGTAAAAGAGAAATAAATTCCAGTTTTTCAAACCATAACATTGAGTTTCTCTGTCTCATAGAACAAATTTTATCACCACTAATACACATGATGAACACACCTTGTGCTCCTGAGAGCAGAGATGTAAGAATCTAGGTGTGATGTAGAAGCACATGGCTGAGCTCACACCTCACTTTGGTCACTTTAAGTGGCTGCTTTTCATAGCAAATTAGTTTATTTATTTTGGTTCTCACATATGTAAAGCTATGATTAATAAAAGTGATTTTATGGTTTCAATGGGAATCAAAATATAAGCTGAATTAAACTATAGAAATTTTAGTTTTTATGCCTATTTTTAATATGTAAACAAATAGCACAAATTCTCTTTATTGGTATTAAGTTCATAGCAAAGGTATATATCTTAATGATATTGCTTTTGTTGCTATTTATTAATTTATTGGTAAAACATAGGTGATAAAGATGATAAAAACTAGTGTCTTTTTTTTTTATTTTAGTGTTTTTTCAACAGAAAACTACAAGCACAGGGATATACTCCAAGGCTTTTACATCATTAATACAAGACAGTAGGGACAACTTGACTGTCTGAGATGCTTTTGTGCTGTCTTATTTACTGTTACTAGCTGCTACTTGCCATTGTTGGCACCGTGCATTTCCATTTGATACAACATTTCTGGACAATGCCAGATCAAGATTAATTTTGCCAGAAAGAGAGAATATAATTAGAATCAAAGCAATCCCCTAGTCTCCAGAATCCTTAATGGGAACTCCCTATTGTTAATCAAAATCTCATGGATCAATATCTCAGCATATCCCAGAAGTTCAGTACTTGCCACTCTGCAGTTCTTTCATACATGTGGGCTTTCACCACTTCTGTGACTTAAGGTATCTAATCAGTGGTGTGCTTCTGTTTAGAGAAGCCTTTACTTTGAGCTCCTCTGTTACTTAAAACAAGCCCAGCATTCAAGCCCAGCATTGTCCTTACTGGGTAAAAAGGAGAATCAGAATCAGAATCAATGCCCAAATGACCCCCTCTAGCATCTCTCCTTCCACTTACAGAGCCCATTTCCCCAGTAAAGACATATATTCTTATGTGCATGCTTGCGCAAACACTTTTTACCATAAGTCTATTGTATACAAATGTCCTTAATGGCACATCACAGGACATTGCTATAATCTACAAGCATTAATGAAAATATTTTCATCCAATATCATCTCCTTCCAATATACACACATTGTGCTTTTTAATAGACCCTAATATTTGACTCTAGTTTAATTTAAAAGTATAATTTACCTGGTTAGACTATAACTACAAGAGTCTCTAAATAGTCCCTCAATATTCTGAGAAAATGAAGGTAAACAATGATACGAAAACACAGAAGTAACCTCTGGTTATGTTTGGAATCCATTTTCTTTAATATGAAAATGAACATTTTTTTGAAGACTTAGAGATCCTAGTACTTAATTTCAAACTTGTTGAGAAAAAGTAACCATGAAGATCTGATTCAAAGGAAGCTCAGAGTTCATCTTACTTTAGCTTTACAGGAACTTGAATGCAAAACTCATGTTGGAACATGAATGGACCAGGTTCCCTGGCAGTATAAAACATCCCATTTTAAGGAGGAATGCAGCAAAAGACACCTACTAGAGCAGTCAGTGTTCATCATTCTGGGCTCATGTGGCAGACAGGATACAGGCATGGGTGAGGAATAGGACATCAAGCAGGGAAAGAAATAGGAAATAATCCCATAGCCTCTATCCTTTACATTGATTGATTATTTAGGATTCTTGGGTTTGTCAATAAAGAAGCTCTTCTAAAAGTTTACCTGCTGATCCAAGCAAGCAGACTATAAAAATACACTTGGATCAATGCATTATCTTTCTCCAAAAATATATTAAAATATGTATAAAAAATATAAAATATCCCTCTGTAAGCTTGCTATATTTGGAGTTCCAACTTTTGCAGGTTGGATGGGGTGTCAATAAAGCTAATTAAACATTTCCATAAACCACAGAACTGAAAGGGACTTGGAGAAATCATCTGCTGACATTTAAATATCTACTGTGCAAAGTGGAAAGGAATATTTGCATCCAACAATGCCACCTGGTTAATCCAACAGCTTTTATAACCTGGAAAATTGTTCTTGTGCAATAGTGCATTTTTATGAAATTAGGTGGATATTGTCAATGTTATAATCAACCTTTTTTCTCATCTCCCTTGCACTGGAGCAATTCTACTTTAACAGATGTTTCCCTCTTTACTGCTGAGGTTAAGTTGCATGCATCCTGACAAAAGCAGGCAGCACTTGGCTTTGGAACATTAAGTCTTCCATCAGGTTATTCCCTCAGTTTAAGTCATTGGCTTAAACAGGGCTGTTTCTTCCAATCTCAACAACATGGTATCCAAACACTATTTCTCCATTAGTCAGCTTGTCCCATGCTCCAAAGTGCAATTCAGACTTGGAAACAAGTGTGTGTCCATGACCTTTAAGGTCTAACATGGTCTGGTGGGAAGCATATTGGAAGAGTGGTAGTCTCACCAGCTAGCTAGGTGACCTTTGGCAAATTACTTGACCCCAATGTGCTTCATTTTTCTTACACAGGGAACATGGAGGCAATAATATATAACATCCTGCCCTATCTTACAGGGATTTCATAAGGCTAAAATGAAATAACTGCTCGCATTCTGTTCTGACATGTCAGTACAG
The DNA here is from genome assembly GCA_028644305.1 of Xerus rutilus. NCBI lineage: Eukaryota > Metazoa > Chordata > Mammalia > Rodentia > Sciuridae > Xerus > Xerus rutilus. Next base: position 129,425,086 of record CM053400.1, read on the forward strand.
GATGGCTTCCCTTTGCTGGTAGAACAAGCCACCACATTTATAATAAAAATTGTTGAAAAGGGTTTAGTATGTGAAAAATCAACTACATTTTTCTATCTGTAACAAATTCATTCCATTCATTCATGGTGTATAATATAGGTTTAAATGACAAAATCATAACTTTTAGAATTCAGACCTGGATTGAAGTTCTGACATAATTATCAGAAGGGCTCTGTCCATACATCTAGATCCACTGGTGCTCTTACACCTTATACTTATCTCAGTGCACTGCGGCATATCAACTGCCAAAGGCAAATGCTTACTCCCCAAATCTAGGAATTTATAGACATCTATTGTGTTCTCACACTGTTCAGTTGGTTTTCTTTTGTGAAAATGGGGTCCAGAATACAGGATCTCCAATAGGGAAAGACAGTGTGTATGCTTCAATTCACAGCTCAGCCAACACTAACCCCCCTTTGAATGTATAATAGTTCCCTTTCAGGTCTGAATTTCTGATCAAAATCCATCCCTGGCACAGTTTCTCATGTATGGTAGGCAATCAACACTTGTGAATGATAATGCAACTCTCTCCTCTCTTTTCGTTTCTTTATCCTCCTTCCTAGAGCTGACTTCTTATCTTCATTAATTTAGGTCAGAGTTTCTGAGTTACAGGGCAAATTCTTTAAATGACAATAATCTGTTTATCTAACAATTATTTCTGAATTCCCTGAAGTTGATTTCAAATTCCAAATGGAAATATTTTCATTTGATCATTTATAGTATCAAAAGATAGACTTTCAGATCACCTGAACACCAAAGGCCTGATCACTTTAAGTCTTAAAACAGAATTACTGCCCTCACCTCTCCATTCCATTTTTAACTTCTCTAGCATGCAAAAATGTATGGATGTTTAACCATCCAGTATGTATGAGGCATAATGATGGTGTGGAGGTATAATTCATTAATGTTTACTTAATATTTGCTATATTAATCATTATTCTTAGTTTTTTTACATTGTCATAATAACCTCATGAGTAGATAATATCCTAACTTACATTTTATAGATAAAGAAATTGAGGCACAGAGAAACTAAATTATTTGCTCAGGATAACATGCCTAGTTAGAAGGACCAGGATCTGAATGCAGCAGATTGATTTCAGATCCCACACTGGATTGAGACAAGGAGGAGGTTAGAAATTGTTTCCTGGAATAGGTGATGTTTGAGATGGGATTTCAAAAATAAGAGGACTAACCCAATAATAGGTAATAACAGCCCCAAAAGACAAGACCAAATGCAGAGTTATGGGGATGTGAGCTTACAACTGGGCTTGGGAAGTATGAGAAGTTTGGTATAGAGCAAAGTTGCTGAACAACAGGGCAATGACAGATTAGTGAGACCAGAAGAAGTAGGAAGAGTTACATCTAATGTCTTACCTCTTTGGATATTATCATAATATCATTGAGGAAGAACCAAAGTAGTTTATGCAGAGTGATGGCATCTCCTTTAAACATGAACAACAGAGATCTCTGACTTGGACCCATGCAGATCACAAACACACATGCACACACAAACTGTGTTAGTAAATTGATGGAACTGGAACATCATGCTAAGTGAAAAAAGCCAGACTCAGAAAATCAAAGTTCTAATATTCTCTCTCATAAGTGGAAGCTGGAGAAAAATAAGGGAAAGGGGTAGGAGTGGATATTATAAAGACATAGGGAAGATCAGTGGAGTAGAAGAAGGAGATGGAGAATGAGGAAGGAGGAATGTAAAAGGGGAGAAAATGCAGAATGAATTTTACAAAATGATGCTATGTTCATGCATAAATATGCCACAGAGAATTCCACTTTTATGTCTATCCATAAAGTACCATTTATAAAATAAGTAAATAAGTGAATGGAAGACCAGTAGAGTAGAAGAAAGAGAATAAGGAGAAGGAGAAAGAATAGGGCTCCACTGAGTACTGAAATGGAGTACATTAAATTCAATGTATGATTGTGGCAAATGAAATTAAATGAAGTACATTAAATTGCATGTATTATTGTGTCAAAATGAACCCATTGTATCTAACTATAATTCTCTCATAAAATTTTAAAAAACCTATCAGCACTTGGGACAAAACTAAGGAAGACTTATATATACAGCTAATTCAGAATAGACTATAACATCTGAAGATGTGAATATATGAGTTATTTTCATCTGATAAATGAACTACTTACTAAATCTTAACAATGAAGTTTTCAATGCCATTTAAAATAAACTATTCTTGGAAATAAGTTTGAAAAAAAAAAATAAAATGGTCAATTCACCCCTGGTTGCCTAGACCTTTTTTACTTTAGCACCCAAAATCCTACAATCCAAGAATGTCCTTCAGTTCCAGGAAAACCAGAAAGGCTGGTCACTCTAAGCTCTGTCACTTATAATCTGACTCAGTGCAGGCACAGTATGTTCCATTACCCCAAACAATCACTCCCTGAATGGGAGCTAAACCCATTCAGGCTCCAGAGAAGTACTTCTTCACATATTTCTATCACCTTCACACATTCTTAAAGGTGACTGCATCCAAAAGCCGTGGATACGCCACTGTTGATATTGTAGATACACACTGTTTTGGAATATGTGCAGAATTTGAGTAGCAGAAATATTTAACTGAGAGAAAAAGAAAAATATTCACCAACAGATCAAATTCTTCCCTTAACATATCATAAATATAATAGAGTCTTAGAACCATCTTACTGTTTTCCGGTAGTGATGAGAATCCATTTTCTTGCTTTTCATTGCATTCCAATTCAAGAAAGGGAGAATAGAAAGTAATATTGTATAAACAACCAGTACATAAGGTGACTGAGAACTATTTTACACAAACAAAATGTGTAACTTTTAGAATTAATTAGGAGGTGAGATAAAGCATAAAAGAGGTGTGAATGTGACACTAAGTCTTTATATTGATGTGTAGATTTTGATATTGCTTTAAGAAAAGGCAAAAATGTGATATGATTAGTAGTAACTTAGATAATAAATTAAAATATTTTGTAATATTTACTTCAATAATAATAATTTATTATGTGGGTTATCACTTTAGAGTTTGAATATAATATGTACAATTTATTACTGATTTCTGATTTATTTAAGAATTTAGTTGACAGTTCCAGTTGCTACTGCCTTGCTAGAGGAACATTTCTCCAAATTGCCATTCACAAGTAGCTATTTATAAGCTATCATAATTCAAGAGAAGTTTTCTAATTAAATGTTAGTATTAATAGAAGACAGGATATGAGAAATTTTGATAATAACACAATATTTATCTTTGTTGAAACAAAATCAATAAGCATAAGTTTTTCTTAAAAACATACAACAATTACTGAACTATATATACATTTAATTTATTGTTTTTGCCAAAATTATTGTCCCAACATCAAAAATTCAGACACGGGTGTAATAGTTCATTCAATTACCTTTCATAATTTTCATAATTTATAGTTTTGTAAAACAAAACTTTGCAATATTATAACTTTGTTTTTATGAAGGTGTAATGTTTAAGTTAGAAAGATATAACCGATTTTATTTAATAATTTGCTACGATCTTTACTATTAATTATTTAGATAAATAATAAGTAAGCCTCCATGCAAACTGTGGTTCTGAGTCCATTCTCATTAGCAACAGTCATTGACACAGATGAACGAATATGTATTTGGAAATATCATCTGCCAATTGTTTAAATTCTGGATTGTAGAAGAATGATAGCAGAGACAGGGAGATTAGTTAAGGTGATTTTGCAACAACCTCAACAACATTGCTAAGATTTCTGGCTTGAATGATTGAGTGTATAGCAGTGTGACTTAGCAAGGTTCTAGAAATCTGAAGGACTAGAGGGTCATGGATAAAGTCAAGGAATTATACTTTGGGCAAAGTGGAGTTTAGGGTATCTGAATAAAATGTTCTGAGGGAAGTTGTATTTACATGTGTGTGTGCATGTGTGTATGTGTGTGTGTAGGTTATATTTTCATGTATACATACATATACGTGTGTGTGTTTGTATGTGAGTGGAGCTTAAAAGAGATGTCTGAACCCTATATTAACAATTCTGTGTCATCAACATGATACAGATGGATTTCACAAAGAAAAATATGTATAGAATGTAATATGTCAGAAACAAAGAAAAGAGTTGGTTTTAAAGTGAAGAGGGAGTTAACCTGTGTTCAAATGCTGTGATATTGCAGAAAAAAGTTAAGAATTGAAACTTACAATGGCTTCATTGAGAACAGAAGGAAAATTAAAGTGGATGAGGTATTAAAATAGATAAATGATTGGAGATAGAGGTTAGACTGCTTTTCCAGAAGGTTGATGGTGGCTAGAAATGGGTTTCCTGCTGTGACTGTGACAGTATGGCAAAGCATGAGAGAAGCAAGAGGTCAAAAAAGATGTATTGTTTTTTGAGATGGGAATAGTGTAAGAATGTTTATGGTGCAAGTGGATTCAGATAGCAGGTGAGCCTGAAAATATGGGGGAGAAAGTGCAATGACCAATGAATAAGAAAGCAGAGGGTCCCCTCCAGAGCACCTATGGATACTGAACTATGATAGAAGGCAGACTATTCCACTGAAATTTCAGAGAAGAAGGATGCAGTGATATAAACACTTACCTAATTGGAAGTTTTGTTTTATTTTGTTTTGTTTTTTGGTTGCAAATATCATCAACCCATTTGAACTAGTTTAAGCAAAAGGGAGAGTATAAGGTTCAGAGGTCTCTCCTAGGACCTTGGAACAGGAATCATACTTCACTAAGGACAAGAAATAGAAGACAGAAAAAGATACCTCTGCTTCAGAGTCACTTCCTCTGCTTTTCTGTGTGCACATAGCTCCTGAACTTACATGTGTCAGTTTACACAATCTTCAGCAACCATGTAAGATCTCTGAAACCATGTTTAAATTCCCAGAACAGATCATCTAAGTATTCCAAGTTGAGTTGATGTGCTGATGCACACACCCAGGTCAGGGAAACAGTAAAGATTATGTCATTGACCTTCAGTAACAAAAACCTATCTCTGCAGGTAAATATCCAACGTCTTCATCCCTATCCTGAATCATTTATCACAGTGCAGATGAGTTGGTTAGTGAGAGAGATACAAGAATTGAAACAATTTCTCTTTGCCTCTATTTCCTTGAGTGAGTAAGCAAGGTTTTCTGCTGAGTGTGATTGTGGCAATATGATGTAAGTTTTAGTGAGAGTAAAGATGGTTAGAAGTGGCTCTTTCCAGAAATGCAAGCTGGATCTCAAAGGGACCTAAGAAATTTCAGTAAGTTTCCAGCTGAGATTAAAGACCATGACCCTATCATGGTGTCCATACAAACTCTTGTTTGCATAGAAATTCTTGGCAATCTGGGTGTTAGAGTCTGAATAAGTGGGCTAATGCAGGGATAGAATTTTGTCAGGGGATATTGGAGGATATTTTCAGTTTGTATAGGAGAACTGTAGATAAGATAATGAAAGATTGGTAATCTAGTAGTTTAAATAATGTTTTGTGAAAATAGTAAGTGAGAAAAGAGAGCATGCACAAGAGATTGAAAAGGAAAAAAAAGGAGGAAATGGAAGAGAGGAAAGGAGAGGAGGATTATGAGTTAAATACTTTCATAAGGTCAAAATAATAGATATGGTGAAAATAAAGATGTGAAGGACCTTGAGGGAAGTAGAGTCACGTTAGAGAGTGAAATATTTGTATTTATATTTTCAGATGTTAGGCAATTTTTATTATTGAACAGTTCTAAGGTATGACTGAGAGTGTTGTTGGCTGTAGAGCTGAGGTGCACTGGTGGTAGAATGGGCAACAAATTATGAAATAGAACAATCATCTAGGATGATAGTGATATTTGTGAGCAAGAGAACACTGTGAGCCACATATAATTAGCAGTGTCCCACCATGAAACCAGTAGATACTACCCCTGAAATGGAGGGTTAGAATAACATAATGACATGAACCAAAATCAGAAAAGTTTTGTTTGAGTGGGATGAAATAATGTCTTTGGAATAAAAAAAAAAGAATTTTAACATTCTTCTCCTCTTTTCTAGCCTGCAAAATACAGAATTTTGAGCAATAAGAAATAACATTTTAAATGAATGGAAAGGGAGAACATCATGCTAAGTGAAATAAGCCAGACTCAAAATCAAGGTTGAATGTTTTCTCTCATATACAAAATAAAGGAAAAGAAGGGTGGAAGGTGAATATCACAAAGATAGAGGGAAAATCAGTGGAGTAGAAAAGGGAGATGGAAAGCAAGGGAAGGGGAACGGGGAAAAGGGAGGAAATATGGAATGAATTTAACACAATCACACAATATACATATAATAATATACCACAGGGAATTTCACCTTTATGTACACATAGGAAGTACCAATCAAAAAAAAATGAGTGAGGGGCTGGAATTGTGGTTCAGTGGTAGAGCACTTGCCTCGCATATGTGAGGCACTGGGTTTGATCCTCAGCACCACATGAAAATAAATAAAATAAAGATATTGTGTCCATCTACAACTAAAAAAAATTTTGAAAAGAATGAGTGAAAGGATAATCAGTACAGTAGAGGAAGGAGAAGAGGAGGAGGAAGGAAGGAAGGGAAAGGGAGTGGCAAATGGGAATTGAAATAAAATTCCATACATGCATTATTTTGTCAAAACAAACCCAACTACTATGTGTAACTATAATACTTTAAAAACAACAACGACAAGTGGGTTGGAGTCAGGTTCTGGCATCTTGTAACCTTAGGCAACTCTCTTAAAACAACAAAGGAAGGAGGGAAGGAAGGAAGGAAGGAAGGGAAAGAAGGGAAGGAAGGGAAGGAGGAAAAGCAAGCAGGCAGGCAAGCCATTTAAAGATTTAACAGAGGAAGCCAAATTCTTCAATGATCCAGTGGTTCCTGTTTTAATCTTAATAAGAGATTGAGATTTAGAATAAGTTGGAATTTCTGTACCACAGAATTGAATGAAATCTGGCTCAGCTGGAATTGAATTATATTAGGAAATTGTTGGGAGGTGGAAGGAGTGTCAGTAATAATATTTTAAATCCTTCCTATGATCTAGATATTTCCAAACATCTTACATATCATGCTATCTCATTTTTTAATCATCACAAGAATCCATGAGGTATGTATCATTTGCCTGTATTACAGATGAGAGAACAGAGGCATCAAAGGGCTAGGCAATTTGCCCAGGCTTTTGCAGGTATTAAGAGAGAAAGCCAATGTTTCAAGTCAGAAAATCTGATACCTATCTAAACAAACTCTTAACCCGATAATGAGGGAAAGATACAGGTTAAGACAGAGAGAATGATGACAAATGTAGGAATTTCATTATGAAAGTGAAAGGAAGACCATAAATACAATTTGGCTAGTAGCACAAAATTACAATACATATCAAATACAAAAGCTTTTCAGGTCACCATAGTCCAAGCCAAATCCAAGTGTCAGTAAGACTTGCAACCACCAGGCTACAAAACCTGCAGAACACAGCCTTTTTTCTTGGGGTTTTGTGAAAACTTTTGGTGAGCAGGTATTATAGTGGTGGAGGATGTGGTAGGTAGAGACTCCTACTTCCAGTACCAGAATATAGCAAGACAATTAGTTATTTTAGGAAACTTTACCCTCTTTTAAAAAGAAGTCTCTGACTTTCCATTCTCCAGTGATGGATTTTAGGTATCCAAACACCTTTGAAAGAATTCTAATCTAGGTGTACATCAAACCCAATTAGTTGGCTCACTTTTCCCACAATTGCTTTCTTTAAATAACTGTTGGTGATTTTTACATAGTATGTTATGGCCCCAGGTTGATTAAATCATGCAATATCTGTAAATATTAGTACCCTCACTTGTAAAATAAAAGTAAATAATGCAAACTTCAGAGTCAGGGAAAAGAAATCAAACCAGGCATATGAAAACTATTAGAATACTTAAAAACCTAAATAAATAAAAGTTTCTCCTATTAATAAATAATAATAGCTTTCATATTTGGAATCCTTGTGATGTATACAGCATTTTATTATTATTGACACATGTTTCTCATTAAATCCTCATAACAATCTTTAGATAGGGGTATTTATAGCACTTCTACTCTATAGATGTGGAAAACTAGACTCAAGTGCCAAACATTAAGTCATGGAGGTTAAGATCTCAGACAGATTGCCTGACTTCAAAGTGACATTTTTATTTAGAATTTTTAAAAAGATTTTTCTCTTAATACTTACAAAAAATACTTCAGGTAAACATTACCATATAACAGCAAACAGAATTATTACATCCCAGTGGTATAGCAGGTCCCAAAATATAGCACCCCTGGCTATCTGGCTTGACCATTTAATGCAAAAATATAGTAAAACCTAGGACAACCCTTATTACCAATATTATCTTTTAGTATACTTAGTGCCAAATAATCAAACCTCTGTGCAAAATAAATGTACCAAGTCATATATTGTATGACTTTAGGTCTCAGATTCCCCAAGACAGTTTGTTCTGTGCTATGCATTGTCAAAAATCTCAGAACTCTCACTCTCAAAAGCGTCCTGGTTTGTAAAACAAATTACATGAAAACACTGTTTCTCACAAAATCTAAAGGGCTTAGGCTTTCCCCTTGCTCTAGCTATGATGGACCCACCTGCATTCACCTACATAGTGCAGGCTCAAAGTCAGTAGGCTATCCTCTGAATTTAATGAAATACTTTAATGAAATAGAATTCTCTCTATGTTCTACAATTCTTCTGGTAGGTACTTAGGTCTATTTTTTGAAAATAAATATAAACCATAAATTATAAGGAGAAATGATTTGCATTCCTATCTTCTTATATAGGAACAATTTAATGTAATATTTTATTGTTCATTTCAAATGTCACTCTAGTTAATTTCGACTGCATAGCTAATACAGTATAATTTAGAATAACCTATCCCTAATAAGACATTTTCTGCAATAAAATGCTATCTTAAAATTTTTCACACATTTGTTGTTTGATTTTAATCTTTACTTTGAATTCTCAACTTTCCCTTAGTGCTGTTTTTTACAGGGCAAACATTGTAATTTCTTTTGCCCCTGGGCAATGCAATGCTGATTTTGTAGCACTAGAAACTTTATCATGTCATTTTAAAAAGTACTTCAGGATAAAATGGTACATATCTGTAATCTCAGTTACTGGGGAGACTGAGGTAAAAGGATTTCAAGTTTGAGACTCTGTCTGAAAATAAAAAGGGCTATGGGTGTAGCTCAGTGGTAGAGCACCCCTGGGTTCAATCCCCAGTACTGCAAAATAGTTAAACAAAAACACTAATATCTTGTATTCTTATTCTACATTTTTTACCTATTTTGTTGTGTTGATATAGTTTTTAAAAGTATAGCTCAGAATAACTAACAACTAATCACATGAAGCATTTGAATAGTTTAAATTTCACTTGTTTTGAAGCATTCTTAGTAAAATAGAACTTCTCAATTCTTCAGATTAAAAGGATTAAATTAGAGTGGTGTTTCATGTCAACTTGGAGGAATTTGGATCAAATACCTTTTAGTAACAGTATTTTCTCCAAACAGGAGCTAAACTCAGCAGTGAATGAGTTAAGAGGAAATGTTTAAAGTAACTTGAAATCACTGAACTAAAGATAAATTCTCAAAGCTTATCAAATAAAAAACAAGTTAAATAATATTGACCAATCTAATCAAACTGATATATTTGGGAAAGCAAAATACCTTCTTTCTGAGTTTGATACACAGTGTTCCAGTAGAGGGCTCTACAAGACTGAAGGATGTTCAAACTCAGCCTTAAAGAGGTCCCTGAAGTGAAGCCATTTTATGAGGACATATAGCAGAGTAAATATTTTGAAATTCAGCCCATAGCATCTACCCCATACAGTAAGTTGAGAATAAAAAAGTAAAGATACGTATATAAGTATCTGCATATCTTTATAATGTGTGTGTGTATATATAGCCAATTTTTATTACAGTGGGGTTTCTAGCTTGATTTTTGCACTCTCAAAGTATACGTAAACTAGCTGGCTTCCCTAGACCCTTGTCTGATGATACAAAGCAATCTACTGTCTGAGCTGCAGGACACATGTGGACAATGGAAGCTGTTTCCTTGGAAACGACTATATGAAAGCTCTTGGAACATCTCCTCCCCAGGAATTAATTTGTTTCAGATGGGGAAAGGTGATTACTTATGAAAGAGAGAAAAAGAGACGGAGAGAGAGAAGCTCACAGGTTTTTCTTCCTATCGTCCTTATAATTTTTTTTAATGCAGAGTAGATGACAACAGCAAGGGTAAATATTAATGACATTGTCACCATCAAAATTAAAAGTCTGCAACAATTTTTTACCTATACGTAAAAGGAACAGTATGGCTAGACTGGTAAAAATCTCTTGGTTGGACCAAATTAGTTCAAAGTGCGTTGCCTGTCTTTCCCAATTCGTTGGAAAATTTCCAATGTTCTGCTTTTCTTAATACTGATCATTATAAAGTGCAGATGTTTACCACTTGGATAAAATTACCTATAAAAGATAATGAGCTGTCATGTAATAAAGATGGAATTTGTGACCCATTGATTTAAACCATTTTTCCAGTTGTAATGAAACATTAGTCCCTCTCTTGCTTGCCGTGTTGCCTCTCCATATCCTCTAGCATGGATTAAGAAGTGTGTTGAGTTCATCCTTCTGAAAGCTTCCTCAACTGGACACATGCAAGCAGGTCTTGGGTCAGACTCTGTTCGTTGATTGGTGAATTGTTGACACTGCTAACCATGGTTTAGTTGAGGTTTCGAGTTACAGAATTACAGAAAGCAAATCCTTCTATAGGAGGAAGAAACATAGAACTTGTCATTTTCATCACTTTTCTGATGAACAATGCTAACCAGGAAACAGAGATCTCAACAAAAATTAAGAGGACTCAGCTAAAAGGAAGCACAGTAAATCATTTCAGCACCTAAGCTTATCAAGAGCAGGGACTGCGTTACATTTTATAGAGCCTCTTAGGTCAATATGGTCTGATAAAAGGAAGTGTAAATGAAACAAAAGTAGTCGAAATTAAAATCAAAGCCAGGGTTGGTGATGTAGCTCAGTAGTAAAGCACTTGCCTATCATGCACCAGGTCCTGGTTCCAGCAACACAAAAAATAAAATATATTAAAAAGTAAACAATAAAATAAAAGCCAAATGTTTCACTATAAATTCATGTAAATATCCTGAACTTGGATAGAGGTCATTGATATTATGTGATATCTTTTTCTATAGGTTTCTAGAAATATGAATTTACATTTTCTATAACTTTGTAAATACTCAAAGATAAAGATATGAGTAGTCAATAAAGTCCTTTTCTTGTTATTCAACCATATTGTCATGTAAGATTCTTAAGGAATTCTCATGAGAAGAAAATGTTGATTTTTAGGGATATTCATTTACATCATTCAGAAATTCTTAATCTCATGTCTTTTTTGTTGTTTTTGTTTTGTATTTTTGGTACTGAGGATTCAACTCAGGTGTGCTCTACCACTAAGCTACAGCCTCAGCTCTTTTTATTTTATTTTTAGACAGGGTATTGCTAAATTGATGAGGTTAGCATTGAATTGGTGATCCTCCTGCTTCAGCCTCTCCACTTGCTAGGATTCTAAGAGTGAGCCACCACACCTGGCTTCGACCTCATTTCTTTAAAGGTACTGTAACATATCCAAACCAATAAATACAAAATACTATATGGATAAATTATAATTAGGTTCAATAATGAACATTCGTTATTGATCATTCAATAATAGTTATTATTAAGAAGGTAGTACATTTAGTTTATGATAATTGTGGAATTTTTAAACATCATCAGCTTTCATAGAAAAGTTTCTTTGCTCAGGTCAGGCATATAATTCAACTAAATAAAATATAAATCCCGCCCGCCACAGTAGCACACACCTGTAATCCCAGTGGTTCATGAGGCTGAGACTTGGAGGATCGCAAATTTAAAGCCAGACTGAGCAACTGCGAGGCGCTAAGCAACTCAGTGGGACCCTGTCTCTAAATAAAAATATCAAATAGGCATTTGCAGGTAAATGGATGGAATTGGAGAACAACAGGCTAAGTGAATCCAAAAAAACCAAAGGCCAACTATTCTCTCTGATTAGTGGATGCTGATACATAAGGGGGGTGGGGATGGAGAGCATGGGAGAAATGGAGGAACTTTGGATGGGACAGTGAAGGTGGGGGAGGAGAGGGGGAATGGGAGTAGCAAAGATGGTTGAATGAAATGGACATCACTACTCTAGGTGTATGTATGAAGACACAAATGATGTGACTCTATTTTGTTTACAACCAGAGAGATGGAAAATTGAGCTCTATATATGTACTATGACTTGAAAAGCATTTAAATTAATTAATTAATTTTTAAAAATACAAAATAGGGCTGGGGATGGGCTCAGTGGTTGAGTGCCCCTGAGCTCAATCCTCAGTAGTAAAAAAAAAGAAAAAAAAAGGAATATATATATATATATATATACACACACAAACACACACCCTAAATTTGACTTACCTTCTGCCTTCTGTGTACTATTTTAAACTTTGACCTCTACAAAATTATTCATGCAAGTTTCATTCTAGAAAATTCAGATATTTATTTTCCCTCAAACAGTCCATGAATTTTCCAAGATTTGTGCATTTCTCATACTATTCCTTCCACTGGAAATACACTTTAAGTAAACTCTTATTTAAGTTCATCTTCCTGAAATTTTCTTCTCTTTTTTCACTCTATTTTAGTTATCATTGTGACAAATGACTCACAAAACTTAACAGCTTAAGCAAAATAATAATAGTTATGATGTCATTATTTATTTTATCAGGAAGCCAGGCATATGTTAGTTGGTTGCCTCTGTCCCAAAGACTGGGGACTGTCATTAGGCTACAGTCAAGGTGTCAGCAGGATTGAGGAAAGAGCCCACTTCCAAGTCACACATGTGGCTGTTGGCAGGATTCAATCCACTGTGAACTGCTGGGCTGAATCTGAGGTCCATACTGGCTATTGACTGGAAGCCACTATGTTTTCCTTGTCCCTATATAAGACTGCTCACAGCAACACAGATGTTTCAATTGAACAAGCAAATGAGCCATTGAGAGGACAAGCAAGAGAGAAGTCGCCATCTTTTTGTAATATAATCTCAAAAGTGACATCTAATCACCTTTACAGATTCTGTTAGTTGAGAGACACTTAAGGAGAGAGAGAGTACCGCATAAGGATGTGACTATTAGGAAGCTAGGATCACTAGCAACCCTGCAAGATGCTGTCATTACCCACACTCCTCAGTTGACATTTCTTCTTGTTTCTCTCAGATGATATAAACCATTCTCTGAATTCCCATACTAGTTGATTAGCTTCTTTCTAATCTTCTTTCTAATCACTTTCATCTTTTTAATTGCGCTCTACTGTATATCTTATCTACTGACTATAATGTTTAATTCTCAATATATTTATCAATTGATAAATGTAATAGTCCACATATAGAATCTTTGATTAAATGTTGTTGAATGATTTCTAACTTTGTCAGAATCCTGCCTAACAACAAACACCTTAAATACCATGAATACTCTATCCAGTAAAACCAACATAATTTTCAAAATAATCAGTGAAAGAAAAGTTGTAAAATGATTGCATTTAAAATTCATAACTAGCACATGGTCTTGAGGCAAGCATACTAGAGGTATATTTTCTTCTGCCAGAGGGACCACTGAGGACTGTGGCCAGAGGACAGCATCTAAGATGGTTCCCAGTGACCTCAGCTTCCTGATATCTATATTCTTGTGCAATCTTCTACCCTTATGGGACTCACCACTAATGCATAGATGTAAACTTTGTTGGAAAATTAATATAAAATGCACAGGAAATAGGATTGGTATGTCAGCTAACACTTATTTGTACAGGTAAAAAATGCATTATCTATATTAGATAATACTCTCTTAGCAGACATGCTTTACTTACTTCAAAAGAAGCTGATGCTGACCAGTCACAAATATATGACTATTATAAACAGTTTTCAAATAACAGTGATTATTTGCCTCTTTAAAAATAGTTGGATTTGCTTCTTTATTCATTTCCTTTAAAATTATAAAGCCAACTTTGAATAATTATGCGATCAAATTATGAATGGGTCATATTGCTTCTCTAATCTTGACTATTAGCATCAAAAAAGAACAGCATTGTGCTTGATTTGAATCATTGATATTTTTTTCTCCCAAAGGCATTGTTGATTGTTAGGCCAATGGAATTGTTGGTGATATTACAAAAACATCCAAAGAACCTTGTCTCACATAGTACAGGAGACCTGTCATAAATTAAATGCACCATCTGCTGCTGTTTAAATAAAATAATGGTTTAAAAGCTTCACATAGCATATACAAACTTCAAAAAACATATTTTTCCTACAAATATAAAAGCTATAAAGTTTGATTCAAAAATAAAATGGAGGAAACCACAAAATCCTTGAATTCCCTCTGAGATTGAGTTAGAATCCAGATCTTCCTGAATTCAATTCCTTTTTACATTTTACATCAGATCTTTAGTTGATCTGGTTTCCCAAAAGATATAAGTTTCACTTTCATAATTCATTCCTGGTTTGGCCTGGAATAAGATAGCTTACCTCCACATTCCTGGCAAGAAACATTTCTTTGCTGGAAGAAAAATTCACCTCTTAACTGAATGTTTGGCTTAAGATCAGGAAAAAATAAGATCCGATTTCTTTTACACTTGACTTCCTTTTTCATGTGAGCCTTACACAGGATTGTCTTTATTCCTTACTCTGTCGACTGGAATATAATAAATTATGCCAGTTCCTGTTGATCTATCACCCTTAGGAATTCTTAAACATGTCCCACTAATAATGTATCTTTCAGTTCATTTAAATCTAGCAGTTTAAGAATTTCTTCATCTCAAACAAAGGATGTGAATAATGCCTCTTCACTTCCTAAGAGGCCCAATGTACCAAATGCCTTAACTGGTATTTGATTTTCCAGTTTTCTAACTAGTGCCAGTGTTCTTTCTTTACAATGTTGCTGGCTCCTCAGTCTTAACCTCTTTTTTTCTTTTGTCTATTACCTCTTTTTTTCTTTTGTCTATTCTCTGTCTTTTTTTTCTTCTAGGCCTGCAAAATTCCCTCTTCCAATTTTTAAACTGTTGTTGCTTTGTTTATGCAAGTTAACAGTCCCTAACTACCTGCCTTCCTTTCCTCCTCCCACCTCAACAGAAGAGGGAAAAAGCATGGAGGAAAGAGGCAGAGAAAGCTCTAGTTTCTAATGCACGTTTGCGTGAAGACAATGGTTATATTTAAGTCAGATTAATGTTAAAGTTTTGCTATGCCAGTGTATGAATGAGATAATTGAGCTAAGTAAACATAAATAATACTCATATACAAAAAGACAAAAGAACTACATTATTTTAATCTTAAGAAAAGGAAAATGTACCAATGAAAATGGTACTTAATAAAATTTACTAATCGTTGAAATGATATGTGATTTTTTGATTGACTTTAGAATACAAAATGTATACTATATGAGAATTATTCTGTTATTACTCCATTCAAAAATAGAGAAAGAGAAAACCACTATCCACTACTAGTATTGTGTACCACTATAGAATCTAGTACAATGTCTTGACCATTGCAGACTCTCTAACACGAATTTAATTGGTTTGAAGTGAGTTTTTATTTGAGGGAAAAAACAACATAAAACAAACAAAGTCCTTGAAGTTTCCGTAATAACAAAGATCTATATATTATTTCAGGAAGAATGTTTAGAAAGAGAAGAAAAATAAAGAAATGTACCACAGAGTAAGGTCAGGAAAACCATAAATATACAAGTTATCTTAATTAAATTTAATATAGGAAATTGGTTAAACAAGCACTGAAGTACTACAAGGGCAAAAAAAGAAAAAAAAATTACATTGAGATTTACCTGCAGAAATAATGAAAGAAAAGGAAAAGATTGGTCATGAGGCTATGGAAGTTGGAGGTGGTCCTCAGGGGATTGTAATGGGCATCCTCTAAAGAGAGACTCTGTTCAACTGTGCTAGTACATCAGGATCTCTGAGGAGGAAGCTCACGGAGGTGAATCTGCACCTCTGAGCGGCTGGGCACCATGTGGTTGCTGTTCCTCTCCCTGATATTTAGGGTCTATACATAAAATAAACAAACAAAGCAGTGGGTATCATTGGTACCAACTGCTCCTGTTTAAGAGGGATGAAGAATTGTTGCTGACAGATAGCAAGAAAAAAGAAAAAAAACAAAAACAAAAAACCCCACATCTCCCTTCTTCTTCCTCCAGCCTTCCAATCTCTCCCCTTTGACAGAACCTAAAAGGAGATGTACTTTGCAGAGGCTCCACTCCACAGTTGCAAAACAGAATTTATAAGGCTGTGAGAGACAAGAGCTCAGTAGCTAATACTCAAGCAAGCCAGAGACCCCCACCCAAAAGACCCATGCCATAACTAAGCTTCTCCAGAGATGCTCAAAAATTCTGGTGAGCATAATTTTTCTTAGACTATCAGCAAGAATTTCTACAACAGAATTTTCAGATGGAGGGTGTGTTTACAGAGACAGAGTGTGATAAGGGACTCAAGGCTTCCAGCCTGGGTTTAGAGCCTTCACAGAGACATTTGCATCTCAAAGGACTGTAGTCAGGTCCCTTGGAGCCAGTGAGTGGGAAGAAAGGGAAGGGGGACTCTCCCTTTCCCAGACACTGATTTTCACAGTGTCCTTGGCCTGAATCCGGTGACCAGAACAGTAAAAAAGCTGCTTTTATGTGAACTTCTACAGATTGTGAGCCTCTGATCCCTTCCCCTTACCCACTGGGTATAAAGTTCTAAAATTTTCTGAATTCGGGTTCAGAGGGGTGATTTGATGGAGGCAAAAAGCCCCCCTTTTGAACCTGGCTGCAGCCAATAAACCTGCTTCTTGCTATACTTCGGTGTCCAGCCTCTTCTGTTCCACTTCAATACAGTAGAGTAGAGGAAACAAATAGAGCAGGCAAGATCTGCTGCAGGACTGGAGCAGTGTCTCGGTGTGTGTGGTGATCCGCAACGTGCAAGGGAGGCTGGGGATGGCACTTAGGAAATCCAGGGGTCAGGAGTTCCTTTGTCCTTCAGAGAACCTTAGCATCTGATCCAGACTTCTTTCTCCATGTCACTGAAGTCACTCTACTTACCTAATCCCTTCGTTAAGATATTAATGGTTACTCATTGCCTACAGATCGAAATTTAGATATTTTACCTTCATAATCTTTATGATCTGGTGCCTTCCATCCTTTCTCACTTTTCCTTCCCTTCCTCAAAAGGGCAGAGGTCTGGCAGTTATATATATATCTATTTGGCTAGTTTTTACATGTACACACATGTGTACATACTGTTCTGTCTTTCCGATACACTCCAGTTTACTATTCAGAACAGAGTTGGATTGTCCCCTACAAGTGACCCCCTTCTGTGTGGTCCAGCGCTTGGGTCCCATATATTTTTAGTGATCTGTGATCCTTAGTTTTCTAACCTCATACCACCCTTCCATCTCCCTAGTTTGCTCTGCATCAGCCAGGCTTGTCTCTACGTGCTTGTCTCAGGATTTGACACTGGCTTTTCTTCAAAGGTTCTTTCCCCAGATTTCTCTTTGGATCACTTCTCATTTCCTTTAACTCTGCTCAAATGGATCCTCTCAGTGAAGCTTTTCTTGACCATTGTTAAGAACGCAGCTAACCACTAACCCATTTACCCTTTATCTATCCTTTCTCTGCTCTATTTTTTCTTTACATTGTCCTGATCACTTTATCATGTACTATTAAACTTATTTCATAAGCATTTGCTACATGAAGGCAGGATTTTTTTCTGTTTCAGGTATGGTTTGTTCATTGCATCTAGAAATAGGGTCAGCCCCAAGGTAGGCCTCAGAAAATATTGTTGAATTAATGAATTGGGGCCAAATAAAACACTGCAAAGCACTGCACGTTTCCATCTCTGTGATCAAAATGCCTGAAAAGAACAGCTTAGAGGAGGAAAGATTTATTTTGGCTCATGATTTCAGAGGATTCCATCCATGTTCTGCTGCCTCCATCCTTCTGGGTCTGAGGTGAGGCAAAACATCATGGAAAAACGGCATGGTGGAGAAGATCTTCTTAGCTTATGGCAGCTGAGAAACAGAGAGAAAATAGAGAGAGAGAGAGAGAGAGAGAGAGAGAAGGCACCAGGGATGGATATAGTTTACAGGCCATGCCCCCAGTGGCCTGCATGGCTTACATCCTCCAGGCATGTCCCACCTGCCTATATTTTTTACCACCTCCAAGTAAGTCCATTCAGATTATTAATTTACCAAATAGATTAATCCACTGACAAGATGGTCAAAGCCCTCATGATCCAATATTTTCATCACTGAGCACTGCTGCATCAGATTTTGGGGCTACATTCCAAATCTTTGGGATACATTCCAGAGCCAAGCCATAGCTGGTGATGAGAAAATGCTAGCTGCTAAAGAAAGGTAATGAAGAGGGAAAACAAAAAGAGGACGGTGGATCCAATCTTTTTTTAAAGATATTAAATTTGCCAAAGACATGGAAAAGAAAAGTAAAACTTTTTTTGTTTTGTTTTGTTTAAAGAAAGGGATTTGGAAATGTGTTGAGGAGTAATAAAATATAATTTTATAGTTTTTAGAAAACATTGTTGATGGAAGAGGAGATAGTCGATTTTGAGCACTGATAATATGGTTCAACTTTAAAAAAAAAATAAGGTCCTCTGAGATTGGAGAAAAAGCAGACAAGTAGTGGTAAAAATTTTTGTTTCACATACATTGGAGAAAAGTTAGCCTCTTCATCAAATGGTGCTGGAAAAAAAATAAAATATAATTTTATTTTATATAGCAAAATAAAATTAAACCCTTATCTCTCACTGCACAAAACTCAACTCAAAGTGGATCAAGAAGTTAGACACTAGAACAGGGACTCTGCACCTAATAGAAGAAAAAGTAGGCCCAAATTTTTACCATGTCAACTTAGGAACTGACTTCCTTAACAAGACCCCTGTAGCACAAGAAGTTAAATCAAGAATCAATAAATGGGATTTTATCAAACTAAAAAGTTCTTTACAGCAAAGGAAACAAGCAATAACATGAAGAGAGAGCCTACAGAATGGGAGAAAATCTTTACCACATGCATCTCAGATAGAGCATTAATCTCTAGCATATATAAAGAACTCAAAAAAACTTAACACCAAAGAAACAACTAATCCAATCAATAAATGGGCTAAAGAACTGGACACTTCATGGAAGAAGAAATACAATCAACAAATATATGAAAAAATGTTCAACATCTCTAGCAATTAGAGAAATGTGAATCAAAATTACACTGAGATTTCATCTCATTCCAGTCAGAATGGCAATTATCAAAAATAAAAGCAACAATAAATTTTGGCAAGGGTGTAGGTAGGGAAAAAGGCACACTGATACATTGCTGATGAGGCTGAAAACTGGTGCAAACAATATGGAAAAGCAGTATGGAGATTCCTCAGAAAACTTGGAATGGAACCAATATTTGACCCAGTTATTCCACTCTTCAGCCAAGGGACTTCAAATCAGTTTACTACAGTGATGCAGTCACATCAATGTTTATAGCAGCTCAATTCACCATAGGTAAGCTATAGAACCAACCTAGGTGTCCTTCAAGAGATGATTGGATAAAGTATTTATACACGATTGAATATTACTCAGCCTTAAAGAGAATGAAATTATGTAACTTGCCAGTAAATGGATGGAACTGGAGAATATTGTGCTAAACGAAATAAGACAATTACAAAAAAAAAAGACTGAATGTTTTCTCTGACATGCAGATGCTAAGTCACAATAAGGAGAGTGGGCTAGGGAAGAATAGAGGTACTTTGGATTAGACAGAGGGGAGTGAAAGGAGAGGAGGGAGTTTGGGGATAGGAATGATAGTGGAATGAATAGGACATTATTCCCCTGTGTGCATATATAATTACATGACCAATGTGAGTGTACATCATGTACAACCAGAAGAATAAAAAGTAATACTCCATTTATTTATGATGTGTCAAAATGCATTCTACTGTCATGTATAACAGATTAGAACAAACTTAAAAAATCAAAAAAATATATATATGTGCATGTGTGTATACACATACACATACACCCAAAGCATCTATTACTGAAAGAAATACAAAATAAATGAATAAAATGGGAGGAAAATGTATTTTTGTTTCAGAGGAAGCAGCAGAGTCACCAGAGGCCTGTGAATGAAGTCACTCTGGCTAGTTACCCCATTGTGTCAGAATGGGAAGGAACAGGGACTCTGAAGCAGCTGTGAAAGGATGCTGGAGAGAGGAATGGATGCCTGCAGTGCTTCCTGAGGCCTGGTGGAGAACACTCACATTTTCTGACTTTCAGCATTAGCATTCTATAGGGCAAACATAGGGTTAGAAGAGGATCTACATTTGTCAGGGATGCTTCTGAAGTGAAGCAACGGCAATGGTCTAGAAGAAGCAAAGCCCGTATTGATGGGAGATTTTCTCTAGAACTGCATAGGTAGCACTTAAAGAGAAAGAACAGATGTCATTTGCTGAGGGTTTTCAGGAATACAGGTTCTGATCTGGGGAAGATCCAGTTTTCATTGAACATACATAGTAGAAAGAACAAAGTTAAAGTCAGAGATTGCCCGTCAGCCAATTCGTGGAACCTGTGAGAAATAGAAAGTCTGGTGGTTTGTTTTCAAAATATAGCATTCAGCCTTAATTGGATACAACCATAGCCATTTTAAATGTAGCCCTTCCCTTTTGCCTGCTCTAATTTTAAAATTAGCCAATGGAGGAGATTGGACCTCTGTGTCCTCCAATCAGGGCCAAAGACAGCTTGGCCTTAGGTATATAAACCTGGTTTGCTAGCCAGGTTCAGGGTAAAGTTTTGCCTTGCCCACCAACTTCCAAGAATTTATTTGATTTCTTGCAGCACCTTGGTATTTGTAACAGCACCAAACTATACAGTGGAAAGATAAATCAGGCCAGCAAAGAGCCCTGGAAACAGGTCTGGCAAAGGAGAATGAAAGCTGAAGGAAGTGAAGATGAAGTCAGACTTCTAGGGTGGCACCGGAGGTCATGTTGAAGAAGCAAGTCTGTTGTGAACAGCTTTGAAGAAACAAAATTCAAAGCAACAACAACAACAAAATATGGAACTTGAAATAATATATTCAGAGAATACATTTGCTCAGTGTGGTGACTTTCATGTTTCCTTCTTGTGTTCCTTACACTCACTCCTTAATTCACCTTCTGAGGAAAACAAGTGATTCTGTAAAACTCAAGGGACAGACAGTGACAAAGTACCAACAACCATCCTGTTAAAATTGCATTTATTTAGCATAAGAAATGCATTAATTTAAGCTTATAATTTCTGTGAGCATGTGCTCATTGGTTGCTTTCAAATAGAGATGTCTAACTATTTGCAAACATTTTTGAAGTTCTTGTATTCCTGAGGTCTGTGGTAGGTGCACATGTAAGAAGATTAACTCAATGTTTTATGTATGCAAAAAAAATAAAAGAGAATGTGAATCTGCAAAAATCTCTGGGTTCTTTTTTTTTTTTTTTTTTTTTTTTGGTGGTACTCGAGATTGAACTCAGGGCTACTTGACTACTAGGCTACATCCCCGGCCCTATTTTGTGGGGTTTTTTTTGTTGTTGCTGTTGTTGTTTTTTAATTTAGAGACAGGGTCTCACTGAGTTGCTTAGTGCCTTGCTTTTGCTGAGGCTGACTTTGAACTTGTGATTCTTCTGTCTCAGGCTCCCAAAGTGCTAGGATTATAGGCGTGCACCATTATGCCAGGCTCCTGGGTTCTTTATTACATTTTATTTTTCTTTTCCTTCACTATGTCTTTTTATGTGAAATTCTGAGTATTTGAAAAAAGCCACACAATTCTGAGACTTTTGGTATTCTAGAGTTGCTATTAACATTTAATTTTTCTCACTTAAATCATTTCACCTTCTTTAAAATAATATTTAAGAAATAAAATGTAATTTTTTATTTTACTGATTGAGTATACAATCTTTAAAACAGATAAAATTTTGAATTGTTGATATGAAGAAATATTAAATAAATCTATAAACATTCTTTACAAAAACTCTAAATTTTTGAAGTCTCTGTGCACTTACTTGTTATTTATTTTGTAGTTCCAAACTGCCATGGGTTGGTCAATTATGACAACTTGATTATTGTAATACTATTTATTATAACTAATAGTATCATGTCATGCCTAGATACACAGGATCTCTTTCTCTTGACCTATTTATTTCACCTAGAAAAGTTCTACAAATACAGCCTTCAGGGTATCATATGAAAAACTTTCTATCCAACCTTTATTTGGGATGGTAAGTCATCTGTGAACAATTCATATCTTAAAAATCAGAAAGATCCACAAGACTTTCAGATTTGTTTGTGAATAGTTTAAAGTAGGTAAACTACACTTCATTATTATGGTAGTTTAAATTTAATAATGAACATAAAGTAATACACTTTATGTTTTCAGTCTTGTAAACTAACTTCAAACTATAAATCACAAAGATTATAATATTTTAGAATTCAGTGGGAAATGTTGAAAAGATCTTTAAAAACTTATGAACATTAAAGAGCAGAAATATTCATAAGGCTAAACCCACTGATGTAAGATGAAGTATATATAGGAGCTATTTTCTAGTTTAAGAGTTTAACTCCTGCAGACTATTCTGTATTCAGTCATTTATAAATAGTATATTTATACTGTTAATACATCAGCTACATTTTTCTATTAACATAATTCTATGCACTGAAAAAACATGTTCTTTAAAATGGAATCAACTTGTAACCCAACCTCAATGCTTTTAGGAGTGCTGTATCAGTGGAGGAATTGAAAGAGTACAAAATACGTACAGCCAGCATCAATGTACAAGATTTGGCTTGATTTGATTATGACTGTTGAGCTAGTCTAATTATCTACATCTCTTATGTAGAAGTCATCTAATATTTGCTCTTGACATTTTGAAGTTTGGTAAGACTTGCTGCCAGGATATAATACTTGTTTACTTGCTGAACATCAACTTGCTCATTAAACTCCTCTAAACTATGCCTATAAGTCATTCTTTAAAAATTTGGAACAGTTAATGTAATATGATTATGAAGAAGCTAAAGGATTTTTGATGCTCATGACCATTAAGAGAAGTTTTTTCTATAAAGATTGAAGTATAAGTGGCTACCTACCAAAGAAAAAGAAGAATAAAATATACATAAGAATATCTAATTCATAATTTTTTGTTTTTAATGAGATCTGTATTTTACTGGGAATGATGATAATTACTTGGATCTAAATCAAGATGGACATCATGCCCTATCAAGGTTCTTTGATACCCTTCTCAAACACATAGATGCTACAGGTGTCTGTGCAACTGCGGACTCCCCTACTAGAAAACATGCTTCATAAGGACAAATACTTTCTATCCTTTTTTTCTTGATGATTCATCTTTGAAAACCAAGGCTTAGTTCAGTGGTCAGGACATATTATAAAAGGTCACAATATATGTATATCTGAATAACACCAAACATTTTAATACCCAGGTAGCATATTTTCTGATATTTTCCAGAAGATCTTGTTAGAATCAAAATTAGTGAAATATTAAAAGAATTTTGACATGAAAAAGCCTATGGAATTTTACTTCATTGATTTTCTTAATATTCGAATGCACTGACATCTACCACAAGGAAGTATCTCCCTGGGCTCTGGCTACATGACCACATGTGACATGGATTAGTGCAGAAAAACTGAGTGAAGAATTCAGTGGGTCTGCTGTGCTGGGGGATGCTGAACACAAGTGTCAGGACGGCTCCTTCTAGTTCCTCTCCACCGCGTTCATGCATGTAACTGAGTTACGATTGGCTACTTCCAGGTAGTTTCCAGACTTTCTGATTCTTAGTTTTAGTACTCAAACCCTGATCTGTGATATTCATGAGCATTTCACATTATTCATCAAAAATCTAAAAGCAATAGAACTTACACTAGTACTTGGAAATATATTCATTACCCTTCAACCACAGATTGAAAAAGAGCACAATGACTGGCTTCAGAGGTTGATGAAAGTGGCTTTTCTGGCTTAAGTTCTGATTTTCAATTTAATTGTTTATGTTCAGTAACTTTAGGTGATCATCCTAACACCCTGAGGCAAATACGTTGCCTTCTAGGGATAAAAAATTGCATCTGATTATAAAGCAAGAAAATCATAAAGAGTATTAAATTATCAGGTCCTTGAATAATCTACATAAAGCCAGGCAGCTTTGCTCATGCCTGGAAGCCTGCCTTAGGAGAGTGTTTTGTTAAAAGAACTGAGTCCAGCAATAGCAGCAGATTGATTTTAAATAAATTGTCTAGTGGTCCTTGATGGGATCCAGAAACAGAAAAAAAGGATATTAGGGAAAAACTAATAAAACTTGAATAAAGTTTGAAGCTTAGTTAATAATAATGTATCAATATTAACTAATTAGGTGTAACAAATAGTAATGTCAGATGTTAACAAGAGAGGAAACTGGGTCTGGGGTACATAGTTTCTCTTTTTGTAAAAATATTATAAAATCAAAACAACCTAAAATAAAATTCAGTTTTTAAAACAAATTAGCACTACTCTCAAAAACTTCAAAGACTCTGTTCATTATTCTTGCCTAAAAAAATTTAACATTTCATTTCTTTAGTATCTCACGTCAGATGGCCTCAATACTCTCTACTATGCCACATAAAGATTCCTAACTTTTATCTCGTAACATGGACCCCTGAGTTCTTTATCTAACTCTTCTGTTGATTCTTTCCCATTTCTGCACCTTGTCCTTCTTCCAGTAAGGATCTAAACTTCTTTGTTACTCACTCTATTACTTAAGTGCACACTACATGGTACTTTCCTGCAATCAGTGAGCAACATAGAATTTTTGGTTGCTTTTCAGATAATGGCTACAAAGACAATGGTATTTGTATTCTAGAAGGCAATATATTATATCCCAACAGCCTTTCATAAAGTTTTAATTATAAAATAATTCAAGAGGTTTATTAATGACTGAGAAACAATATGTCTTTTAAATTATCTAACTATATGTGTTGATTGGGAAACCTGGATATCAGGTTATTATTTCTTCTTCAAATTAATGTATATAGCCAAATAAATGCTAAAGAAATACCTTCAAAATGTTAATGGAGCTTGAAAACTGATTCTAAATTCATAGTAGAATAGGTTCAATAGTAACCTAGATATTTCAAAAAAGAATAGAATTGTCCTTCCAAGATAGGCTTATTGCTATCTGTTCCACCTATATAGTTATTTTTTTGTCCATCTTCTAAAAGTGAATTTTGTCTATTTTTTTCCCACATTTCTATCCTTTGTTTCTGTAACAGGACCTGGTACATAATACAACCTCATTAGTGTTTGTAGAATAATCTTTTTTGGTTGTGAGGGTAACCAGGGATTGAACTCAGGGGCATTCAACCAATGAGCCACATCCCCAACCCTATTTTGTATTTTATTGAGAGACAGGGTCTCACCAAGTTGCTTAGCACCTCACTTTTGCTGAGGCTGGCTTTGAACTCACTATCCTCCTGTCTCAGCCTCCTCCCGAGCTGCTGGGATTACAGGCATGTGCCACAGTACCCCGCCCTAAATCTATAATCTTTAAGGCTATAATATAGTACTTGTGGAAGGACAACCAATCAGCAGAGGACCAAGAAACAAACCTAAATATACTTGGAAACTTAGGATATGTCAAAGGAGATATAAAAAATCAAACTCTGGGAATTCAAGGTTTCTTTGACAGCCCTGTCCAAATACATTTCTGGGACATGAAAAGGAAAAAGAAAGTAAGACTGAAACAGTTTAATATTATTTGTGCCATAATATAAGTACCCAAAGAAAAATTAAGATATATGTAAAGTCAGAGAAACCATGTTGAAGGGGCTATGCATCAAAATAATGATATTAATGGATTCTAAACTATTGATTCAGTTAAGAACCCACAATTAACTTGGGTAGAATGAATGAAGGAAGAATGAATGAATAGGAAATATTCTTCCTTGCCAACTCATAAAGATTTAGATGCAAGAAGAGATTAATGTATATATATGGGTGAATCTAAATACTGACTACATAAATGATGATAGTCTAAATTGTTAGATTAAAATTAAACTAGACATAGAAATCCTGGAAAGGAGGATAGTATAAAGCAGGCAATGTAAATCATCTTCAAAGCATACTAAATTCTTCACATTGATCTGAAGGAGAATGGATAAAAGAGTGATTTTAGAAATTAAGTTAAACATGCATTATAAACAAAGCATGCTGGCATGGTTCTGTAATTTCAGCTACTTGGGAGGCTGCAGCAGAAGAGTTGCAAGTTCAAGGCCAACCAGAGTAATTTCATGAGAAAGATCCTGTCTCAAGAAATGAAACAGAGGTTGAATTTATTGGCATATACTTGTTCACAATGTGACTTCATATGCTAGTTCTGCTGCATAATAAATTACTACAAAGTTAACTTTTTTTTTTTTAAATATTTTTTTTGGTTGGAGATGCACACAATGTCTTTATTTTATTGCTTTGTATGGGGTGCTGAGGATCGAACCCAGGGCCTCACGCATGCGAGGCAAGCGCTCTACCGCTGAGCTACCATCCCAGCCCCAAAGTTAACTTTTTAAAACACACACACTTTTCTCAGTTTCTTTTGGTCAGAAATCAAGACATGTGTTAGATGTCTCAGAGTTTATCATGAGGCGTCAACCAAGGTATCAATTTGGGTCGCATTTGAAAGATTGACAGAGGCAAGATCCACTTCCAAACTTACCCACCTGGTTTTTGGAAAAATGTAGTTCCCTTCCAACTGTTGAATTAATGGTCTTCATTTCTAGTGGGCTATTGGTCAAAGTCTGCCCACAGTGACACAGGACTTAACTGATACAGCAATTTATCTCATCTAAGCCAGAAACAACTAATTTTCTTTGCTACAAAGTAACAATTTCCTATTATACAATAATGAGGTGATATGTTGAAGTACTTTACTGGTTAGAAACAAGTTATCAAGAGGAGAATGTTTACAACATCATGAATACCATGAAGGCAGGAATCATTGAAGGTCTTATTAGAAGCTACTCATAAAAACTTACTATAATTCAAGTGTCTGAAGAAACTGCAGAGATGTTCCTCCTTTCCTTGATGAAATTAATAATTTTTTTTCTTTTGCTGATTGATCTAGCTAAAATGTTTTATCAATTTCATTGATCCTTTCAGTGAATTGATTACATTTATCTCATTGATTTTTTCTATTATTTATGTATTATTCTATTTTACTTACATATTTCTCCTCAACTTATTATGGGTTACAGTCCCCAAAATGAATTGTAAATATCATAACATTAAAATGCATTTAATAGATCTAACATACCACACATAACTTAGAAACAGTAAAATGAACAATGTTGGATGTGAAAAGGAGCAGACTGCCACTGCTCAGCATCAGAAGAAAGTGTCATATTGCATATCACTAGCCTGGAGAAAGACCAAAATTTGAAATTTGCAGTATATTGTCTACTGAATGTATATTCCTTTCTATAATAAAGGCGAAAAATTATAATTTGAATTATCATAGGTCAGAGATTCTGTATTTAGATTATATGCATTATTATTTCCTTCATTTTCAATATTGTGAGTTTAATTTTTTTCTAGCTTCCTAAAATGGAAACTCATATACCTTAATTTTAAACATGTTCTTACTAATGTAAAGCTTTAAAGCCATACATTCTCCTGTAAGCACAGCTGTAGCTATCTAAAATAATTTTAATAGATTTAATTTTGATCTCATTCACTTCAAACTATTTTCTGTTTCTCCTTGGATTTCTTCTTTTAGCCATGAGCTATTTGAAAATGTTTTTAAATTTTCAAATAGTTTGGTGTTTTTCACTTCATTCTTGTTGATTTCTACTTTAAGTCTACTATAGTCAAAAATAATATAATATATAATGTTTTAGTCTTTTAAAATATATGACTAGATTTATGGCCTTTAAATATACAACTGGATATAGGACTAAAAATAGTCCATCAGTACTGACTGAAAACAAATTGTATTCTAATGCTGGGTAGAATGTTATATAAACATTATTTAGAATAAGTTGTTTCCTAAGTTAGTTTAAGTCTTCTATATTCAAATTGATTTTTCTCTGTTTATTGTATCAACTACTGGAGAGGAGTATTAGATTTTTATCTGTAGTTTTTAATTTATTTCTTGATTTGTTTCTTTCAAATTTTTGTTTCATATTTTGTAGATCTGTTATTAGGTGTGTATATGTGTTTATTACAATTTTATCTCTCTGGTATATTGATCCTTTTATCATTTTGAAATACTCCTTTTCTAGCAACATTCCTTAATTTAAGAGCTATTTTATTTTTCATTAATAAAGCCATTTTATTTTTCATTAATGAAGTCATTCCTCATGTGAACTTTTTAACTTCAACGTTTTTGCTTTCACTAACAAAAACAGTTGGTGGGAGAATCTTATGGTGTTGACATATGTAGTGATTATATGTGTATAAGATGTAAGCAACTATAAAATATGGGTAGCTGAACTTAATGAAATTACCCCCCAAAAAGAAATGTTATTATTAACTTATTTTAAACTAAGTGTAATTCCAATGTGAGAAGAATATTGGGGTTACCCCAGAGAGAGAGACCAAATGATGTCCAAAAAAAATCATATTCTTTAAACCATTATGACTTATCTTTATTTTGGAATGACCAGTTTAACTGAGAGTGCTAAGAAGAGCCTGTAGCAAATCACTGTCCAATATCCTATATTTCAGCCACTCACAGCATTCTAGTTTATCTCTTTAAAAATCCAAAAATTATCTGGAAGTTTAAACCTTCCTTCAAACAGACAATCATATCTTTGAAGATTATGATGTGGAACCCAAGAGAAGGGAAAAAGGGGCATCAGACTATCAAGAAACACACAAATGTTTGAGGACAGTGTTGGTTGAATCAACAAAGAATATAATTGGAAATGTTAATGTACACAATAATCAAGTCTCAAGTTGTGTATCCTGGTGTTAAAAATATTTACAACAAATACATAGCCAGCATAAGTTAACATGGGTGTATATGTAAGTACATAACATGTACAAGTTAATTTTAGTTCTTCTTACTCATTTTGATCACAACCTATCTTTATTCTTTCTCCCAAAGTTGTCAAGAAGAAAGAAGTCAGTATTATTACAGATACCTATGTTATATCATCACAGCATACCCTACATTTCACTCTTGGAGTTGTACGTCCTATAGATTTTTACAAATGTGTAATGACATATTGTACACATACAGAATTGTTTCCTTGCCTTAAAAATTCTATACTTTATTGTCATGTATACATAAAAAGAACAAATTTTTTAAACTGTCTTTAACCTTTTCTTTTTCTTCTCTAACCCCTGTTATCTATTGGGTTTTTGTTGTTGTTGTTGTTTGTTTGTTTTCCTATTTCCATAGTTTTTTGCTTGTTTTGTTTTTTATTTTTTCTCTCTAGAAAACAATATACTTGTAATGGTACAGTATGTAACTTTTTCAGATTGGCTTCATTCACTTAGTAATATGCATTAAAGATTTCTCCATGTCTTTTTATAACTTGATAGATCATTTTCATTTTAGGACTAAGTAAGAATTCATTCTCTAGATGGGCCACAGTTTATCCATTTCTCTACAGGGGATATCATGGTTGCTTCTGAGGTTTGGTAATTATTAATGAAGCTGTTATAAACATCTGTGTAGGGGGTTTGGACCTATGGTTTCACCTCATTTTGGTAAATTCCAAAGAGTACAATTACTAGTTATTAGGAGTATGTTCAGTTCTGTAATAAACTCAAACTTTATTGCAATGTTTTGCATTCTCTACAGCAATGAACAAGAGTTCCTATTGCTTCCCATCCTTGCCAGCATTTTGATGTTTGTTTCTATTTTTGTCTTTCACCCTTTTCTTGCCTTTCATGATTTTAATGAGCATCTCTTATGACTCCAGTTTTTCTCCTTTCTTAGCATATCTTACACTTTTTCTTTTACATATTTCAATGGTTGCTGTAGAATTTACAATTTACACTTATAGGTAATATAAGTCCACTTTCAAATAACACTACACTGCTTCACATATAGTACCATTCCAATATAAGAGCAAAATATTTCTAATTCTTCCCTCTGTCCCTTGTAATTCAATACATTACTGCTATTATTATTTTGAATAAGCATTAGTTAGATCAATTAATAAGAAGAAAAACGACAGCTTTTTCCTTCACTTATTACTCCTCTGATGTTCTTTTAATTTTATGCAATTTGAGTTTCTAACAAAAAGTCTCCTATCTCTTGGAAGTATTCCTTTTCATATTTATTATAAGTCAAATCTCCTGACAACAAATTCCCTCAGTGTTTGTTTGTCTGAGAAATTATTTCTTCTTTACTTTTGAAAGTTAATCTTAGAGTACAGATGTCCAGGTTGATGGTGTTTTGGTTGTTAACATGTTCACTCTATTCTTCCTTAATTGTATGATATTTGAAGTTAGATATAATTCTTATCTATGCTCCAACGTAGTCAAAGTACTACTTTTTTTCTTTGGCTTCTTTCTAGATTTTTCTTTATATTTGACTTTCTGCAATTTTACTATGAATTGCCTAACTATAGCTTTTTTTTTTTTTTTTGGCATTTATTCTATTGATGTGGTGTTCTCTGGCTTTTCTAGATTAGGGATTTGGTGTCTGACATCAATCTGGGAAAATTCTCAGTCATTATTGCTTCAAATATTTCTTATCTTCCTTCTGTTGGTGGTATTGTCGTTAGATGCATGTTATAGATGCTGTGGTTTTTCCATAATTTCTGAATACACTTTTCCATTTTTTCTCTTTGCTTTTCCATTTTAGAAATCTCTATTATCATGTCCTCAGACTCAGAGGGTCTTTCCTCAGTCATATTAGTTTACTAATGAGCCCATCAAAATTATTTTTTATTTCTGTTATAGTGTTTTTTATCTTTACCATTTTATAAAAATTTTCCTTATAATTTCCACCTCTGCTTTCATGTTGTCTGCATTTCCTTTAAAGCCATTGGCATATTAATCAGTGTTTTTTAAATGTTCAGTCTGGTAATTTCAACTTCCCTGACAGAGTCTCAGTCTGATTCTGGCACTTACTCTGTCATTTCAGACTATGCTTTGTATTTTAGTGTGACTATTAATTTTTGATTGACTGCTAAACATGACATACTAGGTAGAATGAACTGTGGCCAGCAAGTAGTGATTCAGTGTGGGAGAGCCAAGTGCTTCCCAATCCTGTGATTAGATCACTTTTTTTTTTTTTTTTTGGTACCAGGGATTGAATTCAGGGGTGCTCAACCACTGAGTCACATCCTTAGCCCTATTTTGTATTTTATTTGGAGACAGGGTCTCAATGAGTTGCTTAGCATCTCACTGTTGCTGGGCTGGCTTTGAACTCGCAATTTTCCTGTATCAGCCTCCCAAAGTGCTAGGTCTCTATCTTGTAAGGAGCCTGTGACTCTGGATGGTGAACTTCACAAGTGCTTCTCAGTTTTATGACCTCCATAAGTGAAACAGGATGGCTACAATAGGCAAGCATTGGTCATTTGTCTTCCTCCAGATGGGTTGGGCTCTCATAAAACCAGGATATTTTAGTCTCTAGTTAAGTAGTCTCTCCTGAGGGTAGGACCTGTTAAGAACAGAATGCTCTATTATATTTCAAAATGGTTCTTTTTCCCTTCTGTCTTTCAGAAGCACAAGGAGTTTTTCTCTGATATTTGCTGTGAAAACCAGGTTGATCTCCTAGAGGTTAAACTTACAAAAGAGAACAGTCCCGCACTGGGACTGTATCCTTCTGAAGGGATATCCCTTTTACCTCTCAGACTTGTCCACTGTGAGCCTCCATCAATTTCCCATTTACATTTCAGGTTTTCCTGGTCTCACCCTGGTTCCCTTGGACATTTCGACTTGGCAGTTTCAGTTCCTGTGATTTGTGATTCTCTGTATCCACCTGGTCATCTCTCTAGCTTGTGGGGACAGTGGTTTGCCCTGTGACCACATTTCTCTGAAGATCTAAGAGAACTGTGGATATGGTCAGTATTTTGCTTGCTGTTAAGGTGGAAGAATGACTTCCACATTCTTTACATGTAGTATTGGAAACTGGAAATCTCCTTAGTTATGTTAGTTTTACTTTCTCTGTCTGTACTTCTGCTCCAGGTATAAGAAATATTATTAATTGCTGTTGTTCTA
The DNA here is from genome assembly GCA_028644305.1 of Xerus rutilus. Classification (NCBI taxonomy): domain Eukaryota; kingdom Metazoa; phylum Chordata; class Mammalia; order Rodentia; family Sciuridae; genus Xerus; species Xerus rutilus. The sequence goes on from CM053400.1 coordinate 129,457,385, forward strand.
ACATTCTCTACTCTCATGTGTGATTTCGTCTGAGGTGGAAAAACTCAAGAAAAATACCTATAAAGAAGAAAGAGAGAGTTAGAGCTAATGGAGGAAAGATAGACTAGGGTTATGGTTTGATGAAATACTAAAAGGGATGAGGTGAAGAAGGGTTTTGAAGTGACTGGGCAAAAAGTGTCACTGATGGAACAAGGCCCGGGGGGAAAATGAATTAGGCACAGATTTCCTTCAAGAATTAAAAAAGCTTAAGTGTTCATTATTCGTAGGCAGGGATTATGGTTTATGATAATAGATAAAAGGAACCAGAGGTTCAGAGAGGTTAAGTGATTTACTCAGAGTTGTAATGGCTAATTACTGTAAGAAGATCCCGGCATTGCAAATGCACCAGTGACTATTAAAATTCCATTTCAAATATTTTACCTCCCCACAGAAACATTAGGTCAAGAAGTTTTCATTGCCAGAAGGTCTATACCTTACAACCACTACTATTTTTTTCAGAAGTGTAGTTAATTTTGCAAGATTGTTTCTAACAAAATGGTTTTGACAGAAATATTTTTAAGAAAACCATTGGAACATCACATACATAGTGCTATATAGCTTTGGTTTACACCTTCATTCTACAAAGCCATGTCTTTAGAACATGAAAATACTTTTGTATATATCTTGATTCTATTGGACACAATATGAGTATACTTTTACAGACAAGAAAGTAAGAAATAGCATTTCATTTCAAAATTATCATGATAGCAAATGAAATAGATAATAAATAGTGGGGGAAACTACATTCTAATATGAAAGTAGCACCTGAAACCATGGTACTTCAGTAGCTTCACTTTTGCACTATAATGATGGAATTGTGTGGGTGCACCACACAATAAATTGAATAATATATCAACTAAGTAGTATTAAATCATATTTAAATATACTATCCTTGATTGCTAGAGTGAAGTTTAGAGTAATCACCAGGGAAATCAAGTTGTTTTGAATTTTGTTATATAGTCTTTAAATAAATTATGCTTTGCTAATGCATTTGTTTTTGAACAAAATTTGGCTGTAGACAAAATATTTTAATATAAATCTTCTATGTAAAATATGATTACCGAAATGTGCCCTTATCACACTGGGAAATGTAATCATTCTCCAGGTCACAGATATGATCTCAGTAGTACTCAATTTTAAAAGGAGGCATTATTCTGAAATAAAAGGGGCATTACGTCTTATTAAGAGAAGTAGATTATAAAACAGTCTTTGTAGCTAAGTAGTTATGTGACTTTGGCTAGTCATTTAGGTTTGTTGGGTTTCTGTTTTTCAATGAGAGAAATGAGAGTCATATATATATATACAGTAAGGTTTCTGGTTTTAATGTTTAGTATCCTGCAGAGAGAACTTAACATGTCCTAACCAAATTATAAATCTCAATTTTTATAATAACCTGTGACAAGATATCACTATCTTTTACAGATGGAAAGTTAGAAGATCAGAAAGGTTAAGGACTTATTTACAGTTTGAGGACAAGTTGGTGGAAGGAGCCAAATCTGAATTTGCCTCTTGATCTTGAAAACCCATCATTTTCCCCGACTGCCTTGATAGCTATTACCTTTTGGTAATACAAACTCTTGTCCACCTTTGGATTGGCACTTTGCTAAACATTTGAAAAAGAAGTAGTGCAGGCATTTTTTTCTAAGGAAACAACAACAAAAAAAAACTCATAACCCACGACAGAAGGAAATCATCACTAAACAGCTGCCAATTGACTTATCTATGGACAAGGTACAGACTCCCTCATCTTCAGAAAGTACTTAACAATGTGTTACTTTGGAAGATTCAATGACTGCAGATGAGAATATCACTCCGTATGCCACTGGTACACTTAGCAAAATATACTCCATAGCTGGACGTGCCCAAGGTTATTTTCAGACACCGGTCTCACGCCTGCAGATAATTGCTTTCTCCTAGTAACAATGTTGGAGGGGAAAGGGAGTTGAACTTGAAAGATCCAGAGACTTATCCATGGCCCAAACTTTTACTAAATGGTGTAGAGATTCACTCCAAAGACCCTATATTGTAGACTGTCTTCAATTAGTAAATTGAGGAGCTGAAAGAAACCTAGTTTTGTATGCAGAAACTCTAACTGAAATTTCAACACAATAATCCACACAGAAACAACTGTGTTAGGAGCTCTTATTGTGTAACAGGAACAAAACTAATAAAATTGAGAATGTTTGCAATCCTGCTTTGAGTTCTTTCTAGGTTCATTAAATAAAATAACGTCAGTGAGGAAGCATATTGAAGAGAGTGCAACTTTTAAAAACAATATAACTAGCTATCCCACTCCTTGGCCTATACCCTAAAGACTTAAAAACAGCACACTACAGTAAAGCAGCCACTTCAATGTTTATAGCAGCACAATTCACAATTGCAAAACTGTGGAAGCAACCCAGATGTCCTTCAATAGATGAATGGATAAAGAAACTGTGGTACATATACACAATGGAATATTATTCAGCAATAAGAGAGAAT
>CM053400.1:129460404-129584654 GCA_028644305.1 Xerus rutilus
GACATAAAGTGGTGAAGGTAGGATGGATCCAAATGGCTAAGGACTTGGAAGATCCTACATGAGTTTTGAATGTTATTCTTCAGAACAGCTGCTCTTAAATGAGTATGTTTTACACCATTGGACCCAGCTATCCCATTCCTTTGTATATATGCAATGGATTTAAAATCAGCATACTATAGTGACACAGCTACATCAATGTTTATAGCAGCTCAATTCATGATAGATAAGCTATGGAATCAACCTAGGTGCCCTTCAACAGATAAATAAGTGAAGAAAATGTGGTATATATTCACAATGGAATATTACCCAGCCTTAAAGAAGAAAGGCTTTATGACATTTGCAAGTAAATGGATGGACCTGAAGACTATCATGCTAAGTGAAATAAGCCAATCCCAAAACAAAGCTTTAATGTTTTTGCTGATATTTGGAAGCTAATCCAAAATAAGAGAGAATAGGTAAGAATTGATATTCAGTAGATTACAAAGGGGAATAAAGGGAAGAGGGGGACAGGAAAAGGAAAGACAGTGGAATTATTATGAAATAATTTTCCTATGTACAATATGAATATACCATAGTGAATCCCATCATCATATACCTCCATTAGAATGGGGTCCTAATTAGAATAAGATATAGTCCATGCTTGTATAATTATATCAAAATGAATTCTGCTGTCATATATAACTAAAAAGAATCAATAAAATAAAATAAAAATTTTAAATATATGAGTATATTTCAAGATCACCTGTGAGCTTGTTAAAAATTTCACCAGCAGTTTTTGTTGTGAGTCCCCCCAAATTTAGAATCACTGCATTAGAGAATAAGAAGGCACTGAAGGTTTAAGAACAAGAGATTAATGTGATTAAAGTTTTTTTAAAAAATTTGCTCATTTTTCAAAACAATTGAAAGCATAATGAAAAAAGGAATCATTAAGGAAGAATGACTAAGTAGGAGATTCACAAAAGCCATATCTATGAAATAAAAATTTCAAAACTTTGGCCTAAGTAGGCTGTGGTCTGCATAATATAAAAAGAGGAAAAGGACAAGGAAGAGTAACTTAAAATTTTAAGGAGTAAATGACTAAAGAATAACCAAATAATAAAATCTTAACTACAATTTTGTGTGAGTTGTACCTTTAAAGTACAATGTTTCTATTTTATAAACTTCATTATTTTTTTCATGAACTGATAGTTGAGATTACCAGAGCTAAGAAACAATAAAAACAGTATTTATTTTTACCTGGAGATTATCAAAATAATGCACTTAATTTTTAAATTCTGAAATATCAAGACCTAAACAGGAACTGACTATGAACTTACTTAAAAAGCAGAAAATTCAGAGTCTTGAAAACATTGTAATTCTTTTGAAGGGATAAGGCAAATTCTCTTCCAATGTTCCAGTTTCCCACTACAACTGAGAGTAGAAATCTGAAAACAAGTACTACAATTTTTTTCATGCGAAGAAGTGGCCTGTCCTTTCTTTGTCCATCCGATAGACCATTCAGCTACTATTCATTAATTACTTTATGCCATATATTTCGCTGAGTGTACAGATTTAATGTGAGTAAAACTGGATACATTTCCTAACCTCTAGAACTTGCTCCTCCTGGTGGTGAAGGGCTAAGAAGTGCTTCAAAGCACCTAGCCTAATTGAAACTGGTGTGATGTCTTGGTATTCTAAATATCAAAGAAGAAGAAAGAAATTCATTTATAAATGAATGATGTGTTTATACTAAAGAGAAAATTAAGTATTTGCAAAGAATTTGGGATCAGAAATCCTTCATTTGAGTATATCCTAGTTCTTACACTGTTAGTTAAATATCCTTGGTCAACATACTTAATTCTCATGACTCACTTATCTGTAAAGTGAGAAAAAATATAAATTTTAAAAAGAACTGTCAGCCTGTGACAAATAGGTAAAGCGAAATAAGATAAAATGCAAGAAAACATTTTTGTAAATTGTAAGGTACTAAGGAGATATTAGGTGACATATAAATAAAGTACCATAAAAAGAGCTGTTTAAACTCTGAGTTTCACCCATGATTATGCATTAGTGAAGATCTGTTGGAAGTGTTTATTACAAAAAGGAGTACAGTTCTATAAATTGCCCATCATCTTTTGTCATTTAATTATCACAAGAAAATGATCAATTGTTAAAAGAGTGAAGTCTGTAAAATGGCTGCACTTTGATGACTTATTTTTTGGTGGCTATTGAAATCCCCCTATCTGTTAACTTGTAACTGGAGGGTTTTTAAGAGCTATATAGTTTGAAATCCCTACCCAAATAAACCTACCTCCCATGGTTCCATACATTAAGTTATGGAGATAAACTCGGGTTTCCAAAAAAATGTTCCTTAACTAAAACAAAAATATTCAGGCTTTCCAACTTTTATAAAATGGGTCAAAATTAAATTTCAAGAGTGAGATGTTTCCTTAATGTTTCCTCAAATGAACTGTTGACAAGTCTCTGGAACACTGCAGTATTAAATTTGGCTTTGCTCACAATAAGGCTTCTTCTGTACAGATTGTTAAAATCTAGTCACCACACAACCATAGATCCAGAATTTTCGTTTTTGTTCCAAAATGTCACTGGAAGGGATTTTGTCCTTGCAAACTGCATAAAATTTACAGTAGAATATTTGTAAAAGCAAAATGCTGAAATAGATCTGCTTTGATTCCTTAGTAAAGAGAAAAGAAGGGCAAGAAGCCTCTGCTTCTATTTACCCTGGCCTTAACTCAAGATAAGCCTTAAAATTACTTTTTGGTGTACAAACAGTATGGTTTCCCCATCAAAAGGTTATTTGTTATAAAAGGGCTTTATTCTGTAAGACATTGGGTACATTCACTTTTTAATTAGAGCTGCCAAACTCTGGGCCAGTGTGAGGTCAAAATCATGTCTTTTTATGATGCTCTTTTTCCTGATTATAAAAGTAATAACAAGTGCAACAGAACCAGTTTCTTTCCCAGAGAATTTTCTCAAGTTAACTTCAACATGAAAAAAAGAAAATTAACCATAAACAGATGCCCTGATTTTGCCCTTTGAATGTCTTGGAAACTTCTTAAACAGTACGATGTGTTACAGTGAGACTGTCTGGAGTAAGAACGGAACTATGTGGTATTGCTTTTGTTGTAGTATTTCTTTTTCATACTCATCTAGCACTGACTGAACGAATGAATGAATACATGAATGAATCAATGAATGAGCTCTTACATAAGCTAGGCTGTTCTATTTTCCAAATGGTCAGGCAACAAAACACTAAGGTCAATCAAACATAAAATTTAAGCCACTTCACTGTTTACTACTAAAGAGTTGTAGAACAGTATCAGGAATGCAATCACTAAGCATGAGAATTTTGATCACTTGGTCTTAATAATGAAATAATGATAGTCTCTTTGAGGTATGAAATCAATACTTTTCCTCCATTAAAGATTCTGGTTTTCCATGTCTGCCTACCAATTTAATTCTTTAATTCCTTACTTCAAATAGGAAAGGTGCACAGATCCTAAGATGAAATGATCATTCTTCAACTTTGAAACTCAAATTAACCTTTATATATATATATGTTAATATTTGTATTATACTTATTTATGTTTATATATACATATAAACACACATTCACAGAGAAATGAAAGCTTGAAATATTAGGCAATGTTGAAAGAGAGCATCTTTTTGTCAATTTTTAAAACTTCGTGCTACAACCAGGCATGGTGGCACATGCCTATAATCCCAGTGGTTTGGGAGGCCCAGGCAGGAGGATTGTGAGTTCAAAGCCAGACTCAACAATTTAGTGTGGCTTTAAGTAACTTAGACCCTGTCTCTAACTAAAATATAAAAAAGCCTTGGGATTTGGGCTAAGGTTAAGCTCCCCTGAGTTCAATTCTTGGTACCAAAAAAAAAAAAAAAAAAGGGAAAACACACACACAAACTTCTTACTGCAAAAGCAGAGCAAATTTTGAGATTTCCTATAAAAGCCATGGTAAAGAGGATTGAAGAGTATAAGAAATTTCCCTGTGCAAATCAAAAGGAAAAGACAACCTTTGGCATCTGTATGGTTTGAAAAGATTTGGAGGAGAGGACACCGTGATGTTCAAGCAGCATCCCATTCCTTGACTACTCAAGTCAGCCCTGAGAGAGGGAAATAGGATGTTTTGATAACAGAAGATAAAACAAGGAGACGATGGGGAACTAGAATGCAAACACCTTTTTTTTGTGCCCTGCTTCCTGCCTAGGGAGCTGAGAGGACACCATCAGAAGGTACATCACAGCAACATGGTTTAGCAGAAGCAGAGCAAAAGCAGACTTCAAGTTGTTTAGTGTGATCTCTGCAGCACACTCACAGCTGCTACTGCTTCTCCTTCTTTTCTTTTTCTTTTCTCCTCTCCTCTCCTCTTTTCTTTTCTTTTCTCTTAAGCACTGAATACCTCTAGTCTTTCTTTCCCCATCCCCAAAACAGGGTGTGGCTAAATTTCTTAGGGCCTATGTTGCTAAGGCTGGCTTTGAACTTTCGATCCTCCTGCCTCAGCCTCCTGAGTTGCTGGGATTAGAGACATGCTCCACTGTACCCAGCTTCCCAAGTTCTTAAGGGTTTAGAAAGAGGATTTAGAGATGTCATGAAGTCTGACAGACCATGATTTTCAGAGTGGCACTACTGTAAAACAACCAATGGTATGAAGGTCCCAGGGTCAATTCTTTGGAGACATCATGGACTGAGAAAACAGAAAACAACCAGAAGACCTTTCCTCCCCGCTAAAAGATAGGTACTCTTTGCCTTGCATTGAATAGTGCCATGTTGGAAAAGAAAAGGGAAAGAGAAGACCCTTCCAGTTGGGAAGAAGTTTGAAATGACTATGTGAAAGACACTAGTAACAGCTGGGTGCAGTGGCTCACACCTGTAATCCCAGAGGCTTGGGAGGCTGGGACAGGAACATTGCAAGTTCAAGGCCAATCTCAGCAATTTATCAAGGCCCTAAGCAACTTAATGAGACCTTATCTCAACATAAAACATAAAAAGGACTGGGGATGTGGCTCAGTGGTTAAGTGACCCTGGTATCAATGCTCAGTAACAAAACAAAAAACTAGCAACAGAAATAAACATTGACTTACACCACATTTAAGGTTTTTTTTTTTTTCTCTTTTTTCCTCTGCTTAAATCACTGAGATCAAGATGAGATCAGTTACAGAAAACAAATCTCACCATAGTTAAACATCTCTGTGTTGTAATGTGTAAATTCTGACTATACTGAAGTGGCATAAGCCAGACATTCTGTGATGCTCCCTGAGCTCCATTTCCATTCATTGCTGGGAGACTGGAGAAAAGCAGTACTAACATTCCAAGATTAGCATTCAATTGCTGTTTTGGAGGAGAAAAGGTAACTTGTTTGTTAAATTTCATAGTCGTTAGCATATACAACTATAGTCTCCCACCAAAAGAATATGGGCTGATGATGCTAAATTTCAGTGTCATTGGTTATAGTTTTAAACAATTTTATAAAGATGTAAGAACATATCCAAAGCCATATGTCCAAAACAAACTAATGAAAATGTTTGGAAATAGTCCAGAAAAAATATATCAAATTAAATCTTATTTTTGGAAAATAACACAATATTAAATTCATAATATACAAATGTTTCTAAATATCAATTACATTAAACAGTAATACTTGACAGTTGCAATACTTTTATTTTAGCTATTTTTATGGTAACATAAAGCTAATTATTTATAAGATAACCATATTCTAGAGAAAAATATGTTATAAGGCTTTATTATCAAATAATATTTTAGCTGGGTGTGGAGGTGCACTCTAATTCCAGATACTTGGGAGGCTGAGGCAAGAGAACGGCAAGTTGGAGGCCCTCCTGGGCAACTTAGTGACAGCCTATCTCAAAATAACATTTTTCAAAAAAGACCTAGGAATGTAGCTCAGTGATAGAATACTTCCCTAGCATTGACAAGGCCTCAGCTCAATCCCCAGTACCAAAAAAGAAAAAAGAAAAAGTTTTTAGGCTTTGTTTCATTTTGCCTATTTTTTTCCCTGTAAATATACTAACAGAATGGAAGCAACGTATATAAATATAATTTCCTTAATAATTCAAAGAGATGGACCTCTTATCATTTATTTGCAGAGTAGTTTTAGAGGTAATTCTGATGTCTTTTCCTAATCCTGCATTTGAATTATCTGGATAATGCACTTAGACTTTGCCAGTGAAAATAAGCCCAAAATCATGGGAAAATGAATGCCCTTTAGATCTCAAGTTCTTAATCTGTAAAATTAAGACTTTGGAGTAAAAGATAGCTAAATATTATATGTTTGAAATTTCTGAGATTTAGAGATTCTGTAAGATTCATCTTTGTCATTCTTCATTACTTATACTAAAATCAGAGGAAACAATTATACACATACGTCACTGCATAAATATTCATTATATCTTTATATTTTAAATTATTTCAAAGTTCCATAAAAATTATGTAAAGAATTGCTCAAATTTTTAGTTCTGCAAGGGGGAAAAAATAAAAAACAAAACAAAAAAACCCTTAACTAAGGAAGGGCCCATATAGCCATCTGGTGGCTACTTCAGGAAATTCACCTGTATTTCCATCAAATAATTGAAAATTGTTTTTTTAAAAATAAATAGTAATTCTTACACTAATTTAATATTTAAATAATTATAAAAATCAAATATCTTAGCCAGGCACGGTGACACAAGCCTATATAATCCCAGCACTTGGGGAGGCTGAGATAGGAGAATCGCGAGTTCAAAGCCAGCCTCAGCAACAGCAAGGCGCTAAGCAACTCAGTGAGACCCTGTCTCTACATAAAACACAAAATAGGGCTGGGGATTGTGGCTCAGTGGTCGAGTGCTCCTGAGTTCAATCTCCAGTACCAAAAAAAAAAAAAAATCAAATATCTTAATTTATTAAAAATGCACATTTGCTTTTATATGTTTTTAAAAGCATAGATTTTTTCTCAATTTATTATGTACTTACCAGACACTATACATTATTGTCCTTGATATTCATTATAAATTGTCACCATCATATTTTCCAAGGTAATAGCTTCTTTAAAGTGTAAGCCCCAAATGGCTATATATAAAGTTATATAATTATTGAGTTTTAAAAATAAATACTAATATATATATGACTCCTATGCAATTCCTTTAAACTAATATACAAACATTAATGAATAAATACTTTTAAGCTTTGGGATTCCTGATCATATGAACAAGCAAATGCCAGTTTTTGTAAACAGCTCAGTCAAGTGTGGTGGCACATGTAATCTCAGCCATTCTGGAGGCTGAGGCAGGAGCCTACAGGTTTGAGACCAGCTGAGGCAACTTAGCCAGGCCCTAAGCAACTTACAGAGACCCCTGTCTCAAAATTAAAAAGAGTTGTGGATGTAGCTCAGTGGTAAAGTGCACCTGGGTTCAATTCTCAGTACTGTTAAAAAAGAAAGAAAAAGAAGAGACAGAAAATAATGTTGCTAAAGAAAGGTAGTTGCCACAAAAAAAAAAAAAAAAATACCTATACATTGCTTTCAGATACTGTAGCCTGTTTACAAAATTCCACAAATATTCTGAATATGGCTTTTTGAAAGATCTTTTTGATAGTTATTTCTAAACGTTGAAATAAAAACAATTTGATAATCCAACATGACCATAACAAAATGATAAACTTATTATGGATAGTCTTACTGAGGTTTTAGGCAAAAGCAAAAGAAATGTGTAAAGTTAGTAGAATATTTCTCTATATGTTTATGTAAAAAAAGAAAAAGATATGAAAAACAATCCATGTGGTATATTTTCCCCCAAAAGCAACAATATTCTCAATATATATAAAATGCAAGGGTTATTCAAAAAAGCAAGTTTATGGTTAGCACTACATTTGCATAGCACAATAATTTTATTGTTGGTAAAGTACTCTGCTAGATATTTGAGATATCATTATATATAAGATTTAATGCAATGTTTAAACAGGAAGAATTGTCTATACATATTACCCAGATGAAACCTTTGCTCAGAATTGATTTTCAAATGTGTAATATTTTTCTCATGTAATTTCATTGCTAACTTTATGAATGGTGAATTTTCTTATGTCAGAGTACATAGAAGCAATGTATAACATTTTAGTACAATGGTGACAAAGACTTAGAAGACAGTAACTCTGATAACTAAGGAAAATATTAAAATAATCAACATTACTTTTCCAAATGAACATTTTCCCTATCTGGAAGAAGGAATGTCAATCCACCTTTATTGGAGGACAGCCTGCACTGTGACTGTTTTAAGTAACTATTCCCTGAGCTGCCCCAGGGCCAGTGGGCTCAGACAATCATCTCCAGCTGCCTGGCATACTCGATGACCTGCTTGGCCAGTTCTGTGGAGGGGATGGTGGTGTCTTCTGGCTTCTGCTGCTGGCTGGCAAAACTGTAGTAGTTGTTGGGGTCCAGAACCCATCCTCGCTTCTTAGCGTAATCGGTCATCTTTCTGGGTGTGTTGAAGAAGAGGATCCGGGTGGCCTCAGTGAAAAGGATTTTCTCATAGGCCTTCTCAATACACCCTGCAATCTCGTCCCTGATAGTGTCAAGCAGAATGTCGATGAAGAAAGTGTAGCTCTCAGCAGGGATGTTGCCTTTGGCCAAGAACACCTTGTTGTAGCTGCCCTCCATCAGGTACTGCTCAATGGACACAGGGTGTTTGATGTAGACATTGGTCTGGATATCCTTGGCAGGCAGGCGCTCCAACTCTGTATGAAACTCAGCCACCCGGTTCTGGGACAGGAGGAAGAGGAGGTTGAGGCCCAAGAGCTGGTGCATGTAGGCTGACTCGGGGAGCTGCTCCTTGTAATCAAAGTAGTAGCATTTGAGCTGGGCCATGTAGCGCTCGAAGGAGGGGATGTCCTTGCGAAGGATGCTCCACTGGGCCCCGATCTCCAATATGTCACGGGCTAGAATGAGCTGTTGTTTGGTCAGCTTGGTCCCAGTGGTAGGCAGGAAGTTAAGCTCCAGCAAAACCAGCTTGAGACGGCCCAGCTCTTCCCCACACTTGCTAAGATTGGGGCTTTTCCGGTTCCACTCGCCCTTGAGTTGCTCATACATGCTGGCCGCAGCCTGCAGGACAGCGCTGGAGGCCGCCGCAGACCCGGAGCTCTGGGCAGCGGTTGTTCGACTCACCGTCGTGGCCGCCATCTTCCGTGATGCGTCCAACCACCGGCCTAGTTTCCGGCAGCGACGCCTATAGACTCGCCCGGCGGAAGTGGGGCCTCAACTCCAACGTTGTCAATATAGAAATGCTAATTTAAATAATAATCTCTCATTAAAACTGACTTTTAGAATCATTCTATGGAAGTCACACGTAACAAAGATCATTAAAACTCATTTCCTTAATTCCTGACTTCTAAATTCAATTCTTAAGCCAAGAAAAATATGGAAACATCACATTTTAAAGATATAAGCATAAGCAAATATGTAGGGGAAGAACTAAAATTATATGTATGAAACAGAGATTTATTGTCCACAAATAACTAAGCTTTCTGTCTACAATATGATATGAATGTTCTATCACAAGAGTTTTGTGCATTTAATACTCTTTGCAAAACCATGGGGTATTTCTGTGTATGAATGTATTGTGCATATTTTAATAAATGGATCAAAGTACAGATTCTAGAGTCAGACATTCCCTGTCTGAATGTCAAATTTATTGCTTAAGAAAGAGCCCACCTTGAAAATAATTTTAAAATTTGTATGTCTTTTTTTGTTGTGAAATTAGAGAATATTATATATATGCACACATTCATCATATATAAGTGAATATATAAAGTGAACAATCAAATAACTAGCACACAAGTCAAGAAAGGATTTTACCTATAAGCAAAGCTCTACCATTTGCCCCTCCCATATTATCTTCTTTCATTTTCTGCCAGTTTTACCGTCTCACCATGAATGCTTCACAGTATATTTTACCCTGGATTTGATTTTCATATAAATGGAATCATAACCTATGCATTTATTTGTGTCCTGATTCTTTCTCTCACATTTATTTTTGAGAGCTATTCATGTTGTGCATAGCTGTGGTGGGTTAATTTTCATGGCTCTATAGAGTTGAACGACTATGTATATAAATGTATTTGTTCATTCTGCTATCAATGGACATGTGTGTTATTTCCAGCTTAGAGTCATTACAAACAAATCACTATAAAGGGTCTTGTTCATATAACATAAAGAATGTGTGCAAGACTATCTGAGGACATCTATGTAGGGGGGTACTTGCTGATTTACCATATGTGTGTCTTCAACTATAAAGCAGAGAACTTTTTTTGCCAAAGTAGTTGCCCTTCTGTGTAGTCACATTTGCCACTGGAGAATTTCCTTTGCTACATACCTTCCTCAAAATTTGCTATTATCAAACTTTTTCATTTTGTCTATTAGCAGGTTATCTAATGGCATCTCATTGTGGTTAAATTTTACATTTCCTTGACTACAAATAATGTTAATCATCTTTTAGTTTGCTTACTGGCTATTTATGTTTCCTCTTTCATAAGGTGTCTCTTCATTTATTACTGATGTATAGGGATTGCCCGTACAGTACAGATTCTAGAGCTTTATAAACTATGCTGCAAACACCTTGTATCCTATTGGGGCATGCTTGTTTTATTTATCTTTACAGTGTCTCTTAACAAACAAAAGAATTTTTTTTTACCTCAGGTATAAAACATACAGAGTGAAATGTTCAGAATTCCTTGTCTACTCCACAGAATTTTTTATGTAAAGTGAATATTATTCTTCCTTAAATTTACTACAGTCAGCTCAGTGATACAGCACTTGTCTAGCATGCACAAGGCCCTGGATTCAGTTTTCAGCACTGAAAAAAACAAATCCAACACATAAAATATACATGCGTAACATTCAGAGGGGACAAAACTACTTAGATTGAAGACAAAGCTTTGGAGAAGTTGAAATAGCCACATTATGTTATAGTATAAATGACTGTCACAAGCGGTGCTTTTACTCGGAGACAGATTGTCTTTGAATGCAGCGTATATTCGATTGCACATCACACAGTCTTAGGGTAACCACGAGCCCCAGAGTACCTGCGATGCCACGTGACTTCTCAGCAGAAGAGCAAACGTGGTGGCTGTCTTGTGTTTCTCTCCAGCTGATGGTTGGATATCAGAGAAATGGTGGAGTCCATCCAGGGACTGCCAGCAAGGTGGCCAGTCTCACCTATGTCCACGGAGTGAAGCTCTGTGATGTGGCAGGACGAACAGTTTATATACAGTTCCAAGTTGGTACTCATTGTTATCACACTCCAGTGTTGCTTTGTCTGTTTCCAGATGATGGTCCTTATCAGTTGCATCCAGACATGACTAAGCATGTCTGTGACTGAAGCTTCTTACAGTCAGCAACTTAATGAGTCCCAGTATGTCTATGGCAGATGCTCCTTATAATGACTAACAATCTTAAAAGAGCCTTAATATTTTAAAAGAAGAGATTATTCCCCTCAATGAGATTCAAATTAGTGAATTTTCAAGTAGTGTGACAAAATACACTAACACTTTGTAGTCACAGAGAGTCCTGTGGTTGAAATTCATATGTATATTTCGATTGACTTTCTTCCTTTGTTTTCACACTTTACAAGAGAATCGGTTCCTTTCTCTTTGCCAACCAAATCTTACCTCTTATTCAGAATCCTAGTCAAGGTTTTAGGATGCCTTGATTCCTTCTTTTATGATTCTATTACTATAGACTGAATGTTGATGTGTACCCTGCCTCCCCTGATACCATCTCACCAAATTCTTATGTTGAAACCTAATTTCCATGGCGATGGCATTTGGAGGTGGGGGCCTTTGGAAAGCTGCACCTTCACTAATGGGAATAGTGCTCTTAAAAGAGGCTTGGAGAGTCCCTTCACCCTTTCTGCCCATATGAGGACACAATGAAAAGATACACAAGAAGTTACTTGACAAATGCTGAATCTGCCAGCATCTTCATGTTGGTATTCCCAGCATCCAAGACTGTGAGAAATAAATTCCTGTTGATTATGAATCATTTTGCTATAGCAGCTGGAATGGACTAAGACACCAACCCACACATATCCCTCACTCTATGAACTTTATTGAATTTTATTTTGTTCTCTCATTCTAGAACTCTCCCATGTACATCTCAAATTTTGTATGACAATTTCAGTTGTAAGTGACAGAAATTCAACTCAAAGTAACCTAAATATAAAAGGAAATCTATTGACTCACAAAACCAAACCATGGAAAGACAGGAATGGAGAATATTTCAACAATAAAAGCTAGAGTGTGGAATTCAAACAGCATCAGTACTCTTTCTTAAAATTTTTCTCCTACTTTCTCTCTTAACCTACTACCCCATCACTAGCCTAGGCTTTTATTTTTATGTCTGTCTCAGATGTCTCTATATAATAGAACTTGTCTGGGTTTATGCCTTACAAGTTTGTGATTCAAGACAAAAGAACTATATTATCCCTCCACCATGGACATTCAAGGAAGGACTCTGATAGCCCCAGATTGAGTCACAGGTCTGCCTTTTGGACATGGTGATCGAAGGGATATGCAAGTATCATTAGCCCAGCCTGACACATGTGCCTCTCAACATGAAGAACAGGACAGACTGGGAAAATACTGTGACTGGCTACGCATAGCAACCATCTAAAACCCCTGTAGTGGAGTAAAGTGGGTCCCACAGGATGTGTGTAGGCAGAGTCAGAAGTTACCTGCAAAAGGGAGGAGCACTGAGCAAATGAAAACTACAATCTCCTAGAAAGCAGGAATCTCAGCTTAACCTTCAATATCTGCCCCACACCCAAACATTTCTTTCCTAAAAAAAAGATAGTGGTTTCAGGAGTTGTCTGATCACAGGAAATATCTATGGGCTAGGAAATTTTGTTTTATTTTGTTTTGCATTTATGTTTGGCTTGGATGAAGGAATAGTATTCTCATGTTTTTTTCAGATTGGTGAAATAGACACTGGCGTTGAAAAATCAAAGGCAAATAGACTGTTTAGAAGGCGAGGTAAAGATATTGAATTCAGAATATCTGAACACTATAAAAATAGAAAAATATACTTGTGTGTAGTGGTAGAGTTGGAATGACTTCTCTTTTTTGTTTCTCCAAATTTTATCCATAATTCCAAGCATAATTTATGCCTCCCTTTCAACCATCACCATCAGTAGATTTCCAATCATCATTGACCTCTTCTTTTAGTAACCTTATGCTGCTTTCTGATTTATTTTTCTACAAGGTAACCATTTGATAATTTATTTGAAATCACAGAATAATTAAGATCTATTTCCTTAATAATTTCTTAGGAATATGTTATTGCTGTCTCAGGTTCTAGATATTTTAATGAAAAGTGCATACTTTTTGCTTCTCTTTAAAACTATTGATTACCAATCATACCTCTAAATACACATTTCTTTCAGTTGATGTTTGTGGATGGCAAAGAAGTAAAATAGAATATTAGGGACTTCCAGCAGGATTAATCTCGTTACTGCTCTGAAGGTAGTTTGAAAAAAAACAAAGAATAGCGGGCACTGTGACACATACCTGTAATCCCAGCTACTCTGGAGCCCAAGGCAGGAGGATCAAAAGTTTGAGGCCAACTTGAGCAACTTAGCAAGACATTGTCTCAAAATTAAGAAGAGAAAGGGCTGGGATGTAGCTCAGTGGCTGAGTGTCCCTGAAAAAGAAATAAATAAATAAAAGAAAATAACATAATGTCTACTAAAAATTCTCATTTAATCTTACAGAGGCCAGGTCATTATCATTCCCTGAGGTCTATGGACTTGCTAATGCACCAGATGAATTCTGAAACTGCAGAACCACATTGAGGAAGTCTATTTCTTACTAGCTACCATGTATGTCTTTCTTCTATACCCCATGATACTTTCAAATTTAGGTCATATAATTCTTCTTCTGTAAAACACTTTTGTAAAAGTCAAATAAGCCAAAATGAGAAAAAGATAACATTTAAGATTCCAAATATAGAGACCCAATAATACAAAATAAAATGCAGTGATGGGAGAGCAAACTTGGCCTTGACCTAAATTCCAGCACAGAAAACACATCCAGTTTTACCACTTGCAGGCATGCAGCTATAAATTTGTAGCTCCTTGTACTGTAATGCAGACTAATTAAGTGTAGCCTGATTTTGCACTTAAAAGTTGGAACGCAAAATGCACTAGAAAATTTTTGTTAAAATTTCTGTTTTTAGAAAATCACTTTGGTTGTAGTGTGGATAATAGAGAGGACAAAAATTATGTGAGGAGTCAACTAAAAAGCTATTGCACTACCTTAGGCCTGAAATGAGAGTAGTCTGTGCTAGATGGGGGCAGTAAGTGGAGATAAGCAAATGAATAGAGATCCCAGGAAGCAAAACTGTTGGACTTACACATGAGGAGTTGAGGAGAGGGAAGACTCTAGGTTTCACCTTGAAAAACTTATGGTTATCTGCTCACTTGGGGGACACTAAAGAAAGACAGGTTTGTGTGAGAACACCTGAGACTTTTCAAGATGACTTTCAGGTCTCTGAGAGCAGGTGAGTCCACAGCATCTTGTATCAACTCTTTTAGTAGCTTACATCCACTTTTGTCCCTTTCAATCCATTTTTTTGGTGCGGGAGGTGTACCAGGGATTGAACTCAGGGGCACTCAACTACTGAGTCACATCTCCACCCCTATTTGCATTTTATTTAAAGTCATGGTCTCACTGAGTTACTTAGCACCTCGCTTTTGTTGAGGCTGTCTTTGAACTCAAGATCCTCCTGTCTCGGCCTCCCAAGACACTGGGATTATAGGTATGTGCCACCATGCCCAGCCTTTCAACCCATTTTTGACAGTGAAGCCAGAATCATCTTACAAATCCCCAAATTTGATTTTAACACTTCTGCTCCTCTTGCTAAAACCCTTAAGTGACTTCCCACTGCATTTAAGATTTAAACACACACACACACACACACACACACACACACACACACACTACCCAAAATATACATATTTAGAACCCACAGTTGGTTTCCAGTCACTCAAAACATAAGACGTGTAGCTTCACCACAGCTCTGCATCATCAAGAGCATGATAACTATTTCTGCAGCTCTTCTGCCCACAAAGACCCTCACTCTCAAGACTACTCCCATCTCAGTGGTTTTCTTTTGTTTCATTGGATATGCCAAGTTCTCTCTCATGATAGGGCCATTGGCATGTGCCAATTTCTTAGTCTCTTTGTCTAGAATATTTCTCTCTGTGATAACTGATTCTTGTTCATGTCACAGATAAAAATGTATTTCTTTAAGGAAGCATTTTATTCCTTTTATAAGTTCTCTTATCTTTTTTTTTTGTACCAGGGAATTAACTCAGGGGCACTCAACCACTGAGCCACATCCCCAGCCCTATTTTGTGTTTTATGTAGACACAGGGTCTCACTGAATTGTTTAGCACCTCGCTGTTACTAAGGCTGGCTTTGAACTTGCGCTTCTCCTGATTCAGTCTCCCAAAGTGTTGGGATTACAAGCGTGTGCCACTGCACCCAGCTAAATTCTCTTATCTTTTTAAATGTTTAGAGAATGTTAGCACCTGCAGCAAAATCCAGGTAAGTCTGATTTCCAAGCCCATGATTCTAATCACTAAGATACTTCGGTTTATCACCCTCCATCTTAAGAGTTTCCTTATCCGCTGCCCCATAGTTGGGAATATATAATCTGTTCAATTTTATTTTCAGTAAAAACATGAACCTAAAGAATAAAAATCTGACAAAAACTGAATATAAGAATGAATTTTATCTAAGGGTAATTTAATGTTCAGTAGTTTTCTGTTATATTCAAAGCAGACACCTACTGAGAATTAATAGTAAGAATTTCTAAAGCTTGAGTTGTGCTTAAGAACAGATATACCAAGTGTATTAGCACGAGTACCATCTGGGAGCAGGAAATGTGTGAACCCATGATTTTGGAAGGTCTGTCACAGAGATTACAAAACAGGATAGGTAACTTTTAAAACATTTTAGCAAAAATTACAAACAGGATAGATGACTTTTAAAACATCTTAGCAAACAAAAGAATAAGTAAGAAATATTTTGTTCTTAAAGAAAAGAGGTGAGATATACTAATGAGGCTGCTTAGAGACATTTGCATTTTCACTATTTGTACTGTGTAGTAGATTTTAAAAAAAGGCTCCAGGGCTGTCACTCCATCACCCTTCACAACACCAAATTCACTTTTTTTTTTTCACTTTAACAGCTAAGGATGTTATCATTTATGTAGAGGTCACTGAGAGGGTAATACTACTCTCGGTTGATGCTAATGAAAAGGTACAGTGGTGACATGAGTTAATTGCATAGTTACCACACAATTACCAATTTATGTTCCACTGATGTTAACAGAGAATGGAAGTGAACTAGCATTATGTGTACCTAGTACTGCACATAATAATATAAGAATAGTGCTGGATAGTAGGTGACATTTTCATGAACTGGTTTATTAACATAAATAAAAAGGATTAAAAATGTATGCTTCTCATATTTATTGTTCTACTGCTGCTTAAAAATGGACCTAATAACAATTATGGGGGTTTCTTCTAACTCTTTCTCTATCATTTATGCTTTAAAGCCCTGACTGCTAGCTATTTTTAACAAAATTAATTTAATGTTTTGCTACTAATACAGTTACTGTGCTCCTGAAAACAGGCTTCAATTTGACTTTGTTTTTCTATAAATGAGATATATAAAAAACAGATGCAGAGAAATAAATTAGGCTGTAGATTCAGATTCCATTACTGAAAAAAATGTTAAATAAAAACAAATTTCCTTGTGTAATGTTTTGTTAATTTTTCTTAATTTCACTTAATTTTTAAGGTCTTCAGCTATATGTAAACATTTTTGCAAATCCTTGGAAAAATAAAGAGGCTTTTTTTTTTTTACTTTCAAAATCAACCTTTGAGGTATACCTGATATATGATAGACATACATACTTACAAATATATAGTTCAATGAAAGATTTCCCATTTTAAAATAAGGTTTATTTAGTAATTCTCTGAAGGATGTTTTTGGAAAAGTATAGTAAAATTTTTCTATAAAATTATCTGTAGACTCTCTAAACTCACCCCTTGAGAAATTTTACTCTAAATGTCAAGCAGAGTCCATATCCTACCTATCATCCATACAAGTGTAGAGTAAATATAATGATGAACTTTTTGTGAAAACAATTTAATGTCAAACATGCTTTTCAGTTAGAATAAATAATAATCTCCACACATTTGCTGCTCTTTAGCCATGAGGAGCAGAGTGATAAGAAGCTAACATCAACTGGGCACAGTGACACATATCTGTAATCCTGGTGACTCAGGAGGTTGAAGCAAAGAAGACTGCAAGTCCGAGGCCAACCTCAGCAAGTCAGCAACACTCTCAGTAACTTACCAAGTCCTTGTCTCAAAATTAAAAATAAAAGAACTCCTAGGTTCAATCCCTAGTACAAAAAAAATAAAAAGTAGCAACTTGCATAACAATCATGAATTATTTTTCATTATCCAATCAAAAATACATATCAAATGCAAAGCATTTGTATATACAGAAGACACTGCAGGTTCAGTTGTAAACAGGACATATACAATCCTTGAATTTTGCTTCTTCACTTTTTCTAACATTCTTGTAATCCATTTAATACTGTGTACTAAACCTATTCCTGCTAAGTTCATTAGATCCTGTTCTCTGAAAGTTGACTGATACAGCTACTAATGCTTTCTTTTTTAATTGCCTGGTCTAAATTATTATCTGTTCCTGTGTCTACCTTGATTGCTGACTCAGTAGAATGTCCCCACTGTACACTGCATATAGGATTCTATCCCATTTCCATTAATGGAGAAGAAAAATTTCAATTGTTTTGGACATGAATAGAACTCCCATTGTGCAGAAAGTAGCCTCTGTCGTGTATGTTCTTAACTCTTCACTCTCATAGTTATAAAGGCAGCCAAAGAATGTTAAGGTTAATATGTTCATGCATCAGGATTGGTTAAAGTTCTCGTGTGGTTATTGGACCAGCAGCATCAACAAAAACCTGGGAATTTCTTAGAAATGCTGATTCCAGGGTCCCATTCCAGACATACTGGATCAGAAACTCAAAAGGTGGGGCTTCCAAGTCTGTGTTTTAACAAACCCTCCAGGTAAGTCTAATACATACTTAGTTGGAGAATCTGTGAGCTGAATGACGCTCCAATAACAAACTTCTTAAGACTTAGAGCTTTATTTGTCATCCAGAAGGATATTGTCGTGTGTTGCCTGGCTGCTCCCTTCTGTAATGTTCTCACTTCTGAATTAGGCTAAAGGAACATTGCTGCTCTCATTTTAAAGGGGGAAAAAATCCTCTGGCGATTAAATGTCCTGGCCTAGGAATATACATATAACTTCCACTTAGAACTCATTAGTCAGATCTCGTTACTCTGTCTTATTCAATTCCAGGAGGGTTGGGAAATACTGTCTAACATTTCTGGAAGGCAGAGATCACAAATAGCGAAGGGTCAATAGCTAAACCATGGAACCAACCTAGGTGCCCTTCAGTCACCCACTACCAAGAAAAATAAAATAGAAGTCCCATTCAATGTGGACTGAGCTGAAAGTCGACATAGTTTGGATGAAGCATCTTGTTAAGTTAGTTTAATTTATAGCAGGCCTGGGTGTATCTCTTTCTAATCCAGATAACCAGGAAAGAAGAACAAGTTACTCTTGTCCTAGTAGCAAATGATGGAAAAGGATGCTTATCCACAAGATTGCTTCCATCTAGAAAGAGGAATAATGCTTACACAGCAGTCCTTGGTCTATAGCAAGTGTGAAATCCAGCAAATTCTGCAAGAGTCCTCTACCCCCAAATAGTGTGTTCATTCAGAACTTCCAAGAAAAAGGTGCCATGATTGGGGTGAACATGCTGTGATTTTATTAGGGGGAATCCCTGTAACAGAATATAGAAAAGGAGCCAGAGAAGACTGGGAGAAACATCAGAGCATGATGTAAGTCTCATCTTGAGTAAACAGAGACAAAAGGAAGGGTGGTTCGAAGCATCCTCAAAGGCCAGGCAGCCAAAGGAAGGTTCAACTAGGTTGCCAGGGGTTTCTGGAGCTAATGTCAGCCATTAGAATAATTTCCTATCTCAAATGGGCCTGCCTTAGGAGAAGTGGCTCCACTTTAGCATTCATGATACACTCAGTCAACAACCTTGAGAGCCAGTGGGAAGTGTACTCCTGAAACAAACAGTGACAGATACCCAAGTGAAGCAGCCTGGTCCATTAAACTACCTGCAGGTGGACCTCTGTGAGGCACATCCTCAGGGCCAACACAATGTGCATTGTGTCATGCAGATGCACTTCTCACACTAATTCAGGAAGCAGGTTCTATTCTTGCAGATCCTTCTCTCTAAGAGGAACCTAGAAAATGAAGGTTAGTACGATGAACAACATATCCCATCACTGCAGTTGATCTTGGGGACAGAACTGGTACTTATCCTTCCTCTTCTTCTCCATCCACTCTAACTCCCTCCACCTTCACTATCACCTGCAGGTACTTGTATACACACCCCCTACCTCCTCCTGCTGATCAGGAATCATTCCTTAGGGAGGAGGTTGTTCCTCTCCTGGTCTGCTAGTTGCTGAACACATGAAATCCAAAATGCCCTGGTAGCAGCTGTAACTTGTACTTCAATGGGAAACTTGCTGTTTTCCTTTCAAAGGTACAATTCTTCAAGGACCAAGACTTCCAAATTTGCAGAGTTTGTGAGGACAGAAATCCCACAGTTTGTGGGGACAATATCATCACCATGTTAAAGACAGTGCAGTATTTACCTGTTGGCTCCTGGATCCAGGTATCTTTCTTCTTTTGGACAGAGCACCATGTGGAAGTCTTTGGTATAATATAATATGTGTATACATATATATAATATAATATGTGTATACATACACATATTCCCTTTTTTTTTTTTGGTACTGGGGATTGAACTCAGGGGTACTTGACCACTGAGCCACATCTCCAGCCCTATTTTGTGTTTTAGGTAGAGACAGGGTCTCACTGAGTTGCTTAGCGCCTCGCCATTGCTGAGGCTGGCTTTGAACTCGCGATTCTCCTCTCTCAGCCTCCCAAAGTGCTGATATTACAGGCATGTGCCACCACGCCCGGCTTACATACACATATTCTGAAGGATGGCATCACATCCTTCCAGGTGTTTCTTCCAATGTAGTATTTCAGTTATCCACAATTTAGTGAAGCCAGCTGCCTCCAGTCATGTAGTATGAAATATGACAAGCGATCCAGTTATGGGCCTGCTCCCTCATTCTTAGTTTTGGCACTGTGAGTCATGCTGGGAGACATCTCTTGTTATCAACCTGGCATACAGACCAGGGAGGATGAGCAACTCCTAAGAAGGAAGAGGGGTGCTTGCTGCCCTAAATGGGAGAGGTTTCTGCAGCATAGAGGAAATGCTAGCTCTTATTAGAGAAGAATGAGTAACTTCTGTAACTCCAGAAGGTTCAGGGGAGTCATGAGACAGCAACTTTTAGGTCATCTGTCTGCTTAAGTATGTACTATGACTCAAGTCCAAAGTTTTCTCAATCAGTACCCTGACTTTGGTGTAACCGACCTGCCATGGTTAATCATTGAAATACCTATGGAATTCCATATTCTGACTCTTAGGTCTTTGGCTTACCTTTCACTGTGTCTCTCCTCCCTGTACAGGTAATAAGGGTCTGATTGTAAAACATGAGATTCTCAGGCTTCCACACTTAGAGTTGTGTGTGCCACTTAACAATGGGGATGCATTCCAAGAAATGTGTGTAGAGAATTTTGTCATAATGCAAGCATCACAGAGTGTTTATATACACACCTAGATGATCTAGGTGGATCAGGCATTGTGGCCTCTTGATAAAATCAAGAGACAGGCAAACAGGAGATGTATAAGGCAGCTGCCATGGTTCCATGGCATTCTGTCTTCCAGGAAACTATTTCTGTATAATTAGAAGATATACACTCTTAAGATAAGGATAAAAGGTATAGTACAGTAAATACAGAAACTAGTAGCATAGTAATTTATTATCAAGTATTATGTACCATAAATAATTGTACTGTTCTTTTCTATGTCTGCCAGTACTGTAGGTTAATTTACACCAGAATCACCACAAACACGTAATGTGTTGCATTATGATGTTGTGTTTCCTATGATGTCACTAGTGACAAAAATTTCCAGCCCTATTACCTTATCAGACCACCATAATACATACTGCCTGTCCTTGGCCTGAATGTCATCACGCAGTATGAGACTCTATTTTCCTGCTGGTCAGATGAATAAAATGCAACAGTAATTAACAAACTTAGATTTTCTTGCAGGCATTTGTACCCCCATACTTTTTCAAGTGCCTGCATAATTATCATATCTTCTATAGAAATTCTCTTTTTGGGGACTTTTTCCCAGGTCATCCATGTTGATATCTTTAGCAGTCATTCTGCAAAGCTTGTGCCAGCAACTATCTGCTTTCCACTTACCCACCAGGATGGTATCCACTTCACCTGCCTATAGTGGGTGAGCTATGTGTATCTTCTACTTGTTGGAGTTAAGAAATGTTTGAATATTCCAACTGTAATTTTTATTCCCCTTTGATTCTGCTTATACATGAGTATAATCATGTTTTAATCTTTTCTATTGTAATCTTGCCCAACATAGCTAACGGCAACAAACATTTTTGCTAACATCTATTTTCAGAGCATGTTTAATGCTGGAGCTCAATTTCACCAGGCAAAGTCACCAATGTGACTTTCAAATTAATACAGTCAAGACTGGTGATATGACTCAGTGATACAGTGCTTGCTTGGAATGCATGAGACCCTGGGTTCTATCCTCAGCACTGTGGGGTGGGGGAGACTATCAGTAAATGATAGCTAACTTCATCAATTTAATATAGTCAACAGTTCACCAAATGTCTTACTGACACATTTCATGGATATCAGTTTTTTAATCGTTTTTCTCTCCAACTATTTATGTCCAGTTCTCTATTGCCACATACTTTAGAGGATTTTAGTGTTTTGCAAAGTACAACTCTACTTTGTTTCAGTTAAAATTGGCTAGCTTATTCAACATTATCAAACATACCCAAATATTTCAGCTTAACAACAAGGGTTTCTTTGTTTTCTTTACATATATGTGGAGCATCTGAGAGCCTCTTCCTTACTGTATTGATTTTGCAGCCAGGCTGATGGAGCACTCACTGTCTGCATCACAACTACATGAGTCAATCCTTGCCACCACCATGGTAAGTGACCAATTCCGCAGGGATCCATTCAGCCACCATGAAGGGAACCAACTGTAAATGAGACTTATCCCAGCTGACACAGGTGCACATTTCTGCCACCTAAGATAACTGTCAAGATTCTAATTCTTCCCACGAGTAATATGGATTACCCGAATGTTCCTGAAATGAAAGAGAAATACCAAATGGTAAAAAAAAAGAGGTATTAATGGTAAAATAAAGAGGTATTAACTTCCTATGAGCCAAACATAGGAGTTTGAAAACTTCAACTCTTAGGAAATAGTAGATAGTAGAGAACTCACACATAAATCCCCTGTTGCCATTCATATCACCATTTTCTCCTGTATCAGTCATGGTCCATTCATGAGATTAAAACCCATCTGCAATTTTAACAACAAAAATTAACATTAAGAATTCTAAGTCAGATAAAAGGTAGTTGTACTAGTCTCCTAGAGCTGCCATAACATTGTACCATAGACTGGGTGCCTTATGCATAGAAATTTATTTATCACAGTTCTGAAGCTTAGAAGTCCAAGATCAAGGCTCTATCCAATTTGGTTTCTAGTGAGAACTATCTCCTGACTTGCAGATGGCTGCCTCTTTGTTATATCCTCATGTGGCTTTTCCTCAGTGTATACATGTGCAAAAAGAAAGAAGCAGTTCTCTGGTGTCTTTTCTTATATGAACACTAATCCTATCAGACTAGGGCCCTACTCTTATGATCTCATTTAAACTTATTTTGTTAGAGGACCCATTGCAAATAAAGTCACACTAGGGGAATCTAATCCCCAGTTTATTGTACTTAAACTAGGAATTTAAGGAAACACAAATATTTAGTTTATAGTGTACCAAAATTTTCATCTGATTTTCAGAGTGATCCAAACCTAAGAAAATTTAACAATCACTGATATGAAAATAAATTATAAACTAGAAAATTAAATAGATGCTTAGAGTGCATAGACTGTCTCGAAAAAGTATTTTTATTTAAGATACTGACAGGTTAAATGAGATTAGAATATGAAAGATAAGGCAATCCAGTCACTAGTTCTGCCTACCCAATACCTATTCACCTGTACTTATTTACTATAATAGTTGGGGGGAAATGGCTACAAATTCCTATTATTCCTGTTAGTCAGCTTTTCATTACTATGATAAAATACTGGAGAAAATCACTTTGAAGAAGAAAAGACTTAGCCAGGCGCGATGGCTCAAGCCTATAATCCCAGCACTTAGGGAGGCTAAGACAGGAGAATCTCAAGTTCAAAGCCAGCTTCAGCAATGGCGAGGTGATAAGCAACTCAGTGAGACCCTGTCTCTACATAAAACACAAAATGGGGGTGGGGATGTGACTCAGTGGTCGAGTACCCCTGAGTTCAATCCCCAGTACCAAAAAAATAAAAAATAAAAAAAAAGAAGAAAAGACTTATTTTGGCTCATTGTTTCAAAAGTTTTCATCCATGCTCTGTTGGCTCCATTATTTCTGGGCTAGAGATGAGGCAGAACATTGAGAAGAAAGGGTGTGTGGCACAAAGCTCTCATTTCATGGCACCAGGAGGGAGGGAGGAAAGGAGAGAGGGAGACAGAGGGGGGGTGGAATATGAATCCAGGGACAAAATAAGCCCTTCAAAGGCATACCCACTGTGACCCACCTCTTCCAACTAGGAATCTCATTCTGAAGTTTCCACCACTTCCCAATAGAACCACCAGCTTGCGACAAAGCCTTCAAAACACAGACTTTGGGGATATTCCTGATCTGAGCTATAACAATTCTCATACACATAAGCACTGTCACTTTGCCATCTCCCATCAGGAAATAGGATCTATATTTCTCATCCTTGAATCTTGGCTAGGTCTTATGATTGAGTTCGGTATGTAGTACATTAACAAATGGGATACGACCAGATACTTGGGCTGGTGATATAGCTCAGTGGTAGAGCATATGCTCAGCATACAGGAAGTCCTGGGTTCAATCCTTAGCACCACAAATAACAAAGAAGGAAGTAAATAAATAAAGTTTTTTGGCTTTCTTTTTAAGGACTAGTGCATTGAAACTTGCCTGCTCTTGTTTCTAGTAACCTTTTGCCCACCAAAGGAAGAAGCCCTAGGCTCCTGGAGGATAAGAAGTTCACATTGAAAGGGAGGAGGAGTCCCAGGCATCCTAGATGAGGTCATAGCCATGAGTGTGAGACCATGCAGATTACCCAACTTGTCTCAGAATTGTATACCTCCCCCCAAATTAACACATAATGATTGTTATTGTTTTAAAAATGTTAAGTTGCAAGGTGGTTTATTATTCAGTAAAATACAACTTACTAATACTAATTAACAAAACCCCAAATGCTTTTGATTTGGCAGTCTGTCAGCTGAAGACACCTTTCTTTTTTTTTTTTTTTGGTACTGGTGATTGAACTCAGGGTACTTCACCACTGTGCCACATTCCCAGTCCTATTTTGTGTTTTATATAGAGACAGGGTCTCACTGAGTTGCTTAGCGCCTCACTGTTGCTGAGGCTGGCTTTGAACCCATGATTCTCCTGCCTCAGCCTCCCAAAGTGCTGGGATTACAGGCGTGCGCCCGGCTCTGAAGACATCTTCTATATTCCACAGCTGTAATGATGTCTTCATGATTCAGTTTGGGCCAAGGAGACATAAATATACATCTAATATGGAATCTGATAGTGAAGTTGTCTAAAGGAAGGTGATAAGCCAAAGTTATAATAATAATGATACTTAAGAGAAAGATTTGGGTTTGATTACAATTTAGAGAATCAACAGCGAGTGGTTTTTCAAGGTAAAATTGTTAGACTGTATGGGTTTTCCAGGAAGAATGAGAAGAAGAATAAGTGTGTAAGAGAAAAATCTCAGGAAATATCAGTTTTTACGAGTTGGTTGGAACAAAGAGGTGAGAAATACAGAAGAAAGAACATTGAGAAGGTTAAACATAGACTCTGGTGGGCTTAATACAAAGTTTGAACTTGTCCTTATTGGATTTACCAATGAGGAGAGCAGAGTCCATGGAGTGGAACCCACTAAAGCCGGATTACAGTGGGTGGAGTGAATGGAAGGTGTTGATAACGAAAACATATATCGCCTTGGCTGGTGAATCTGAGCTGCAATGGATAAAAAAAATAGGGCAACACCAGAGGGGACAGAATAGAGGGAGCAAATTTTGTTCTAGCATTTAAAAATATTTTTGGTTTGTTGGCAAGACTTGAACTTATTTATAGTCTTCAGGGAAGATACTATTGAAGAGGGAGAGTTTGAAGATAGAAGAAAAAGAAATAATTGAGAGAACAAGGCCAAGCACAGGCAGGAAGGGATGGGATCAAGAACACAGGTGGAGGGATTAACCTTAAACAGGAGTTGAATCTCCTCTTCCTGTGAGGGCATCAATATTTCTTCCTGCGAAGGGGAAAGTGCACTTAGATCTACATGGATACACAGGAGAGATACAAAGGACCTGACTGCTGTAGTCTCAGCTTTTATCTGCTGTCTGATCTTGATTGGAGGCATGCAAGAGATCAGGAAAGCAGAACTGGTGGCCTCACTTGTGAGTATCAAACCATGGCAGGAATTCAGAGCCAGCTGCTGTCAGCTTTTGAGAGCATTCACGTCTCTTAAATTAATAGTTACAAAACACAGTACTACTTAATCATTAATGTTTCAAACGTTGTAGATTAAAACAATACACTTGGTGTCATTGACTGATTGCTCACCTACAGTTTCTAAAGTTATCAATATGACATAGAAGATCAAACTTGTCTACATGACAAAGAGAACAAATTCAAATTAATAGAGATAACTTGATTGTACTTATTGTGATCATTTACGATCTTTGGCCCTTTAACTAGCTCATTTGTATAAAGCAATTGTCCTGGAAAAGGGAGAATAGATTGCATGGAGAATAGAAAAATATGTTCAAAAATACATGTATTTTGCTTAGGAAATGAGATATGAAATTAGAATGAGGAAAGGAGAGAAGATAATTGAGCTGACAGAGCCAGCTCAATTCAGGCATAGGTCTTTGGAAATCTTTTGGAGAGATTTTCAAGAACTGTTTGCCTTAGCATCAGTAACTTGAAATTGAAGTACGAGAGAGCATAATAGACTGTATGATTAATCTATGTTAAAAGTTTGGACTATATTTGATCCACAATTGTATTTAATAGATGAGACAAATGAATGTCATTTGCTTATTACAATATATTTTTCTTAGTACTTGATTTTTACAAAGAGTGAAAATTAACTGACATTGTTTTATTTTTAGTAGTATGTAGGATATTTTGCAGAACATGTCCCTTATGGAAGGCTCACGTGACCTCACCTGGTCTGCACAACTTGATGATTCCTATCCAGAGGATAGAAACCTATAAAATGATGTCAATTATACAAATCTTCTAGAGTTGTCCTAAGTACTTAATGTATTAACTAATTAAAATTCCATAATAAGCACTCCAAAGAGGAGACAGGGGAGTCAGCTATCATTCAAATGACTATTGCATTCAGCATTTTTTAGTGTATGCTATATTTTATAGTGTGAGCCTCAAAAAAATGTAGTTTTAATTCGTTATACCAAGTAGTTTTGAACTACTTTTTTCATATTCAATGAAGTCAAATTTGGATTATAATACTTATACCAAGGCATCAAAAACCATGCATGTAAGTGGAATTAATTCTTTTTTCCTCCTCATTCTCCCTTTTAAAAAATGAGGAATAGTTCTTTTAAAATATAACAATGTATTTTAAAAGCTCAAACAGGAAAGAAATACCTGTTAGCTTTCTTTTAAATTTTCATAATTTGCATCTCAACTGGATCCAAAGCAGATAGTGAATTTAATTCAAAAGAACACAAACACAATAAAATCCACACAAATAGAGTATACAGAGCTAGGCTGTAATCACAGCTACCCACTCTTGCTGCCCAGAAGGCTGGCAAGTTCAAAGTCAGCCTGGCCAATTTAAGGAGACCCTGTCTCAAAATAAGATAAAAAGAGCTGGGGAAGTGGTTCAGTGGTAAAGCACTTGCCTAGCATGTGCAAGGCCCTGGGTTCAATTCTAGTACTGCAAGAATAAAAATTAAAAGAAAAAGAAGATATGCAGCAGAAAACTTGCATAATAATAAATTGAATATCTGAGCAAGGATCAGTAACCTTAATACTAAAAACCAAAGAAAATGGAATACAATCGAATGATTATGTTATAAAGCTCCCTAACACAATAATTTACTTCCTTTTCTTTAGCTATAAACTATTTTTTCTTTTATTTTTTTAACTTGTTTTTGTTTGAAAATAAGAAAACAGCCAGACTGTCAAGATTGATACTTGGAATCAGCCTTTTTCTCTTATGCCCACTAGATGGCAGGTATAGGATTCTTAATACCTTTCAGGAGCTATATGTCACCCATTCTTATTTGCAGCACTAGATGAGAAAACCGATTTGGTCCAAAATAGGGAACTTTAGAAATGAATATCCCCCCCCTCTCCATCTTCTATACATAGCTTAAAAAAAAAACAAAAGACTGGTAAAACTGGTAAAGGTATAGGATTTCTAATAAAGCATTTAAGTTCTATCTACAATTACAGACAAAACAAGAGGGCTTTTGAGTATTTGTTTTGTTTTCTTTCTTTCTTTTTAAGTTGTAAAAATAAAATCCAGCAACAAATGTGTACTTAACTGTCATGTATTTTCAAGTGAAACATTCAAAGATCCCCACCCCCTCTTTGGACACATACAATCCAAACTAGTATGTTGTCTTGGTATAATCTTAATCCTTTTATTTTCTCACAATGGAAGTTCCTGTGGAGCCCTGTTATGCAAGGGATAGTTAGAGATTGCACTGTAAATTGGTAATCAATTTACTTTAATTTTCTTAATTAAAAAAAAAGTAGAGAAGTAGGGAATTTTAAAGAGTTTCATTTTCCTGTTTTTCCAGTTTTGTTTAGGAGCTCTTTTTTTTGTTGACTTAAAATGAGGTTGAAATAACTGAGTTTTCTGCTTTGAACGTGTGCACATTTCCACTAAAGGGCCAAGGCCCTGGAAATGTAAAGGGCCAATCTTTGTTACAGAGGGGTTCATTGCAGAAAAGGGTGTGTTCTGTGAAGACAAACAGATCACGCAGATAGTTGCCAAGGGCACGGAATACATCTTTGCATTACACCTTGAACTAGCGTGCTCATATCACCTCTTTTTATTGCATGCACCATAAATGACTGTAAAAGTTTGCAAATCTTGCAGAGACCTTGGCAATCAATACTTCAGCAGGAAATTTACAAAGGGAAGGGTTGTGGGGAGAGGACCCAGCCCAGGAGCTTGCTTTTTTGGCACAAGAATCATGAATTGACATTGAGAATTATGAAGTGTTCGATTTCCACAGTGTCTCAGTCAGTTGTGTAACAGACACAGTGAAGTTTCAATTTAGATGCTCAATTTGAAATCTTGGCTTTGCATTTTTATTAACAGGTAACCAGGTCTGGGAACATTCCTTTGGCTCTCTTTACATGGACTTATACTAGTGCTCCTGATCTGTGACTTGAGCACCAAAAAAAAGGGGTAATTTTTATCTGGGTCAATGTGAGGCCAAGTAGGTGGCCTGCTAAATGCCATGCCTGTAGTTTTAGTGATTTTAAAGCTTCTCTTCCCCTCAAAAGGCCAGGCAAATGTCTGGATGTTTTTTTTCCTTTTCAGGATGGTACTAGTGGTAGTGGAGCAATAATCAAACTCTGTGCTGTGTTTAATCTGTTTGTTCTACTGATTTTTTTCCTTCTGTTTTTACATTACATTTCCTTGTCTTTTACCTTGTTAAAAGGTGGGCTCCTTGTGGAAAACCTGACACTGGCAAGGGAAATAATAGGCAGGCCAGGACACCAAAGTCCCTGGATCTGAGTCAGTCTGCTATTGCTCCAGGGTGTGTGTGTGTGTGTGTGTGTGTGTGTGTGTGTGTGTGTGTGTGTGAGCCTGTAGGACCTCAGTGGAAGCTTACTGCACAAGTTTGGAGATGAGATGAAATGGCCTCGAATCTTCCTTCCTAAGGGCGCGAATGGACAGTTTTACAGCACCAGTAATCTGTGCCCTCGCTTTGGGCTACGCTAGGCAGCAAAAGAATTGTGCTTTCGCTGAAAGAGAGCGGAGGTCAGGAGAAAAAGCCAGTTATAAGCGGCCTGCGGAGCCTCTTACCTACGAACCCGCCCCCACCCTACTCTTACCCTCACCCTCACCCTCTTCCTGATGGTCGAGCCCTTCCCCCCAACTCCCAGCTCCTGAGACCGGAATCCCGGCCTTCCCTTCTGATGCATAAAACATTCAGAGGCCTCCAGGGAGTTTCTGAAATTCTGGCGGAGGCTGTTTTATCCGTTGTTTCGCCCCAGGGTCAAACACAGCTCCATCAGTGGAGTTGCAGGACGCGCTCAGAACAGCTCCGGACTCTTAATTTCACCTGCGTTGTTGTAAATACGAGTGACTTTGAAGACGTCACTAGGCTCTGCCCAAATTTGAAGGAAAATAGGAAAAATAACTAAATAAAACGAGAATTAGAGAACTGTACGAGCTTTCCTATTTCTTTCTCTGTCTCTTTTTTTCTTCCTGCAGGTAAACAAGCGAGGTTGGGTGATTATCCACTTTGATTGCACCGGAGCGGAGCGGTGGCCGACTCTAACATGGGTACCCCAAAGATCGCAGAGGATCGTGTTCTTGAACCTGGTCAGCAGAGTTGGTAGCCGCCCCAGCCGCGCCTAGTTACCATTTTGGGATGGTTTCGTGTACAGAGCAAGGGGTCCGGAATTGCCCTCAGAAATAGTCTCTGGATGCTTAAATCAGAAAGACCTTTTTCCCTGAGGCTCATCGCTGCTGCCCGCGCTAACCTCACCTCCTAAGCGCTCTGCGGGAGGCCACTGTTTTTAATTAATAGTATTAGAACCCTTCGTGGGAAAACCTGGAGTTCTTATCCAGACAACCTGGGTGGTTTTGGGAAAAAAGACATAAATGACATAAAAAAGGATTACCAAAGCAAAAAGGAAAAGCACAAGCTAAACGAGACATTTAATAGGAAAGTGAAGTAAAGGGCTTTTTGATGTCACATTTTGTGTGTGTGGGGGTTTAAGGTTAAAAGACTAGATAGGACATAAATACATATGTGTATAATTTCCCCCTAAGCATCAACGAGCGAAATGAAACTTTATATTTTCTGAGAACCTCTTCCTGAAAAATTATCCTGATTTCTTCTTTCTTATTGTCATCCACTCCCCACCCCCACACTGCCAAGCAGCAGGAGACAACTATCCATAGAGCACATTTTTCATCTTCAAGCATTTTAAGCCCATGCCATGGAGAATCGTAATAAATTAGTTTCAGGAACAATGTATGTGATGCTCTAAAGCTGGGTCGTTTGGCATTGGTTTATCTAGTAAAAACCACCAACCTCCAAAACCAAAGCTAACTACTTGTATGTACCTATTTTTTTCCCTCTTAATATCGTACCTTCATTCATTCATCCATCAGAAACCACTCCCTTCAATTTCTTTACCCAGCTGTGTTGCATAAACTTTTCACGGAGATTCTCCTAAATGGAACAAATGAAGTCCTTCTCAGATTATAACTAAGAACCAACAGAATTTACTTTCTTGAATGCTCCTATTATCTCTCATTCTGTCATCAATGTAAAAAAAGGTTGATAAAATTCTCTAGTAAAGGTTCTATATAATATGTCAAAATCATTTTGAACACAGAACATATGGTTATTTCCTGGTAGATCAGCAATCCCACCACACATCAATAATAAATTGACCGTCCCAAACCCAACCCACTGACATCGCAGATTAACAGCAAATTAAACAGACTTTTGAGTTAAAATACAATTTATCTGCTGGGAACAAGAGATGTCAGGTGTCATTAAAGTTTCTGTGAATGGGGAGGGAACATGTCTGTCTCCTAACAGTCTTTTATGGGG
The DNA here is from genome assembly GCA_028644305.1 of Xerus rutilus. NCBI lineage: Eukaryota > Metazoa > Chordata > Mammalia > Rodentia > Sciuridae > Xerus > Xerus rutilus. The sequence goes on from CM053400.1 coordinate 129,491,629, forward strand.
ACTACATATTTGCATTTTGCCATAAAATAAGACAAGTATCCAAGTATTTGAAAATATTTGTAAAGAGAATGTCCACAAGTGATCTGTAAACAACACATCTATGAAAGATTTGCATAACAAATGCAACCCGTTAATTGTAATTCTTCCTCCTCCGCTGTATCTGGACCATTTCTCCGGAGCGACGTTGACAGAGGCCACTTTTCTGACACGGTTTGCAGATCGCGTGGGCTATGATATCCCAAGAATGTGTTTTGCTCCAGAAGCTCGATTTAAAAAATAGTATATGATCTCTCTCTTTTGTTCTTATTTATAAAACAGCTAACTACATGCTTTTAAAAGAGTCTTTCAACAAGATATTCAGAAGAAGGAAGTTGAGAAAGTTTAGTAAACCCGACCTAAAAAGAAAAAGAAAAAAACACCTAGTCCTTTGATCTCCCTGGCATTATTACAGTCTTAAAATAACAGCCAATCCCCTAGTTGGAAAAGAAACACCCTACGGATTAAGTAACTATCTCATGAGGATAATTACTTGTTTGACCCGAAGTTATTCATTCCTAAAACCACCAAGTTAAATCGCTGAGATACTTTTAAAAGCGACAGCTCTAACTATATTTCTAGTTAACAAATGTCTGACAAGATGACCAGCGCATCATGGATGCATCTGAGCATCCTTTTTGGGGGAAGAAGGATCTAGAAGGCGCCTTGGGGATGGGAGGGAGAAAGGGAAGTTTTGCATCAGATACATATGTAAAAACGTACGTGATGAATAAAACCACAGGTAGCTGGACAGGCCAGGAAAGAAAAACTAGTCTGTTTTTAATTCCTAGAGCTCTTGCAGAGCAAGGTGACTATGATCATCAGAGAAAATTTAACCTCAGCGGCCCAAGGTGCAATTAAAACAAAAAACAAAAAAAGGTTGCGCAGTTCCCTAGCGGTGTGGCCGCAGTCCGCCCCCCTAGGAACCCATTTAAATCCCTTTAATGATATTTCCGCCCCTTTCTGGACTTCATTGGCTAAGAATTAGATCCGCATTCTAGGGTCAGCAGGCTTCCCTCTGCCACTGCTTGTCCTGAAACACTTCCCTAGCCAGGAGTGACAGTGCCCAAGACGAGGCGCTACCCAGAGCGGGGGAGGGTGGCAGCATCCGTGTCGCGGGAAGGGCGCGGTGTCCTGAGGCTGCGGGGGCGGAACCTTGCGGGGTTCCACTGGATGTGGGAGGCGGGGGAAGCGGTCAATTCTGGCTGGGAGCGGTCAAGCTGCGGTGCGCCTCGCACTGATGCGGCGTGCGGCAGTTACCGCCTGGAGGCCTCGCAGAGGCCCCCAAACAGCGGCTGCAGTCAAAGGAGGCCTGGGTTTGAGACTTACTGACCCTCTTGCCAGTCGCCCTGGGGCCCTGGGAACAGGGAAATGAACGCGCCGAGGCGGTGGCGGCCTCGCTGCTTTCAGTTTTCATTGAAGCTGCTGGTTACTGTTTAACATCCACACCCACGTTTCAGTTTGTTTAGTAAATCGATCAAACTGTGAGAGTCAGGCTTCTGCCCTGTCGCCATTGAGCAAAGCTAATATTCTCCCAGCATATGGTCTAAAATCTTTGCTAGAGATCGGGAAAAACAAACAAACAAACAAAAAAAACAAAATCCTTAAGCCTTCTTTCCCAGAGCCCCACCCCCACTTCCCACCTCCTGGCTTTCAGCAAACTTCCCAGGCTCGGAAAAGTGCAGTGCAGGACACCGCTGCTGCTGGGGTGGGTGGGGGGACCTGCTGCTGGGAGATGCGGTGGCTGCTGAGCAGCTGACTGCGACGCGGGAGCTCCAGGAGCGGCTCCGCGCAGGTAAGTTTCTTCGCCTGAGCCCAATGCCCGGGGCTGACCGCAGTCCACTGCACGGCGGGTGTCGAACTGGAAGAGCCTCCGTTCCCCTCGGGCGGCTGAAGGAGGGGCGCCCGCCCGGGAGGGGTTAAGTCCTAGGACCCCTAGGCCAGGCAGTCTTGAAAGCAGATACCCTGAGGCCTCTCATAGCCCGCGGTGGAAGGAAGCAGAAAGGGCTGGAAGGGAGACTGCGGGGGGATGGGGAGATATGCAAGTCATTCACCCAGGAAAATAAAAATAAAAGTTGTATTTGTTTGGGTGCAGAGAAAACTGTGGTGGCTGTTGAGTGTCACGTGATTCCAAGGTTTCTGTGGGGGCTTCATTGGAATATTTTTGTGTGCTGGGACAAGGCCAGGGCATATAAATGTCTGTGGATTTGTGGGGGAGGTGTTTGGTCCAGGAGCATCACCCCATGGCCTTTGCTCAAGTCCCTGTCCACCCATTCTCTCCTAGAGACATATTTGGTCTGGGCATCTTCCCCTGATGCTGTTGGAGGATATTTCACATATATTATTACATCATCTTAGCTTGTTTTGGTAGGGAATGTCTTTTTGGAAGCTTAGTTAAAATAAGTACAAATTATCATTCTATGTCTAACAGGAATAAGCCAGCATGTTGAAAGATCTTAGAATTATCTTAGAAACATAATAATTCATACCGGATGCACTGTGCTTTTAAGACTGTTTGACAGTGAAAGCACTCCTCTCGAAGTCCAAAACAATCTTACAAGTTTTCATTTGAGGGTAAGGACTCTAGAGAATACAGAATACAGAAGGTCGAAAGTTCATGGGATGTCCTGCAAACTAAGCACCTCATAGATAGCAATATCTTCTGGTTTTAAGTAACTTTTCCCTGCTTTTTGTCTCATTTTACATGCTGCTTCTCTCATGAACATTTATTCATCATTAAAGTCTTCTTCCTCCTCAGCTACCACCGTTTTTTCCCCCTGAATAGTCCTCTTGTCCCTAGTCTCTCACCACACCTCCCTGTTTTCATCTCTTGTGCAATTTCACTCAGGCCACCTGAGGGGTGTGTTTGAAACCAGTGAACAAGTAGTATCAGGCTCCTCTCTGGTACTCTTTGAGGTGAGAGGAAGGCAGAGAAGAAAGAGGTAGTGAGTGCTGCTAAATTACTCATTTTTCACTTTTCAAAGTGTTGTGGAAATTAAGAGCTAATTGTCTTCTACTCTTTCCTCTAAACCCCCATGTATAGTCTTACAAATATGGAAATTTGCTCAATAGGCTTTATGAAGGGACACCCTTTTACTAAAGTGTGTCTGTTAAGTTCATACAGACATTTTATTCTGCAAGTGTGGTTAAAAACAAATGAGATAGTACAAATTATTTTCAGGAATTAATGAGATATTTTTAAGTACACATTCTGCAAACAGTAACTTTTATTTTTAGCAGCCCATTTAGTTTTAAAGTCCTTGTTATTTTTATGGTTTCCAGAGGTAATACTAGTTTATAAAACAGCATGCAAATTTTAGTAAAATATAAAGCAGACATTCTTTCTCATTTCACTCTATGTGTATTTAGCCCCTGTAGATGTTTGGGTTTGTTTTGCTCCAGTCTCCGTGTATATAATAAAGAAATTTTTCTTTCATTGTTTCAAAAATTGAATAATGGTTCATGTACTATTGTCCTAAAAATTAGTTTTCTTTTTAATATTTTTCCAGTAATTCTGTGTCTGTGTATGAAGATCTATATTTTCAGTGTTTGTACCTATTGTAGTAAGCCGATCTCCTCTGAATGATCACTTGGCTTTTTAAAGTTTTTAGTACCAGAAACAATGATGTGATTATCTTTGATTTGGTACAGCTGAACATTTATTCTGAGATGAGAGTTGTTGACTCCAAGGGATGTTCACTTTAAATTTGAGATAGTGCAAAAAACCTCCCTTAGTAACCATACTATACTTAGCATGCTTGCAATACTGAATAAGAATGATTGATTTAAAATGTTGACAATCTGTTGTTGAAAAATTGATTTCTCAATGTTGGAGCTTAATATTTGAAAGTTATATAAACTTGTCCTGGAAAGTTTGACTTTAAAAATGGAAAGATAAGTAAATAAGTTTAAAAATGCCATTGTATTTTGAACTTGTAAAAGATTCTCTGCATTTGTTATCATTTGCATGTGTACCGAACAGTTGGAGATATGCTACATGATAGTTGGAGATACATGACAAATGAGAATTTCTATAATGCAATCATGTGGACCCGTGTTGGTTTAGTAGTTGCTGCTGTGATTTTGTGGTTCTCCATCACAGTATTTGCCATCTTCATGAAAGGATTCACTGCGCTAGGTTGGAAGCACGGTTTTGAAATGAGATATCATAGCTTTGGATTCTTTAAAAGTTATCAGTGCAGATCCAACACTGGGTATATGATGATGCATCATTGTGGAGTTGCTTCTTTCTACCTTCATCCTCAAGGTACATAGAGTTGAACTGTTTTCATCTGTCCTGCCACTCATGAATAGATATAAGGAACACTTAAAATATAGCCTGTTTTTACAGCTGAACAAGCTGTTTAAGAAATCAATCAATGTATACATATTTTAGGTGATACCTATTAAATACTCAGTATGTACTAGGTATTGTTCTAAGCAATTTACATGCATTTTATTTTTTAGATTCTTATAAATAAGTTGATTAAGGACACATATTTTATAAGGAGTACAGCTGGGGATTCCAGTGCAGGCACATGACCCTAGGCCATGAAAGTAATTAAGGCTGCTTCATGTAGTCATTGTATTGTTTATGGCATAAGGGTGCCCAACTGAGAGGAGAGTGAATACTGAAACCTTAACACCCCACAGTCAAAGCCATGTTCCCTTGCTCGTGGCTGAATATTTGGGGAAGGTATGTTTCTAGATCATAAAATATAAGAGTTAGCAGCCTAATTTCAGATATACCATTTGGAGGAGCTACGCGTATACATATTTGGATGCTTGTGTGAATACCTTTGTAACGCAACGCTATCCAGCCCATTCACCATGACCATACCTTAAAAGCGCAAACCTGCCTTACTGTCTAGACTTACTTTCTGTATTTTAAGACATGATGTCAAAGTATGCTCTTTACATGCTGATAACATCTCATGTTATATTTCTGTGAATGCATTTCCTTTGATCAAGGCGTTTTTTTGGAAAATTCAGGAGTTCAATTTTTTTCTTTCCTTATTATATTTATCCTTTTAGGGAACACACAAACCTTTGAGGATCACCAATTTCATGGGTACCTACAAGGCATATAAGTAAAGAGACCAGGCATTGTTGTTGGATGAAAAAGTTTTTATCCCTGCTCAGTTATTTGCTAAGCAAAATGGGGGTTAACTTTTTAATCTCTCTGAGGCCCAGTTTTCTCATCTTTGTATACAATTTATAATACCTAGATTGTAGAATTGTTGTGATATTTATATCTTTGTGGACATATCTGTAGAAATCAGTTAGAACAATCCTTGGCATGTATTGAGTATTCAATATGTGCTCTATGTTGCTGTTGTTATGATAGAATGAAAGAATACATCCAAAGCACTGCTTGACTTATATTAAGTTTTTAGTATTACTTATTTTTATTGACCCTCCCTCTAGAGATTATTACATTTATATAAACAAAAAAAGTGCATATATCTTTAAAATTTATGGACCCCTAAAAACCAGACCAAGCCCTGTCCAGACCTAGGAGATATAATGATGAATATGATAGTCCTGGACTTCATGGATTTTTAGCTATGCAGAATAGAAAAAATTCACCATGAATATAGTTCAGTGGCTTAGAACATAAGCTTTGAAATCATTATGACCTGTGTGGGAATTACAGTTCTGCCCTCTGCTAGTTGCATAGTCCAGAATAAGTATTTAATGTTTCTGTGATTCTTTCTGTGAAGTAAGAATAATAATCCTTACTTTCAAAGTATATGTGGAGAAATTATTTTATTACTTAGAAATTATTTTATTACTTATGCTTGATCTTAAAAGAGATCAAGCATTTTATTTATTTAATGGCACTTTTTCTACATACTATTCTACTATAGACAAATCACATTTATACGTGATAATAAAAAGTGGACGTAGCCAGGTGTGGTGGTGCATGCCTATAATCCCAGGGTCGCAGGAGGCTGAAGCAGGATGACCATAAGCTCAAAGCCAGCTTCAGCAACTTAGAGGGGCCCTAAGCAACTTAGCTAGACCTTGTCTCAAAATAAAAAGTAAAAAGGGCTGCGGATGTGGCCTCGCGGTTAAGTACCCCTTTGTTCAATCCTCAGTACTACAAAAATAAAATAAAAATACTTTGACTCTTTGAGTATTGCGCCTCTAAGCTTGCTTAATGTGTTGTACTTTGCTTATGATGACTGCAAATTGTGAAATCTGCAATTTTTTTCTTTATTTTGCATTTTTATTTTTCAAACGTCATGATTATAGTTTGCAAATAAAGTTAACATATATTAATTTGGCAGGAATTAAGTTATAGGGATTGCACTAGGTACCTGGAAGACAAGTATAAATAAAGCAGTGTCCCCAGGTTAAAACACAAATAATCTACTGGAAAGACCAGCACACAAAATGATCCAGTATATAAGATGATAATTAGCATAGTACAGTGGAAAATTGAAGCATAAAGGATGCACTTAGCTAGAATCGCCTGAGAAGATTTTGTGAATGGTTTTCTGATTAGAACATTTGGAGTAGGGAAGAATCAGAAACATGTTTGAGGCAGAGGAGATTGCACCTGGAGACGGGGTATTGACCAGAAATGAAATGGGGAAAGAACACTGGGTTAAATTCTGACAATCCTGAATGCAAGTGACAGTGATTGGAGCTCTGTTTGCTAGGCAATGAGAAGTCATCAAAAATCAGAAGTCTTTAAGTAGGTTGGGTTGTGATTTTTTTTTTCAAGATTGGCAGCATTTGGAGGATGGATTAAACAGGGAGAGACAAGACACAAGGGAAAGAATAGGAAGCTTTCACAACAATACTTTGGTGATGATGATAAGAAAAGTAGATAGAATCTAGAGATGTTTGAAGGTCTTTAAACTGAATTTAAGGACTTAGAGAATGCAAGACTAGGGAATGAGAGGGGTTAAAACTGACCCTAAAGCCACATATATTCTTTAAGATTATACAGTTGACCATGGTCAGTGATGATTTGTAGTTTTTCAATTATTATATTTCTAGAAATTGTTCATATTTTAAAACTGTCTTTGCATAGCAAACCTAAAGTTCATTTGGTCATTTGAGCTAGATTGTAAGGTAATTAGGAAGAATATTGTTTTTCTATTTTTGGCTTATTTTTAGCAAAGTAATTATCATTTCTAAACAGAATTTTTACAGTCACCAACTGTTCTCCCTTTCTAGTCTTACCTGCCTCTGGTCACTTCCTGAGATAGCAGAAAAGAAACACAAACATCCCCTGGGGTTACCAGGGATTGAACTCAGGGGCACTCAACCACTGAGCCACATCCCCAGCCCTATTTTGTGTTTTATGTAGAGACAGGGTCTCACTGAGTTGCTTAGCGCCTCACTGTTGCTGAGGCTGGCTTTGAACTCGCAATCCTCTTGCTCAGCCTCTTAAACCACTGGGATTATTTAGGCGTGCACCACCATGCCCAGCTGAAACCCAAATATTTTATCTTTTCTCCATTTAAAACCATCTGTTGATTTTATAATACTCTTAGTCTCAAATCCAAATGTGTTCACATCACTAGACCCCTTGGAATGCAGTCCATGATTTCTATTCCATGCCTCATCTCTCTTTGTTTGAGATTCCTTACTTCACGCTTTATGTGGAATAATAATTCGTCTTTAGTTCCTCAAAGCCCTATGATCTGTGATGTCAAATATGCTACTTCTAGTGACTGGAGACTTCTAACCACCACCTCTGGTATTTTTCACCTGCCTCTATCCTTCCAAGCCAATTTCCACTTATCTTGCTCAAAATACCTCTTTGAAAAACTCCCTTTACCTTCTATTGGAATATTCCAATTTAATTGAGTCTTATTCCTTCTCTATCATGATTCTTATCAACTTATCACACACATCATGGTTTCATGTTTGATGATCCTTCATGTTGATTGTTAAGTGGCTGAGGGTAGTCTGTTATTGTTCTTGTCTATCTTTTTAGATGGGCATTTTATTGAAATGTGGTTAGTATGTGTACACTGAATAAATAACGGTGATGGAGAAAGGAAGTGAAATATCAATGATAGAATTAAAACATTTATTAAGACTTACGTGCAAGTACTATTTTCTATACAGTGGATTAAGCAATTACTAAGAAACAATTCTGTACTAAGGCCCTGATGTCTGATAGAGGGTGCATATAAATAATATTATTCACTGTGACAAATGCAATTGTTGAGTACTGGGGAAGTATTAGAAAAGTCTAATTGAAGGCCCACTTACTTTACCTGGAGTTGTTTACATAAGAGATAATTATGGATTCTTTATTTTTGGCAGATTTATTAAGATAAAATTTATATTCTGTAAAAATATTTTTATGTACACATTTCAATGAATTTTGACAAATGTACACAGTTGTGTAACCCCTACCACTATAAAGATATAGCACATTTTGCACTCCACCCTTCAAGTTCCCTGGCCCATTTTGTAGTCAACCTCCTTTAAACTCCCCAGGTAACCACTGATTTGATTCTGTTCCTAGTGTTGCCTTTTCCAGAATAATATTTAAGTGGGATCATATAATATTGGAGTATTCAAGTAGAATATCTCAGGTAGAGGATTTATTGTATTTTTTTTTAATTGAGCATAATTACTTTGGAATTCATTCATCTTATATCTCTCAATAGTTTGTTTCTTTGAAAAAAGCCTCAGACTTATAATCAGATATAACTGATACATTATCAAGTGTATATACTTAAAATCTACCACCTCACAATAAAGATAGCAGCTATATCAAACACACCACATGTTCCTTCAAGAATATTCTGTTTCCATTGTTCTGTTCAGGGACTGACTTTTTTCTCCCTATTGCTGATATGCAATTTGTACCTCAGGTCAATTGAAGAAACATGAGTAAAATCACATGCTGAATGGGCTCATGATTTGGAAACTTTCCTTCCTCTCACTTGAAAGTTTCAAAGTGTTCTCATTTGCTCCATTTTTTTAAAAAAAATATTTTTAGTTGTAGATGGACACAATACCTTAATTTTATTTATTTATTTATTTTTATGTGGTGTTGAGGATCGAACCCAGTGCCTCACATGTGCTAGGCAAGCACTTTACCATCTGAGCCACAACTGCAGTCCTCATTTGCTCCTTTTTAAAATAATAATAATTATTTTTTTGGTGGTACTAGGGATTGAACTCAGGGCCTTGTGCATGCGAGGCAAGCACTCTACCAACTGAGCTATGTCCCCAGCCCTTAAAATTGTTTTTTGTTTTTTAAATTTTCACCCATTTTTAACTCCCATGAGTTTTTTTTCCCCTTAATAAAGAAATAAGGATGTTGTAATTCAGAGTAATTGGAATAATCACACTCTTCACTTCAAGGCTTATTCATATTCAAATATCCTGCTACAAGGAAAGTAAAAAATGAATCCATAAGTGATTATGCTTCACATATTCATATACATTAATGGATGTTATTTGCATGCCTTTAGTGAAATCATTTCAAAATCACTTTAAAACAATTCAATTATAGTATAGTATGCCCATGCAAAGCTAGCATGGGTTCTGCCATTTTCTTACAGATGAGCCCTGTAGACCAGAGCTTTTTTAAAAACCTATGTGCAAAATCATTCTCTTCAAGTTCATATTACTTAGGTGATTTGGGACAATGAAAAAGAAAAAAAAAAAAACATGGAAGCACTGGAGTCAAGTAGATTTGATTCAAATCTGTAGGGCTTTGGGCATGTTAGCCAACTTCTCTGAGCATCACCTTGCTCAGTGCATAGTGTGTGTGAGACTTAAAAAAATATACAACACTTAGAGTGCTCAGCATAAGTCTGGCACAAGGTAAACATGCTTAATAAATATTGAGATTGTTTGTTATCTTTACCCTTTATATTAAGTTAATATTCCTGTGTATTTAGCCTTATTTCTGTTTATTTGATATGCATACATACCATTATGATGATCATTAACTACTATGTTAACATTTATTAAGTACTTTCTGTATACTAGGCTCTACGGGCTGCCCATATGTTAAATCACTTAACATAACTACAAGGTATAAACTATTGTTATTTTCAGAATGTAGACGAGGAAACTAAGTCAAGGAAAAATTAAATACTTAGCAGACTCACAGCTAGTGTCAGCATTTAATGTGAGTCAAGGAGGCATGTTAGCATAGTTTGCAAAACACTGAACTTGAGCTTTCAATTGAAACTAATTGATCGCATCAGGAATAAAAATTATAATAGTCACAAACTTGATGAAATAAAATCTGATGCTTTTGGTATTGATGTTAAGAATTTTATCTTGTTTTGGAAATGAATTGAAGTATTTTGAATATTCAGTTAATTATAAATGTGTACGAATTACTATCATCTCTTTAGGAATCATTAATATTAGTTTAAAAACCTTTTTGATGAGTAATTGCTTTATCAAGAAATGTTTTAGGAAACAACATTTACAATTTAAGAGCCCAGGAGTGTTTTAAAAGCTGATTTTCTTTTCTTTCTTATATTAGTCAACACCTTTCCAAACAAAGAATTTTACTCCCTAAAACTCTTCTCATTATGGGTACATTAAACAGGAAAAGTGAGTATATTTGTACATAACGTATGTAATTTATATTGAACCATTTTCCATTACCATGTGGCTTTATGAATTTTAAACATCAAATTTTTCTTCTATTTGTGCATGGATTCCCAGAAAGTTAAAACTTATGTAACTCACAAAGTAATTGTCATCTAAGCAGAGTATATTTTTGATATATATCCTCAAACAGCCTTAACCACTGAACTTGTAATGGAGAATAAATATTCTGCATGCATAATATGTTGTTATATAAAATATGTGACATTTATGCCAGAATAATTTTGAATAACATCATGTTTTTCCTCCTACACAAAGCACATGTTTTATAAATGAGTTCAAATCCTACCATTTGGTTTGTGAAATTGAATTAATTCATTAATTTGAAACAAGTAGGTATAATAAAAATGCATTTTTGATAAAAGAAGATAGGCGGGAGTTTCTAAATGAGTATTATATTCAAAACATGTAATTATTTAAGAGATTTAAAGAATAAATAGGATCCTTAGAGTTTAGAATCCTATTTGGGAAAAAATACAAAAAAAAATCTGACTTAAGTTGCTTTATAGCAAGTTGTAACATGCAAATCACTTATTTACTAATAAAAATACATGTTTATTACATACAAATATTATACATTAGTATATTCTTATACCCACATATGTACACATTTATATTTAGATTCCAACCATATGAGCTGCTTCATTCCAAATTTAATTAGACTAAAAAAGGAGCCTAAGCATTCATGATTTCTTATATTTTTCATTATTTATCATAAGTACTTTTCTGACAATTATTACTTATTGAACAATTTGTCAATTTAAAACAAAGTAAAGCAAAAGCAAAAGGGAGATAATGCTCAAAACTAGCAAAGATAATTTTAAAAAACAAAGAAAACAGAAGCAAAATGTGGTACATTAGTGAAATTTAGAATTATGTCAGTTCCTTTCTGCAGCTGAAGAGATTGCATATCAGCTTTTTTATATGTATAGTTTATTCCAGATATGGGGGAAAATATACTGAATTTAACAAAAAACATTCCTTTTTCTACATAGAAAAAGAATAAGTTATTTTTTAAGGTAGCTGTAATAGTGTACTAGGGCTGCCAATCATAATCCCACAGACTGAGCAACTTAAGCAATATAAATTTGTTTTCTCACAGTTTTGGGATCTGGGAATCCAAGATCAAGGTGTCAGCAGATTTGGTTTCTTCTGACGCCTCTCTGTTTGGTTACAGATGGCTGCCTTTGCTTTGTGATTGTGTCCTCAATTCTTTTTATAAGGATACTAGTCAAGTTGGATTAGTGCCCACCCTAGTTACCTCTTACCCTAGTTACCTCTTTAAAGGTCCTATCTCCAAATACAGTCATATTTTAAGATATTGGGAGTTAGGACTTCAACATATGAATTGGGTGAGAGGGTTGAGGGAGACACATCATTCATCTCATAACTACAAGGTAACATAACGTGATTTAGTCTTTATTACGATTTTAGATATTCAAAATCTTCCTTATGAGCAACGCATATATTTGTTTTAGACTATAAATTAAATCAATCCAGTCCAAACATTTAGAACCCAAAACAGATGTTGATACCTTTCTCTCTTTCCTTTTTCCCCCTGCTGTTGCTGGGGTTATAACCCAGGGCCCTGTGCATGCTATGCATGCTAGGTAAGTACTTGCAACTAAGTTACATCCCCAGCCCTCTCCCTCTCTCTTAACACCCACTCTGATCTACATTTCTCTCATTTTGGGCTTATTGTCTCTTTCCTTTTGACCAATTTCTCCAGCTAGGTCAAAAGGCATAACTAATGTGGCTTTAAGATGATAATCTGGAAATATTGAATAGGATATGAAAAGAATCTCCGTGAATAACCTAGAGATGTCTGTTATTTTAATTTTCGTTTGTTTGTTTTTGTTTTTACTGTCTGCTTCTTATATAAAAAACTACTGTTTCCCCATCTTGGCCTTTGAGTGAATGATGCAGTGTTTGATTAAATAGCACAGAGTGAAGTTTGTTGGGTATTTTTCTTTGTGTTATTGGAACTATCAGAAATTAAAATAAGCAGTGCCAAAGTAATCTGAACCCTAAATCTGGGCAGAGACTTTATTTTGGAGAAAGATTTTGTGTGTCCTTCTTGTAGGTTTCTACTCTGCTGGATCCAGATCTTTGTACCAGCATTTATGTATCACTTTAATTTTTATGGGTTGAGTTGAAGTGTTAAATTTACACATGATAATTCAGAGGCAGGTAAACTGAATGATGAATACAGCTGAATAGATGAGAAAGAGATCTCCAAGCAAAATACTGTTTGTGCTGCTAGCAAAAGTGCCAACTTGGCAGACCAATTTCAAGGGATGCTACCCATGGTGGCATCCCCTCTTCCCTGATTGAGAGAGAAAAACAAACACACACAGGCTTAAAGGTACAAAGGGCAGTTTCTGTATATGAAGTTATGCATTAAACAGATTGTTATAGAGTTTCTCAGGTAGAATCCTAACAGCTCGGATGGCAGTAAAAGCTCAGTGGCTCACTCTTTCAAACACTTTAATTTTGCTAACAGTATAGGTAATTGCAAATCACAGGTATTTCAAACAGTGCACTCACTGCAGTGAGTCTGTTTTAAAAGCACAGATCGTTAGCTGGGTTATGTCTTTAGCCATCTTGCAATAAAATCTTAGGAGCAGTAGTACATCAACTTAGAGAAAAAGATCAAGTCCTTGGTGTAAAGCCTTTGGTAAGTGGAAATTAGACTGTTGCCTGAGCTGCCTGGGAGAGCTTGACAAGCAGTGTAACTCCTGTGTGCGATAGCTGCCCATCTCATCTGGGATGCTACCACCGACTTTCATAATGTTCCTAAGAATCTTAACTGAGCGACATAAATAAGAGACCACCCATCATCGTATCTGATAGCTGATAGCTGCTTCTATAGATGGAAATACTTTTTTCTTCCTCATGATTTTTAATCTCATCTACAACATTGGGAGCAGGTATTTAAAAAACTCTCTTCATTTTTCACTTAAACCAAAAGCCAGGAATCTTTCTTAATTTCTATCTTTTCCTCATACATTCTATCAAGTTAGTGAATTAGAGACCTACCAATATTGTCTCTGTGAGCCACACATTTTCTACTTTCCCCAACTTACGCTGTTATTACGTCATCCACACTACATTTATTGGATTATCTAGACAACTGCTAACTGCTCTGTTTTCAAGAATGACACTTATTTATTTATTTATATTAATTTATTTTCACAGTACTGGAGATTGAACCCAGGGACCCTCTACCACTGACCTACATTCCCAGCCCTTTTTATTTTGATTTTGATACAGGTCTCACTAAGCTGCTGAGACTGTTCTTGAACTTGGTATCCTCCTACCTCAGCCTTCCCAGTAGCTAAAATTATAGACAAGCACTGGCCAAGGGTGATTTTCTTAAAACATAAGTAAGAGCATGTCATTTTGTCACCTAAAACCATCCAACTGATTTCCTGCCTCAGCAATTTAATGAGGATCTAAACCAATGCAGCAAGACCCTGTTACAAAATAAAATATAAAAAGAGCTGGGGATATAGCTCAATGGTTAAGCGCCCTTGGATTCAATCATCGGTACCTAAAAACAAAAACAAAATAAAACAAACAAAAAACAAAAAAACTTTGGTGGGCATCGGAATCACCAAAGGAGTTAGTGAACCTGAAAATTTCTGGACAGTTCCTCTGCAAATTTTGAATCAGTTTGTCTAGCTTGGGGTAACACGTGCATTTCCAGCAAGGTGCCAGGTGCTGCTGCTGCTGGGGGTGGAGGCTGTTAGTTGCACAGACCATCTGTCCCGCAGGCGCACATGCCTGTTGGATGGCTCTGAGAAGCACTGCATTTGCATTTCTTCTTAAGGTTGGTAGTGCAGACCCTGGATACCACTCTCTTGTTCTTTGTTCATTTATTTCTGTGTGTGAGGGGTGGAGGGTGAATGGAGGAAGTTATCTATCAAGCTCCCCTGTTCCTTATATTTTACCACTTATGCTATGGGGGATGGGGAAATAGTAAGGTATTTTACTGGACAATGTCTATGTTTCTTCAGATCCAGATGACAGACTTTTGCTGAAGTAATAACAGCTCTGTTGTAGACTCAACCAAAAAGCTAATATTTTCCTCATTGTGATTTTTGTTGTTGTTGTTGTTGTTTTTGTATGTTTGTATGGGGTTTTTTTGGTGGTGCTAGAGATGGAGTCCACTGGCAAATGCTCTATCACTGAGCTATACCCTGAGGCCTCCCCCATTGTGACTTTTCTGTGTTTCTGGTCACCATGATATCTACCAAGTTTCAAGTTTTAAATTAGCTTTGAAGATCACATGGAAATACTTACCATTGTTTATAGGAACAGAATAGTGCTAATACTATGATGCTGAATTCTTTAAAGTTATAATTGTGGAAATCACGACTCAGTGAATATGAGGTAAAATTAATGTCAAACTTCTGAGAGATGAGAAAAATCATTATCAAATTCAGTATACTAGCTTTGGTAAAGCTGAATTTTAAACATTCTTTAAAAAGTCTAATGTAGGAGAAAAAGTAAGTGAAATCTTTTAATATACCCAATCATTTTTTTAATTATATGGCTTGATTTTAACTATTTCTTCTTTATAATTTTGTAAAGAATGTTTGTTCATGAATATAGCTTTTTAAAAAATGTCAATATATTTTTAGCACTAATTTTTAGAGGTTAATTTAGTAAGTCAACAAATTAGCCTTTTCCTGCCTTTGACATATTTTTCTATTGCTTTTAGTTATTTGTTTTGTTTTGTTTTGTTGGCAGTACTGTAAGTTGCCCAGGCTGGTATTGAACTTGCAATTCTCCTGCTTCAGCCTCCCCAGTAGTTGGGATTATAGGCATGTGTCACTGTGCCTGGCAGATTATACAATTAACTGAAAAAAATTCTTGAGCTGTAGTTAAACTTAATTGTACACTCAAATATTTACCTAGGAATATACTGTGTAACCATTGGTACACCACAAGCTCCCTACAAAGTACCATTGGGCTCCTACCTGGACAGATAGGCTTTGCCTATTATACTGTATGACTGTGCACATCTATGGCTTGTTCTTGTTCTTTGTTCTGTGATAGGTCACTGTTTGAATAACCAAAAATAATTTACTGTATCAACCACTGATGGTCCCTTGGATTGTTTGCAGTTTGGGGCTATCTCAAATAAAACTGTCATGAACATATTTTATGTTTCTTTTATTGGACCTAAGTTCTCACTAGCAGAAATTTTAATGTACATATTCCAAATACGTATGTTTAGCTAATATTCATTTGTTAAGATAAAAAATCCATTTAAGACATGAATATAAATGTTTCTATTTTGTAAATTGGTAAAAATATTATACTATCATTCAATGGGGAAAGATTGAATAATTTAAGAAGGTGGTATCAGAATCATCTAGAAACTCAACAAATTACACACACACTGTTTTTTTTTCCCTAACTAGGCTGAAAAATTTATTTACAATGAAACTAAAATCAGACTAACATGAGATTGTTCCATAAAAATAAATACCGGGAAGCAATACACACACAATTTTGATCATTTCTTTATGTTAGAATTTATGTATATGCAACTATGTAATTACTTATCCACAAAAATCTATTCCTAAATTGTTAGAGTTTTAATTATCATTACTATTTGGCTTACCCCCTTCACTGCCCTTCCTCATGGATTTGGCTCATGCTGTTGTATCTGCCCAGAATTGCCTCTCCACTGTACTCCACTTCGTCTTCCTGAGCACATTCTCTACTGACAGTTATTTCTTTAAGTTAAAGAATACATTAAAGCTATACCCTGGCACTGTGTTTGACACTGAGTTCATGTAAGTAGTTTAAGTATGCATGCCCACACACAGCAATCCTGTGTTTTCCTGTATATTAGTGAGCATGATTTTGAAAGCATATTTTTTATTCAGATATGGTTGTGAGAACAACATATTTTAAAGAATTTAAGCTCTTGTAAGTTATCTCTTCAGGTCATCTTACAGTAAAATTTTCTCTAAATTAACCAAACACTTCTTTTATATCCTGTCTATGCCTCTGAACCAGGAAGTGAGCTTCAAAAAATGCCAACAGGCTGTCATGCATAGTCATTAAGCAGCTTTTATTTGTTAGGGTGTGCCAGCAATAAATATTTTCTCTCTCCAAGACACCTGAATTATAACCAAGGTGTGAAGCTTAATAATGTTGTTGTGGTACAGAACAGACAATGTTTCCATTATTGTAATTCTTATTTATTGGAGGATAAAAGGTTTTTTAGTGAAAAGAGTAGATGGGAAGAGATAATGATTGGCTAAGTACTATGGAACTCCTTGACACTGATCGAACTAGGTTAATGTTTAGTGTAGTACTTGGGAATATTACAGTCACTTGTTAAAACTCCATATGTAATGTAATTTCCAGGTTTGGGGTGGAAATGTAATGATTAATTTTTAATGCAAGACAAAAATTATATTTAAACATTTAAAATCTGTGTGTTCTTTTCCATATTGTCATTTAAGCAATTTTATCTTTTTAAGAAAGTTTTAGAGTGAATGTTCAAAAATGTTGCTATTCATTAGAAGTGAGACGATAAGTAATATTTTAATAACAGGTTTATTAACAGCATACAGCATGCAATGTACTGTCTATATGTAAGTATTTTATTATTCATAATCTCTCTGTGGTTCTCAATTTCAAAATGAATCTTACCTTTTGATGATCAGCAAGAAGGCTATGGTTAAGCTTCTAAAAAGTATCCAGATTCTAATTAACTGTTGGGATAAGGGTATACAACACTAAGAGTATTTTGTCATACCAAAGACACATGCGGAGTACCTTGATAAATATTTGTTGAATAAATGAATATGTTAATGAAATAGGTCAAAATTTTAAAGTCTGTGCTTCTTTCATTTAAATAATAGAAGGTTGTACTGAGAAAAATATAGAAAATATAGAAATTTATATAATACTCCTATAAATGTATATTTATGTATGCATGACATAGCAAATAGCTTATATTTTGCTAATTTAAATAAATGCTGAACGTTTGTGTAGCATTTTAAGTCAGCATTTCTTTTCCCAGGTATGTATTCTAGAAAAGATCTTACACATGAATGGGAAGAGACATGTACAAACACTATCAGTCAGGGTAACATCGTTTTTAATAGAAGAAATCAACAGACCACACTAGTGTCCATCAATAGCGTAACCAGTAAAACATTGCTTTCAATATACACAATGGAAGACTGTATCGTATGGTGAGTACAAAAGTACACCATCAACATGGTCTACTCTCAGAGACATAGCATTAGGTGATAGGAGCAAATTGGGGAAGGATATATTAACTCATTCCTTTCATGTAATTTAAAAAAAAACTTAGAAAATCTGAGCACATTTTGTTTATGTAATGAATAAGTGTTAATATTACATATGTTTTGTAAAGGGCAGAGTAGAAATGATGATCAAAACTGCAGGTTCATCTGAATTTTTTGATGTGTACTTGGCAGATGGGCATGTGATTAGAAAGAAGCACAAATGGGACTTTCACAGACAGGCAGTGCTCTTTTTCTTCATTTAGTAAGGGTCACTTTGTATTTCATTTATTATTAGTCTGTCACCTGTACAAATGTTTTATATGTATTACAAATATTAAAGAGTTAAGGAGATTTCAGTGTAATAATTGCAGTTAATCCAGGCTTATCAAAGAGAAGTATATGATGCCATGGATTATGTAGACACACATGTGATCTATCCAGAAAGTACAGAAAGATCTTCATCAATAGGATAAGAACTCAAATGATACCTAAATGATGAGTGGAAACTAACTTGGAAAAGGAGAAAGGGTGGGGAATATTCCTCATAGGGAGACTGATATATGCAAAGGTCCTGTGGTACATGAGGAAGCACTGTGAATAGGAAAAAAAGAAAGAAGGCTAATATAGTTAGTTAATGTAAAGAGAGAAAGAAAGGAACTTGGTGAAGAATACTATTTGAGAAGGAGATAAAGGTCAAAATATGAGTCTTGTAGATAGTGTTAAGGCTTTTGCCTTCCCCTAGCAATAATAAGCTATTGAGATATTTCAAACTGGGAGATTATGTAAACAGATTCATATTACAAATGTACCATTTCTTTCTTTTTTTTTTTTTTTGTGGTACTGAGTATTGAACTCAGGGCCTCATGCATGCTGGATAAGGGCTTTATCCACAGCCTTAAATATATCATTTCTGACTGCTGCTGAGCAACCGAATGATTGGAAGCAAAGGTAGTTATTAGTAGACCATTTTGATACTCTAGGTAACAGATCATGATAACATGGATGAAGATACTGGTAGATCGGAAGTAGACTGATTTCAGAGAGATTCTGAGGATAAAAATATAAGAGATTCAGTAATGAATTGAGCATGCCAAATATGCAAGAGATTCCTCAAGAGTGATTTCTAAGTTTCTAACTTGTTAAGTGGCTGGTTGGTAGTACTCTTCACAGAGAGAGAGAGAGAGAGAGAGAGAGCGAGGGTGCACAGGAAGAAGGCCATAAGTTAAAGGGACTGTGCAGTGTCTATCAAATTTGTGCATATAACACCTGTGCATTTTAGACTTCTGATTACAGATACTGATCTAATTTATACTATCTTTCAAAAATTTGTTTCTATAGTATTTGTACTGTTTTGAATAGAATTTTCAATATAGTGTAAGACTATTTTTTTCTCCTTCCTTTTTTTCTTCTTTTAAACAACGTGTAGACATGTGAATACAAAGGGAGTGTTTTTGTCTGTCTGTTTTCCATGTCAGTTTCTGACCATCATCCTTTCCTCTCACCATAGAAATCTTTGACGCCGGATCCAACGCAATAAAGCATTATTGGTTATTTGCTACTCACCACATGAAATAATACTCTCTAGTAATGAAACCAGGAGTATCTAAGCTGACTTGTTTCAGGATTAATGAAAACTTTGACATTTCATAAAGGTATGATGGTTTGCAGGGGAGTTCTGTGTTTTGTTCCCTTTGAAGAGGGAAAGCTGATCAGGGATAAACTGTGCGAGTTTTAAAACGAGGGCTAGAATCATGGCCTGTCCTTGCTTTCTTTCAATCAGAAGTCCCATAGCCTTCCTTCATTTAATATTTGACAATCTGATCAACTTATGTACAGAGATATCTTTGCATTAGCAAAAACCTAAACATTTCAGGGTGAATATATATATTTTAAAGATTATTTAATTGCATAGCTGAGTTGATAGGAAAGGGGATACCAACAGCATGAAATCAGGAATGAAGAGACCTGAACAACTATTCAAAATCCATTCCATTGGAGATTTATGGTGGCACTTCATGGCAGATAGTCTAGGGTTTAAGAGGCCAATTTTGTGAACAAAATCAAGCTATTTAACATATATTTATTATTATTTTATTTAATATTTGCCTTATCTGTTATATAAATTATTTAATATTTGCCTTGTCTGTTATTATTATAGTAATTATTATTAATGGTAGTTAAAATATATTGTATTGATTGTAGTCACCATGATATATTATCAATCTATTGAACTTATTTCTCTTGTCTACCTGAAATTTCACATTCTTTGACTAATATCTCTCCCATTGTTCCAACCCCAGTCTCTGGTAACCATCATTTACTCTCTGTTTCTACGAGTTTGACTTTTTTAGATTACACATAAAAGTGATATTATGTGGTATTTGTCTTTCTGTGTCTGGCTTATTTCATTTAACATAATGTCCCTTAGGTTCATCTATCTGTATTGTTCCAAATCACAGGACTTCCTTCTTTTTAAAGTAGTATTTCACTGTGTATGTGCAACACATATTCTTTATCCATTCATCTCTTGGTGGACACTTAGATTGATTCCATACTTCAGCCTTATATATAATTCTGCAATGATCATGGAAGTGCCATCTTCTCATTGTAATGATTTCAGATCCTTTGAATATATACCAGAAGTGGGATTGTTAGTTCATATGATAGTTCTGTTCTTCACTTTTGAGGAATTGCCACACTGTTTTCCATAGTGGTTGTACTAATTTCCATTCCTACTAACAGTACACAAGGGTTCCCTTTTCTCCACGTCCTGGTCAGTACTTACCTTTCATCTTTCTGATAATAGCCAGTCTGACAGGTGTTAGGAGATATCTTACTGTGGTTTTAATTTGTATATCCTAGATGATTAGTGATGTTGAACATTTCTTTTTTCATATATCTGTTAACCATTTGTATGTCTTCTTTTGAGAAATATTTATTTAGGTCTTTTGTCCATTTTTAAATCAGGTTATTTGTTTTCTTATGATTGAGATATTTGAGTTTCTCATACATTTTGTATATTATTTCTTCTCAGATTATGGTTTGCAAATGTGGCATTTGCAAACATGTCCCATTCTTTAGCCTGTCTCTTCACTGGGCTGTTTCCTTTACTATACAGAGCTTTTTAGTTTGCTGCAATCCCATTTGTCCATTTTTGGTTTTGTTGTCTGTGCTTTTGGGATCATATCTTTAAAAAAAATCACTAACCGGAAATAATGCCATGGAGCTTTTTAAATTTCTTACAGTAGTTTCAAAGTTTCAAGCCTTATGTTTTAGTGTGTATCTCATGTTGAGTTAATTTTGCATATAATGTGAGAAAAGGGTCTAATTTTATTCCTCTGCTTGTGAATAACCAATTTTTCCTGGACCACTTATTGAAGAGACTCTCCTTTTCTTACCATGTATTCCTGGAATCTTTATAAAAAATGAGTTGATGATAAATGTGTGGATTTATTTCTGAGTTCTCTAGTTTATTTTTCAGTCTAGTATCTATTTTTTATGAAGGTATCTTTCTGTTTTGAATACTACAGCTTTGTATCAATATTTGAAATCAGTATGGTGCTTCAGCTTTGTTTTTTTTTTTCAGTAAAACTTTATTTGCAAAAACAGAGAGCTCTGTAAGTGTAGGACTTTCGCCATGGAGCCTTGTGTTTGAAGCTTATTTCCAGGCACATCTGAATCACGCCTTTCAGGAAGGATAGAGCACAGAGGATTGTATACACAATGTCTGAAGGCCCAGGTACACAAATAGCAAACATCATTTTTGGTCACAGTCCATTGCTGGAAGTTTAAATACACCATTTCAGTCAGTTGCAGGGTTGGCTAGAAAACATAGTCCCCAGTTCTGAGGTGCTTGCTTACCAATCCCTTGTTGTAGAGGGAGGGAGAACATGTTAAGGAACTAGTGGTTGTTTCTACCAAACTATCAAGTCAGTTCAAAATAGCTTTATTATTTTACATTAAATGATATAAATAAATATTACCAAAGAGCAAAATTTATAATATACAGTCTGGGGACTATCTCATTACCAGTGGCTATAGAAGTAACTTCAAGAATCACAAATAATCATTGTAATATTTATATGTACTCAACATTATGGTAAAACATTTATATATTTTACTTCCTTTAGCTCTAACATAATCCCAAGAGTTTGGGACAACTATTGTCATTACTTTCCAAATGAGCATCTTAGTTTTAAAGAGTTTAAAGACCTAAGTATGCAATTAGTAAATGTTTGAGCCGGCATTCCAATCCAGGTACTCCTGTTTAAAACTCTCTACTCCTCACTCGGAGAGGGTGAAAATAAGAACACCATTGTGGGGAGTGGATATGTTTGCTTTTCCATTTCAGTGAGGGGTCCTTGAAGCTGCATCCTATTATCATTCACTTGGGTTCTTGAGCTCATAGCCTAGTCTGTATAAAGCCTTTGATATCTATGTTCAGAATGAATTAGTGAGGAAATACGTAATTACATAAATCTAATTTTAAGAGATTAACTGATTGCTCAAGATCACCCAGCAGAGTAGCCATAATGCCAGCCCTTCTCAGCATCAGATTTGTTTCCTACACCAGGCAGTTCTAATATCTACAATCAGACTCCTTTCAGGACTGTAGTGTTATGTCAGGATGCCAGGGTCGTTTCTCAGACAGAGAAACGATGAGTTGATGATCATGGATTAGGTCCTTAGTTTGCCTCCCTGGTGGGCAAGTTACTTCATATCTCTGATCTGATTTTTTTTTTTTGCTTTATATTATAAAATACAAAGATTTTATGTATCAAATAGGATTGGTGTTATGAACTGAATGTTTGTGCCTCTCTCAAATGCATATGTGGAAGCTCTAATCCCCAATGTGATGGCGTTTGGAGGTGGGCCTTAAAGAGGAGTTTAGTGTCATATTAGGTGATAAGGGTAAGCCCTAATGATAGCATAGTGGCCTTATAAGAGGGAGATTGATAGCTAGTGCTCTCTTTCTCTCTCTCCAAAATCAAAATAAAACATTAATGTTTAAGCCACCCAGCCAATTGTTTTGTCATAGTGGCCCAATATAACTAAGATAGGTGGTTAAATAACTGTAAAATATTTAGTACATTTCCTAATACATCATGAGGACTGCATACACGTGGTTCTTATTATCCTTAGCATTGAATGGAATGACTGGCATATGGCTACATAACCACTAATAGAAGGCACACAGTAGGCTGTCCTGCCTGTTGTTACTGTCCTGCCTCCTCTCCAGCAGCTTACATTATCGCTGTCCACTCACCTTGTCCTTTCTGAATTTCCAGAAGTCACAGGAGATACTGTTGTGAGGGTATTGTACTGTCTGTGATCTCTCCAGAGGCCTTCTTCTCCCCATTCACTGAGGTCTCTTTTTAAATGTCAGTCTTAGGGAGGTCTTCTCTAATCAGCCTATCAGACTAGCCTCAGTCATGCTACTACCCCATTTTGCTTCATTTCTCTTCATTTCACTTAGCAGTCACTGGCATTTGGATATGTAAGTTTAATTATTTTTGCTGTCAAGAATGAGGTCCATATGCCTGGCACAGTGGTGCTTGCTTGTAATCCCAGGGCCTTTGGAGGCTGAGGCAAGAAGATCAAAAGTTCAAAGCCAGCCTCAGCAATTTAGTGAGGCCTTAAGTAGCTTCTGAAAATAATAATAAGTAGCTTCTGTCTCAAAATAAAATATAAAATTGGACATAACTTTCCTATGTTCATATATGAATACATGACCAGTGAAACTTCGTATCATGTACAATTGCAAGAATGGGATTCTAATTAGAACAAGTTATACTCCATGTATGTATAATATGTCAAAATATATTTTACTGTCATGTATATCTAAAAAGAACAAATAAAAAGGATGTGGCTCAGTGGTTGAGAGACCCTGGATTCAATCCTTGGTACCAAAATAATAATAATAATAATAATATCCATAAGGGCAAAGACTATCTTCAGTGTACCTGGTCTATAGCATTATCAAACCTATTTTTCAACTGACTGAATGAAAGGAATTGTATAAGAAAATGCAGCTAGTAAGAATCAAATTACTTAGAAACATTTGTTTATATGTACTGCACTATAAATGTTTGGAGGGAACAGTTGTCATTCATACATGAATAATGAGATACAGATCTTGCATCCTTCCTCAGTTGTTGCTCCCACTCCCATGCCTTTTTTTTGCAAATAACACGTTCCTTAAATGCATAAATCCCACCCAAACCCAAACAACTCATCTTCCATATTAAGTGCATTAACCCTCAAAGTGATAAAACACTGGCTGTAAGATTTGGGGGGAATGACTTTTTAAGAAATGAATACCATATACATATGAATTTGTGTGTGTGTGTGTTTTGTTTTGCTAACAGGAATTGAACCCAGGAGCATTTAACCATTGAACCACATCCCCAGCTCTTTTATTTATTTTATTTTTTATTTTGAGACAGGGTCTCACTAAGTTGCTTACAGTTTCACTAAATGGCTAAGGCTGGCTTTGAACCTGCAATCCTCCTGCCTCAGCTTCCCAAGCCTCTAGGATTATAGGTGTGCATCACTGCACCTGGCACCACATTCTCTTTGGAATATAAAATATAGTTTTGAAAAGTAACCCTTACAAAGCTTTTTAAAAAAATTTTTGTATCTAGAAAGATTTTTTTCAAGTGCATTGTTTTTAAAGAGATAGGAAGTGAATGACAATTAAAAATTAAGTATCATAAAGTGTTCATATCTTTAGCTACATACATATCCAACAAAAACGATGAACATGCAGAGTAAGGTATAGGTAATCTATATTCCAGAGAATAATTAAATCAATTTCTACAACCTAGTGTTTTCTGCTACCCCTGAACATGGAGAAATATGGTTTTGTGGATAATTCAACCTAAAGTAAAGCAAAATAACTTAAAAAATATCTGTTGTTAATGTCAAGATTAATGTGTTTATTGAGCATACAATAAAACTCAATATACAGAAAAAAATCTCTTCTGTTAACATTTATCCTGGGGAGTTATTTCAGTTTATTTTGCAGATATATCCATATATCAAAATAACTCATGGAAATAATAATTGACTCTGTATTTTTCAGTAGGATGTACAAAGATTTTTTAAAAATCATGATGTGCTACAAACATAATTAATTCTATATTATTTTGTTCCTTTTAAAATACTAATAGTTGCACTGTTTGCATACATTCTGTGTGAAGACCAATTTGATCTCATCTCTGAAAAAGCAAAACAAACTCAAAAAACAAATCAAGCCAGCAAAGCAAAAAATGTATTAATTGAATAAGGTAATAATTCTATGGAACCAGGTTTCAAAATAGGGTTGCAACAAGTTGTATGAACTTTATCATCTTATAAATAATTACTTAGTCATTATGGAAGCTGTAAAATACACTGCTTATTTAAGCATGGCTGGGGACTTCTTTGTTCAGAAATACTCCAAATTTTATTAACCTGTTCAGAGCCTCGTGTATCTAGAAGGTTCATTTTCTGCACATCTGACATTTTATTGTCTTTATAAAATCTTAATGGAATCATTTAAAATTTAATATATTTATAGTATTACTGAAGAAATAAAAATAAAGAATTAATCCTAGATGCATCGGGTAACTCTCATGAATAAAAAAATAAAAACATTTGAAGGTGGTAATAGGCCACAGATACAACACAGTTCAGGAAGACAATTATGGGAATATTGCAAGCATTTGCAAAATTGGATACTTGAGATAATGCTTTACAAATTTCCTTGTCTTTTTTCCTGAAAGCACAATCCTGTGAAAAATGTGGACCTTTGTGTGTTTTGTTGGGTCATTTAGTTTTTGTTTCAAGTTTATATTTAGGGTTGTATTGTGCCTAGACCATTTTTAAAAGAATAGGTTTCTTCGATTTTTAAATAGAAGGAATTGACTCAGAAATATTTCCTTAGAAAGTATAGGAATGATAGTTCTTTCCAGGATGATAGCAAATATATTTCTAGTCTTTAGAAAATGATGAAATTAAACTCTATATAAAAGTCATCTCAAAAAATAAAATGATATTTTAATTAGCTAATTTATTTAAAAACTTATCCAAGTCCTTAATATACCCAGAAGAGATCCATCGACTAATTAATTCAGCAGTTTACCAATCAACTTAATATTCAGAGCATATTCTAATACTCTATTATAGCCATGGATGAATCTGCAGGCCTATCATAAAGAGTACCTATGTATGTCAGTTTTCATGATGAAAAATAACTCTTACATGCCATTTGTATTAGTCAGGTTCTCTAGAGGAACAAAATCAACAGGAAGTATAATTATAAAAAGGAGATTTATTAGGTTGGCTTATCTGAACAGAAGCTGGATTGTTCACAATGGCCAGCTGTGGCTGGAAAGCTGGAAGAATTAGTAGCTGTGCAGTCAAAGAGGCTAAAGCCTCAGAACATGAGGGTTCTACCTCATGTTCAAGACCAAAGGCTTCTGGAATCTCCCTGGAAAATCACTGGCAGAGTGTGCTTTGGAAGAGTGAAAAAGCGAGAGTCCTATATCCTTAGATGATTGAAGCAGCAATCAAGAACCCATTTAAGAAGAATTGAGCTAGCATCTGCTGATGTTTCCTTGTTCTTTCAACTTTTATTCCATCCAAGCCATCATCCTCTTGGATGATGCTGCCCATGCTTAGGGAGGATCTCCATTTCAGTTGGCTATCCCACATGCCAGTCATTCCTAGACACACCCTTATTGACATACCCAGAAGCCTCTTAATCATCTGCATCTCTTAATACAATCAAGCAGACAATTCAGATTAACTATTACATTATTAATCTAAGAGAAAGTGAGAAGATGAGGATGTGTATTAATGTCCAGCACCTTGTACCTTATTTGGCACAATGATGTAGTACTGTGTCTTGTCAGGTAGCTATGTGGTCCTCTGTCATGGCCTAAAGGTAGAAGGGAAGTTGGTGCCCATTAAGGTCACATTGCTTTATGCCTGTCCCTCTCAGGTAAATCATTTAAGCACTATTATTTAAATGAAGAAACTGAAGTGACTCAGAATGAGACAGGAAGTAGCAGAACTAGAATTAAAACATTACTTCTTGTAACTCTAACACCATGTCTCTGGATTGTACTAGGAATTATTTGAAGAGTGAGTCACTTCCATGGGGCTTCATATGTTGTTGCATTGATCTTCTGTGTATTACAGAGAAAAGCTCTGAAAAGGCAAATGGGCCATAAATAACATAAATACATAAATAAGGTAACATTATTCATTAGTTGGAATTTTGGATAAAATAAAACTGGCTATTGCTGAGGAATTATAAAAATGAGATCATAATAGATGCAGTGTACAGAATGAAAGGAGGGGTTAGACTTTAAAATGCCCACACATGAATAAATAAATGTGCATGCATATACATATACTTATAAATCTCTGTGTATATATGTGTAAATATATATGTATATGTATATATACACATATGACATACACACCTGTATTTATGTCATATGTCTATACACACACACACACACACACACACATAACTAGGAGTGTGAAGTGAGATGATGGACCTTTGCATGGGAGGACAAATTAGAGATAAATATTAATATTGAGGAAAATGAGCTATTGAATTATGTTTTAAGACTAACCTGCTCACCGGTAGGTGGTTGTGATTAAAAATACAAATTTAGCAGCTTGTAGGTCAGATGTTGTGTCACAAGCTTGTAATCCCAGTGATTTTCAGAGGCTAAGGCAAGAGAATCTCAAGTTCAAGACCAACCCCAGCAATTTAGTGAGGCCCTATTTCAAAATAAAAAATAAAAAGAATGGAGATGGAACTCAGTGGTAAAGTAAAAAAAAAAAAATTAGCTGCTCCTATTGTACATAGATGAAGTTAATATGGCTGTAAGATAGATACAAACACTAAGCCTTAGATTAAGGATGCCAAGAAAACATAGAACTCTATAGAGGCAAGGAGATGGGTAAGGAAGAAAATAATCAAGAGAAAGGAGACAGTTGTTCGTTTATAGTTAAGGATCTAAACTTTATTTACTTATCACGGAGAGATAGCTGTCAAAATGAGAAAAATTGAGAGCAAAAAGATATTCAGACTGATTTTTAAAAGGCTTTATCTTTCCAAAAGAAGCAGAGGTGGAATTTTCATGATTTCCATTCAAACAAATAAAGAAAAACCTGTGCTGACTTTGACCATCCTAAAAAAAAAAAAAAAGTAAAAATCTTCCCGCTGTATTGCAAGCTTTGGGGAGATAGGAACTGTGCCTTCTTGATTTCTTTGCTTCCTAAATGCCTGGTGCACGTGGTGCATTTATTGAATTGAACTGACACCCTCGTGGGAAGAAGCAATAATCGCCACTTACAGGTTGGCATTCAGGGGCAGAGTTCATGTTGCCTCACTGATGTAACTAGGTCAAAGTTAGAAACATAGCTTCCATCTCAGAGATGTTTTCTAAATAGAAAGTGAAAACTAAAGAGAATAATAATAATCTCTTTTGCTCTATATTTTTCTAATGACTTTTTGATATTTTAAATACTATTTAGTGGATACGATATTAAGGAAACATACTGGTTACCCTTAAGGATGTATATTTTAAGGGATAATAGTGGTCTTCTCAAATAATAAAAATTATAAAATAGACCTATATTCAAGATAAACATCATAAAATCTTAAGTATTAAAAATATTTTTCCATTTACTTTTTCTTCACCTACAGTGATCACATTCATTCTACATTCATTGAACAAACACTTATCATCTATCTCACCTTTCAAGGGAAGACAGGATTTTATAGAGAGATGTGATTCCTATGCTCTAGTAAGAGAGAGCTTCCTGCTAGCTAGGTAAATAACATATATAAAATTGAATGCAGATTAAATAATAATACCAAGCATGTCTCAATATGGTATGCAACTACTTCTGTAAGTCATAAAATACAAGTTCTTAGAAGAAGGGTCACTGCAGCTTGTCAAGAATATGTGTCGAATTTTAAACTTATACTTGAGTTTCTCTTACTATGTAGAAAAAAAACTGATTTATCTGTGCTAAACAAATAAACTGTATAAAACATAATTAGGAAACCGGTAGAAACATGAAAAAAATAAGACAATGATATGATAGATGGTAGGATTATGGAAACATAAAAGATTTATTCTAGTTTTGACTTTATATTGCTGCTTGCATAGTGGTGTTTATAAATGACCTGTGTACTTTGGCTTTGTATTAGCAAAAAGGAGTAGACTTTGCTATGTTCTTGTGTGAAATCCAGGAACTAATTAATATCCGTACACACACGTGTGTGTGTCTGTATCTGTACGTACATAAGTACATGCTCATTTGGAAACGTTAGTTTACTTATTTAGTCAGACAACGTTTATCTGTACCTCTGTCATTGGTGTGACTGGGACACTAGTGATCCCAAGGCAGCATGGACAGGCACTTGTTTTCACAGTGGTAGCCATTTAGAAACGCTCCCATTTCTAAGCTACACACAGGGTCCCAAACAATTGTTCGTCAAATAACGTAGCTTTTTTCTATAAGCAATTTACATACTGACAACATTTTTCCTTAGTTACACTTTAAAGCTTTTAGAGTGATCATGGCTTTCCATGAGAATTTGCCTTGTTGCAAGGCCTCATGGATACTAGTTAACTCATGCTACATGATGATCCTGTACACAGAAAATATAAATCAATATATAGCTTCAGAAGAAAAAAAAACTATTTAAATACCATGTACACACAGAATTCCTGAAAATGACTGGTAACTAAGTGGGTTGAAAGAGTTAACATAGTTCCCTTTAGGCCTCATTAGTGCGGATGGTAGCTATCCTTGCATTGAGAACATGAATGTGACTTTCAGTTCTATTTCAGGCCTATTTACGTGGAGATACTGTGATGATAGAAAATACTTATTTCTTTTAATTCATTTTACCATTATTAAATGCAAACCATGTTAAAGGAAGCTTGAAAAAAATAAACATGAATGCCAACATTAACCTCCCAAACCAACTAAAGGCACTCAGAAGACAATAAGGATAAAATTTCATTATACATACTTCAAGTGGGATTTTATAAAAACCCATAGCCTTTCCAACTGAAATGATGAATGCTGTTCTGATTCTAATTGACAAGTGTTATATATAAAAGAGTTCTTGCCTTCGTTCTTATCAAAACTGTGGGGATTTCCAATGATAGGACAATATTATGTGGGTGGAAACTTCTCAGAAGAATAGAGAACTTATCAGTATTTACTTAGACTCTATTACATTCAGAGCCATAAAAGCAACTACACTCATAGATTTATAGCCAGTCAAGGATATTGCCTCTTCCCCAAAGATATTAAAGGAGTGGAGTGAATGAGCTCAAATCATGAAGTGGTTTCAATATTGGAACAGTTTTCCCCCTTCATATTTCAACTTGTAGCCAATATGTTATGAAGAATCAGTGGCTAGCTAACTTTGGGTGTTTGGAAGCAGATGATAATCTTTACCTGTTTTTTCTAACAAATCTTATTTTTCTTCCATAATTAGCACTTTGTAATAATATCTACCTTTTAATGCACTGGCTGTAGGTTGATGATTACCACATTTGTGTGAATAGGTGTTTTTATGACCTCAACTTTGCAGATAAAGAAACAGACACTCATAGTGGTTAAGAATCTTGCCCAACATCACACAGCATTCTGATTCTAAAGTAGATCTGTACTGGTTTCCTGTAGCTGCTATAACAAACTACCACAGACTGAATTTCTTGATATCCCACACTATTATTTTTACTTTATTATTTTTAAAATTTTTCTAGCTTTGGAGGTCAGAAATCTGAAAGGGGTCTCTGTGGGCCAAGATCAGGGTGTGAGCAGGGTTGCATCCTCAGGAGACAGAATCCTCTTCCAGCTTGCACAGGCTTCCTCTTTTCCTTGGCCCCTTCCATCTTCTAGGACAACAAATTCCATCCTTCCAGACTTATTTGTAGTCATCTCATCTCCTATGCTACCTCTCTTCCATGTTTTAAAGACCCTTGTGATTATATGGGGGCACACCTAGGCAATCTAGGATAATCTCTCTATTTGAAGATGCTTAATCACATTGACAGTCACTTTTGGCATATAAGGTAATGTATTCACAGCTTCCAGGTGTTAGGACGTCTTTGAGAAGCCATTGTTCTGCCTACCCAGAAGTTAAAGACCTAGGTGAGAGTAGAGTACAGTTGTATATACATTTTAATGTTGATATTTGTATTATAACTTTGTGGACAAAAAATATAATCACTAAAATCAA
The DNA here is from genome assembly GCA_028644305.1 of Xerus rutilus. NCBI lineage: Eukaryota > Metazoa > Chordata > Mammalia > Rodentia > Sciuridae > Xerus > Xerus rutilus. Next base: position 129,522,835 of record CM053400.1, read on the forward strand.
TGATTACTAAAATGATTACAGTAACATAAAATAATAGAAGTAGCTTTGAATTCAGAAACATTCTAGCCTCACCACTTTACAGTAAGACCTTAGATGAAATTCTTGGTGCAGTCTCTTTAGAGTATAGATCAAATGTTATTCCTCAATACAAATGGTAACATATTTAAACATGTATCTGGTATGTGTTAAAAAAAAATGCTTGCGCTGTTACTTTCATTTTCAGAAAATAACAAAGTTAGAGAAAACAAATCAGTGCATACTGCACACAGATGTAAAAAAGTCTTACAATTAAAATTGTTCATTTTCTAAATATGTGAAATATTTTGTAGGTTTTATTTTTGTTAAATGACTGATATTTGCTGCTCCATGTTTTTTTTTCTTTTTCTCTCTCTGATATTCAATGTCTGCTTTGCTCACTTCCCCCCACCCCAATACTATTTCTTAAATTTAATTACAACTAGTGATTGTATCAAAAATGCATCCTGTCAGCCTTTTAAAAGTAATTTTAAAAAATGAATCATAATCTTTATGGAGTTATGAAATAAAGCATCATCTCTCTCTCATCCTTCATTGACTGATCTCATTCTCAGAGGCAATCTCTTAAATATTGTCCTGGAATGTTACTTTGTGATTTTCTTTTTTCTTTATCTTTTTATTTTATTTTAGTTGTAGATGGACATAATATCTTTTTATTTTATTTATTTATTTTTATGTAATGCTGAGGATCAAACTCAGTGCTTTACACGTACTAGGTAAGCACTCTGCCACTGAGCTACAACTGCAGCCCCTGTCTCCCCATCGTTGCCCTTTTAAATTTCTTTTTTATAATGGGGATTGAGCCCATGGATTCTTTAACACTGAGTTACAGCCCAGCTCTTTTTATTTTTTGGTTTAAAACAGGGCCCCACAAAATTGCTGACGCTGGTCTTGAGCTTGTGATCCTCCTGCCTCAGCCTCCTGAGTAATTGGGATTGCGGTATGCACCACCATACTGGGCTATAATTTTTGATTACATGTTTGTCCTACTTTGAAGTAGGATGATTGACTCCAGGTGTGAAGGTTGAAGATATGTCCCTGCCTCTTCTTTCAAGATTTGACATTTTTATTTTTGTTCTGTTGATTACTTTAGCAACATAATATAGTTAAAAGTTCATTTTATTTCATCAACAGGGTTAGGGTCTATGCTCTTCACTGCCTAAGTAATACTTATTTCCTCTTTTTCTTTCTTCTGTAACATGTTTTGGCTAGCTAAAAGCTTTTTTATATTTATAATTTTCCCATAACCACCACCAACTCTTCTTTTTCTTATTTTTTATTATATTGATTCAGAAATTGGAAATGTGTGAACAATGTGGCACTCAGCGCTGAGTCACAAAATGTAATTCACTCCTGTTTTTCCTTTTCTTTCCTCCTCCTCCACCTCCTCCTTTCTTTTTTAGATTCAGCTGCTTGAAATTATTCCAAATTTACATTTCCTTTAAATTTATATTTGCTTCATAATCATTTCAAAGATGTTTTCTTTGGTTTATTTGATCTTGATGTATTCATATAGACTTGTTTCTGTCCTGAAATTTTCATGTCTTTTTGTTTCCTGAACTAAATTCATCTTTACCTTCTCCTCCTTTATTTACCCTCGGAGAGTCTTAGGTTATGTCAGATTCCTGGGTCCCACATAGTTCCTTATGCGGCTCTATATATTTTTCCTGCTACATTCAGAATTGGTTGGTTGCCTCTCCAATCATACTACGAGGATGTGATTCTATAGGTCGCTTTGTTTTATTTTTTAGATGAGATCCTCTGTTTTTTCAAGTTTGTATAATTTTGTGTGCTTATAATTATCATAATTTTCTAGAGCCCATCAGATTATAGGTTAGTAATTTGACATAGTAGCTGTTGTTATCGTCTACCCATATGGCCCACTGACTCTTCCAATGTAGAGCTTAGGGTATGAGGCTGCTGTTATTCCTGAAAAAGTTGCAGGAAAACATCAGGGAGCAAGTGTTTGAATAATAACTTCTAGGTGCAAAAGCCACCATCAGAATGTGAAGGGGGTTCATTAAAGGGATGCAAACAGGAAGAACAGAACATGTTGAGAAAATAAATGAAAAGAAGTATTATGCATAGGATACAATCCTTATCTTTTAAACCCTGGCTGGAAACAGAGTGAAACAGAGGTGCAACAGAGTCTTCTTGAATTTCCAAGACATTTAAGAATACATTGAGGGTCATTGTGCTTTTCCTAATTGGAACTAACCTAACCTAACTTTTTTTTTTTACTTTATTTTTTTTCCCCAAAAGTTGCATTTTAATACATGTTATCAAACATAACAGAGAAAAACAAATTTTCAGAAGCTGTACACACTATTCACTGAAAACATTTGTTGAGGCAAATAGAAAAAAAATTGTTACAATCATAATTTTTCTAACTTTGCACAAAATTATAAGCAGATTACATTCTTCATATTAAACATCTTTATATGCACTTTCAATGAACAGTATATATATATATATATATATTTATATATATATATATTTTTTATCAACGATCTTTACTATACCTAACTTTTTGATTGACTTACAGTGGGGTAATAAGAGGGTAATGGGAAATCATAAAAGTCTACATTTAACCTCATACAACTGTGTGTGTGTGTGTGTGTGTGTGTGTGTGTGTATGAAGAAAACTTTGAAGTTGAAGATAATGTCAATAGAGGGATGTAATCTTTATGTCTATATCTATCATGGTCATGAATTAAATGTCTCAATATATCAAGTCTGTCAGTTTTGCAAATTAATCAGTACAGTGGTAGCATTTCCAGTGAAAATCAAAACAGTATTTTTTTAGTTAATATTAGTAAGTTCATAATAAATGCTTTCATCCTAATAAAAGGAATAAATATAGCCAAGATAATCGTGAAGATAATATTATATCTGATTTTATGGAGGTATGATAAGTTGTATAGTTTTCATAAAGTAAAATAAATATAGATTAATATATACTAACCCAAACAAAATGCACGAGAAGACACTGTGGCACACACTTGTAATTCCAGCTACTGGGGAGGCAGGAGGATCACAAGTTTGAGGCCAGCCTCTGCAATTTAGCAAAACCCTGTCTCAAAGTAAAGAGTTGGAATGCAGTTCAATGGTAATAGATCCCTAGATTCAATTCCCAGTACTGAAATAAAAGCAATGAACTAGAAACCCAAAGACTTAGCATTCAAAACATTTCTTATACAAAAAGTAAAAAGAAAGAAAGAGGGAGGAGGAGAGGGTTAAGAGGAGGGGGGAGAGGGAGAGAGAGAGAGAGAGAGAGAGAGAGAGTTCTTTGAAAAGAAAGGCAAAAGACAGAGCAAAGTAATCCAGTAAGCTCAACTAGTAGGAATAAGAACCAGGAAGAGAAAACAAATCAACAATGAAAAAAGCAAGAAATACATCCAAACTAAATCAGAACCTAAATTTCAAAGTGGACTTATTTCCTTCCTAATAGCTCAATACTTCATTCACGCTCTCTGCTTCTAGCTGTTTCTGAAATCCCCATTTTATTGAAAACAAGGAAGGCAGCCCAAAAGAACAGAAGCAGCTCACTGGAGTCTTCTTTCTTCATAGTCAGGTGTGTGTGTGCACACGCATCTAATGAAATAATGTGTACAAAGGACCATGTATGAAAATTAGGAACTGGACAGTATTTAACTTCTTTTATTGTCAGTTTTAATATTTGTTATTTGGTCAGTTGAAAGGAACTTTAAATGAGGTTCATTATGTTCTGATATCCAAATATGTTTGTAAGACTTTGAATACCAAGTCATGTAGCTTCTCAATGTTAGACTTAATGTTTCTTAACTCATACCAAAATTTCCTTTTTTCATGAATTATTCTGTTAATATATTGCCTTTTTTCCTGATGTTTGTCAAGCGATGAGTACTTGTTTAATCTCCAACTTTTTTTCTGAAACAGATTTTCTTCAAATTACTTACATTCTGCTAATAATCAAATCCATTTTTATGGATTTTATCTTATTTATACAATTTATTTTACTAGACTGCTCTGCAGAAATTTACCTTGAATGACATTTTTTTCTATAAAAAAAAATTTGCTTCCTTGATTCTGCTTGACTTTGTTGACCACTTTTACTTGGTCTCCCCGAACCCAGTGATGGAGAGAGGCATATACTCTTTCCTTCAGTATTCCTGACCTGAATGTTAGTTTGTGTATATGTATTTGTTTTTCTTAAGTTCCATTATTTTATGCATGTATGCATTTATGTACTTATCTGTTTTATTTTTACATATATATTTTGTTATCTTTATTCATATATATAATTGTACATGTATATAAATATATACTCTAAGTATAATTAAATATTTTCTTCTACTCCATGTTGTGAAGCATTTCATTTGGTACATATAGCTACATATTTATATGAATAAATGTATATATATTTTCATTAACATATTCATTTACATATTTAACCATATTCCATATCCTTATCTCTATACTTATATTTTATGTTTATATTTATAAATATTTATCTAGCACAGCTTTCATGGATGTGGTGATGATTCATGCTCCTGGTTCTGAAGGACCAGGAGGTATCTTCAGATGTCCCATAAATCTTGCCTTCAGGGTTTTCTAATGTCTTTTGCTTCAGGCATGCATACTGCACATACCACATATAACAGTTTAACAAACTAGCTTTGCCATATATTTTCATTAAAATTTCCTTATAATATTCTTAGCCTTATATAATAATCTCACAGTACATACTTATTCTATTTTTTGGCTTAAGATAACTCCTATCCCCATGACCAATTCACAAATCTTCCTGAGAATATTTCTCTGTCAAATCATTCCTTTATTTATTCAAGAAATGTATGAGTGCCTATTATGTGCTAAGCATTTTACCAAACATTTTCTCTGATACTGCTTTTCACCTGCATTTCCATTTCATTGAGATCACCACACCTGTTATTATCATCCAGTACGCAATGAACCAGTATGCAATGGGTGTCCTCTGAAATCTTTTTTTTTTTTTTGGTACTGGGGATTGAACTCAGGGGTACTCGACCACTGAGCCACATCCCCAGCCCTATCTTTTTGTGTGTGTGTTTTATGTAAAGACAGGGTCTCACTGAGATGCTTAGCGCCTTGTGGTTGCTGAGGCTGGCTTTGAACTTACGATTCTCCTGTCTCAGCCTCCCAAAGTGGCAGGATTACAGGTGTGTGCCACCGCGCCTGGCTCCTCGGAAATCTTATAAGGGGAAATGGCACATTGAGATCAGAAATTTTTATCTATACACATGTTTCTCTTTTCTTTCAAACATCAAAAAAATCAATATATTTGAAACCTTGTTCCCAGATCACTTTTATCAGATCTACTCTAGTGGACTGTTGAAACTGAGACTCCTGAGTTCTAATCCAGGTCACCAAATCTATGTTACTGGGGTGGACTTGTGGAATTTTTTTCTTTCTTTTCTTCCTTCTTTCTCCCTCCCTTTCTTCCTTCCTGCCTTCCTGCATTCATTCTTTTTTTTCTTTTCTTTCTTTCTTTCTTTCTTTCTTTCTTTCTTTCTTTCTTTCTTTCTTTCTTTCTTTCTGTCTTTCTTTCTTTCTGTCTTCTCTTTCTTCTCTTTCTTTTCTTTCTTCTGGGAATTGAACCTAGGTGGCACTTTACCACAAGTTAAATCCCCAGCCTTTTTATTTTTATTTTTATTTTTTGAGACAGGTTCTTGTCAAGTTGGGGAGGCTGGTCTCTAACTTGTGATGCTCCTGCCTCAGCCTCTCAAGTAAGTGGAATTATAGGTCTGAGCCACTATGTCTGGTTTGAACTTGTGGAATCTGAGTAAGTAGCAAACGTTCTAGATGATTTGTATTCACATTGAATTTTAAGAACTACTGATGTAAATTGGATCCTTTTCTTGTTATAAATGTTGTATATATAAATATAATGCATATTAATAATATACAATATAAATATATAAATGTATGTATGTAGATGTATATACTCATATGTATGTACACACATATAATAATTATATCTTTTCCCTACTGATAATTTTATCTTTGGGTTAGTTGCCTGAGAAAAAAATGATAGTTAAAAGGAAATAGCAAAAGCCAGGTTCATGGTGCATACCTGTAATCCCAGTGACTTGGAAGGTGGAGGTAGGAGAATTCAAAGTTCAAAGCCAGCCTCAGCAACTTAGTGAGACCCTAAGCCACTTAGTGAGATTCTGTCTTAAAATTAAGAAAAATAAGATAAAATAAAAAGGGCTGGGAATTTGGCTCAGTGGTAAAGCAACCCTGGGTTCAATCCCTAGTACAAAAAGAAAAGAAATAAAAATAAAGAAATAAATAGCATTTTAGTACTTCACCTGTTCCCTTGCCTTGCACTCTCTCCTACATTTAATTCCATAATACACCATCATCTTCTTGTTTGTATATTTACCTCTCTGTGACCATTTTATTTCCCCAGTGTTTCTCATTGATTTCTTTCCTATTAGTCAGTTAAATGCTGTTTTTCTCCAGGGAGGGCTCCTTTGTTCTTTGTTTTTCCCTCAACATTTAATGTTCTGCAGAGGTGACTTAGGAATTTTTCAAGAAACTTTTAACAGCATCTCCAAGTTTATGTACATTTTATGAATTAAGATCAACATAACGTATTTAGTGCATTCCAGTGATAAAACTATTTGAGTAGTCACTCTTTTTCCTTGTTCCTGTGTAATTAATTTATTAACAATTCCTTCCTGTTATGGTTATCACCTCCCTGTGATCTAGAAAGAAAGTTGAGTAGATTTTGATTTTTTGGAAAACCAGAATCTTGAGAAAAAACAACAAAATGTTGTTTTCTTTATTCTAAGAAAAGATCTATTAGCCAGCTATTGTTAGAATGAGGCTACATAACAAAAAAGACATAAGACTCTCAATGTATTACTGTGTTTTATTTACTTTGAATTTTGTGGGGCTGTGATCTGGTTGATCTGGTCTACACTCATCTGAATCAAAGTTAGTTATACCACAGGCTTCTGACTGGTTTTCAGCCCTGACATGCAGGCTGAATGAGCAGTTGAGACACTGGCAAATTCTTTTTGTGGTAGATCACATGTGCACACCAAGCCATGCAAGTGATTATATTATGTTCACTAACTTCCATGAGTCAAAGCAGTCTTTCTAAGCCCAACAGTACAAACAGGATGGGGAAGTAGACTCCACTCATAGTAGGAAGCACTGTAAAATTACACAGCACAGGGTGTGGGTATAATTCGAGTATACAGAATTGAATACTTGAGACAATAATATAATCTATCAGAAGGAAAATATATGAATACAGGTGTGAGTCTTCTTGGTATACATGATTTTTTGTTTGTTTTATTGTAATTAGAAACAACCTTAAATTTTTAAAAAAGAATTTCACTCATTAAAAGGTAAGTCATTCACTTGCTCATGTTTTATCATTGATTGACTTACTGTAGTAGTGGTGGAATACAGGGGAAAAGGCCCCATTTTCTCTCCTAGTATCAGACCTGTGTTTTAAAATGTACATTAAATATTGCTCAAGCACCAGATTTTCAAGATGCACCAGATGTTTTACCTTCGTTTACCCCAATCTTTTGTTTACCCCAAACCTGCTGCCCCTTAACTTCCCATCATCAAATCTCCCTGAGTTATCTTCAAGCTTTTCTTCTTTCTCTAGTTAGCAGATTCTGTCCATTCTAACACAACACATCTTTCCAATCTTCTTACTCAATTTTTGTTCCACTAGAGTTTTTATTTTTAACCAAGACTTCTACTTCATAAACCTCTGGAGCCAGTAGTAGCTTTTTTTTTTTCCTTTACAATTTTTTTATTGGTACATTATAATTATACATGACACTGGGATTCATTGTGACATATTCATTCTGACAGAGACTATTCAGAAAATAAAGAACTCAGAAAATTTAACACATAAACACACACACACAAAACAAAACAAAACAAAACACCCAGATAACCCAATCAATAAATGGGCAAATGAACTAAACAGAAATTTCTCAAAAGAAGAAATACAAATAGCTAACGTATGTATGAACACATTCAACATCAAGGCTGGGAATGTAGCTCAGTGATAGTATGCTTACCCAGAATACACAAGGCCCTAAATTCAATCTCCAGTACCAGAAAAACAAAAGGTAAGCAATCAGGGAAATACATATGAGAGCCAGTAGCATCTTAAAAAAATCTGAGGGCCTCTGATGTTTAGAGGCCTCAGCTGCCCATTGGCTGCAGGATAAAATTCCAGTGCCTTTGGATGGAATCTAAAACCCTTCACAAAGTGGCCCCATGGTTTTCTCTCCTGAGAACCTCCAACTTTCCTCCCACATCCACCACTAAAGCTACATAGGATGCTGACTTCAAGACTTTCTCTTTAGATTCGTTCACTAAATCCAAATGATTCAATGATCCAAGAAAGTATAACTATAGCAAATGACAAATTACAGAATAGGTAATGTTTTATTTATCCAGGGCAACTTGTTAGATTGAACATCATTTTCTTAATCATGGCACTGTGTCACTGCAGTAGTTATGCTATTCTTGCTGAATCCATCTTGTTTTCTACCATTTTGGCCTTTGGAATTTATGTGTTACAAGGAATCCAATCACATAAGTCTTTAAATATTAATCAAATGCTGCAGCTTTCATACTGAAAGAGATACAATGGGTTAAATCATTCTGAACTTATTTCCCCCCCTCTTTCTTTTAAAGGCAAGTAACTTCTTTGTCTGATCTCCTTATGGTCCTTGTCACAAGTGTATGGCTTTTAATCACTCATACATTCAGTGACTTACAGCACTGCTGGAACCTTAATAATGTTCTAGTTTGTTTGGATGATCTTCCTGATAAAATCCTGACAATCTCTCAGTATAATGGGAAGACAATCAAAATAAAAAATGTCTGAAGAGTTCGGGTAGTGGAGCATACTATTATTTTTCACACTGTGCAAGGATATTAAAATCCTGACTTTCGTGCTTTTGATTGAGTTTGTGATGAAATCCAAGAAAAATTGAAAATTTGAATTATTCTACTGCCAGTAGGGACTGTATATCATGAACAGAAAGCAGGCGTATGTAACCAAATGCTGTATCATAATCTCAAGAGTGTCAGGTTGTCCTTCTTTTCTATTAGTTTCTATAGGGTGTCTAAGCGATTAGTTTATTACGTAGCTCTTTTATATCTGCAATTAGCACACAGAATTCCACAGAAGCATAAAATGTCATCTTCATTGCTCACTGTTTGAATAGTTAATAATAATGCCTTATATTGGTAGAGTGTTTGAGATTTTTCAAGGTGCTTTCCATTAAATTATCTCATTCGGCTCAATAGCCCTCTAAAAAAAGCAGTGGAATTCTTATAATTCTCCAGTATGTGCCATTTACATTCTGCCTCCTTCCCTCTTACCATTTCCCTATTTCTCTTTCTTTCTTTTAAAGGAGGCTGTGGTGGGAAGAGCACAGGATATGAATCCAGGTACTTAATTCCATCCTTGCTTCACTGAATTGTTTTGACATTGGGGAGATCACTTTTACTTCTCCAAACCTTGTTTTCCTAATTGGCAAAATGAGAATAATGCTGGAATATACTCTCCAAAGTGGTGAGGACTGTCAGGAAAAATATGGGAATGATGGAAAGAGCAGATGTAAGGTACATGTTGCCTTTCAAGGACAACTCGGGATAATGGAGAGAGAGCCAACGTTGGCCTCATTACTTCTTAAGGACAGCACTTGAGCAAGTTACCTAATCTTTCTGAGCTTTGTTTCACTATATGTAAAGAGGGCATAATGAAACCTATCTTGTGGAGCTGCTGAAAAATAAGATAACTATATGCATATCTTTATACTGTTCTGACACATGATGGTATGCTTTTAAAGTATTTTCTCTTTCTCCTTTTTCTCCTCCCTCCTGCCATACCTCTTTTCTTTCCACTTTCTTCTTCCCATCTCAAAATTGTGTTGGCAGAGGAGGTAGGGGACATGATTGCATACTCTTGGGATTCAACAATTTAAAGAGTACTTAGCATTGAGATATTTTTCTTTAAGCAAATTATAGATTTCAGTGAGGCAGGAGATGGGGATTTAAGTGCCTCCTTTCCCCCTTTGAGAGAAGACCATTTCTTAGCACATTTTGGAACCTCCATTGAATCTTGAAAACTCTGTGCAGTGGATTTTCAAAACTGCTGATCAGCCCAGTCCTATCATTTTACAGATGAAGAGACTGAGCTTGAGAGTAGTTCAGTGACTTGCCTGCCTGAGTTTGCAAAGCTGGTAAGTGGAGGGCTAAGACCAGAACTCATTTGGATTTTGTCTTTATTCTATTGGTTCCTTTCTTAAGTGAAGGCCCAGATTGCAAATATGAATGATTATGAATCCTTAAAGAATATTATGGTCTGTGTAGATAGAATTTACATATAAAAGACAAAGAAAGGTGGAGTGGCATGATATAGCTTTGCAATGAGTGGAACAGGTTATGCCTCCAGAGGAGCATGAGTGATCATTGTTTTGGAGGATGGGACATTGCAAGCTCCCTGAGGACTAGAAAATGCTTTGTTTTGTTTTTCATATTAAATGAATGAATGAATGGCTAAATGAAATATATAATTGGGCTAGTCTTGGCAAAAGGGTAAGGATTTAGAAAATCTAGATGAGTGTTTAAACTGTGCATTGCTTTTCATTATTGGACAATGAAATTAATTAAGTTGGTCATGATTTACATATAAAAAGTTATGGTGACATTCTGTCTTGAAAATGGTTGAGACTTCTATAGATAAAACATATCAGTAAACATGCTTATGCATATACTTGGTCATAATTTATATGTCTCACAGTAAGTCATGGTTTGAAATGTTTGAAAGATACTGCTGTAGACAAAACGGATACTAAAATTTGAGGCAGCACATGAATACTTGGTAGAAAAGTCACAATTTACCAATTTTGTTACATTAGTGGTGAAGAGAAGTGAAATCAAAGTAAAGTTTAACCAGGAGAAACATAATCATTTGGTTATTTAACAACTGGAAAATTTTGGGGAACTATTTTTGCCATCACCCCTCTACACAAAGGAGATTTAAGAAACTGCATGTTAATAAGAGTTAAAAAAAAATTATCTGTCAGAGTAGATCAATTAGATTTGAATTGAGGAGATCAGATAGAGAACCAAGCAAAGAGGCAACTCAGGATAATGCGGTTGTGGTCTTGACTAGGGATGACTGGTAGAGGAAACCATTTTTTGGTCATGGTTCAGAATAAGGCTAAAATATAAATGGGTGGTGATAGAATGGAGACCAAAAAAAGATAAAAAGAGTAGAAGTTAGGAAGAGTTTTTCTTTCTTTTTTTTTTGGGGGGGGGGTACTGGAGATTGAACTCGACCACTGAGCCACATCCCCAGCCCTATTTTGTGTTTTATGTAGAGACAGGGTCTCACTGAGTTGCTTAGCGCCTCGCCATTGCTGAGGCTGGCTTTGAACTCGCAATTCTCCTGTCTCAGCCTCCCTAAGTGCTGGGATTACAGGCTTGCACCACTGCGCCTGGCTTAGGAAGAGTTTTTCTTAAGATAAGGAGGAGGTGAGAAACTCTGCGGTCAGTCAGGAATAGTCAGTCCATAGAGGTCTCTGGACATAGATTAGAGAAGAATCTAGGGAAGGCATCAAAATCCTAGTTAAAGGAATTACTTTGAAAGAGATTCCTATTCTCTTAAAACCCCGTGATTAAGACCAAAGGAGATGAGGGGTGGGGGAGATACTGGGTATAAGTAACAGAAACTTAAAGAAAGAGCTGGTAAACATCTTACTTGGTGGTTTTAGCCTACTTTTTTTTGTGTTTTTTTTTTACATGTTGGCGTGTAGAAACATTTACTTTGTTATTCAAGAAGCGTATTCTTTAGTTACACATCTGTTGAATACTGTCACTTCAGAGATCACATAACTTTGAGCATTCTCCATATTATGTGTAAATTAGGAAGTTAGAAAGAAGAGTGAATATTATATGAAAGTGTTGAATTTCCTGTCCTCAGTCTACTTAATATGAATTATATAATGATGAATCATGTTTAGAAAACTAGAAATCTAATTGCAAAGGGTTGGAATATGTCCAACTAAGCTGAGCCTTTCTTTTTGGTTTGAATATAGCCTGATATTCAGGAGACAAGAATGATAAATGATTATACTTTTTAAAAAGGCCATAGCTTAAGTAATTTATTTTTAAATGCAAAGCAAATTATACTCATTCCTTTGTGGCTGATTAAAGAAACTCTATAGTGACAAGCATTATTGATGTTATTCCATGAACACACGTGTATGCAAGCCTATATAATAATGAAGAGAAAGAGAAAACACAATCTAAGTGTGTTTGTGTGTATGTGTGTGACAAAACTCTGTCTCTAGGCATAGTCAGGTACAAAGGTCCATCATTTAAGTCTCAGAACTAAATAAACATGCAAGGTTATGATTATTTTATTGAGCTTTTTTATTTTATGACCCACTAATGGCTCATGGATCAGTTATATTGATGAGTGCTGAAAACCTACAACTTCAATGAGGTTTTTTATTTATTCATTTATTGTTTTTATTTTAAAGTGCCAAGAAGAAAATGCCCAGTTCCCCGTCTTATTTTTCATTTACAACAAACCATAGAAATACAATTTTTATTGTAGAGAAGGAAATAAAATATGTGTTGAGTGTATCTACCTGGCAATTTCTATATCCCTTTTTATTTTACTTTCAATTTTGAATGCAGATTATTGAACTTCTAAGTTCGAGTTTATGTTTAACTACTAGCTATTTAATAGCAGATTTGCATTTCTTTTTACAATGTTTGGGCTGAACATACTGAAAAATTAACTTGTGTCATTTAGCATCTCTGAGGAGACAACATAGTGTGGTTCCTAAAATTTGTCTTTTTTTTTCCCCAAATACTATAGGTTATTCACGTCATATTTTATTGAGAGTTCAGATGGCAGGAATTCCTTTTCATGCAACTTTCTGTAGTAATTGGGTGCAGATTGCTCCCCAAAGAAAGAGGGACTGAGTGGAGCTATATATCTCAGTTTACTCTTCCCAAATCTACCAAACCATAAGTCCTTTAACCTCCTCCAGGGCCAGGTGAATAAGTGAGTGGAGAGAGGTGGAGGAAGGGCTGTAGTTTCATGAATAGAAACGTCACATGGGGAGTAACTGTTTCCTCACCAAGTATTCCTATTTTTATATACATGAGTGGATTCTGTTTGAAAACGAAACATAAAATCTTTGTTGAGCAGAGTGTGGTGGCAGGTGTCTGTACTCCATTTACTTGGGAGGCTCATGTGAGTTTGAGACCAGCCTGGGCAACATAGCAAGACCCCATCTCAAAGCAAACAAGAAAAAAAAAGTAAAAAGAAAAAAAAAGAAAGAAAAAGAAGAAGAAGAAAAGTTTTTGCTTGATGTAGTGTTGCTGATTTGACTGACTTGTTTATATCTGAAGACTATTTTGCTTCAGAATTAATTAGCCCCCTTCAAACTCCAGGTCTTATCAATGTCTTGGCAATTTTACTTGATAGCTCCTTTAGTTGGGCTTGTAGGAGTGAAATAGAAGCATTTGCCAGTTGTGCTTCAAAACTTTAATTTGTGTATGTGTGTGTGTGTATGTGTGTGTGTGTGTATGTGTTTCTGGGGATTTAATTCAGGGCTTGGTACATTCTAGTGCTCTACACTATGTCCTCAGAACTTTTTATTTTATTTTGAGAAAAGTTCTTGCTAACTTGACGAGGCTGGCCCTGAACTTGTGATCGTCCTGCCTCAGCCTCGTAAGTAGCAAGATTAAAGTTGTGAGCCACCACATCCAGCAGGAATTCTATATTTTTCTAAAGATTATTCTGAAATTAAAAAGAAAATAATTTGAAGCTGGGCGTGGTGGCACATGCCTGTAATCCCAGCACTTTGGGAGGCTGAGACAGGAGAATCGTGAGTTCAAAGCCAGTCTCAGCAACGGCAAAGCACTAAGCAACTCAGTGTGACCCTGTCTCTACATAAAACGCAAAATAGGGCTGGGGATGTTGCTCAGTGGTCGAGTACCCCTAAGTTCAATCCTCAGTATCAAAAAAAAGGAAATAATTTGACTTGAGGTATATATATGTTTGCTGAGGCCAGAGCCTACTATATATTTTGGAAAGATTTTTTTTTTTTTTGGTACCGGGGATTGAACTCAGGGGTACTCGACCACTGAGCCACATCCCCAGCCCTATTTTGCGTTTTATGTAGAGACAAGGTCTCACTGAGTTGCTTAGCGCCTTGCTGTTGCTGAGGCTGGCTTTGAACTCGCAATTCTCTTGTCTCAGCCTCCCAAAGTGCTGGGATTACAGGCGTGCGCCACTGTGCCCTGCTTCGGAAAGATTCTTAGGTTATTTTTGAGCTATGGACTTTTAGTACTAAAATATTTATTAAAATCACACTATAGAAAATGAAAAATATTAGTTTTTATCAGTACTATTGTGCATTTGACTCTATATTTAAAATCAAATCTTTTAAGTCTTTTTTATGCATAGAAGGTGAAGAATGGTTAACTTGTAGTTGACCAAATTTGGAAACAAATGCATAGGGAACAGAAGGGCAATGGATATACAAACAAGACAGAAACTCCTTTCTGAATATGTAAATATTTTAAATATGATTCATATCCAAGTCAAATGAAAATTTAAAAATCTGGGGTTGTTATTCTGACAGTTCTTGCATTTCTTTGTATTTATACCATTCAAAAATATATTAAAACAAGTTCTCATGATTCCTGAGCTTATATAATCAAGTGATTCTGGGAAAAAAAAGAAAAAGAAAAAAAGAAAAAAGAATACTTTTTAAAGGAACTCACATATATGAGAACTCTGTAACACTTTCACAGGTACATTAAAGTCCTAAAATTTTTCATATGGACTCTAAAATCCAAGTCTTTGTACAGTGGATTTTCTAACAGGCACTTTTTTCACTTTTCTGAAAGAAAGCTCTCATTTTCACTGAGAGCAGTGAAAATTATAGTGAAGCAAGAGATAGATATTGAGTTTGGGAATACAGGAGCCGTAAACCTACCCTAAAAACTAAAGACAATGGTTTGTTAGACTCTGGAGTACCAAAGTGTGATGTGGTATCGTAGGAATACATTGTGGAAATAGACAAATTTAGGTTAAAATCTTGGAATTGTCAGTAGTACGTGTCCTTGCTTGTTACTCTTTTATGTTGTCTCAGTGTACTCAATTAAAAAACTGGAAGTAGTAATCCATATCTCAAAAGCTTGGATTAAATGAGAAAAGGGAGATAGAGGGCTTCTCAACGTGCCTGGCCCAGAATTTGCTCTATCTAAGCACAATGTCTTCCTTTCGAAGGGGTCTCTCTAAAGTGTCCTTGACCAAGATATAACCCTTATCATGAGACAGACTGGCATCTTTGATTATGTCTTAGCTTTGTTCATGAATGGAAAAAATGATTGATTGTTTTACCTAAAGGAACAGAAATGATTGGCCCTGAACCATCAGAGGATCCATACACCTGCATTTGGTGCAAATGACCTGCATTTGGCACAAATCAAAATTTTTATTTCTTGTGTATTTTGCTGATAATATGAATGGAATCAAGTGCTCTCTCTTTAGGAAGGGTTTTCTCCCCAGCCCTCAGTCGTCTCTGAGGGGCCTGGATTTGAACTGAGAGAGAGAGTCTTTAGAGTCATTCTAGAGAGAGTCACTTGTTAATGACCCGTCAGAGATAAAGCCTGTTTGGAAACTATCAGGACTTGATTGTCAATAAGATTCTGCCACTTGATCTGAATGATTTTTTGGGTGTGTGTGTGTGTGTCTCTTGTATAAAGAAATAGCTGTGATTATTTGTTGGAAAGTTTATTTATTAAGAGGAAATAAAACAATTGTTTGAATTTGTGTAGCTGCTATGGAAATGAAGGAAGATTACATAATATGCAAAGATGAGAAAAATAAAAGAGGAAAGAAAAAATATCCTTTTAAATTTCTGTATCTTTGGTCCATAATATATTTCTAGAAGATTATCCATCAACATTTTTAAATTTATTTGCATCAATTTGGGGGAAATAGTCTTTTATGTAAATTTTAGTTGATTAAAATATACCAAATTACCTGAAAAAGGAAAAGCATATTACAAAGGTTCATGATTAATACAATAAAAAAAATCCCTAATGGTCAGACTTTTTTGTTAATTTGTTTATGTATTTATTTTTTTATTACTGGTATTGGGGATTGAACCCAATGGCTCTCTACCACCGAGACACATCCCCGGTCCTTTTATTTTTTTGCTTTTTATTTTGAGATAAGTTCTCATTAAATTTTCCAGGCTGACCTTGAACTTGGGATCCTCCTGTCTCAGCTTCCCAGGAGCAGCTAGTATTACAGGTGCTATTTGGATAACAGTTTTGTTATAGGGAAAATCCCATACAGTATCAGAACAATGTAATTCTTATTGAATGTATGTCTAATAACTAAATAGGTACTAGTTTGCTTATTTACATGATATAGAAGGTAAACTTTGGTTTGCTAATCTAAATAATAAAAAGATTTGTCAAGAATTAACAAACTTATATAAGTTTAACTGGAAAGTATATAATATATGCAGTAAATTAAGTCCAAATTCGGGGAAATTCATTTTCCTCCTTTGAGCAGCACACACATTTTGACTGTACATCTTTGTGGTCATGATGGAACCCCACATGATGGATGCTAAAACTGTTAAAGAAAGCAAATCTCTAAGTTTAGGCTAAATCTTGCAGCATGGCTGTACTATGGTAAGAGACTATAGGTATTCTAGTTGATTTTTAGACTTACATTTTTAAAAATTACCAAATCCAAGAGTGAAGATAAAGACAATAATTAAAATAAAATAACATTTAAGTGAAGATTAAAAAACAATTCAGCATTCTTAATTTCTTTGTGTCAAAGAATGATATTTGATATTATTTTCCTATTTTCCCTGCACCTTGCCAGCAAATACAACTGGGAAAATCCACAGTGTTATGCATATTACTGCAAAGTAAGTAAAGGACCCCTTGTTTCCAATCCTAGTAATGATCTTGAATGTATAACTTATTTCTCTGCGTCTCATTTTTCTCATCAGAGGATGGAATTAGATCATTGGTTTTTAAACAATGCTTTTGTTGAGTCCTATACATTGAGAGTGTTTTAATGTTCCACATAATTCTGTTTTTATATTTTATCTTCTGGTTGCATGCTTGAAATGTGTTGAGAAGATACTTGCATGGGGTAAAGGTGTGAAAAGCTTCTGGGTGATGACATCTGAACTGTTTTCACCCAGAACGTGTAACATCCATTTCTTTACTAATTTTTATGCTTGGGTCACACAAAGGAATTACCATAAAAAATTGTGTATTTTCCATTTCTGGAATTGGCTTCATACACCAGATTTTTCATAGACTATCCATCTATCCATCCTTACTAGTCAAAATTGAACTGTTAAGTTTCAGCTCTATGGCCATTTCTGATATGAACAGACATTATCAGCCAGGAAAAACAAACAAACAAACAAGGAAAAGCCCTTTCCTCTAGAATTTTGATAACAGTATATTGGTATTATTTAAGAAGCTCTTACTGGTTCTTCATTCTACCTTGGTGGTCATATATTCAAGGAGTTGCTATCTTTCACTCCTACAGGGGCAGTGCAGATCACACAGCAAAGGTAGGGGATGAATAGAAGATAATAATGGGAAATGTGGCATTCCCTGGAGCCCATGTTCCATCAAGAGTGGCACAGTGCTAATGGGGTTCCCAGAGTCTGTCCACAGGGAAATTTACCATCAACATTGCCAAATTTTATTTCAATAAAAGTTGTACATGCAAATTTCAAAATAAAATTTTAAGTCATTTAAAAATAAAAAACACAAAGTACCAGAACAACAGCAACAAGAACAAAATATGTAATGGCTACCTGTTATGCCCCACTGGAGTGCAGGAACAACGCATGTCTCCATCTTCTAACATGAACGTAATCTGGTAATTACATCTTTGTTCAGCAAAATTTAGTGAATCTTAGTTGAAATGTTGAAGTTGCACTTTTATATAAGCTTGAATAAAATCATGATATTGATTTAAAACACTCAGGCAAACTTAACTGCTAAGAGCTACCTGATAATGCCCTCAAGTATAAGTGGATCATCTTCAAAGGTGAAATCTTTTGTTGTTGATTTCAGAGTGTCCCCTACCTGATTCTATGCAGTATAATATAAAAACCTGCCAGAACAAAATGTAATTAAATAACATCACATGATCCTATTATAGTTATGAAAGTGGCAGACTAGCTAGTCACCTTGAAGAAATAAAAAGTCTGTACATTTGAGAGGGTTTAAATGAGACTTCCTTGTGCAAAGCTTGAAAGATAGGATGTGTGTTAGTCCCTTTTTCTTTTAGGTGCTGTTTGTCATCATTTGCTAGAATATTTATAAGTTCTTACTTTAAATATTGCTCTATTGGTCATTCCTCTTTTCCCACTAAGAATGTGTTTGAATTTTGAACTGTATAAACAAGTAAAGTGCTTACACCTTGATTCTGTACATATGTGGTAGTGTTTGGAACATATTTACACTATCATTTTATTATTGTTTGCTTTTTGAAGTGCTACCTACCAAATTTTCAGATTCCGGTTAAAACTTGAATCCTTTATTCTGCTTATTTTTAAGTAACAATATTCAGTAGTGCCTGGACATTCAGCAAAAATGATTGAACACTTTTAAAATTAATGACATGTGGACTAAACATGCACAGGCATGATAAAATAAAGTTTCAAATAATTTGTTCGTGATCATAGCTTTCTAGTTGTGAGGAAATAGCCAATAGTTTATCATGCTGCATTTTACTAAAATAAATATAAAATTGATTATATTTCTAAAAAATATTGAGTGTTGATTTGTTAAGATGTTTATTCATTTATTTCAAATAGCTCAGATGAAATTTTTCCTGATTGTATCTTGTTATGGCCACTTCCTCTTTCTAGAAGAAATGTGGTTTTGAGGTTCCAGAGTTTGTCTGCACTACTCAGTCAGTACTTTTTCTCTTTAATAGATTCTATTAACATAAAGTGAAGAGAGGTGTTCTCTTGTTAAAAAAGAAATAATCCACCTATTCTGCATAGGGAAGTTCCTGCTGGTCCTGGGCACCTGTGCACAGCCTCCTGGGGTGCAGCCAATCTCCTCCTTTGTTACACTGCCCCCTGCATCTCAGCCAGGGCCCTTGCAGCCTACATCCTTTATGCTGCTCATTGTGGGTTTTTCTCCCTAAAAAGTATAGTTTTTGTGCAATTTTTCATTGAAATTCATTATCATTTATCTAAATCTCGGCTTATATAATGATATAACTGCTCACTTTGAAAATAAGAAAAATGATCAAATTTACTGGAATGTAGGTAATGTTTTAAGAACTAAATATGTATCAGATATTCTCTTAAAAATTTATTAAAATAACACCCACTACAGGATTAAACAGTTTTATTTCTTTTTTAAAAATATATTGTTTAGTTGTAGATGGATACAATACCTTTATTTAATTTATTTTTATGTGTTGCTGAAGATCGAACCCAGTGCCTCATGCATGCTAGGAAAGCACTCCACCACTAAGCCACAACCCCAGCCCAGGTTTATTTCTTAATATCATTAGCTATGGTGGCTTAGAACTTTTCTGTCTGTGTTCATATGTCTTGGTCATTTATAACACCATTGATAAGAGTAACTTTTAGTGCAATTTTCTATACACATGGGTACTTTTGTATGAGTAGCTCATTGAGGTATCCTGTTATTATCATTACTATAATGACTACAGATTCAAAAATAAAGTTTATTTTATTTTTGAATAAAAAATAAAATCAGGTGTGTGTAATCCTGCTGGTTCACCTTTTTGCCTGGCTGTTTCTTATCCTCCAGGTTTTAGTTTAAGGAGTGCTTCCTCAGGAAGTATTTGCTCATCTGCAGGTCTTTTCAGACCAGATTATGTCCTTCAGTTTCAGGTTTTTATAACACTCCAATTTTCTTTCGTACTATTTACTTTAATGCTAACTAATTATCTTCCGGTTTTTTTTTCTTTTTCTTTTTATGTCTGCATTCCCCAATAGACTATAAGCATCAATGGAGTATTATTTGCATCCTTGTTTGCTTGGTACCTGTTACATTGGCTGGGACATAGAATGAAACCAATAAACATTTATTAAAGAATAAATGAGTAAATAGATGCAAGGTATTACCTAAGCACTTTTGGTATAATCTCTTTGAGACTCTGAAAAAACCTTATAGAGTAGAAATAATTCTTATCACCTTTTGTGGATAAAGAAGTTAAATTTTAAGAGAGGAAATTGTTTGAAGTTACTTAGTGAGTAAGCGAACAACTGACTTGTAAACCTGATGTCTTTTGAGTGTAGTTCCTAAGCTCTTAACACCCACATGTAAGTGGTTGTACTGAAAGTAACTAATGATCAAAATTATATCTTGTTGAGCTCTAGTAAATAGTCATATTTTTAGGTCAATTTGGTGAAATATCACAAGCTTCAGAATAGATTTAAAATAGTAATGAATTTGAAAACATTGAATTTGGAAGAAAGTATATAAAAATAAAAATAGTGGTAGAATTACAGTGTTTGTAACTTTTTGTATGCAGTTCTATGTTCCTCAAAATTTTAATACCAAATATTCATAATTTCGTGTAAAAAAAAGAGGAATATTATTCAAATGTATTCACTTCAACTTCGTGGATATTTTTATACGACCCAAATATTATTTTACATTATTATTATTAATTTGTCACTGGGGATTGAATCCAGGGGCCCTCTACCACTGAGCTACATACTCAGTCCTTTTTATTTTGAGATAGAGTCTAGCTAACTGGCCTTAAACTTGTGATTTTTCTGCAAGATTTGGCCTGGATCTGGGTACAGTGGCTCTCTCCTAAAATCCCAGCAAACTTGGAAGGCAGAATAATCACAGGTTCAAGACCATTTAGCAAGACCTTATCTCAAAATAAAAAGGGCTGAGTATGTAGCTCAGTGGTAGAGGGCCCCTGGGTTCAATCCCCAGTGACAAATTAATAATAATAATATAAAATAATATTTGGATTGGATAAAAAGCTCCACCAAGTTGAAGTGAATACATTTGGAATATATTCTTCTTTTTTGACAAAATATTTGACACAGGTCATGTGTGTCAAAAGTGGAAGTGGTCAAACTCAAGCAAACAACGAAAATATTTTTCAAAAAATTTTTAGGTTTAAAATTTTAATGTTGATTTTGAAAATTTACCTTCCCAAAGTGAATTAAAAAACAATATTTTTAAGCTCCCACTTTACAATTCAACAATTTAAAATATGGCAAAGCTTAGAAATCTTGTTGTTTTATTCAGTTTTTTTTTTAGATGATATAAATACTTTAGAACTCATTTTCACTAACTTTAATTTTCTTAGATAATGTCTACCTTGGGACAGACTCCTTTTGCCAACTTACACACAGGATTTTTTTTGCACATAATCACATGTGTGAATCAGAAATTTATCTTTTCTTTCTCTTTGCTTTATTATATATTTAAAAACTTATATCATGCCCTTGACTTTGGAACCTATCACATCTAAGACTTTCAGGATAGATAGATATATATTTGATTTTTAAATATTTGTCACTATTTTTGTACAAATTATATCACTTACATGCTCAGAAAACCTTTAATGGCTTCCAGTCCTTCATGAAAACAAACCTGAAAGTTCCTCCCTAAATCTCTGTCTAAACATTCAATGAAATAGTCCCAGTCTTTTTGTCCAAACACACTTCCCATACATTCTTGCAAACACTCATTATTTGCTTTTCTTCTACCAAAATATTTCCTTTACTCTTGGCTACCACTCAAAAGTTACCCATTCTGTAAATCTTAGCTTAAACCCAATATCATGATCACTTTAGTCCTCAATTATGAATTTTCCTTTGAATTTTAGGAGTATCAGCATTAGAATACTTTTCTCTTGTATTGATGCTTATTATCCTTACCTATATCTCTGTCCACAAACATGAGGAGTAGAAACCATGTTTTATATTTCATGTTTTTTGTTTTTCTTTATGTCCTTATACCCTAGCACCAATGACTACCTAATATGAAATTTAGAAATTGCTACTGTTGATGGACAGTGGTTCACACCTGTAATCCTACTAGCTTGGGAGGCTGAGGCAGGAGGATTGCAAGTTCAAACCTGATCTCAGCAACTTAGCAAGGCCCTAAGCAACTTAGAGAGACCTTGTCTCAAAATAAAAATTAATAAAAGGGCTGGGGATATGACTCAATAATTGAGCACCCCTAAGTTCAATCCCTGTTAAAATAAATAAGTAAAAAGGTAGAAAGGAAAGAAAGAAGGAAGGAAGGAAAGGAGGGAGGGAGAAACAAGGGAGGGAGGAAGATCCACTGTTACATGCAATGTGACAGAATTATACAGTAAACATTTTGGACACTCCATTTAAAATCATGCAATCTTAAGACTTTTAAAGCCAGCTTGAAGTAGCTCAGTGATATAACATGTGTGAAGCTGTGGGTTCAGACTTTACAGATTAATAGAGTAAATTCTTTGATTAATAGGTTTAATTGGGGCAGTGTGGATCAACCATTCTTGTGTGTATATGTGCGAGTGTGTGTTGGTGAACCCAAGGCTTTGTGCATGCTAGCCAAACTCTCTGACACTGAGCTGTACCTTTAGCCCTGGATTAGCTGATCTTAATAGCTTGTATCTCAGTATCTTTAATATCTTTCCTTGTTCTGTCACCTCAAACCTTAAATGCAATGTATGTGGTATGATGTTTCTGTCTATTAAAAGGCAACGTCTCATCCACCATTCGGTCAGAAAAGCAGAAAACACTTTAGAAGATTGAAGCAAGAAGTATTTAATTCAAGGAATAAAATGCTCACAATACCATTAGCAGACCTAGAGAAGCAAAAAGGCAAGACTGCTGCTTGCTTCCAGGTTCACCACTGACTGGTGAATCAGGGAGCTTACAGTGCTGACCGAACAGCATCCTGCTTCTAGGTGGCCAATTTCCTGGAAAATATCCAGAGGCCACTATGGAATCTCACATTTGGTAGAGTCCAATCATTTATTTGCCTGCAGTTCCTGGAGGAACAATAAATCATCTGCATTTCTCCTGCCTTCTAAATATGTGAGTGCTCCTCAGTGGTACAATCTGAACTGGGAAGGGAATTCTCATAGTTGCATCTTAGTTCATTATTTATTTGGTGCCCTTCAATTTAAAGGCAAATGTTCCCATGTACTTCAGTAGCTGACGAATGATCTACTGTAACACTAACCACTAGTTGATGTTTATAGTAGAATTGTTTGTGCTGGGAAGGATTAAAGCTCAGTCGAACCTCATCTTATTTTGAAGGTCAAGATCACATATAAATGGAGTTGGGGAGCCAACTTTTATAACCTACCTCCATGGTTATAGGCAGTGTGTTCCTCTTAGACTTGTCTCTGACTCTGCCCACTGCCCTATTCTTAAGGTATATTTCTATAACTTTTGGCTTTAATGAGATAAGTGTGTATTATGCCTAATTATGTAATGGTAAGGGTCATGTTTGAGTTTTATAAGACACTTCAAATTTTTTTTTCTTAAGGTACATACATATTGGTCCATACAAGAGAGAGTTAGGCCTGCTCATTGCTGTTCCAAGATCAAATCACCTTTTTATCTGATAACTTACAAAGAGAGAAGTTGACCAATAAATCTATTTAATCAGATCTCTCAATATTGTGAACGATCCTCCTGGTAGTCAGATATGATAAGTCTATCGTGGCTACTTCTCATTTAAACTTGTTCTGGATGGATCTTGCTGTGGCACTAGGGTTTTCTTAAGTATAAACCATTCCCAAATCACACTGTTATTATAGGTTGCTTTGTCCTCAGGCTCTCTAGTTTTCCTTTTGGGCTATTGGTCTTTCAACATGCAGTTAGGGGATTAAAGTAAATCATTTAATCCATGCAGCATGTCACTCAATAGTATACTTTTGGAAATTGTTTCCACAGGAGCACCAGTGAAAGCAGCCAGTCTGAGATATTGACACTATAGAAAAAACTGACAGCTTGCTCCTTGTATTGATTCTACTCTTCTCTACAAATATAGACTCCGTTCTCTACCACAGTCTTGTAAGTGGTGCCTGCTGAGGTTGTTAAATTGCTTTGTAAATTATTTATTACTTGGACACCTTGTAAAGATCTCTTTTCTTCTGGTCTGATTTACTTGTGCTTTCTAGGGTCCTATATATGTATTGAAAAATCTCCAAGTATATACTGATCACAACCTTCTTACAGAGCCCTTTCCTTTCTGTCTTATATTGCAAATATGATTTGTCCTGCCAGTGTTATGTTTACATCTTTTGCCATTGGTTCTTATTCCTAATATATTGTTTCCAAAATATCATAAATGTTTATATGCACATATGCTAGACTGAGCACCAGACAGGCTGGTAATTTAGAGCCCAGCAGTGGGCAATTAGTTAGCATATTTCCACACTAAAAGTTTTAAGTATTTTAAGAACATTTATTTAATGATGGAAGAAACAGTTTCTATTAAAAATTACTTATCAGAGCAAATGCACATATTTAATTCATTTGCACTGAAGTAGTAGAGTCAGCATTCTGAGAAAAAATTTCAAATGCTTCTTTTCTGAATAGTTTTCTTTTCATTTAGATTTTATATTGTGGATTTTTTTAGATTTATAATTTAGGTAATAAAAATATACTTTTATGTCCAGTAAGCAGAGCAATTTGAATAGATTGGGATTGCCTACTTTTAGTTGTCTGAAATTATACACACACTTGTAAAGATACACAGTCAAAAGATATCCATGCTCTTCCCCTTTCCTGGCTTCCTGTATTTCACATGACCAGCATAGACTTTGTGAATTAGGGGTGAAGTTATGTTAGTGCCCCTATAACTTGGAAATCCAAAAAGCTACTTCTCTCATCCATCCTTATAACTCATTTGTTTGTAGTCATGCTCCTGTAGTCTCAGGAGCTCAGGAGGCTGAGGCAAGAGGATCACAAATTAAAAGGCAGCCTCAGTGATTTAGCAAGGCCCCATAAACAACTTTTGAGATCCTGTCTCAAAATAAAATATAAAAAGCGGGCTGGGGATGTGGCTCAGTGGTTGAGTGCCATTGGGTCGAATCCCTAGTACTAAAAAACAAAACAACAACAATAACAAAAACCCAAACTTCATTTGACTGTATGTGCAGAGTACTGGCTTTCAATTTCATTTCTGGCATCTATAAGCTCTGTGACTTTGTGACTTTAAGCAAGTAGCAGTCCTTTTAAATATCAGTTTCATCTACTACAAAGTGAAAGTATAATAGTGATGATAATAATAATAATAATAGTAATACTACCTACCCAGAAGGTAATTGGAAAAATAAATGTGATAGTAATTTAGAGTCTTATTCTAGGTATACAAGTAATCATTTCATATCGGGGGGGATGCATTCTAAGACCTTTGGTGGATGCCTGAAACCATAGGTTGTACAGTATACTGTATGTGCTATTTTTCCTGTATATGCATTTCTATAGTAAAATTTAATCTATAATTAGGCATAATAAATGTTTAATAGTAAAACTCTTAGTAAAATAAATCAATCATAGCAATTTGTCAATGTGGTCTCTTGCTCTCAAAATATCTTATTGTACTGTGTACTGTCTTCTGATGTTGAAGTGAGATGATAGAGTGCCTACTTGAGAAGATGAAGTGAGGTGAATGATGTAGACATTGTGATATAGCTTTGGCTACTACAAACAGTTACTTGAACACAGGCACTGAGCTACCACAACAGTGGATCTGATAACAGAGGCTGCTACTAAGTAGCAATGGGCAGGTAGGATATACAGGATAGGTCCTCTGGGCAAAAGGATGATTCATATCCCATGCAATATGGAGCAGGACGGTGTGAGATTGAATCATGCTATTCAGAATGGTCAGACTTTAAAACCTATGGATTATTTATTTCTAGTATTTGTGGACTACTATTGACCCTCAATGACTGAAATCATAAAGGGAGACTACTATATTAAATGTTGTTAATGATTCTGGCATGTTATTAATACATATGTTTTTCCTTAAAATTCAATTTTATATTTCATGCAATCCCAAGATACATGTTAAAAATTAAAATTATGCAGTTAGCAATTATACTTTAAAATCATACAGCTTGTAGGCTATCATTTTTAATTACAGAAATGTGTGAGGATCATGAAAACACTAAAGTCATTGTGATCTTTAACAAAATGGGAATGCCAGTCTATTAGAAAGCAAAGGATTAGATCATGAAGATTTATAAGTAGAGGAAGCCAGAAATTTCTAGTCAGGTTGCTGTACGCAAGAGATGAGTGAGCAAAGCTGGAAAAACGCAAGTGGCCCTGGCAACCATAGCTTCAAGCTTGTTCCAAGAATATCCTCTTCAATGCAGTGCTGGTTATCTTGTCCACTGCTTTGTACTACGATATAGTGTTATAATTTGATTTCATTCATCCCCTGAATACTGACAGTTAATCACCTTAATTATTCATTTGTTTGTTCATTTTTTATTTCTTTGCAGTACTAGGGATTGAACCAAGGAGCTCACACATGGTAGGCAAGAACTCCACAACTGAGTCACATCGCTAGCCCTTTTTATTTTATTTTGAGACAAGGTCTTGCTAAATTGCTGAGGCTGGCCTCGGACTTGTAATCCTCCTGCCTCACCCTCATGAATTGCTGGGATTACAGGTGTGCACCACTGTGCCTAGCTGGCAATCACCTTTAAAAGGAGTTTTCTGTTCCTATTTTTTTCATACTCAACTCCTAATTTGGAATCTTTGTTTCTTTACATTTTTCCTGTGTTTCATGGTCCAGCTGAAATACAACCTCCCCCACCCAACCTATCCCCATTGTTTCCACCAACTTGTTTCCTTCTCTTCTAAATTCTTTCAGCATTGATAGTATGAATCACTCTACCTAACATCTGAGATTAGATACAGGGCTATCTGGTTTAATATTTGCTTCCCGTAAAACAATCTACCCAGCTAGAAACAAGTGGGGCAGGGCAGAGTCTTTGACTATCCTTTCAGCAGTGACACAATGAGAGATTAAAGGAGAAGGTAAAAGCTGGTGTTAAGAGATAAAATGCACATTCCAGCTCTATTCTGGAGCTTTCGGTAACTGTCTACATTGTGCACATCATACATGTCTGTCACCAATAATAAGACTTTACCATAAGACTTCAAAGAATATCTAAGTCTTCATATAATTTATGTCATTTATTCTCAAATTATGAGATGCAGTTTACTATGCCTGCTTTGTAGAAAAGAACCAAAGCTATGAATGGATACAGAGATTTGCCCTGTGTCACACTGACGTCCATTGCTTTTCATTTCTATCCATCGGAGCTGCTCTCGTACAGTGGCTCATCTTCATCTTCATGGCAACTATGTGAGGAAAGCCAGAAACATTTTTAACTTACATTTATAAGCAAGGAGGCTGATTTGTCTTGAGAAAAAGTAAGAGAAGACCCACCTGTCCTAGCAGCCTGTCTATTCTCTTTTGGGGAACAGAGACTGTAGGATGGGGCTGGGGGCAGTTATCCAAACAAGGAGAATTTTTGGCACAAAAACAAGTGGAAGTCTGCAGACTTCTGCAAGGAGGCCTGAGGAAAAGGATTGGATGCAAATGCGCGTGCACACACACTCATTTATATAGGAATCTAAAATATTAAAACATGAGAAGATTGTACTAAAAACATGCCACTTATCTCTATTCATGTACCTATAGTAACGACTGACATAGGAGAGTTTCCGTCATTGGAATGCACCAGCATTTTGTTTATAAAATTTTAGAAGAGGAAACAAGGTTAATATCTGGCGGTTAAGGAGCTACAGATGCTCCTGGACTTATAATAAGGTTATGTCCCAATAAATCCATTGTAAAATGAATATATCGTTGGCTGAAAGTGCATTTGTGCCTGTTAACCTACGGAACTACATAGCTTAGCAACAGCACCCCGTAGAGTGTGGGTTGTTTACCCTGGCCTTGGCATGGCTGGCCTGGAGCTGCCCAGCATTGTGAGAGAGGATCCTACAGCACATTGCAGCTGGAGAAAAGAGCAAAATTTAAACTTTGAAGTACAATTTCTACTGAACATGTATCACGTTTGCACCATTGGAAATTAAAAAAAAACAAACAAAAAAACATAAGTGGGGTGCGACCTGTGTTAGAAAGAACTAGATTGAACCCAGTGAGTTTCATGTCAAGGGATTCTATACACTAAAGAATTTCTAGGAAAAGTCCTTTCTCGTGAAATGAATTGTGGAAAGAAATGTTATAAAGATATATTTTGCAATATTGCTTTGCAAATGTTTGTGGCTATAGAGTACCTAAAGAGTATTTCCAGTAAAAGTACAAGAGATCATTCATCCATTCCACTGTGTCTTTGACAGCACTGGGTATTATAACTGAAAAATAAAGCAATAATTTGAAAGTTAATACAAAATTACTCTTTATAATGTTCAGATTAGGGTGAAAATTTTCTATGTATTTGTCCACTAATTGCAGTTTTTTCCCCCAAAATTATATATTCTTAACTTTTGTGTTTTATCTATTTTAGCAAGTGTTTTAAAATCAATGTATATAAGCTTCCATAGTGGTGGTTTACCCGTTACCTTTTCAAACAACCTTTGATAAGCACATGTAATTCCCACTGATTATATATAAGAATTAGAACATTTTTTTTTGCTGTACTTATTGTCATTAAGCCATTTCATTTGCTGTGATTTATTTTTTTTACTGTGATTATTTTTAAAAATTTTAAAAAAAATTTTTAGCAAATAATTGGTGGTACGTTTTTATTTATTTTATCTGCTGCTGCATTTTAGACATCAATGCCAAATAATAGAATTTACCTTTTCTATATTATTAGTTTTTTAAAAGATATCACTGAACAGCATTGTACTTACATTTAATTAAAAATATGCATATACGTGTGCATGTGCACACATGTATACATTAAGACTACTAAATAATTAAAGAGTGTTCATTTAGGAAAACTCTCTGGGTCCATCCTTTATTTAAAAATGTGGGAAAATCTGAGGTTGTCTAAAACATTAAACATTCCTACAAAAAGCAGAAAGCGTAATGGGGTTATGAACTTGTATTCAATAATTTAGCAGGCAGTATGAAATAAATGACATAATAAATATAGACAAAGTGTTTTTGCAGAGAGTAAGGAAAAAGCAATCCTCTCCTTTCCAATTCACACATGCTTGGTTGACAATGTAGAAGGCAACTAGGGAAAAATCATGGTAGATAAGTGAAAATTTAAGTCATTTTTATTGCCTGAAATAATGAGATGAACATTAATAAGGTCTTTTATTATAGTTGCATAAATTGGGCTTTAATTTGTGACCATTGAGAATACTGCTCCTGACTAGAGATTAAATTTGTTTTTATTGAACATAATAAATAAAGATTGGATATTAAAATATTATGAATTGTGTGCATTTAGACATATTGTTATCAAGTGTGGGTACTGCTTATTAATCCTTCAAATTATTGCCTAGATTAGTACCTTTAACATAATAAGTGTCATTAGTTTTTCAAATAAATAAATGAGTAGTGTCGAAATACAGTTTTTAAAAGGGTCAAATTTTAACTGGGCATGGTGGTGCATGCCAATAATTCTAGCAACTTAGGAGACCCAGGCAGGAGGATGACAAGTTTGAGGCCAGCTTTGGTAACTTAGTGAGACACTATCTCAAAATAAAAAATAAAAAGCCCTGGGGATGTAGTTCAGTGCTAAAGAGCCCCTGAAAAAAGAAGAAGGAAGCAAGGAAGGAAGGAAGGAAGGAAGGAAGGAAGGAAGGAAGGAAGGAGGGAGGGAGGGAGGGAGGGAGGGAGGGAGGAAGGAAGGAAGGAAGGAAGGAAGGAAGGAAGGAGGGAGGAAGGGAGGAAGGACGATATTTAAATTTTAGATTATGTTGCTAACTCAGCACATTTGCAAATAAACACACACTAAACTGCAAAACCATAGAAAAACACATTTTACATTCATAATAAACATCTATTTTTAAAAGATAACAATAGTAGTTTTTATTTAAATTGACTACAAATTATGGACTTTCAGCTTATGTGCAAGATAATGTTTTTGGTTTCAAGTAAACTACATAGTCTCACAGTTTGGTTTCCATTAAGGAGTAATCCATGATGGTATGCTAACATATTTGTTACTTTAGTAAGTAATAAAAATTGAAAACAGAATGAGATGAATATAGAAAAAATGGCAGTGATTTTGGATCAGAATGAAATTATGGTTGTTCTCTTTGTACTGTTGCAAGTGATTCACAGATCATGGTTTTAAGATTTAAAGATTAAACAATTCTCTCGCACATCTCTCATTATGTCCTCTTCCTTAGAGTTACCAACAATGGTATTTCTATTTTCCTGTAGTTAATTTTAATGCAATATAAGTTCTAAAATCTTCAATTTGACTATTCCAATAGTTGCATTCACTACTATTATTTTTATTATAGTTGTTAATGACAAGAAGTTTTCCTTCCTTCCTTCGTTCCTCCCTCCCTTCCTTCCTTCCTTCCTTCCTTTTCTTTCTTTTTTTCTTTCATACTGTGGTTGAACCCAGGAAGTTTGACCACTGAGCCTCATCCCTAGCCCTTTTTATTTTTTTATTTTGAGACAGCATCTAGCTAAATTGCTGAGGCTGGCTTTGAACTTGTGATCCTCAGCCTCTCAAGTTGTTGGAGTTACAGGTGTGTGCCATCACATCTGGCTATTGTTTGTATTCTTGATGGGTGTCATTCTAACTAGAATGAAATGAAATCTCAGAGTAGTTTTGATTTGCATTTCCATAATTGCTAACAATGTTGAACATATTTTTTATGTATTTATTAGCTATTCTTATTTCTTGTTTTGAAAAGTGTCTGTTTAGCTCATTTGTCTATTAAGTAGGTTAGAATTTTTTTTGTTGTTAAGTTTTTTAAGTACTTTATTTTTCTGGATATTAATCCTTGCCAGAACAGTAGCTAGCAAAGATTTTCTTTCTGTAGCTTCTCTCTTCACATTCTTAATTGTTTCTTTGCTGTGCAGAAAATTTTTAATTTGATGCCATCCCATTTATGAATTCTTGGCATTATTTCCTGAGATTTGGGGATCCTATTGAGAAAATTGTTGCTTCTGCCTATGTGTTGGAATGTTGTCCCTACATTTTCTTCAAGTAGTTGCACAGTTTCTGGTCTAATTTCTTGATCCATTTTTATTTGATTTTTTTTGTGCAGGATGAGAGATAAGAATCTAGTTTTATTTTTTACATACAGATAATCAGTTTTCCCAGCATCATTTGTTAAATAGGTTGTCTTTTCTCCAGTGTATGCTGAAAGCACTTCTATCAAGAATCAGTTGACTGTACTTGTGTGGGTTTGTCTCCGTGTTTTCTTTTCTATACCATTGATCCATGAGTCTGTTTTTATGCCAGTACCTTGCCGTTTTTGTTGCGATAGTTTTGTAGTATGACTTGAAGTCAGGTACTGTGATACCTCCAGCATTATTTTGATTTTTGTGTCTTTCATTCTTTTAAATAAATTTTAGGAATGTTTTTTCCTAGTTCTATGAAGAAAGTCATTTGTATTTTGATGGAGATTGCATTGAATATTTATATTGTAATTAGTATGAACAATATTTATTCTGCCTATCTATAAACATGGGAGGTCTTTCTGTCTTATGTTGTCTTCAATTTCTTTCTTCAGTGTTCTATAGTTTTCATTGTAGAAGTCTTTCACCTTCTTGGTTATATTTCTTCAAGACTACTTGAAGGGGGTCATTTCTTGACTTGTTTCTCAGCAGATTCATTATTGACATATAGGAAATTTATAGCTTTTTGTGCGTTGACTTTGTAACCCGCTATTTGCCAAATATGCCTGTCCCCTCTAGAAGTCTTCTGGTGGCACTCTTTTGGGTATTTTACATAAAGGATCATGTTGTCAGCTTTGTACTATATTTACAAGGGTGTCCTTCTAATAACTAATAATATAAAGGCACAAGAAGTATCCAATGGAAAAAGGAATACTACCAAAACTAACATCTAAAATCTATAATTTTTTTGATAATTGTATATTTAAATGTAATTTGAATACTATAAGTAATATGCAAAAATTTTTGAAGATACTTAAAACTATTCACAAGATAAAATTTATAATGAAATTACTTCATAAAGACAATTAGTTTTTCAAAACTACTGTTTTAGTCATTGTTATTCTTTAATTCTTTTCTTATCATGAGCTCTACCTGACACCTACTGGCAGGGTTCTAGTAGCTTTCTGAATATGTGTACACATTTTTTTTTCAACTCAGTTAATGTTACTTTACTTCACAACACTGGCAATGTTGTGTTTGTGTTTCCTGAAGCCTTTACTGCTTAACTACTTACATATGTTTGTTATTAATATGGTTTTTCTTAGGGCATTTTTAACCTCTTAGTTATTTGGGGTGGTTTGCATCACAATATACCATCTCTTAACATCTAGAGGGAATTTATTCTTAAGTGTTAGAATTCTTGAAGAATCTTACATTTATTCTTATATTTAATTTATCATAAAAAGAGAATCTTCCTTTGAAGTTCAAAAAATATAACTGTCATGACAAAACTCATAAAACACTGGGTTTTTATTTCATGAAAATCAACAAGACTAATGTTATATGTGCAAATTATACTATAAAGGAATAGTATGAAGTACATTATTATTATATGTGCAAATGAAAATCAAGAAGGGGTTTGCTGTGTCTCAGATGGTTAGTATTTATTTGTGACTATGAGAATTGCAGTTTCAGGGAAAATTAAAAGCAGTAATGTCTACTATAGTTAGAAACATTATCTCATCACCTGAGTTCAGATTTCTTGCAGAACATGCACTTTCCCAATCCCAGATTTGGAAAAGTCTTATTGAGTAGGGTCCATAGCCCTTTGTTTGCTCCTCACAAGACCTGACAAGGTGTGTAAATGCTGGGCATAAAAATGAAGGGCAAGTTGATGGGGGACCAAAAAGGGCAGTGTGTTTGTATTTGAACCATCCACAAAGCTATCCAAAGGTCTTTAGATAGCTTTTTAAAGCAGTCTCTTCACATTCCTGGCAGAAAGACATGTTTATATTTGTGTGTCACTAAAATATTTTTTACTTTTTTGGGCAGAGGAAACCACATCTGATTCTTTGAAGAAGATAGTTCAAACCCCTGGACAAAATAGAGATCAGGAAAGGACTACACATAACAAAAATTAGAAGAGATTAATACATTAGATTTATAGATTAATACGTCCATAAATAACTCACAGAGAAAAAGATAATGTTGTTTTAAGTATCTTCTTGAAGAGGAGCAAATCATTATAAACTGAGGGCAGAAGATATTTATTTCATCTTAATTCCTATCCTCATCTTTTTTTCTTCCTGATTTTCTTTGTAGTTCTGAGAGAATCTCCAGATATTTCTGTGACCGTAGCTTCTGTTAATCTATGTTAATTAGAGCTTATCCATAGGATCCCTTAGAAATTTTTAAATATTGTTATTAAAAGGAGATTCTTATGCTATGATATGTTAAGTAATTTAGAAACTAAAATTACTTTTTTTAGTGCACAGTCTTCCATTACTTTTTATTATTTAATAACAATATAATGAGCCTGTCATCTACTTGGAAGTAGGACATGATGCATTTAATATTATCCTGATGTCTTCAATTCTAAGTTATAAAAAATTTTGCAATCACAAGAATGGGAAGTTATACTCCATGTATATATAATATGTCAAAATACACTCTACTGTCAGATATATCTAAAAAGAAGTAATAAATTTTTCAAAAGAAATGTGCAGGTAACTCTTAAATACGCTATAGCATGATTAATATACTATATACACACAGTATATGTGTATATATATTTCATTAATATATATTTAATATATATATATGTATATTTATGTAGTGTCCACTGGAAATTTAAAAGATATTTAAAGTATCCACAAGCAAGTAAACACTAGGGCATTTGGGAATTAGGTAGAATTTTTAAATTCCACAATAGGATTTCTGATTAGCACATGACACAGAAAATACACACTAGAGCAAGGGCTGTGTTAGAATGGTAGAGTACTTGCTTACCATGCATAAGGCCCTAGGCTCTGTCCCCATCATCCTTCACCACCCACAAAAAAAGATATGTTTAATGCAAGAGACATGTGTTCCTATAACATTGTGTATGATTTCTGTAAAGGAAAGTCAGATTTCTTTAAAGGAATGATTTTCTCAACTATGATTATTTATTTTGGAGTATATTATTCAAAATCCATACCCCAATTTTTCTGTTAACTTGTAAAAACAGGAAAGCAGTGAAATTCCACTAGGAACAATTGTATACCCACAAATTCAACAATGTAGATGAAATAGACAAATTCTCAAAAGGCACAAAGTACCAAAACTGACTTAGGAAACACTGGTAAGTCTAAATAAACATAACAAATAAAATGATTCAATTAGTTAAAAAAATTCACAAGGGAAAATTTAGGATTAGATGGCTTCAATGATGAATTCTAACAAGCATTTTAAAGATAACACAAATCCTTTGAAAATACTTTTAAAACTGGAAGGAGTTGGAAATATTTCTTAACTTGTTCACTGTGGCCAATGTTACCCTGATAACCAAACCAGATAAGACATCAGAAGAAAAGATAAATACAGACAAACAGGCACAAAACTCCTTAAAAACACTAGTAAGCCAAATACCACAGCATGACAAAGACTCCACAGGCTGGGCATGGGGGTGCACACCTGTAATCCCAGTGACTCAGGAAGTTGAAAAAGGATTTTAAATTTGAGGCCAGCCTCAGCTCTGTGTCAAAATAAAAAGAACTGAGGATATGGCTCAGTGACTGTGCATCACTGGGTTCAATTCTCAGTACTGAAAGAAAAAAAAAAAAACTTATGTAGTATAGCCAAATAGATTTATCTCAGAAATGAAAGAGTGATTCAACGTTAAAAAAAAATCATCTTAACAAACACATAAGAATCAATTGACAAAATCCAACACACCTTCATAATAGAAATGCTTAACAACTTAGAAGTACATCTCAAGCAGTTAAAGTACATTTATGAAAAAACCCCATGTCTAACATTATCCTAGTACTGAAAAACTGATACTTCCCCCAAATATCAGTAATGAGATGAAGATGCCTGTTTTTTGTTACTTGTATTTAACATATTACTGAAGTTTCTAGCCAGGACAAGAAAAGGCATTCAGGTTGTAAAGAAAGAAGTAAAACTATCTTGATTTGCAAATTATATGATACTGTACATAAAAGCTCCAAGAAAACTCCAGAAGTTATTATAGCTAATATGTAGGTTCAACAGGGTTATAGAATTTAGTCAATATACAAAAATCATTTGTATTTCTGTACACCAACGATGAATATTATGAAAATACAATTAAGAAAACAATTCCACTAATGATAAAATTTAAAAAAAAAGAAATATTAAGGAATGACTTCAGCAAAAGGAATACATGACTTGAACACTAAAAACTACAAAACGTCTTTTTAAATTGAAGAATACCTAAGTAAATGGGAAGACATCCCATATTCATGAATTGGGAGATTTAGTAATGTTAAGATGGTAGTATCTCTCAAATTGACCTTTAGGTTCATCACGGTCCTTACAGAATTCTATACAAAAATACACACACACAACACTGTCTATTTTGTCAGAACTTGACAAACTGATTCTAAAGTTCATATGGAAATGCAAGGAACCCAAAGTAGACAAAAAATAAAATAAACAAATATATAAATAATAAATCAATCAGATGAAGGACTCATAATTTCTGATTGCAAACTTACTACAAATGTGCAGTAATTAAGACTATACAATACTAATGTAAAAATACATGCATAGATTAATGGAATAGAACTGAGAATATGACAATAAATCCATATATTTTTGATAAATTGATTTTTAAAAATATTCTTTTTGGTGATGCAGATGTGTATAAAACATTATAAAACTGCAGCTATTCCTCAAACTTGATACTATTTGGTACATTATAGGTCAGGGCCTCATGTATATTATTATAGGGCCTCATGTATGCTCAGAAAGTGCTTTTGGTAAATCAGTTCTGACAAGGGTACTAAGACAATTCATTGTGTTTTCAAAAGGTCATGCTAGGACAACTGGAAAATTAACATAAGTTGAAACCCTACCTAAAAACCCATGTACAAAAATTAACTGAAAAGGATCAATGATGTAAATGTAGTAGTTAAAACTGTTAGAAAAAAACACAGATTTATATCTTCATGACCTAGGAATAGGCAGTTTATACTTAGAAATAACACTAAAATCACAAAAACAGAAGAAAAAATAAATGAGATTTCAACAAAACTAAAACCCTTTGTGTTTCAAAAGACATTGCCAAGAAAGTTAAGAACAATTCACAGAATGGGACATATTTGTAAATCATATATCTGAGTAAGTCTAGTATTCAGAGTGTACAAAGAAGTCTTACATTGCCACAATAATATGATGCATGACCTAATTAAAAATGGATAAAGGATTTGAATAGATGTTTATAAAGAAAATATACAAATGACCAATAAATACATAAAAATATATTCATCATCATTAATCATCAGAGAAATATAATTGAGAGTGATGAAATAATACTTTATAACCACCATAATTACTATAATAAAATAACAAGGGTTGGCGAGGATATGGAGAAATTGAAATCTTACATATTGCCATATGAAACATAAGATGGCATAGTCAATTTAGAAAATGTTTGCTAGTTTCTCAAAAAGTTAAACAGACTTACCATATGATTCAACAGTTTTTCTCCCAGATATATACCCAAGAATATTTAAAATATATGATAATATGAAAAATTACAATATTCATAGCAGTATTTTTCATAAATGCCAAAAATTGGAAACCATCCAGGTTTCTATCACCTAATGAATGGATAAACAAAATGAGTAGACATTCATATAACAGACTTATTTATCCAAAAAAATATAAATTATAATTATATTTCATATAATACTAATTGGGGATAAAACTTGAAAACCTGAAGCTAAGTAAAAGAAGCAAGACTCATGCATACAAAATATTGTAAAATTCCATTCACGTGAAATGTCTAGAATGGGCAAATTTAATAGAGAAAAATATAGATTAGTGTCACTCAGGGACTGAGGAAGGAGGATGAGCATGACAGCTTAATGTGTATGTGTTTTGGGAGAGTGATGAAAACGCTGTAAAATTAGTTGTTCTGTTTGCCCAATCTTTTACATATATTTAAAACCACTGAGTTGTAAATAAATATGCTTACATAATAAATATGTAAATATAACATTATATATTTATGATACATTTAAAATTTATAATATGTAATTATAATATGTTAGAATTTTTCAGGAGAAATTCTAGTAAAAAATGAGTGAGGAAAGACTAATAGACATTATGGTATTTTAAAACATTATAAAACTGCAGCTATTCCTCAAACTTGATACTATTTGGTACATTTATAGGTCAGTTGGGATGAACCAGAGTCCAAATATATTTCTAAACATACATATACACAAATATTTTAGCCACATGGAGACTATATTAGATCATTGCTGAAAGATATTTTATTCTATTACAACGTATAAACAATAGGCCCCATACCATCAGAGAAAAAATGGCATTTGCATTCAGATTTTATATATTATGCCAAAATATATTCCACATAAAATAAGTTTTTAATTGAAAAATAAAATCTACGTGTATTTATGGTACTTAGTGTGATGTTTTGAAATTCATATACATTGTGGAATGACTAAGTTGGGATAATGAACGTGCATTTTCTTTCAAACATAATTTTTTATGGTAAAAACACTTAAAATCTGAGCCGGGCGCGGTGGCGCAAGCCTGTAATCCCAGCACTTAGGGAGGCTGAGACAGGAGAATTGAAGTTCAAAGCCAGCCTCAGCAATAGCGAGGCACTAATAAGCAACTCAGTGAGACCCTGTCTGTACATAAAACACAATAGGGCTGGGGATGTGGTTCAGTGGTCTAGTGCCCCTGAGTTCAATCCCCGGTACAAAAAAAAAAAACAAAAAATACCACTTAAAATCTACTCTATCAGCATTTTTCAAGTGTGCAATATATTGTATGAACTGTAGTCACCATGTTATAAATAGATCTCATGAACTTATTCCAAAACAAACTTTCAAACATAAAATAAATGAATATACAAAAGTTGTATGAGACTACTTGAGATATTTATTCTCTAATCTCAATGAGAAAACCTGTATAAATACAGTAAAATACAAAAGGATAACAAATGATTAAATTTGACTATGTGAAATATTTTTTTAAAAACTACATGACAAAAATAGTTTATGTAACATATTTTAGATAAATATTAATTTTACCATGTGAAGAGTTTTTATCAATCAATAAGAAAATAGCAGCTAACCTGATGAGCAAAGACATAAATAGATAATTCAAAGCTAAAAATAAGAAGCTTTAAATGTATAGTAAAATGCCTGGTCTATAGCAATAACCAACAAGACACAAGTGTGGACAACAATGTAACATCATTTGTACCATTCAGTGTAGCAAAATAAAAATGTTTGTTAATATTTGATACGGATGAGACTGTGAAAAAACTATTCTATTACCATGTACTGTTAGAGTGTACATACATTTTCCAATCATTTTGAAGTAATTTGATCTCAAAGAAAAAGGCACTCTATACCCTTTGATTTAGAGGTTTCTCTCTCTAGGACTTATGCTTTGTTAGCAAAAATGTTTGTAACCTATTCGTGATACCATTGTGCATAATAGCAAAATGCTGGAGATAATCCAGCTATCTTTTAGCAGGATAGTATATGATATGGACATATTTCCTGGATATATTTTTCAAAGAAAGAATTATGCAGAGCAAAATGTATGTTATGATTTATTTCTGTTTTAAAAACACACAAACAAATTTATACATATGCAGTTTTTTACATGCACAGACATTCTCTGGATAGATAACATATTAACTCCAAAAGAGTGGTGCCATTAGAAAGGGCAGTTTGGGAGTCTAAAAGGAAAAGAGTTATTTTCATGTAGAAGACCTCTTAGGTAAATAATTCTCAACTATTTGAAGAAGTTTCCTGTGGCAAAGGAAAACATTAGTTAAGAGAACAGACTTTGACATTAGATAGTCCTGTTTTTTGTTTGGTTTTGTCTTTACTAAATCTTAGCAATTACCTAAACTTTCTAAGCCTCATTTCCTCTCCATAAAATAAAGATAAAAATGACGGTCGCCTACAGAGTTATTGTAAGTGTTAAATAAGATAAAACATGTAAACTAACACAGGGCCTTGTTTAGAGAGATCATTTAATGTCATTTTTTATTTTCATTATTACTAATAGTAGCTCAAGATGATTGGATGTAGTGTTTTTGGCTTGCCGTGAGAGATGCTATCAAGATGTCCTTGCAGTGACTGCTGGCTCTGGATTAAATCTTCCTGTTCCTGGTGCCATGACAAGCTCATGTGTCCCAGTCCTCGTCTGCGTTGTAATTTGTTGCTTTTTAAATACTTTATGAAGGTTGAGGATTGCTTCTTTTATGTTAGAGCTGAATCAGTGTTGTCCCTATAAAACCCCCTCCCTTTCTGGAATTACAAAATGATTTTTCCAGCAGAAGAGAGAAAGGGGTGGAGTTACTTATAAGATAGTATCAAGAATTGTGGACAAGTCTGGGTGTGCCTGTGTTCATGTGTCATGCATGAGAGAACTACGGAGTCATAGCTATAATCCTTGGCTGTAGGTGAGAACTAAAGTTAGTACACAGGAAGTTCCTGGTATTCTAAAGACCTGGAAATTGTTTTAGACTATTTTCAGAATGCAGAAGTCTAAATTGCCTTCATAATCTTAAAAGCCAATGAAATGCTTGGCTAGATCAGGAAAGGAAATGGAAAATATCACTTTACGCTTTATGTTAATAACAATGTTTTTGCCTGTAAAATACCAGGAGCAGTTGTGCAGTTCTGGGTATTAAATCTCAAGGAAGATACATCCTTAGAACTGGGATTACTGTGTCAAAAGTTGAGCATTTCAATAGCTTTCAGTAAGTACACATGAACACACCCTTGTGAGAAGGGCAATTTATATTTCCATCAGCATCTCATAAGTGATATTGGTTATCTAAAACATAGAATATCCTTTACAAAATAAACAATTTTTCTAGAAATAAAATTATATTTTGAGGTTAATGCACTGTAATTACTTCCTATTTTGGCCATTTTCCCATACGTTGATTTTCTGTTCATATTTGTTTGTCAAAAT
Source organism: Xerus rutilus (assembly GCA_028644305.1). Classification (NCBI taxonomy): domain Eukaryota; kingdom Metazoa; phylum Chordata; class Mammalia; order Rodentia; family Sciuridae; genus Xerus; species Xerus rutilus. The sequence continues at coordinate 129,563,245 of CM053400.1, forward strand.
GATATACATTCAACTGCTTTTAGAATTATCACAAATTAATTAATTTATCACAAATTAAAATGGTATTTTATTACTAACATATATGCAACCCTAGAATCTTATACAATGATTTGTAAAATTGTGAAAGCTAGTTTGAATTTATTATCTGTCTGACTCTATAATGTTACATTTTTGAGCTATACTTATTATATTTGGTGGTACATGAGTGGAAAGGCAGCTGAGTATTTGTGAATTCCATTCACTAATGTACACTATTGTAACAATTTCTATCAGAATTTGGAACATACTCAACTCTGAACACTCATTTTGATTATCACTGAGAAATTTTCTTTTTGGAAGATTTTATCATTTATTAGGGTTCCGAGAGAAGATCTGTTTTTCTATGCTGAAATTTTCTGGAAGTATTTTAGGTTTTGAGGGTAGATACTGATTTTACCAGTTAATATTTGAAGTAGTTACTGATTTGTAAACACTACTCTTCTGCTAACTTGTTGGTAGACCTTTGACAAGTCACTTAACCTCCTGTTTCCTCAACCACAAAATGAAGTATTAGTCTGAGATGTTTCTAAGCTCCTTGCTAGTTATGTTTTACTGATTCATTTATACTATGCATATCTTGCTTCTTGATATACCTTTGGAATATGCAAACTAATTTGAGGTTGTCTGTGGTCTGCCCTGAGTTGGCTTCTCTCTCTGCTTTATGTATTAATCCTTTTCAGCACACAGTACAAAGGTTGTAAAAGTTTGGATTGTCAGTACTAGAATACTTTGAAATGATCTTCATTCACTAAAATATGGACAGAGTTAAAGCAAACTATATAACAGCATTGTTTTATTTTCAATTGTCTTGCCCAAAATTTCACTATCCTCTCCTTAAAGAATATTGCAAATGTCATAACACAAGAGTTATATAAAAGCATGTAAATTTATCACTTTTTCATGGAGTGTAAAAATTTTCTAAGAGAGTGTGATTAATCCATTTCACTCTAGGTTACATTTAAAATACTTTGTAAATACACAAACTCCAAATAATTAAATCTGCATACTACTAATGATTTAAATAAAATAACTTTTGACCATATGTTTACAATACCTAACAGTACATTTTAATTATTTTTTAGTTATAAAAAGATACCCATAGAGTTTAAGATTCTTTAAGGCAAAATTGAACCTTTTAAATGAGTTGCTTTAGTGAATTTTTATCTCTGAATGGAAATAAGTGCTTTAATTTTAAAGATTATATTTACTTTTGAAGATGTCTATGTAAGTAACAATATCAGGTATATATTATGGAGAATTGTGGTTGTTTTTTTTTTTCCTGCAACTGCTCACTAATTTTCTGGTATGTTAGAAACTATGTAGTCTAAAAGTTAAATAATAATAATTGTTAAATGCTAGGTTTCATAAACAGAATGCTCTTATCTTCCACTTAAAGTGACTGTTTATCTCATACTTGAACTCTTCCCTCAATTTATCCTTTTGAATAATACTGTACTAAAGCGAATCTCTGATTAATATTTAAATGCACATGGGTAGAAATAGGTTACCTAATCAGAGAAAATAATTAACAAACCACCTCAGTCTCATATCCTTTAATTCCTACAAGGAAGCTGATATCTTGATTGCTACAATATCATTCCCTTTGACCTCCTTTCTAACTCAAAGCCTAATAGATTTCATGATTGAACTGGCTCAGTAGCTTTTAATTATAAATTCTAAATATTTTCTGATTGTACTGTTCGTGTACTGTTTTTCCTAAAGTCCATTTTCCTTTACTCATACAATAAAAAGAAATGTAAACTGGGACTATTTTTCCCACTCCAGACAATTTTGTGGTAGAATTCAAGGACAAATTCCTGTGGCCCTCATGGGACTTCTGAAACGCTGTTTTTTTTTTTTTTTTTGAGGGGGTGGGAGGGTAAGGGGAAAAAAAAGGCCTTTTGACGAGTGCCCAAAATACAAGTTCCCATAAATTAATGTGGACTGGTATTCATGTTCTGATGGTTGAAACTTACACATTTTATTTAGGCAGAAAAATTCTGGAGGTGTAGGAAAAGAATATGCATATCAAATTCTGCATGTATGTGTGTGTGCATGTTTATGTTTATGTGTGAAATATATATTGTGTGCATTTATATAAAGATTATTTATAGGACATAAATGGATACATTATGGTGTATTTCTATAAAATTTATCAATTTACATTCTTACCAATTTTATTAAAATCTCTATCCTTTAACCAGTACCACTGGGGAGTGTTAGGAATGGTAATGATTGACTTTTAAATTTTCACTTATGTATATTGTGAAGTTTGTTATTATATGTATTTTGGCAGAGAGGTAACTCAGAATTGAAACCAGGGACACTATACCACTGAGTTACATTCTCATTCCTTTTTTTGTTTTGTTTTGTTTTAGATTTTTTGAAAAATTAAATTTATTCTAACTGGTACATAAAAACAAAACAAATATATTAATGGGGTAACATTATTTATTTATTTATTTATTCTAATCAATTATACATGATAGCAGAATGCTCTTAGATTCATTGTATACAAATGGAGCACAATTTTTCACATCTCTTGTTGTACACAAAGTAGGATCACATTATTCATGTAATCATACATTTGTTTTGAGATAACGTCCTGCCAAGTTGCTGAGGCTGGCCTCAAACATTTGATCCTTCAACCTCAGCCTCCTGTGTTTCTTTACAATCAACTTTATATGTCTTTAATAATTAAAAAAAAAACAAGGAAAAAGGCAATAATGGGCATTGTTACTCTTTTTATTTTACATATGGTGACTTTGATATGTAAGGTTTTTAAAATTTAATGTAATCAGTTGTATACATATTTTCTTTATATTTTGTTCTTTTTAGATCAATTATTGTGGTTCCTTTTCCTATTCTGCAGCAAAAACACATATTTTATGTACTTAATTATTATTCTTTCTAAAGTGTTTATTTTTATATTTTTCATTAATCTTCATATATTTGTGTTTGGAGTTTTATTATATGATTCATTTAGGTACATGCAGTCAAAATTATCTTAAACTAATGTATTGTGTATCCATTGATCTGAAATGTCATCTAGATATCAAATCTTTCTCAAGACATAGCTCTATTTCTGTGCTCTTTATCCTGTTCTATTTATGTATTAATCATTCCTGTGATAATAACACACTTGTTTTATAACATACACATATGGGCCTTTATATTATTTGTCCTTCTTCAGAGTCATCCCAGCTTTATTTTTTTCCTTCAATATTGTACAATTACTTGATAAATACAAATAAAAGGCAACTGATATTGGGTGAAAGTTCAATTAAAGATTAAATTAAAGATTTGATCTACATCAATTAAATTGTAATTGATCTACATCAATTAAAAATGTAGATTAATTTGAGTAGTATGGACATCCATGAACATGGTACCTGATGTACATTTCCACATATTTGGATTCACTTCTATGAGTTTCCATTAAGTTCTATGTTCTTCATTATTATTAAGTATCCTAGTTATTTTTGTTCCTTTGGTGCATGGAAGTCTTATTTGTTTTGATTCTTCCAAATCCCATTATTTTTATCAAGTTATCACTAATGCAAAGAAATAGAATAAATAATTGTTTTTTAAGTTTGTATCTAGTTAACTTGTTCGATAATTTTGTTAATATGATTAATAGACTTGTAAATTAAAATAAACATGTTAATCTAAAGTGAAGAGAAAGTTATTTGATAATATTCAACATTCATACACCATCAAACTATTAGCAAACTACAAATCAAGTGAAATACTTTAAAACAACATACATTGAACATTATTCAATGTTCAATGAACATTGCGTTATCTATTTGTACAATTAAATTGATTGAAAATAATATTGTTCCTCTTTTCCAATCTTTATTTTAATTTTTAAAAAAATTTTTGTATTGAGGATTGACCCCATGGGTGTTTTACCACTGAGCTGCACGCCCAGTCCTTTCTATTTTGAGGTGTGGTCTCACTTGGTTGCTGAGGGTCTCCCAAAGTTATTGAAGCTGACCTCAAACTTGAAATCTTTGTGTCTCAGTTTCCTAGGTTGCTAGGATTATAGATATGAGCCACCAACCCAGCTCCAATCTTTGCATTTAATTTTTTTTCTTTTATTCCTCTCTTGCTTAGGGATTCTAATAAAATGGTAAATAAAAGCAATGATAGTTGCCGTCTCAACTATTTCATGACTAAAGGCAATACTTCTGATGTTTAACTGAAAAGAATAATGTTCAATGTATGTTGTTTTAAAGTATTTCACTTGATTTGTAGTTTGCTAATAGTTTGATGGTGTATGAATGTTGAATATTATCAAATAACTTTCTCTTCACTTTAGATTAACATGTTTATTTTAATCTTTTAATGAGATGAATTATATTAATAAATTTTTAAATATTAAGTCAATTTAATATTCCCATAATATATCCAACTTGGTCATTTGTGTTATATTTGTATATATTCCTAGATTTGATGTGTTAACTTGTATTTAAGAATTTTCATTTTCTACTTTACCATCATCTGATATTTTAATTAAGAATATATTGCTCTAAATTTTTGGTTTATATTCTAAGAGTTTACGTAAGATTGAATTTAATACTTTTTGACTATTTAACACATTTGATTATATAACTCCCTAAACTTGGAGTTTGGTTTTTTGGTAGATTTTAATAAGCAGATATTTTCAAAAATATCAGTGGCCTCATTTAGATTTTCTATTTCTTCTGATCAATTTTGTTGTTACATTTATTTAGAAAAGTACCCATATAGTTTAGGCTTTTTACTCACTGTCATAAAATTATTTGTAATGTTCACATACTATTTTTTAAAAAATACTGTAACTCTTATGTTCTCCTTTTTAATTTCTAACTTTCTTTGTGTCTTATTTTTTTCTTGGTAAAACTTTCCAAATATTGTTGTTCTTGTTGTTTTGCTAATTTATTATCTCCTGAAAGAACAAACTTGACTTCATTGACCCTCTTTGGCTTTGCTTTTTAAAATTTAATAATTGATACTTCTTTACTGTATTCCATTATATCAGTCAGCTTTTCATTGCTGTGACCAAAATACCTGACAAAACAGTCTGGAGAAGGAAAAGTTTATTTCATGGCTCAGGTTTCAGAGCACTGTAGTCAGCAGACTCCATTTCTTTGAGCCTGAGGTGAGGCAAAACTTCATGGCAGAAGGATGTGGCAGAGGGAAGCCTTCATCTCTTGGAAGCCTGGAATCAGAGAGAGCAAAGAAGGGGCCAGGGACAAGATAGAGTCCTCAAGTCCATGTCCCCAGTGACCTACTTCCTCCAGCCATTCCTCGCCTGCCTATAGTTACAGTATTCACCACCTCTCAGCAGTCCATTCATATTATTAATCTGTTAAATGGATTAATCCATTAACCAGGACAGAGCCCTTATGATCCAATCTTTTCACCTCTGAACATTTTTGCATTGCCTAACACATGAGCCTTTGGGGGACATTCCAGATCCAAACCATAATATTCATCTTATTAGGTATTTATTTCCCCTGTTGCTTGTTTTCTGACTCTTTAATTTGAACTTGCATTTTCCTTACTGCTTAGTTTATACTGCAGTAGATTTTTTTCTTTGCTTTAAAAATGTCTAAGTCAACTCATAAGTTATTTAGTATTTTAAAAAATATTCTGAAAGTAAGAGGATTTTTGTTATTTCTATGTTCTTGGTTTCTGATGTTATTACATTTTGTTCTGAGATGATCTGTATAATACTATTTTTTCACTTTTAAGTTAAGACTGCTGTGTTTTGTAACTGTTATTTAGTGATTGACAAAATGAGTGTTGGATAATGTGTTCTGTATATATCCATTCAGTTTGTTTGCTTTTTCCTGTTTTATCTATCATTTGCAAAAAAGATATAAAAATATTTCAGTCAAAGCATTGATTTGTCTGTTTTTCTAATTTTGCCCACTTTTACTTTATATATCTAATGTATTCCACTGTTTGCATTGACCTGAAGATATCAATAACAATTGTTAATATCTGTTGCATTCTGTTTTGGAGGTTCATTTATTCTGTCTTTTTGAAAATATTTTATGTCTTCTTTTTGATTGATCACCTTCCTTTCTACTCTCTCTCTTCATTTTTGGCCTTTATTATTTGTGAATTAAATATCTTATTTTAATCATTAAATTAAGTTTTGTTTTTTTTTTACATTTGCACCAAGCATTGAACCCAGGGCTTCTTAACTACTGAGCCACATCCCGGGGCCTTTTTTTGTATTTTATTTTATTTTATTTTATTTTTTATTTATTTATTTTTTTAATTTAAAGACAGTCTTGCTAAATTGCCAAAGCTGGCCTTGAACTTATAATCCTCTTGACTTAGCGTCCCAAGTCACTGGGATTACAGGACTGCTAAATTAATATTTTTGTTGTTAATTTTCTGGAAATAGATCCAAGGTTTGCTTTACCACAAAGCTACATCCTCAGTCCTTTTTTATTTTTTATTTTGAAAAGATCTTGTTAAATTGCTGAGGGTATTGCTAAGTTATTTGGGGAGGCCTTGATATAGTGATCCTCCTGCCTCACAGTCTTCCAAGTCACTGGGATTATAGGTATAGGTCAGTGTGCCTGGTTAAACTAGGAAGTTTAACTTGCTTGCATGGCTTTAGTTTAAAGTTAATCAATATTCATATTGTCATCTAAATAACATAAGCCCTTGAAATACTTTAATGATTACCTCCCTCTCAAATATTATTGTTGATTATACTTCAATTATTTATTTTAGTTCATGCTTATTAATGTCTTTATATTGCTTTGTTTACAGGTCTTTCCAATGTTCTTGTACTAGTTCAACACTAGTACTAGTACACTCTACACTCTAGAGCCATATGTCATAGCATTCCCAATCATATAACTTATAAGTTGTAAACTTTGTGCACATTTTATAAAATTCATTCTATTTGTTTTAAGTAGATTTTGGTCTTCTTTTTCTTTTTTTTAATAGGCATTAAATTTCTTTTTTTTTTTTCCATCATATTCCACCATCTTACTGTCCCCCTGCCCTGCCCTCCCGTGGCCAAAGTTCCTCAATTCTTCCTGTGTCCTCCGTCACATTATGGATCAGCATCCACTTATCAACAAGTACATTCAGCATTTGGTTTTCTGAGATTGGCTTACTTCACTTAGCATGATATTCTCCAACTCCATCCATTTACCTGCAAATGCCATAATTTTATTCTCTTTTATTGCTGAGTAATATTCCATTGTATACATATACCACAGTTTCTTTATCCATTCATCTATCGAAGGGCATCTAAGTTGGTTCTACAGTTTAGCTATTGTGAATTGAGCAGCTATAAACATTGAAGTGGCTGTGTCACTGTAGTATGCTGTTTTTAAGTCTTCTGGGTATAGACCCAGGAGTAGGATAGCTGGGTCAAATGGTGGTTCCATTCCAAGTTTTCTAAGGAATCTCCATACTGCTTTCCAGATTGGTTGTACCAATTTGCAGTTCCACCAGCAATGTATGAGTGTGCCTTTTCCTCCACAACCTCGTCAACACTTATTGTTGTTTGTATTCTTGATAATTGTCATTCTGACTGGTGTGAGATGAAATCTTAGGGTAGTTTTGATTTGCATATCTCTGATTGCTAGAGATGTTGAACATTTTTTCATATGTCTGTTGACCGATTGTATATCTTCTTCTGTGAAGTTTTTGTTCAGCTTCTTGGCCTATTTATTGATTGGGTTGTTTGTTTTTTTGGTGTTAAGTGTATTGAGTTCTTTATATATCCTGGAGGTTAGTGCTCTATCAGATATGCATCTTTTTAAAATTTATTTTCTCAATAATCTGAATGGAATTGGGTTACTGATATTAAATTATCTCTTTTAGCTATATAAGTATTTTTGTGTTAGTCAGAATTCTCCACTCCCCCAAAGAAAATCATTGGAATCTATGTGTGTGTATGTGTATTTGTTTATATTATACATTGTATGTGTACATACATGTACATATGCATACATTGTATGAATACACACACACACACACATTATAGGAATTGACATAGTATTTTGGAGGTTAAGAAGTCCCATAATGTACCATCTGAAGATGAGAGAAACAGGAATACCAACTCATTCTGAATCTAATAGCTTGATAAACTTGGGTCAGAGTGGAGGCAATAGAAGGGCAATGGTTTACAAACTAGCTGTAGTCAAGGAACAAGAACTAGGAGTGCCAATATACAAGAGTAGAAGAAGATGGATGTCTTAGCTCAAGTAGAGAGGATTAATTCATCTTTTTTCTATTTGGACCATGTGGATTTGATCACACCTACAAACCTCTCCACCACTGAATTATACTCTCAGCCCCTGCTCTCTAATTTTGCTTGTTTTGTTTTGTTCTTTGCTTATTTTTCTATCAAATCAAATTTATTTTCCAATAAATGTAGCTAACTTTTACAAATAATCTAAAATTAACCTTTTTTATAGGATTTTTTTTTTTTTTTTAGTTGTAGATGGACACAATGTCTTTATTTTATTGGTTTGTATGTGGTGCTGAGGATCGAACCCAGGGATGCGAGGCAAGCACTCTACCGCTAAGCTACAATCCTAGCCCCTAAAATTAACCTTTTAAATAAGGGAGTTATAATTTTTGAAATAATTTGAGAGTATCTTCAGTAAATATATTTCATTGGAAGAAATACCACATGTAATGTTAAATGTAAAAATATACCAAATTTTCTGCATTTAATATTTACTTCTAATTATTAAAGTGTGTGTAGCAGGATGTAATATAAAAGTAATATCTTATATGTGGATTTTTAAATGAAAATTAACAAAAGAATGAAGAGTAAATAAGGCTAATATCTCAAAGTATAAAGATTTGGAGATTATAAGAATACAGTAAAGATTTTGAAATACCAAATGTTTTTTACGTTTTCCCAAATAGAATCAAATGTAAAAGAATGAATTGAAGCCATAGAGTTTACAGTGAGCTGGGTGTCTAATTCAGTGGTTGAGCACTTGCCTAGCATGTGGCAGGCTCTGGATTCAATTCCCATCACCTCAAAAAAAAAAAAAAAAAAGAAAGAAATGAAAGTCCAGTGGTATGTATTTTTTAAGGAATGCCAAAAACAGTAGATGTTTTAAAATGCAGTACAAGTAAATTTTTGGGCTGGTAGCAGCTGCATATATTATGAAATATTGGATGTATTTATAATATTGATAATTATTTACTTTGGGTAATAATAGTGAGGAGTGGTTGAGTGATTGCTATTTCCCTTAATCATTAACTAATGGCAGTCACTGCTCCAATTTAACAAATAATTTTATCACTTCTAGGATTTTGATGTATGTAAATGTTTTAAAAGCCCTTTCTGGACCCAACAGTTTTAGCCAGTTGAAGCTTATGGGTAGATATACATGTATGAGTTTTGCTACATAAAACTAGTTTAGTATCATTTTTTCCTTTATATGTAGTTTCCTTTTGAATCTCAGACCAGTTAGTCATTAAATACAATAATTTAAGAGATGTGTGGATACATAAAAATATGATCATTATCTTTTGAATGAAAGCTGTCTTATAAAATATTCATTACATATGCATTTTAAAATTAGAATTATTTCATATCTTCCTTCCCAATAGTTAGTTATTAAAATTAGTTTTGTCTGGGTATAGTGGTATATACCTATAATTCTAGCTATTCAGGAGGCTGAGGCAAGAGAATCGCAAGTTTGAGAACAGCCTGAGTACCTTAGGGAGACCCTGTCTCAAAACAAAAAAATGAAAAAAAGAGCTGGGAATGTAGCTTTGTGTGATGTAATGTGTGGTTTGATGAAAACATTTAAAAGAAAACATTTTATATGAGGCCACCTTAAATTGATAGAAATAGTGATACTTCTTTAAGATACAATCTCCCAGTAGATTAATTTTTGAAACTCTTTATTGAAGTATAATATAGATACAGAAAAGTGCTCATGTCATAAGCAATAGCTTGATAAAATATCACAACTATACACACCCATGTATCTACAGATTAGGATTTAAGCACATAGATATGAATGTACTCTAAAGACCTATAGTGGACACACATTTCACATGACTCCCTACTAAAATACTTACTAATATTTTATAAATATTACATGCACATCTTTCTACTAGGTACTATAAGGTATATGAGTGAATATGTAAGGTTATAATTATGGAAGGAATTGCTTTGAATTTAGGAGACATATAAACATAAGCTTTAGCTAGCAATTCAATTACATGATCAACCTTATATTCCTTAGTGAGGAAAAAAGACTCAAGAAATTGGAAGCTTAGTTTGTCTTATTAATATAGTAGTCTGGAGAAATGTTTCATTATTTAGTATTGGGTCATGTGTAGTTTTGAAAGTACACCTTTTTTATTATGTCTATATGTTACATACTTTTTATATTGCAGGAGTTATTAATATTTTAACAGAATGATGTCATTATAAAATAAGCATTTTAAGTTCATTAACTTTATACAGTACACAGGAGGAAATGGAGGGGAAGATGGAGGAAGTGAATGTAGGGAAGCTGTTTCAGTACCCTACACAGGAAGTGATGTCATTGTGAATTAGGAAGCCTGCGAATGAATAGGTAGGGATAAATAAGAAGAGTGTTATTTAAGATGAATCAACATGACTTGTTTACTCAATTGAGAAAATCAAAGAAGATAGAATTATATATATATGTATATATGTATATACATATATACAAATATCTGCATATATGCACATATATATAATACTATATACAAGTGTATATAAATATGTATGTATGTTTATTTATATATATTTTGCCTTTTACATTTTTCATAGAAAAATCAACGGTTGTCCCTAATTATGGCAAGATAAAATTAGAGAAATCAGGAAAGCAAGTTTTTCCATTTGCAGTAGAAATGAGTTCCAGATTTTATATATATGTGCATGCACACACACACACACACACACAAAATAACCTGTTTTAAAATAAGGACAGTTTGAGCATAATGAATTTAGCACTTGGCTCCCACCCTTTTTATAGCCCTAGTTCTGAAAATGTGTGGGAAGATGAGACAGGTGAGGTCACAGCAGTTAATTCAGACTGGACTGTGATGAGGTGAACAGTTGTCACTGTCTTGACAGTTCTTACCAATCACACCTTTCAGAATCTTCTCCATTAGTATTTTAGCCTTACGATACAATTGCTATCCTGTTCAAACCTCCTCGGGGAGCTGTGAAGGCTTGGACTGTGCTCCTTGACATCTTACCTTCAACCAGTAGTTCCATATTCTCTTGTGCCATTTTATTAGCCTCAAAGTATCAACACAGCATTATTTGGTTTAATCTATTAACATGGCAAAGTTTTACTGTATGTGACAGAAGCACATTCTAGGGGAAAAAATCCTCAAAAACTGAGGGTATAGAGTTATATTTTGCAATGGAATGACCTCCGTATTAAATATTTGGGATCATATTTCTAATGAGTGATGATAATCTTAAATGCCTAAGATTCCAAATGAGTGGCTCAGTGGTAGAGTGTCCCTAGGTACCAAATATATAGGAAATTCCAAAGGAAAAGAGAATAGCAGCAAGCCAAAGAAGGAAACTTGGAGAATGTCTATATTTATGAAGTAGTTGAGGAACGGGGAAAAAGGGGGGATAGTTGTCCCATAGGCAGACGAGGAATTAAGAGAACACAATTTTATATAAAATGTTTTGGGTTTGGTAAATCAGAGGTGGATTTCAGTAATGAAACTGAAATTTCAAGGCCTGTGTTTTCTATGAACTCCTTTTAAGTCCCTAGGAAACAATGCGTTCTAATGATTCATTCTTCTTCAAGAGGCCTCTCAATATTATGTAAGCTTCTGATTCTATGGAGCTAAATCAGCAGCTGAGTTGTTTTTTTTTTTCCCTGCTTGGCATTAATTTTTACTCAGTTTTATTTTTAAAATAGCAGTAATGCCATACCCATCCTCCCTCCCTTCCTTTTTTCCTACTGTGCTGGGGGATTGAACCTAGTGCCTCATGCATGCTATACAGTGCTCCACTACTAAACTACACCCCTAGCCCTGACATGCTCTTAACACTTAAGTAAAATATAATTATTTTTGCCATTAGCATTTTGGTACAAATACATAATGAATTTATTTAAATTCTATGTCTTGTTCATGGCTTAAACTGCTGCATTGGTCAATATGACCAAAGATATAAATTTTCTTTCTCTCTTTCCTTCTCTTCCACCTGTTCTGACTTTCTCCCTGTCTTTCTTTCTACCTCAATTGAAAGGAGAACAGTTAGAAGAACATGATATCTGCTAACATAATGCATGCTTATCACTGAAAAATTAAATTGTCCCAATGAACATGGGTGTAACTTCTTTGCTGAACAAACATTCTATGTACTGTCACAATACAATATCACAGTTATATTACTGGCTGTAGTGTTTTTCTTTTTGTTTTTAACAGATCTAGAAATAAAGTTTTTACTTTTAGTGTCATGGAACCAAAAAGTTATTGTTTGGCTCACTGTATCCAACAAAATGATTTGTAAACTTCTGAAAGCTGCTTTCATAAAAATGGACAAGCATAACATGGAATGAATTTATTAGTACACATCAATTTTTATTGACATTTAAAACCCAAGTAAAAATACCAAAAGTATATTGGCATAACTTTTTTGTCATTCCTAGTGCCTCAACAAATTTAAAAAAGTACTTAAAAATATGCACATATATGAGGATTTTGTGATCTCCAGAAAGTTTTCACAAAGTTGATTACATCAGAATTTAATTAACACATTTCACAGACCATTGACTAGCTTTCTTTCTATTATATACCTAAATATCAGTAATAATATATATATATATATATATGTATATATGGATCTTAATTATTTACAGATCCCATATTTGCAAATTTGCCTACTTACTCAAATCCATTATTTATTTATTTATTTACTTATTTTTTAAATACCAGAGATTGAACCCAGTGTTCACTATCCCTACCCTCTCCTTTAAAATTATTTTTATTTTGAGACAGGGTCTTGCTAAGTTGCTTAGGGCCTTCTTAAGTTGCTGATGCTGGCTTTGAACTTGCAGTCCTCCTGCTTCAGCCTCCCTCAGAACATTTTTTTAGTCACTCTTGAACATGTGCAGAGTGTTGGAAAGTTTGAATTGCTTGATGCCGACATACCCAGACGAAATCAAACAAGGCAATACTCTTCCTCATTTCGTTGTTCTTCTACTGTAAACAAGTTTCCTTTTCATGATGTACTTAGTGTAAAATTTTCTTCATTTTTGCACTTTTTGTTGATGATTTTGCTGCTCAAAATGGCCCTCAAGCATGATAAGGTACAGTTCAGTATCCATCAGATCAAGAGGGTTGTGATGTGCCTTACAGAGAAAATACATGTGGTAGGTTAGCTTCATTCAGCTATGGAGTAGTGCTATTGACTGAGTTCATTGTTGATGAATCAACAACATAAATTAAATAGGTGTCTTTAAACAGAGTAAGCACCAGAAAAGGCTATCCATGGGTTGGTTTTTGAGCATCCTGTGGCCAGAGGCTTGTGGGAGCATAGTCTTTATTTCTCCTAGGAGTGGTGGCTTAGTGTTTGCTTATTCAGTCTTCACAGTGATTTTAATAAAAATAATCATCATGGATAGTGAGAATCTGCTGACTACACACACACACACACACACACACACACACACACATATATTACATTTAAGAAGTTAAAATAGAAAATTATAGTATACCAACATTATGGTTTCCAAGAATATAAAAAGAAAAGCATTTGACCATTTTATTATACTACATACATTTAAAATACAATTTTTTAAAAAAATTTTAATTCTAAAGTTGGTGTGCTTATTAGCTATTTTGATACTATGAAATTTGTTTTATAAACAGAAAATGAGCAAATTTTACAAATGTTGCTATATAAGATCTTTCAGTTATTGTAATAGACATATATTGCATCTTTGAGTGAGTCTGTATTAACACTTCCACTTTGTTTTTAAATTAGGTAAAATTCAATACTTCCTTTTCTAACTATATTAAAACATGTCTTCTGAGCTTTCTATTACTTGATGGGAATTTAGTAGTCCAAAAAATCAATTAAGTCCTTTACTTCAACTTTTTCCTTGTGAAATCTTGAATAAAAGTTAGAAATATGACATCACTACCTTTATCTCTAACCCTGTTCTTGTGAGATGATTTTGTGCATATTGCAATTTCTTCTTTTAAGTTCTTTCCTGTGACATTTATCTGCTCATTATTAAAGCAGGGAAGAGGCATAGGGTATGGTTGGCACACGTAGCAAGCAGGAACGAGGAAAGTATCTGTGTGTCTTATACATGTCTTGGTAGTGTTGACCTGCCGAGGTATGGCCTTCATAAGGATCCCAGATCATTTTTTCAGCCTTATGGTATTTTATCAGATGCCCCTCTAGATTGATTTCTAAATTACAAGTGAGACTCTATCATGGGAAAATACGAAAGTGTTTACATTTAATCCACTGTTTATAACCTTCAGCTCCAGGTAAAATCTTGATGAAACATATCTTTTCTCTTCTGTATAATACTTCACTTTCTCTATGTTTAAATCCAGGAGTCTTTCATGGACCAAAGTCAGTATTGTGGGGAACAGACTTAATTCTAAAGCTTTCCATAACATGTTGTAAAAACTGCCTTAAAATGGCTCCAGTCAGATGCCCCAGAATGAGTTCAGATGGTTCTGCACAGGGAAGTTCACAAGGACCTTTGTTTTTTCTCTAGTTTCATTTTGTACTGATGTTGGAGAATCAAGGACCCAAACCTCTCCAAGTTCTGCTTTCTTTATGCTTTTCTTAGCTACAGAAAACAAACAAACAAAAAACAAAAACAAAAAAACCAAAAAATCCCAGAAGTGTCAGGAAACCTAACATTCGTGTATCTTTTTCTTCTTGGATTTTATTTATAAAAATACCATCTTGTTAAAAATCTAAGGCTGCTGGAGCAGGGGTGAGGTTAGGTACCACTGCCTACTGCAGTGGGCTGGGGTTGCTTATTTGTCCTGTTGGCTGACTGTAGGAAATAGATAATAATCATGTAAACAGAACTAAGTACTTAACTGCAAATTGACTTGTGAAGAAAGAGAAAAGAATGCTTTGAGAGAGAATACAGAAGAGAAAGTCAACTTTAAATTATCTGGGAATTTCTTTTCATTATCTTTTACTAGAATCTGTTTAGCTATACTGAGGACTCTTGCATCCTTAAATATTGGTTTTAGCATTTACAGTTCTTCGAAAATAACTATGATTTTTGAGTTTGTATACTTTCTTTTCAAAATGTTTATCTTCCTCTTCTAATTTTTAAAAATCTTTGTGCAGTTTGACTCATTCTGGAAGACATATTTTTTTCCTCTGAATCATCAATTTGTTGACAAATAGTACCACTTTTTTCTCTACTGCTTCCAATGAAGCTGTCTTTTACATTTTTATTTTACTCTCCTTAATTCTCTGTATAAACTCATTCACTATTTTTTACATCTCAGTATGTTGCCTTTGAGTTTCATCTTACTGTTCTTTTAGTTTATTTTTGACATATTAGAAAGTTATTATTTGCCCTTGTCTTTATGGTTTCTTTCTATTTTACAAAGTATCTGAGCATACATGTGAAATTCATAATAATAATAGTGGGAGAAAGCTTAATATTCATCATCTAATTAAGATATTTATCATAAGCTATAACTAACCAAAATATCATCAGGCAGGATATATGGAATTATGATAGTTCAGATACTTCATTTTGTCACTTTCTCTTCCCAACGTTAATCTGACCACCATCTGCCTTTCTCAAGAGGAGCAGCTACAGAGGTCAGCTGGCAGTAAGGTCAGGAAGGTGTGAACAAGGCCCGACAGAGTGACTGTGCAGAGGCCATTGTTTAGCTGGTCTAGATATGAACCTGGGGATCTAGGCCAGAAAGACTTTGAGCAAAATCAGAGTTCCAACCAAGATATCTGGACCAACCTCACTGCCCTGAAGGTTAGGTTATGTGAACCTAAACATGCCATCAGAAGGCTTCTGCTCTTCTAGGTCCCTTAGGAAGATAGGAGAGCTGTGATTTTAGACTGAGTTCCCCTATTGCCGAGCTCCCAGAGCTCTGGAAGGTAACGCAAACTTGTAAGCTCGACCTGTCACCCAGAAATGGTCCTGATGACTTTGTAACTAACCTATCACCTGCCCCAGGGCTGCTGTACCTTCCACTCCTGTGTGACTCGTCCATTTATGATACTCCAATAGGCAGCTCTGAATCTGTGGATGAGTACAGCCATGAGTGATTTAAAAAAAGAAAACAGAAGCCAGAGAAAGGAAAAGTGAGCAGAGCACTTAGAACAGGACCTTACATTTAGCCAGAATTTCTGCAGCTGATTAATCATAATTATAAGAAAAATAATGACTCTTTAAGGCACAATGCATATTGAACTCCTGTTGTAAAACTAATGTGCAATTTTGAGCTTAAAACTTTACAAATCAGTGAGGCTCTCTATGGAGATCCAAATTAGAGGTCCCAAAAATGCACTAGAATAAATATCTGAATGAGATCCAAATGGAATGGAAATAAGGAATGGAAATCATGAAGGAAACATAAGGAACATGGAGGAGAGACAAAAATTCCAGTTTTTGAAATCTGCCATGTGCCAGGCATTGTTCAGTGTGCTTTTCAGTTTCGAATTTATTTAATTACAAGGATCCTTTGAGATAGAAATGTAGAGCAATCTAACATGAGAATAGCAAGAGATTTTGGAAGGCAAGAATAAAAAGGAAATACCCTGAAAATCTAATAGAAGAAGTCACTTGGATGAAAAAAAGTTAAGTACAAGTAGAAAAGGCTTACCAAGTGCCATGAAGGACTGATGAAAAAGTAAAAGATGAACTCCTAGACATTTAATAAAGTTCCTGAATTCCAAATAGCAACAAATTTTGCATTTCAATACATGATGTTAGAATTGATAGGAACTACTTTTAAAGAAGCTTGAAATCAAAGGTCTTTGACATCTCACTGTGTCTTTATGCAGGATATTTTTTATCTATTAGAATAAAAGCAATCTATTCAATTTTGGATTGTTACTTTTTGTCATTTCTTTGTTTAAATATATAGGGAATTTTGTGTTTTATATATGTATGTGTGTGTGTGTATGTGTGGCTTATGAACCCACTTTCTTGTATCCAAGAGATTCAAAATGTCAGGGCTGGGGTATATAGCTTAGTTGGTAGACATGCACGAGGCCCTGGGTTCAATTCCTAGCACCAAAAAAAGAAAAAAAAAAAAGAAAAGAAAAAAGATGAGATTCAAAATGCCAGAACAATTATTTGGATGAAATAATTGAGTTGTCACACTGAGTTGAAATTACTACCTTTATAGTAACTTTTCACATATAAGAGATAATTTGAGATTTGTTTTATCTCCTGATCCACTCATCTATTCTAATATACTACCATACTCTTTATTATAATGGTTTTATGTTTGCACATCAGATAATATCAGTCTTGCTTTCCTTTCATTTATTACTTTTGACTCTACAATTTTTTATTCTTCAATATGACTTTGAAGTCATGTCATCTAAAACCCCTTTACTCCATCAAAAATAAATGAATAAAACTCATCCTATAGATGGCTTTCTAATTGGAATTTCATGTGCTATTATTCTGAAGGAATGGTTATTTTTGTGATTTTAGTTTTACATATAATAAAATTGAATCCTTATTTTTTAACTCTCTGGCTGGTTATTTTCTTTCTTTTTTTTTTTAGTTGTTGATTGACTTTTATTTATTCATTTATTTATATGTGGTGCTGAGGATTGAACCCAGTGCCTCCCACATGAGAGGCAAGCGCTCTACCACTGAGCCATAATCCCAGCCCCTGGCTGGTTATTTTCTAAAGATAGTTTTCAGATCATTTCCCAAGATGTATACCAATTATTTAATTTTATTCCCCTATTGTAAATGGTAGAATATAAAGGATAATATTGATTAGTGTTGGTAAGATTGCATACTCCAACAGTATTCTTAGGTTCAGGGAAATGTCCTTAATGTTTCACCATTGAGAACATATTTAATGTTGAGTTTCAGTGAGCATTCTTTATAATATTTATGTGGGCACTTTCAACTCCACTGTTTGCTTCTTACATCACATGAATCATGTTTCCCAAACAATACCTCTGATCTTTGTCCCTAGAATACAAGTAAATGGGGCAACTGGAAGAATGGTTTTGGCATTCTGCAAAGTCTTAGCATTGTACCATGGTACAGAAACACAGTTATATGCAAGAGACTGCATAAAAAAAATTAGGATGAATTTTACTTCTGACTTAAACTAGTACCAGATTAGTAATCTTATGTATGTAACTGTCACTTTCTCACTGAATTACCTAAAAATTAATGAAAGTACAAATTAAGACCAAATTCAAGAGTCAATAGGAGGGTTTACACCCTTTTCTATTTACCTAAAAACCAGTGTTTGTTCTGGTTTAGAAATCTACATGTTTAGGACATTAATCATGTTTATCAATCCAGCTTCATGGCTACTATGGAAAGACAACGATTCAGGTGTCTTTATATAGAGATATAAATTGTTATCATTATCATCATGATCATTATGGAGATGATGATTATTACTTGATTAAAAGCTCCAAGAAGGCAGGAATTTTCTAGGTTTGTTCTTATAGCAATTACCAATAACTAGAAAAGTGCTTGATATATAAAATGCACTCATGTTGGACTAGAAAAGATGAGGAGAGGGATCATGGGGAGGAGGAGGAAGAAGGATGGATGTGGATAAGATCAAAGTATATTATATATGTGTTATGAGCATGTCACAATAAAACTTACTATTCTGTATAATTAATATGCATTAGTAAAAATATACTCTGGTTTAGCTGGGCACGGTGGTGCATGCCTGTAATTCCAGCACTTTGGGAGGCTGAGGCAGGAGAATCGTGAGTTCGAAGCCAGCTTCAGCAACAGCGAGGTGCTAAGCAACTCATTGAGACCCTGTCTCTACATAAAACACAAAATAGGGCTGGGGATGTGGCTCAGTGGTGGAGTATCCCTGAGTTCAATCCCTAGTACCAAAGAAAAGAATATATATATACACACACACACACACACACACACACACACACTCTGGCTTGATATAAATTCTTTATCAAATTAATTACTTGCATGTCTTTTATTCACACATTCAGTGTGTATTTGTGGAGTGTTTACCATGTGACAGACAGTGCTCCAGGCACTAGAGACATGAATAGTAAACAGGGATTTGCCCTCACAGAGCTCACGTCTGAAAGCAATGGTTCCCAGACTGCTGCACATTGAAATCACCTAAAGATTTTAAAAATTTTAAAAGTTTAAAAAAGCATTGTAGAAAACATTGCTACTAATCTGTCATCTCCAAAAATTCTGATTAAATTGATATCTGATGCAAGTTGGACCAGGGTTGAGGTGTCTATGAAGTTTCCCAGATGATTCCATTGTGCAACAGAATGTTTGAATCATTGGACTAATAGAAAGTTAGTCACTAAGCAAATCCAAACTATTTACTTGAGAGTGATGATAGTTTGTGTAACGAGAGCTACCACCTTACCTAAGATGTTTTATTTATGTTAGATTCATATATTTACTACTAAGATCATAGTAATTTTGCCCTATATTTTTATCCAAAGGAAATATTTTAGTATAATAGCTTTTGAAAATCCAACCAACATTTTAAAAAAATGCATACTTTTCCAAAAGGAGTAGATATATTTACCATTTCAACTAAGAGTAAACTCTACACTTATGTTTTTTGTTTTTTTTTGGTACCAGGGACTGAGCTCAGGGGCACTCGACCACTGAGCCACATCCCCATCCCTATTTTGTGTTTTATGTAGAGACAGGGTCTCACTGAGTTGCTTAGCACCTTGCCGTTGCTGAGGCAGGCTTTGAACTCGCAATTCTCCTGTCTCAGCCTCCCAAAGTGCTGAGATTTCAGGTGTGTGCCACTGCGCCCGGCTCCATATACCTATCTTTTAAAAATTTAGAGGCAAATATTTAGTTTTATCCAAGTCAAGTATCATATTAATATTTAGTTTTATCCAAGTCAAGTATCATATTAAAATATTCTCTTAGCCGAGCGTGGTGGCTCAAGCCTGTAATCTCAGCACTTAGGGAGGCTAAGACAGGAGAATCGCGAGTTCAAAGCCAGCCTCAGCAATGGCGAGGTGCTAAGCAACTCAGTGAGACCCTGTCTCTACATAAAACACAAAATAGGGCTGGAGATATGGCTCAGTGGTCGAGTACCCCTGAGTTCAATCCCCAGTACCAAAAAAAAAAAAATTATCTTTAAATGTCTAAAAGAGTTTTGAAGAGGAATGCTGATCAGTTCTTGACTGTGTGACTGTATCTATAATCTATTATTACATTTTTAAATGGAGAAATTGCAATTCTTATTTATTTATTTACTTGGCTTCCAGATATTGAAGTTTATGGTTATTGTAGTACATTTATTTTAAATGTTCACATCTAAGTGTGCACTCAGCATAGTCAAACTGCTGCTGTATTTTTTTTTTAAACATTATCAGAAGATGTTTGAAACAGGGATTGGCGCAAACTGATAACTTCCTTCCCTTCAGTTGATATAATGCAGCGAATTTGGTATCACAGTGCCACCACAGTCTTAAATAATTTTGAGTAGCTTTGCTGAGTTTGCAGTGGCAATAGTGATAACATCCATTGCAGAAAAGAAAAAGAAAAAAGGCAAAATAGTACCTGTTAAGTGCTAACTTGTCCCTTATATCCATTTATTTTTTTATTTTCCTTACAACTATAATCTAAATTCCAGTTAATAATTTAGTGCTAATCAGCTCCTTATCTTCTGAAACAGAGAGTCTATTTTGAATCACAAGGCAACTGACCTTGAAGATAGTTTAATATATGCAGATTTCTTATATTGTCCCTGTTCTTTTGCTCATAGCATTTCTTGGTTACACATAGGTCTCAACTGCACAGTCCTCGTTGTCCATCTTAACTGACTTAATTCTAATAGAGTTGACCCTCTTCCTTAATTTTGAATTTTACATTTCTTTGTGCAACTAGTTTCAAATAATAATCTGATGGTTTAATAAGTAAATAAATAAAAATATGAAGAGTTGAGGTAAATCCTATATACTATAAAGAATACTAGCATCTGGATAAAGAAACTGTGGTACATATACACAATGGAATATTATTCAGCAATAAGAGAGAATAAAATTATGGCATTTGCAGGCAAATGGATGGAACTGGAAAGCATTATGCTAAGTGAAGTAAGCCAATCCCAAAAAACCAAATGCCGAATGGTCTCTCTGATTAATGGATACTGATGAATAAGTGAGGCGGGAATGGGAA
>CM053400.1:129585154-129618637 GCA_028644305.1 Xerus rutilus
AAGGGGAATGGGTATAGTAAAGATGGTCGATAAAAATATATATAAAAATATATATATATATATATATACTGTTCATTGAAAGTGCATATAAAGATGTTTAATATGAAGAACGTAATCTGCTTATAATTTTGTGCAAAGTTAGAAAAATTATGATTGTAACAATTTTTTTCTATTTGCCTCAACAAATGTTTTCAGTGAAAAAAAAAAAAAAAAGAATACTAGCATCTTTCTAAATTAATTAGGCTGTTTCACAAAGTGATTGGATATCTCTGTCCAAATAAATTGTTCTTTTAAACGACATTTTCTAGTAGTCATGTGAATTGTTTGCATTTATCAGAAAAAGATGTGGATTAGATGTAAAACTAAAATACGAGTTTAAAGTCATTTCCTTGGATTAAGTTTCATGAATTGAAAAACAAAGGAATTGAGAAATGAGTTTATAGAATGATTATAATTCTTTAAGGGTAATCATAAAACTCTGTAAGAAAATACATGAATGTTCAGTTGAAATTTAAAAATCTTAGCAATACTAGGCCAAGAATATGTGTCAATAATATTAACAATAATAGACATTTTTTAATGTCAAAAATGACTGACTTTAACATGTTAGTCAATGGGCTTCTGCTGGCCATTGCATAGACTACTAAATCAAAGACCAAGGAAAAGAAAAGATAAGGAAAATTTATTTTTAACTAAAAATTGTGTATAATGTGGCTTTTATGAACAGGTTCCATAAACTCTCTGAAAGTGTCCCATCATTACAAGCAGCTTTAAACTTCTTTGTATGTCAATGATAGAAACTCGTTTTGAAGCCTAAATTTTATTTTTTTTTGCTTGTTTTAATGTTTTTATTTACCTATTTTCTCACATCAAAATTAGGAAAAAGATGAGGCTAGATTTCTATTTCAAAAAGAGAAATTTAGATTGTTACAGTAACAACAAAGAAATACAGTGGAGTCTTTTTTTTTTTTTTTTTTTAGAAATGAAAAATTGCTCTGCTTTGGATTAATAAGCCATTTTGTTGGCTATAGTTCTCCACTCGGTTTTCTGTTTACACTGAAAAATCCGCTCAATTGATTTAGATTGTAAATTGTTGAAATTTCATCTAGATTTTAATAATCCTGTTTATGTAATCTTCATGCTTGGAAAGTGGAATATGAAATCAACAAAAATTACAGATGTGCTTGTGGGATTAACATATTTTTGATAAGGTAAAATAATCTCAAAGAAATAAATTTAGTGAACAAATTTTATTAACTATCCAACAAAATGTTTTTATATTGGTATTAGCATCCCAAATGATTTTCATTAAAATAACCTTGATTTTTATTAGCTTGTTTGCTATTTTAAATCACGCTATGAAGGAATGATTAAATCAAATACAAAGTTTAGAACAATTTAACAGACTTAATAGTGTTGCAGATAAGATAGAAATGTTTCTGGTATTATCTTGAATAGTCAGTAGTGAATCAAGTTGTTCTCTTTTAAAACACTGCACTGTTTTCATCTCTTGTTATGTTGCTCTAAAGAAATTTAGATTATATATTTCACATGCCAATTTATAGAACCATTGTTTTGACAAAAACATTTATCAACATCATTAGTTGTACTACTTAAAATTGACTTTTTTTTTTTTTTTTTTTTTTGGTACTGGAGATTGAACTCAGGGGCACTCAACCACTGAGCCACATCCCCAGCCCTATTTTGTGTTTTATGTAGAGACAGGGTCTCACTGAGTTGCTTAGTGCCTCGCCATTGCTGAGTCTGGTTTTGAACTTGCGATTCTCCTGTCTCAGCCTCCCTAAGTGCTGGGATAAAATTGACTTTTTATCTACAAATAACTTTGTCATTCTATCTGAAGTATTTGACCCGACCAGGCCTATGACAGTACATCTAAGCCTACAAAACACTAGATCACACTGAAAAAAGAGTAATATTTTGCTCAGCTTTGAGAACAGATACTTCAAAGTAGCATCTTCTGATAAGAGATTTTTCAGTAAGCCATAGTTTCTCATTTATACTCTTAGTTTTGGATATGAAGTTTATGTATTTGTGTTTAAGAAAATGTGTGCTTCTAATTTTAAATTCTTAGTTTATGTATTAGAATATACACATAGTGTTTTTCCCAGTTAAACATTTTAAAATAGACTTAGAAGTATTTATGAATGTTGGATGTAGGGTTTAGTAATATTAGTCTTTTATTTAAGAATAATTATTTCTATTGTCACTGAAGCATAAAAATAGTTTTTCTTTTAATTAGTTAAGCTCTTAATCTAATATAGTCTTAATGAATTCACTCATAGGAATTACTTGATGAAACAATAATGAAAGGCTGTCTTGGTGATATCCATCTGCCTCTGTCCTGAAAATAAGTGAATTTTAATGTGAAAACATAAATAAAACTATATCTGTTTCATGTATCTAGCATTTATATAATTTAATTTTATAATTTAATTTTGTTCAATTGTCCATGCATATGTTTTCTGAATCATGAAAACTCCACAAACACTTTTGAATGAAAAACACAAAGGAATACCAAGAGTGTAATACTTGTTTTGATTATGATGCATAACTAAAAAATCCAAAACTAATCATAACTAAACTTGTTTCTCTGTGACATTTTTTCTTTTCTCATCTATTTTTTCTTTTCTTCTTTATCCTCTTTCATCTTCCTTCTCTTCTCTTTTAAACAAATAAAAATATTTTGAATACAGACTAATTGGGTTTAGAAGTAGAGAATACGAAATGGTCATAAAGAAGAATATAATTCAGTTTATAAATACAAGTTATCTCAAGTTGAAATCAATTTAAGAGAACCTCTGAACTCCATCTAGTTAAATCCTGGGATTAATTCAGTGTCTCAGTTTCCTTTGTGGAACATACTAATTATTTTCCAGGGTAGGTTCATCTCTCTATGATCCATAATGTGGGGGAGGACACGGGAAGAATGGAGGAACTTTGGTCGCAGGAGTGGGAAGGGGGAGAGGGCAGGGTGACAATAAAGATGGTGGAATATGATGGACATCATAGCCCTAGCTTTATGTATGGCCACATGTATGTTGTGATTCTACATCACATACAACCAGAGAAACGAAAAGTTGTGTTCCATCTATGTACAATGAATCAAAATGCACGCTGCTATCATGTATACCTAAGTAGAATAAATACATAAATAAAATTTTTTAAAAAGTAACATGCATTTGTTACCTCAGGTGTTATTGCCATTTTTCTTTTCTTTTCATAATTTAAGTGTTGTACGATTTAATGTAAAATGATTGTTTGAAAAGTTTTCTCCCCTACAAAAACCAAGGGAAATAGTTTTTAATTGAATAAAAGCAAGTTGACAAAAGTTTATGAAATATTTTGTAAAAACTATAAAATTGAGCAAGTCTTTTGTATTCAGATTGCTTTACAAATAGCTTTGACTTTTTTCTATTAAAAAAAATGAGAAATCAAAAGCTGCACATGAGATTTAAAGGAAAAAAATAGTAACAAATCCCTAACAGTGGACTGTTACTCAAAGAAAAAGATCTTGATTATATAACAAAACAATAATGTTTCTATCTACTGAAGTCAAATAAACTATCAAATATACGTATGCCATTTATATGATTCTCTTTTAATTATTTTGTTTACTTAACTTGTTCAGTAAATTCCTGCTTCTAGAGTTTAAGTAAAGAGGGTTTCTACTTTGTAATGTCTGAGAAAAAAAGTTAAGGATAATTTTTCTTTTGTTAGACTAAGACTAACTGAATTCTATGAATGTTTTGACATCTGAACTGCCCACTTGAGGAGACATGGCTGCCATTTTGGATCTGCTATAGCTTCCGGAAAGTCTCTTACTTTATGAAAGTTCTTACTTTATGAAATGAGGGAAATAATTTACAATAACATGGATGGGAAACAGGTTTAATCTTGAAATTAAACTGTGATTAAATGCCAGTAGCTACTTGAAGATCTTTTCTGAGACGACTTGATAGCCCCTTCACCATAGAATTGGATGCGCTGGTCTGATAGTTATATCTGCCATGGGAACAATGTGGAATAGAATGATAAAACTGTGACATTATTCTACTGAGCTATAACTATATTTTTTTTAGTGTTTTCAGTCTTAAAAATGACAGTTTCCTAATTTTTTTCTTTTCTTTTTACCTCCTGCTGGGACACTCCCACTCCCACTTAGTATTGGTGAGTTACCACATAGATGAGAAAGATTGGGACCAATGCACAATTTATCCTTTTTGTCCCCACAAGAAACACATCTTTGTTACTTCATTACACAATGAGAAACATTTTGTACAAATAAAAAACAAAGGATTTTCTTACTGTAACTTCTCCAAAAACTCAATTACTATGTTTTGTCTTCATTAGAGAAAACCAGTCTCTAAAATTTGCTCAACAATATTATTAATATTATTATATTGTTAATAGAAGTATACAGAACATGAGAGCAAGAGGACTGTTCCAAAGATCACTATTTGGGTTAGTGAATTTGGCTGTTAATTTGACTATGGTTTTATTCAAGGTCCTTGACATGAGACATGATTGTGAATTTATTTTAGGAAAGCTTTTCTGGATGAAAAATACAATAATATCTGAGGCAGGATATTCACAAGTTTCATTTCTTAAGAAATTGATTAGGAAGAATTACTTTGTTTTAATCTTCAACAAATGTGGAAAAATAGATTCTGAATTTATAATCTAAATGGTGCTACAACTTTTTTTTTCAAGATTATATCAGTACATATATTTTCAGGAGTTAACATCCTCACTGGGTCCTATCACCTAAATATTCCCCAAAAGTTAAAGACACATACATATAAAAGGCATACATGTTGTGCTGATGAAGATTGATGATGGGTATGTGTAAATCCACATTTTAGGGATAATTTTACTTCAGTTAATGCCTAGTAATGTAGCAAGCATCAGAAATCAAAAAAAAAAAAAAAAATGGAACCCTCCTCATATAGCAATCATTAATTGAGTAACTACAATACACTGCTCTGCCTATGAGAGATTTATAAATGTGAAGGGACAAAATCCCAGAAACTGACCGAGAGACTATTATACTAGGAATCTGCCCAGGAAGCTACTGGAATATACCATAAATCCCTGTCATTACAAATTACAAATTTATTTTCTTCCAAAATAAACAAAGTTTTATTGTACATGTGAGAAAGCTTGAAACTGTTCAGTGCTCATTTATAGTCTTGACATATCAAATTTATAACAGTAAATTCTGCCTTTCAGAATATGAGTATATGGTTCCAAGGCCCCGAAATGGGCTATTGCACACTATAATTGCTGCTTGAAACCTGAGAAATTCCCTTTTCTATGTTTAATCCTTCTCTTAATGACCTCATTTATTGTCTACTAGAAATCAATTTAGAAAATCATGTTAGTCCACTAAGCACTTCAGATAAGGCAATTCCATGAAGCATTCCAAGATTATCGCAAGGAGTTGCTCTCATATGCCATAAAACAAGAAATAAGTAGAATATGACCTGTTGCAGGATGGTTACAGTTTTACAGCCCCTCCCACTGCAGCCTTCACGTCACTCAGTTACAGTTAGCTCTGGATTATCACTCTCAGGTTGAAAGCAAAACACTGTGGGTTTTTCTGGGCTTCAGGTGCCACTTGTATGTGTGTTTCTCAGTCGATGATGAGGGTATCAGAACCGATTCTGGACATGGACGTGGGAAATTACAGTGAAGTTTTGGACCCAAATTATACCACTTTGGAGTTTGAAACGATGCAGATTTTATATAACTCAAATGGTGAGTGCTCATCTGCTTATAGATCTATAAAAAAGTAAGTACAGCAGGGAGAAGTTGAGCTTCCTAAGTTGGTGGCTCAGGGTTTTATTGCTGGAGAAGTCAAGGCTTGTTTTTTAAAGACACAAATCTGAGCTTTTGCACTTCATCACAAAATTTAAATGAATAATGCTATGGCTATTTTATGTTACATTTAAAAAAACTTAGTTTTGTGTAATAAAGTAACCTCAGAATTCTGTCATGGGCTAGTTGGAGAGGTAAAGAGTAGTTTCAGCAGATATTTTATTTGCTGTAAATCATAGTGATAAATAACATTGGCAGATTGGCTGTGAAAGCATATTTTCTATGCAATATTTAGAATGACTTATGGAACAAAATTTCATGGAACACGGAATACTTTTACTGATTGCCTCCTCCTTTCATTATTCCAGTTCTTGGTTGCTGCTGAGGAGAAACTACATTTAAAATCACTGTCAAGTTTTTGCATTGAACAGATATATGAAAAAAAATAGAGGTTTATATTATAACCTCACTTGACAAGCTAATGTTTAGCCATACAAAGCTCTTGGTATTTATCTACCGTAACATTTTAACTTTAAATAAGACATGAATTGTCTTTGTATAATACAGCTTACTATTGTCTTTGAATTTAGATTTTTTTCCCCAAGTATAAATCTTGTCCAAGATATATTGTAATTGTTAGAACTTCAAACATCTTGTAATTGTGTACACTTTGGAAAAATAAAATTTTTGTGTATGTGTGTGTGTGTATTTAGATCAGGATTGAGAAAGCTTGTTATGGTAAAAGTATCCTCATATTCTACTGTAATGTACAATTTTCATGACTCATGTTCTGGTTATATTTCCAGTAAGCAAATTTCAGTTATATTTCCTTTTTAACAGGCAGATTTTTAAAAAATTGTCAAAAGATGAATTCTGAAATTTCAGTACAAATATATTTAAAGTGAACCTGTAGTGCAACTTTTAGGAACTCACTATCCTAAATAGACTTATTTCATAGAGTATCCCAATAGAATTATGACTTTAAAAGAAATGACTCTAGCTTCCTAAATGATAGCAACAGATTTGTTATAAGAATTTATCAATGTATGCTAAAATAATTTGTATGGCTATTTCCAGTTATTATTTAACTTCTTTGTAATAACTGTCAATTATATGTAACCATTGCTAAACTTAGAGTTAAATTTCTTTTCAATATTTCCCTATAATATTCCAGAATATAGTCAATTTCAAACACTTTTGACTTCCATATTGCTAATGTTTTTGTTAATGTTACTAAAAGAAAAATTCTTTGCATTTAAGTTCTATAATGTAGGATGATGAACCTTAAATATATTCCTATTAAAGTTTTTTACAACTTTATGAATTTATATACAGCAGTATTTACTCAGAAGTATTAGTAAATAGAATAAATGTGATGTCATGGGGTGTAATTGGGATATGACAATATTTAATTTTACTTTTTGTTATATTAAATAGAGATATAATGAGATTTTGTATATCTTTATTATATAATTTATGGTAAATTAAATTTTAATATACTATGAATGTGAATCCAAGAGAATTGTACTTCTGAGCTACATCTTAGCTTCTTTTCTCTGGGTCTGGGGACTATCAGGTATTGAACCAGGGGCACTTAAACCACATCACTTGACCTTTTTAAAAATATTTTTTATTTTGAGACAGGGACTAACAAAGTTGCTTAGGGTCTCACTAAGTTGCTGAGGCTAGGTTTGAACTTGAGATCCTCTGGTTTTTTTTTCCTGAGACAGAGTCTTGCTAAGTTGTACAAGTGGTCTCTGAACTGATGATTCTTCTTCCTCAGTCTCCTGAGTAGCTGGGATTAGAGGCATGTGCTACTGCACTTGGCATTATATTTAATATATTTTGAGTTAATATATTTTGAGCAACATATAGATTTTTAAAGATGCATTCAACAATATTAACTCATTCAAGATGCATTTATTTTGTACAAATATCTACATATTTATTTTTAATGCCTGTTCTTTCAAAATGATACATTAGATGCCCTCTGCATGCTGGCAAAATTCTAAGAGCTGGAAAACAGATAAATTTTCTGACATCTTGAAGTTTATATTCTGTGCATAAAGATGGATTATAAATGAGCAAACCAATACATAGTATAATTTTAGGCAAGGGCATTGATATTAAAAATAATAATAATAACCAAGCTCCAGTTTCTACTTAAAGATAGATGGAAGGGGACTTTTTTAGATATGTTCTCAGAGAAGATTTCATACATGATGTGAGATTTGAACAGAAACCTGATAGCTAGCTCTAAGAAAGTCTTACAGAAGAATTTTCTTCCAGACAAGTGTAAAAGTTCCAAGTTCAAAGTAGGGCTTCAGGAAACAAACAAACAAACAAAAAATGGCAACAGTGCTGACGAATAGTGAGCAGGATGCAAAGTGATACCAAATACTAAGATCAGAGAGGTGAGGTTGGCAAGGCAGAAGGACTTCATCGTGCAGGGTTTTAAAGGCCATGGTAAAGGCATAGGATTTATGCTGTCTGTAGTGACACATCATGGCGGGTTGGTCACAGGAGAGTGACATGGTGTGGATTTCTTACGCCGAGATCATTTGAGTGGCTTCAGGGTAATAAACAATGGGAGAGCAAACTCAAAAGCAGGGAGGTTAGATGGGAAGCTGTTGCAAAAGTCCATGGGAGGGATGATAGTCAACTGGATAACAGTGATCTTGCAGAAAGGGTAAAAAACTATAGAACATATGTGTATTTCAAATATTAATTTACTACTGAGTTGAATAGGAAAGATGACCAAGAGAATTCAAGGAAGACTCCCAAATTATTGGCTCCAGGGACTAGATGGAGCTATTGGCTTATGTAAGTAAGACTGAAGAACAAACAAGTTCTACAGGGGGCAAAAAAATCACAGTTCTACTTTTGATATATTAATTTATGATTTTTATTTGACTTAAAAGTGAAGTTCTTAAATAGGTACTTGAGTGTTTCAGGAGATATCAGGTTAGAAACAACATTTAAGGATTTTTTTCCCACATTACAGATGGTATTTAATGTCATGCAACTGCTTAAGTTTCCCTTGGGAAAGAGTATAGCAGGGGTACTGAGCCCCATGGATTCCCAAAACTTAATGGTCAGAAATATGAGACGGGAGTTATAAAAGGAATCAGCCAGTGTTTAAAAGGAAAGTCCTGATGTAAGGACTTCAACAAGTCAAGAAATGGGGCCCATGAATAATTATTAGAGCAATTTAATCAAGAATATTCAATACTAACTCTAAATCTATTCTTCATATTTTTTTCAAACAGATAGTTCTGCCCCAGAGACAACAAGTATGAATACCACAGACAGCGGGGTCAACTGTCTGTGTGCGATATGTGGGGACAGAGCAACAGGAAAACACTATGGGGCATCAAGCTGTGACGGGTGCAAGGGCTTCTTTCGACGCAGCATACGCAAGAGTCACGTTTATTCCTGCAGGTACTTCACGTGCTCTGTTAAGGAAAGTTACCTTTTGAGATGTTTGAAATAGCATGCAAGAAGGAAAGGGAGAGCCAGTGCAGTGGCCACAGTCCTGTAATCCCACCGGCTCGAGAGACCGAAGCATGAGGATCATGAGTTCAAAGTCAGCCTCAGCAACTTAATGAGGCCCTAAGCAACTCGGTGAGACCCTGTCTGCAAATAAAAAAATAAGGTCTGGGGGGATAGCTCAGTGGTCAAGTGTCCCTGGGTTCAATCCCTAGTACCCTCCATCCCGCCAAAAAAGAAGTAAGAAAATTTAGAGCTTTCTTATATCTGTAACACTATGAACAAAAACTCTATGTGGCAATGAAAGAGTGTGTGAGGGTATGTATACAGGTGGTTCTTTTTTTTTTTTTTTTATGAAACAGATTAGGCTTAAAAAATGTATATTAAAAAAATCCACATACCTACCACCCAGTTTAGACAAACATAGTTGAATCTTCCGATGGCCACCTCCCACTTTCTCTTTCTATCTAGACTCCCTGAGTAACTACCATCTGGAATTTGGTGTTGATCTTTTCCGTGTGGTGTGTCTCTTTATTGTTTTACCACTTGGTTGTACACTACTAAACATTTTAAAATCTGTACTTTAAAAGTGTCTCAATGTGTGTATTTGTCTCTATATTGATTTTCTTTTTAGTGTTGCACTATATCCTGGAGCTTTTAAAACAAAATTATAAAAGTACAGGTGATTTTGGAGGTTGCTGGTTTCCATGATTGAAATTTAATTTTCAGTTCTAAAATTTAAATTGTTTTTCTCATGCTACCTTTCTTTGCCATTGAATTTAAATGTCTTACATAAAGCTGACTTACCTACCTTTTATGTGTCACACATTTCTAGTAGTTTTTAAAAACGTTATCTTGTCAATATCACAGCACAGTTTAGGTTTATTTATTGCACCCTGATTAGTATGACAGTTCTTGAAGGCATATTTTATCTGTTGATAATGAGCTACTGAAGAAAACAAATAACAAGAAAATCTGTACTTGCTCTGTCAATGAAAGGGATGTTAGCATTTTTACATTGGTTTAAGAAAATGGACATTTGAGAAGGAATAAGCCCTCTCCCAAGGTGTCATTTCGTTTTCCAGGCTGTAATAAAAGTTAATATTAATACATAAATCCTGAAATGTCTACCTAGTGTTCCCTAGAAATTTTTTCAGGGAAGTTTGATATAGGCTAAAGGCTAAAAGATATATCAAATATCCACTTTAAAAGCTTGGTAAACAAACAAAAATATGAATTGACATGGGCTATGCTTATGTAGACATAAAAATTCCAGAAGCAAAACAAATATCAATTTCCTCCACCACAATCCCATTTTCTATAGGATTACTTTAACTATTGAGCACTTCTAAGCAACTAGCAACTAAAATAAAAGCAAAATAACACATAGAAATTTTTAAAAATTAGGTGGTCTATTGTAAGTGTAATATGCATATATGAAAAATGGCAATTCAGACACCTAAATCCAAGAACAGCTTTTAAGAAGCCGAGAGGACTAGAACAAGGGCTTTTGGGATATTCACCTAGTTTGTATGGGATGGTTGGAAAGAACTGCTCCCAAAGCAGCTTTCAGAAGTTTAGAAACTATTCTAGTAATATATATGGTTTAATTTCTTGATGTATGCTGCTTCCAACAAAGCCCCACTTACATATTTTTGTATTAAGCAAATGCTATGATTTTCCATATAGAAAATAGTTATATTGGTGCAAGTTTAGGGCATAAAGTGTTTTTGACCTAAGATTGATGCATTTCCTTAGGTTCAGAAATTCTATTTCCAGGCTCTCTGACTGTTTCTTCACAACAGAAAGCCAGACTTTCCCTCCTGAAGCACTTTAAACCGCTGTTTAAATACTTCTCACATGTTGCTTTTGATAATGGCTACTTATAAATTTCTGTGTGCTCTATTAGATTATAATTTTCTTGAATGGAAGAGAAATTTAGTATTCATCTGTTTAATCTCTACACCAGGATTTTATATACTGTAGGTACTTAATACTATGTTTATTCAATTTTGCTAACTAATTTAGTGTTGATTGGCTATGTTTTCCTAATTGTGATTTTCAGTCATCTGATCCTTTCTCCTGAGTCTCCTCAACTCTCATTTAAAATGAAGATAGGTTTTCCTCACTCTGAGTACACATCTCTCCTTCAGCTCATTTGAAATAGGCTTTATTTCTCATTCCATTTTAAGTAGCCACCCATGTATTTTAAAGAAAAATTTTATAGGTCATAAAATACATTTCTTTATTCTCATCATTTAATAATCACCTTAAATGATCAGGATATGTCAGTGCCTATGGATAAGAGTTTTGAAGAAATGTTATTGTTTATTATATAATTAACATGTATCCCAAATTCTGAAATACATTCACGCAACATCTTTTTAAGGCAAGACCTTTCTGCCATTTTACAGTTGTAGATTGATGTCATTTGATATTCCCAAGTTCTACCAAGAGTGAATGGCAAACTAGTTTTAGAATAGACTATACTGTTTTTTAATACATAATACAGTTTTTATAGCATACTCAGATTTGTGTGACCATCACAACAATCAATTTAGAACGTTTTCATACCCTATAATGAAACCTTTAGCAATCACTTCCCAATTGCCCCTGCTCCTTCTTCAATAATATGAGGTAATTACTCATCTTACTTACAAGAATAATAATCCTCTTCTGAACTTTTCTTTTTTCTTTTCCTTTCTTTTGGTACCAGGTATGGAACCCAGGGGTGCTTTACCACTGAGCTATATTCCCCAGCCCTTGTTATTTTTTATTTAGAGATAGAGTCTCACTAAGTTGTTTAGAGCCCTACTAGGTTGCCAAAGCTGGTTGTGAACTTGTGATCCTCCTGCCTCAGTCTCCCAAGTCTCTGGGATGACAAGTGTGTGCCACCATGCCCAGGTAGGCCATTTCATGTATATGAAATCATACAAATATGTGGCCTCTTGTATCTGACTTCCTTCATTTAGATTAGAAATATTTTCAGGATTCTTCCTTGTTGTAGCATGTATCAGAACTTATTTCTAGTTCTGGACGAATAGTAAGATTCAATTGTGTGGACATCCCACGTTTGTTCATCTGCTATCTCTCCACTTTTGGCTCTCATGAATAATTCCACTATAGACAGAAGTTTTCATTTCTTTTGGGCATGTCCCTAGTGTAGAATTACTGTCACATATGGCAACTCTATGTTTAACTTCTGAGAAACTGCCAAACTTTCTTTCTAAGCAGTGGCAGCAGCAGCAGCAGCGCAGCATTTAATATTGTAAGTAACAATGTGTGAGGATTCCAAGTTTTCCACATCCTCTCCAACACTGAACTGCCTGTTTTTTTTTTTTTTAAATTATGACTATTCCATTGTGTGTGAAGTGGTGCATCCTTATGCAGAAATTACATTCTCAAGGATGTTGTCAGTTGTCTTTGATATGCAATTTGACTCTCTAGCTGCTGGGAATTTAACACAGAGCCTCATGTTCTACCAGTGAGCTGCATACCCAGATGCGTAATTTGGCATTTAGTATAGATTGCAGTTGGATGTGATGTCATTGAAAATTAATTGAAGAACCTTTAAAAGAAGAAAAGGTACAAAAGTGCAGGTGAATGGAGTTCTGATGTATTCTCTCTCACACTGAAAGCACTTAGCATTAAGCAACTAGAATTTACATCAGAAGATTTCTAAAACTAGATTTAATTTTCATGACTCATGATAGAAAAGATCATGTACACTGGCCAAAACTTAGTCATTCAGTTTTATTTTATTATAAAGATTGTGTGAGAGGTGAGGCTTATATTTTCATATACATGCTGATCATGAGCCTGGAAATTGTTGTCTTACATGTTCTTTCTGTTGAGCCAAATTACACTCTACTTACTTAAAATCCATTTGTTTGTATATTTTCTTTTTTGACAAATGATAGCTTGCTGTAAGCTAACATCTTTGTTTGATGTTATAGGTTTAGTCGCCAATGTGTTGTTGACAAGGACAAAAGGAATCAATGTAGATACTGTCGATTAAGAAAATGTTTTCGAGCAGGAATGAAAAAAGAAGGTAATAATGATGTTGATGATAATTAACATCAATGAAAAATGGCATACAGAAACATTCTCATTAATTATAATAACTTTTCACATGAGTTCTGGTTTTCTTCAATATAGTAGTGAAGAATCTGTGAAAGAGTTTTTTGAGTTAAAGAATTTAGCCCAAGATACCCATCTAGTAAGTGGTGGAGCCAGTCTTTATCTGGTAATTGATTATCTGACTACTGACACCATTCTCCCCAACACTATGCTATTGCTGGCAACAAAATTATTGTCCAAACAGCATTCCAATATCCAATTCAAAAGAGAAATGACAAAATCTATGAACAGATTGAAAGTATAAGTATATTTTAAACACATTTTTATTCTTAATAATAATCAAATATCTTTATTCATTTCATGATCATTAATGGAACATCTACTTTTTAAAAAAAAACTATTTACTCTACTTAGGTATACATGATAGTGGAATGCATTTTGATTCATTGTACACAGATGGAGCACAACTTTTCATTTCTTTGGTTGTACATGATGTAGAATCACATCATATATGCAGTCATACATGAAGCTAGGGCTATGATGTCCATCTCATTCCACCACCTTTACTGTTCCCATGTCCCCTCCCCCCTCCCACCCCTTTGACCAAATTTCCTCCATTCTTCCTGTGTCCTCTCCCTTATTATGGATCAGCATCCACTTATCAGAGAGAACATTTGGCATTTGGTTTTTTGGGATTGGCTTACTTCACTTAGCGTGATATTCTCCAAGTCCATCCATTTACCTGCAAATGCCATAATTTTATTCTCTTTCATTGCTGAGTAATATTCCATTGTATATATATACAGAACATCTACTTTTTCATATGTTTATCCATCTAACAAATAGCTGTTGGACACTATTTCCAAAACACTGTTCTAGTTGTTGAGGTTTCGGCACTGAACATAATAGACAAAATATTCTTCCCTCTTAGAGAGTTTATATTCTATCAAGGGTGAGAGACAATAGATTGATATGGAATTTAATATATATTAATTTCATTTTGAACATATTGAATAATCTGATTATATTCTGGTACATTCTGAACATGCTTAATTTAGACACAAATGTGATGAGCACATTCTAAACATTTGGCAGGTATAACAGCTACAAGGTTTTATTCCTTTCAGTTTTGCTACATGCCTGTGTCTATTATCTATAATGAGCTATTGTTCACAAGTATATCATGAGCTTAAAAAATCAAATTAAATAAAATCAGTATACTAAAGAAGTTAAAATACGTCAAATCCATCATGAACATAGGTGTTATTTTTTCCTTTATCTCTCAGTATTTTAAAATTGTCGAAAATGTCCATAAGCATTTCTCAGGTTGCTAGTCTTAAAAGAAGATGACAGAAGAAAAGTTCATAACATTAAAGCAAAAACAACTTTTTATTTAAAAAATGACATGGCTACTGTCCTAAAAGCGCTATTGTGTAGTTTATAGGATTAATTACATACTTTGTCAATTGTCTCCATCCATTCCTGCTTGATCCTCAAACTTTACCTCTACTAAATTTAAATGAGTAACAATCCTATATTTCCTTTATGAATTTTACAATTTATGAAATTAAATTATTTTTCAAAATACTGGAATTATCAGCTGGGCACAGTGGTGCATGGAATTCCAGTGACTCGGGAGGCTGAGGCCAGAGGATTGCAAGTTCAAAGTCAGTCTCAGCAACTTACCAAGTCCGTAGGCAACTTAGTGACACCCTGTCTCACAATAAAAAATAAGAAAGACTGGGGATGTAGCTCAGTGGTTAAGCATGATAATGTAAATGAAATTTAAAAAAAACATAATAGACATCTTACTTTTTTATTTCTATATATGCATTTCCAAATCAGTCAGTTCAGGTTGAAAATCAATAACTCTCTGGTTTAAAGAAAAACACTAAAAAAACCTGAATAAACTACCAGTAAATGTGATATTGAAATAAAATATTAATAAATCACTCCAACTTAAAGACTATTTACTCTCTGGTAAAGTGAAAAAGTCCAGTACTTTCTTCTAACTTAATGGACTTCATAATTAAATAATTAATGGTAAGTTTAGGGTCTCTGTTACAAGACTTTGGTGTATTTCTATAATAAAATAATAATTGCCAAAATTTTTTTAGTTTAACATTCTATTTTTCTAGCAGAACAGAATAGAGCATTAACCTAATGAATATGGGTATGCCAAGCCTTGTTTTTCTTTTTGATAAATGAAACATAATTTTACCTTCTAAATTTTGAAATCCACCTTTGACACCTGTCTTGTTTTACTATTTATACAAATACATAAGCTAATTCTCCTCTTCTGACTCTTCTTTATATTTAAAAATGTAATTTTTAGCAAAGAATTTGAAGAAATACATTTTTCTTTCTTTCCTTTCTGAAAAAAGGATGCAGTTCTACTTCTCTTATAGACACCTTTATATAATGCGAAGGTCTTTTTTTTTTCCCAAAAGGCTGTCACTCAAATCTCAGTCTTTTCAGGAGATACCACAGACTCATGCAGTTTTTTTTTTTTTTTTTTTTTTTTTTTATGGCTGTAAACTATCTCAAGGACAGTATTTCAGAAGAGATCATAATATTGCAATCTTAAAAACATCTAAGCTAAAATAAATTTACTTTCTATTCTGGTAGTGTTTATAGGAAAAAGAAAATAGAATTTCAAAATCAATGGCTCATATCTTCTGAGAGCGAATACACTCTTATCTTTGACCTGGTCAATCTCAGGTGACACTCTTCCTCTAGTTAGCTTATAGTTTCATTAACTTTGATAGAGTGGAAAACCAATCTATTAAAAATATAACATGGCAAAACAGGTTGACCAACGCTTTCCAGCATGCTTGCCACTATGAAGTCCCAAACAACAGTATTTTATGAGCTCCGGTGAGAATGACAATCCCTGGGCTACTCTGACTTCTGAAAATGGTACAGAATGAAAAGATCTTCAGTCCTACTTTCTACCACCAAGGTCTTTTAGAAAGACTATTTCTTGCTTCATCTAATTTTTTTTAACTTCAAAGTGTATATCATGACACATCTTAAAGAGATCTGCCCAGTTATACTCTGCTTTTTCTTTCTTAGCTGTGCAAAATGAACGTGATAGAATAAGCACCAGAAGAAGCACATTCGATGGCAGCAATATCCCCTCCATTAACACACTATCACAAGCTGAAATTCGATCTCGCCAGGTACGCACTGCATGTCAGCATCCAGCTGTGTTTAATAGAATGAAATGTCTATTTGCACCCCAACATAATGCTAAAATAATCCGAGTTCATCCAAATGTGCTCATCACTAAAGTAAGTCACATCTACACAAGTTTTAGGCTTTTACTTTGTGAGCATTCATGGGACTGCTGACTTGATTTTGATTTTTTTTTGAATAAGACTCTATTATTTTAAAAAAATGAATTTCAGTTTAGATTGGGGAAAAGAGATTGTTCATAAGCTTGATTAAAAGTTCTTAATGGCCAGGTGCAGTGGCACATGCCTGTAATTCCAACAACTCAGGAGGATGAGGCAGGAGGATTGCAAGTTCAAAGTTAGCCTCAGCAAGTTAGCTAGGCCCCATGCAACTTAGCAAAGCCCAGTCTGAAAATAAAAACATAAAAAGGGCTGGGGATGCGGCTCAGTGGTTAAGTGCCTCTAGGTTCAATACCTGGTACAAAAAAAAAGTTATTAATGCATACCACAATGTTGAGGGAGAAGAAGTATTTTATATTATTGGTTGACTCTGTAAAATCAGTTGCTTAACTTTTGGAAAGCATAGTGAAAACTCATCATGATTTCTTTCTCTGAAGATGACTTCTGCACTCAAGAAGTCACTTTGATGTCTGCTCTGAAACAGGTATTTAAATGCATACCCAGAATTCAGAAAGCACGGAAGAAAGATAGCTTTTTTATTTGACGTTTCTATAATACCAGGTCAAAAATCTTAAAAATAATTAGTTATATGCATAAAAGTAAATGATTTAAGGATCCAATGAGGAAATCCTTTGAAGAAAGTTTATTTTAGCATTGCCCCTATTAGAAATGTTAATAATATTTTTCTATTGTAGAGTAAAAATAATATTTTTCTATTATAAAGCAAATTATGAAATAGGTAAGTAATTAGTTCTTATAAAAAGAGTCAGTGAGACTACTTTCGTTTTTGATAACACAAAGGTAATATGATGAGGTTAACATTCCCATTATCATCATTATTACTTGAAGATTACTTGATGGTCCAATAAAGCATTTAGAGAATGGCATAAGGGGAAGCTGTGAGGAAGTACCAGGTACAGATGAAGACACGCACAGATTCATGTTCAAAAACAAAGTTCACAAAAACTTTTAGATAGTATTTTCAACCACTTTTTAACACCACTTATTTATAGAATTCATATTATTTGCAATTTTAAAAATGTATCATATGCTAAGCTCTTCAACATTGCTTAGTCAAGGGTTGGTTATCTTAGTTTTATTTTGATGGGCTTTTATTTAATGCAGCATCATAAATATTTCTGGTTTCTTGTCTAAATCTTTTCTTCACAATTTGGTAAACTTTATCCACTGGATAAATGTTTTCTGCATAAAGATCAACAAGTTGAAGATGGACTTCCTTAATGGAGTTTTAATTTTAGTTAAAAGTAAAATCACAAAGCATATTTCATGTGGACATTACCTATTTCCTTATGTAGCCTATTGAAGTGTGGAACTCCTCAAAAGTTGTGCTAACTTAGTTTAAAGATTTGCCTTTTATAATAAGATACTGCTCTCAGAATGTGGTGCTATCTATTGAATGCTTTCAGTTTTACTTGAAAACTGATATGTGTTTTATTTCTCAATTTAAAAATGCTTAATATATTTTAAGATTCTGTGACAATGATAGTGCCTGCTTCAGTAGTATTTACTTCACACAGTTATAGGGAAGCAGGGGAATATGTATTATTTTAAATGATAAGTGAATATAATGTTCTTCTTAATGCCAGATCTCAGCCTCAAGCCCTGGGGCCAGCACTGACATAAATGTTAAGAAAATCGCAAATATTGGTGATGTCTGCGAATCTATGAAACAGCAGCTCTTAGTCTTGGTGGAATGGGCTAAATACATTCCTGCCTTCTGTGAGTTACCACTGGATGACCAGGTATAAATTGAAGAAATTATGACTGCTTTAAAAGAGATTTTAAAAACTTTTCTTAGTTTTTGTGTTCCTTGAATTCCATTTGTAATACGTTTACTACATTAGGCAATGGACAAATTACCTTGAGAGAAAAGCACTGGTCTTCTTATCTTTTTCCCCTTCTTGTTCTAAACAGAGGCGTTACTGTTTGCCTTTTCTTTTGGGGTCTAGCAGACTTGTTGATTGGATAAGAGTTGATCAAAACACTGTTCTGTCCTCTCGGAATTAAAGAGCTTATGTGAGGGAGAAAGACCAGCAAATACCTACCATTTTGAGTCAAAGTATTAGAAGAGTAAATGTCCAGGGGTAAATGGCATATTATGGTATCTTGGGTTTCCTCAAGGTCCCATATAAAATCCCTCAGAAATACCTAGCCAATCCTAAACAGAAACCAAACAGGATGTGTTGGTGTCTTTATGGGTCTTTGTGCAATTAAAATGTAAGTTTTGCCCTTTGTGCTGCTAAATTTATTCTAGCATTTATTATATAAAAAATACAGTTCTGGTAAAAAAATCTATAAATTCATGATCGGAATTCTAGAGAAATCATGGGAATTAGACACAGTCATCTTTTCCTAATGCATACATTGTTATATTTTTATATATGCTGAGATATTTTAATTAAGAATTAAGAGCTTGAATTTCCTTATTATCTAGGAAGTTTAGATTGTTTCAGATTCATTTTGAACTCTTTGTACTAAGTAGGATATATTTTTCTCAGTAGATGAAAAGCATTTGAAAGTTTCCTTTCTTCTTATATTGAGAAAAATAACTATGAAAGTGTACTGCCAGTTATATTTATACACCTTTTGACTGGTGTTCTTTATCTTTGGCACACAAAAACAAAGAAATAATCAAAGGGGTGGGACATGGTTATGTAAAAATCATGCAAAATATTTACACAGAGAACAAAAATCATCCTAGGAAATGAGCAGTTATATTTCTAAAAGAACATTTCACCTAGTAACAAAGAAAAAAAATACTGTGAAATCTGAAATGATTCTTAAAATGTTCTGTAACTGCCTTCCTGGAATGAGTCACTGTTATTGACATGTCATAAAGATAGCTTGACTGAGAAGGTTATACAAGAATGAATAATGCTAAATTGCTAAAACCTACTTGTCTCACCCCAAGCAATATAAGTAAGGTTATGTTATTTATCAGCTTTATATTTTTATTGCCATTCTTGTTTAAAAATTTGCTGACTTTTGTATGAAGACAATGATTTAAATACTGGGAAACTGAAATCCAGTAACCAGTCAAAAATGAATTTTGTTTGCTAACTGATACTTAATATTAACAGTATAACATTAATAGCCATGGATTAGTGAATGTGTATTGTGGATAAGGCTCTGGGGAATTAGCTTTAAGGTACATTATCAATTGCATTATTTTATTTAATTTTCTCAGGTATAAGAGTTATCTCAGGTATAAGAGTCTCTTGTGGTATAAGTGTTATCTCCATTTTACAGTTTCTGAAACAGAACCCTAGATCTATTAAATTCATTCTTTAAATTTATCCAATGAATATGTATTTGGATACTTCCGTGCAGTTTTAGGAACTGTGGGTATTCTGTCAGAAAAATACAGATTACCTCACTAGTCTAGTAAAGTGTGTTTTCTATTTGGGAGAGACAGACAATAAAAAATATACAAATTATGAGTAAGTTAATTCTAGGTGGGGATAAGTTCTATAAAATGCTATAAAATGGCATAGAATGAGTTGTTAGAAAATGACTGGGGATAGAAAGAGATACTTTATAGTGAGGATCAGAGAAGGTATTTCCTGAGACCTGTATGACAAGGGGTCACGCAGGCTGAGATCCAAGGAGAAAGTGCACTGGGTCCTGGAACAGCATGTGCAAGGGTTCTGAGTCAGGCAGGAGCCATGTGAACAAAGAGTGTTTCAAGATGAAGTCAGAGACCTGGGGGTGGGAGGCAGAAAATGGAACCTCCCCATTCCTTCCATCACCTGGGTGGCCAAGATTGGGGAGTTTGGATTTTATCCTAAGAACAATAAGAATCCATTCAAAGAGTTTTCAGCAGAGGGATGATTGTAAGAGATTATTCTAAAAATATCCCTTTGAAGGATGATATAGAATGATGTATGTTGGAGGAACCAGAAGGAAATCAAAAATACCTATTGAGCGTGTGTGGATGGTCCAGACCACAAATGGCAAGGGCTTGGACTCCAGTAGTAGCAATGGAGACTGAAAATATTGGATGGGCTTGACTTTTGTTTTGAGAAGCAGCACTAAGATTTTCTGTATGATTAGACTCTTGTCTGGATCTGAACAAACACTTTGTACTAATGTGATTAAAACATCTGAAAAGCCTGACTTTGGTATACATTACATTTGAAATGCTTCCTACTCTTCCTCGAGGTGGTGCCCAGCCTGCAATTAAGTATAGGAATGAAGCTCATTGCAGAGCTTAATCTACAGAATCAGAAGCTCAATCTAGAAGGTGGCAGAACTCAGACCTCTATCTTTTCTTCACTACAAATCCTTGCTTTGCTTTTGTTTATTCAGTTTATTATGTGCAGAAGATTATGATTTACATAAATTTTATTCCTTAGTCCTCATGAGTAAACTCTGAGATTTTTTTTATTGCTATCTCCATTTTACAGATGAAATCAAATGAGTCCCAAATATACTGGCAGACCTAAATGGTTAGTAAATGGTCACGCTGAGATCTGAGCTCTAGCCTGAATCTGTTTCCCTCCGAAACAGTGAACTGATCTGCTTTTCTTCTCATGCCATTGTGTCACTTGTTAGGTAGTTTTAGAAATTTTGAAAATAAATTCTACTGACGTACTAGGGTAGAAAACTAGAAGGCTTACTGATAGCAAGTGCCTATGAATATTATAGCTAATTAGAAAAAAATGAAAAAAAGCCTCATGCTTAAAGAACACCAAAAGTTAATCAGACTCATATTATGCCATCGTTTAATCATTATATTTTATAATTAATTGTTAAACTTGGAATTTTTCATTAAGGTGGCCCTGTTGAGAGCTCACGCAGGGGAGCACTTACTGCTTGGAGCTACGAAGAGATCCATGATGTATAAAGATATTTTGCTGTTGGGTAAGTATTTTTCTTTTTAATTTAAGAAGAAATCATGCATCATATTTCATCCTTACGATAATATGCAGAATCTGTTCTGTATGTCCCAACCATTCACAGACACTGTCCTTGGTGGTGCTCTTGCTTCACAGGTTGGACTTAATTGATTATGTTCTCACTCGGCCTTATACTTTCTTGCCTCGATTGCATGTAAGTTTGGAGAGCAGTGAGATGATCAGGGAGCATCAAGACTTAAAAATGAAAAGGAGATGTTGCTCAATAAATATAATATTGAGGCATGTTTAAATCTCAGCAGAACAAAGAATTTGTGACTTAAATGAGCACCTGTGGAGTCCCAGTGCATTTTCATGCTCTTTTAGTGTTTGCTTGATAACTATTTTATACTTGTAATGTGATTGTCCACTAAGATCTCATTGCCCATAATATGCTATAAAATAATCAGGGAAAAATGTTTGATGAATTCTGATAAAAGTGATAAAAATGTCTGAAGAATTCTGATAAAATTGATAGAAAAAGCAAAATAGGATGGCAGGTAGAGATGGAGAAAGACACAGATGAAAAGATTTGTTTTCATTAATTGTTCCAGTTCTCCACCTTACTTAATTCATAAAATTAGACCTTTTTATGATAGCATAATGTTTTTACATAGTATTTGGGTTCCTTTTGACATAAATATACATACAAGGAATTTGATTTCAATCCCCATTTCCCTTCCCTTCCTTTCCTTCTCCCTCCTCCTTTTCTCTCTTCTCTACTCTTCTGATCTTTCTTTCAGTACTTTATTTATTTTTGATTGGTATTTTCTCCATATATATAAAGGAGATATTTCTTTTGGTGTATGTATATATGTATATAACATTATTCTGTTAGATTCATTCCGTAAATTAGATTTTGAGTATTGAGAGCCTTCTAATGTTTATTAGATTTACCTCTCCATGGTTTGTG
This sequence comes from Xerus rutilus, assembly GCA_028644305.1. Taxonomy (NCBI): domain Eukaryota; kingdom Metazoa; phylum Chordata; class Mammalia; order Rodentia; family Sciuridae; genus Xerus; species Xerus rutilus. The sequence continues at coordinate 129,607,747 of CM053400.1, forward strand.
CAAAATGAGAACTGGAGTAGTTGAGTAGTTTGTTTATTTAGTACTGGGATTGAACCTAGGAGTTTTACCACTGAGGTACATTCCCAGCTGTTTTTCCTTTATTTATTTTTTTTTATTTTGAAACAGAGTCTTGCTAAATTGCTGAGGCTGGCCTCCAATTTGCAATCCTCCTGCCTTTGGGCTCAGTTGCTGGGCTTTCAGGCATGCTCTGCCCCATCTGGCCAAAGAGCTTATTTTCTTGTGATAGATATTTTGGCCTCAAATATAAATGAAGGGAACATAATGTAACAATAGCTAAGTTTTAGTGAGGGCTCATTACATAAATGCTCTACTATGTATGCTTTACATATACATATTGCTCTCATTTAACCATTGAAATAAGTACTCTCCTGTTCAGTCCAATTTGCAGATGAAGAAACAGAGGCAGAGAATATTTACCTAAGAGCACAAAGGTAGGAGAGAGCCAGGATTCTAAACCATATCATGTGACTGCAGAGATTATGTCCTGAAATTCTCTTAAACACATGATATTCTCTGCATTCCTAATAAGCACCTCAAATAGTATTCTCCTTGTAGCTCTGAATGCAATATACCATAGAAAACAAAGTATCTGTTATATCATTCTAAGTTATTTTACACTGAATAAATAGATGAGCTAACTTTTCATAAGAAAGGGTAGGACTCACAAACACAGAAAAGGGTAATTATGTGAGATGATGGATATATTAGCTTAATTATAATAATCATTGCCCAATGTATATGGATATACAAATATCAAACCATATACTTTAAATATATACAATGTTTTTTTGCATCATACCTCAATAAAGCTGGGTGGAAAAAAAGAGTGAGGCTATACTGAATACTTTTGGACATATTCTTACCCTGAAGATCCTTGTTAGTCAACTTCTTATGACTGTGACCTGAGCTAATCAGCTTAAAAGGAAGAAAGTTTTATTTTGGCCCACACAGTTGTGGAGTTTTTAGTCAATTGGTTCTGTCACTTTGGGCATTTGGTGAGGCAGAGCATCATGGCACACAGTGTGTAATACAGAAGAGGTGCTCACCCTGTGGTGGTCGGGAAGGAGAGAGAGATTGTGGGGGGAATGTGGGTCAGGTCCCAATATCCTCTTCAAGGGCATAACTCCAAGGACCTCACTTCTTCCTACTAGGGCTTACTTTTTAAAGATTTCACTGCCTTCCATGAGCTGGCAACCAACCCTCTGATACATGGGCCTTTGGGGGAGCATTCAAAATCCAAACTATAATAATTATCTTGGACTTCAATGGAAGAATTTGGAATATTATGCTTTTTATAAAAACAGAAAATAATAATTTAGCTTTCTTTCAGAAACTATAATGCACATTCATCCTATTATAGCCAAATAACTTCTTTCTTTCTTTCTTTCCTTCCTTCCTTCCTTCCATCCATCCATCCATCCATCTTTTTTTTTTTTTTAACCTGGGATTGAACTCAGGGGTACTCGACCACTGAGCCACATCCCCAGCCCTATTTTGTGTTTTACGTAGAGACAGGGTCTCACTGAGTTGCTTAGTGCCTCGCCGTTGCTGAGGCTGGCTTTGAACTCACAATTCTCCTGTCTCGGCCTCCCAAAGTGCTGAGATTACAGGCGTGCGCCACCATGCCCAGCTAGCCAGAGAATTTCTAAGAAAAATCCTGAAAAGTTGGATGATTTAGCTCTCTTGCCAACAGCTGAACTCCATTAAGTTCAGCCTCTTACAGTGATCACCTCACCTCTATTTAAAGAAACCCAGAAGAAGGAATATACCATCCAACCAGGTCACTCATGAGAATACACATGCTCATTCTTAAAAATCACCTTTCTTTATTTAGACGTCCTAAAACTGTCTCAATAGTTCTTATTCCTTCCTAAGCCTGGGGCACCAAAGGAGTACTGTTTTTAATCCACTGTAAGCAAGGAAGATTCTTCAGGATTTGTATCATGTTCATTAATGAGTAAGACACTAATAGATGACTGACAAAGAGGAAAGCTAATCATTATATTTTGATTCTCCCTTGTCAATTATTAGCTTGTATTAGTCTGTACTTTTGTGCTATCACCAGTGACTGAGTTTGTTAAAAATGCATGTGATCCCATTATCATTGTTATTGATCCTTTATTCTTAAAATCTAACATCACTAAACAGCACTGAGAGATGAAGTACTAACTACTTCTTCAAGTGTAGACCATTATAAACATTGTTTTGTAAAATCTTAAACATCTGACAATTTGGGTGAGGAGATAGTTCATTTTTCTTTTTCTCCTAGGAAACAACTATGTCATCCACCGTAACAGCTGTGAAGTCGAGATCAGCCGTGTGGCCAATCGGGTTCTAGATGAGCTTGTCAGACCATTTCAAGAAATCCAGATTGATGATAATGAGTATGCTTGCTTGAAGGCAATTGTATTTTTTGACCCAGGTTTGTTTTCAAAATCTCCTTAAAAATAATATAATGAAAATCAACCTAGGTTTTCATATTAGAATAGTTACTCTCACACTCTAGCTCAATTAAATCTTCAAATTGTTCTTTTTGTTTCTTTATTAGATGCAAAAGGACTAAGTGACCCAGTGAAAATTAAGAACATGCGATTCCAAGTGCAGATTAGTCTGGAAGACTACATTAACGACAGGCAGTATGACTCCCGGGGCAGGTTCGGAGAGCTGCTTCTGCTCCTGCCCACGCTACAGAGCATCACCTGGCAAATGATCGAGCAAATACAGTTCGTGAAGCTTTTTGGCATGGTTAAAATTGACAACCTACTTCAGGAAATGCTACTGGGTGGTGAGTACATTTAAGAATTTCTATTATATGGATTTAAATCACACTAAGTAGGTTAGAGCAAGTTTGCCCTATTTATTTACTTTTCGTCCATATTTATTTCATCTTTTCAAGTTGCCATATGTTCCTGATTTTTTTCTTTTTCTGCCATGACCTAATAAATTCAATTTGTTACATTTAGAAAGTCTGCAAAACCCATTAGAGTGGGAAAAAAATACTGGAAAAGATTCAAATCCCCATTCTTGCCAGAATTCACCATCTTTCCTCCACAGTCCCTTTTACTGCAATTTTCAGATCTTTCCATATAAGGTAAATAGAAATGTATTTCCTGTTTTTAGAACCTCTTGAAGAGTGTATGTGCATGTGTGTGTAGATGTGTGTGTGTGTGTATACACACTCATATATATATCCTAATTCTTTTAAAACTTCAAGAATATAGGTATTGTAAAATAGCCTAAACACACATGCACACACACACACACACACACACACACACACACACATACACTACATAGCTTAAAAATGAACATTTTGCTCCCTGGTTAATGACACAAAATAGTAGAAGAAGAAAATGAGATTTTAGTGCTGCAAAAAATGTGAGGAATAAGTTAAGAAATCATTTAAGGTTTGAGTTTTAGATTAAATTTTCTTGTAAAATCACTATGTTTAGTTTTAGTTTTCTGGTGTTTAATGTGTTTCTAATGATATCTTTCTAAAGTAAAGGTTGATCATTGTATTAGGGTGGTCACAAATGACTATAAACTTGAGGTAAACGATACTTGGAATTGTTTTAATAATAGTAAACCTAATGATTCCAGGAAATGGCACACAAGGTGCATTATTAATATACAACCTTATGATACAACATTCATCTACCCAATGTACAGTGAAAGCTTACATTGTCTTTACTATATGAAAGTGGTTCTATCAATTTACATTTGGATTCTCAAAAAGCTCTTGACAAAACAGCAATATTTAAGCTATCAGACATTTGTGCTGAGATAAACCTACCATTCTCCATAAATATCACTAATGCAAGCATCTATCTTTATCTTCTATAGGTGCTTCCAATGATGGCAACCATCTCCATCATCCGATGCACCCACATTTGTCTCAAGATCCATTAACTGGACAAACTATACTTTTAGGTCCCATGTCAACATTGGTTCATACAGACCAGATCTGTAAGTATTTAGGCTAATTTTCCACCACAACATTCTTAAAATTAATTATTTGAGAAAAAGTTGTATTTGGGGAAGAATCCAATAATACCTAGAAATGTATTTTTAAAAAATGGGTACAGTTTTCTCTCCAGCACTAAATTGTGGGAAACTGTCATATTCAGTTAGTCATTTATTATCTCTAGACAAGGTGTTGTTTCATAAACAGAAGATGTAACTTCGTGGGTTTTAGGAACACAAAAGAACGTACAGGTAGTTCTAGCTCTGCATGATGGTGCGGGACCATAAAAATGACCATGTAAGTTCCAACCACACAAAGGAATCCTAATAGTGAGAAAATTGTGTTGCCTGTGAACTTTAAAAATGTCAAACATTAAGAACTCACTTACCTGTAGATTATAAATATATAGATTGTAAATGTATAGATAAATTGAATAATGTATTTTACTCTAAAACATTAGAAACATTGAGATTTAGTGTTTTATTTCTTTTTGAATTGTGAAGAGCAGTTTGCACAGTGCTTTCGGCCTTCTTTTATAACTCACAGTAGGAAGTGTAAATGTTCTCTGTGTCCTGAAAAATTTTATTCCTTTGGAAGTTTAGATCATTTTCCAACATTTTATCCTTTGTATGTTCAATTACCTAAAATATCTCTGGGAACTTGTTTGATGTGAAGGTTTTTGCTGATTCTACTTTCTTTGTGACAATGTTGTTCTTTTCATCACATCCATTTTCCTCATTTATGAGGACAAGTTTTTTTTTTTTCCCTTCCCCCCATCAGTTCCTAACTGCATATTGAGAGGTTCAGACAGCAGCTGTGTCTACATTCTCATGCTCAGCTATGTTGGATTTGAATTTCACTTCCAGGATACTCACATTTTGTTTCTTTGCTTCACTTTCATCTTAACTGGCCAAATCTCTTTCAATTATCCATTTTTGTAAAATTGTAAAGTATTACATGAATTTATCACTGGGCGACAAGGAACCAACAGAACTTTAAACTTTGTTGTCAGTGTGGACTGAATAAAAGATGTTCAGTGATCAATCAGACAGATGTGATCAGTAACTGATTACAGAACACATCTGTTATTTATGCAGGCATTTGCAGAAGGAAGAGTTGGTGGGGCAGTTCTGTATTTATGCAGTTACAGTTACTTGTGAGTTATTATGGGAGTTGAAATTTGAACCATGTTGTTGTAAGAGTGACATTGCACCATACTGGTGCAATTTAAGCCATGGTAATTGTAATTTCTGTGTATCAGAGTTGTGCAAAGTGAGAGCTGCTTGTCTTTGGAACTCAAATGACTTTGTAAATAGTAGAGGTTGTTCATAGCTAAGTTAACTGGATATTGTTGCAGCTTTAATGCAGATTCTATTTTTCTAAGCTATTCTGGGGATAAAGGTTCTATATGATAAAGATATCTAAAATTGATTGCTTCTGAATTTATACTAATTAATCCAACATTTACCTTGGATCTATTGCCTTTGAATGCCAAACCAGCTACCTCACTGAGATGACTTAAGTTATTGTGATATAAACATTATGTATATTATGTATAATTGCATTGCCTATTGAATTCATAGTACTCTTTAATAATCACTTACAATGTGTTTTACCCAAGTAACGTAGCAACAATTTCGGGAGTTCCACTTGACCACTAGTTAATGGTAGAAGTTGTATGCCATCCATCCTTTAGATACAAGCAATATTTCAGCTTTAGGAAAATTGTATACAAAACAAATTTTTTTACAAAGCAAATTTTTTGAGTCCATGAGAAATAGAATTGTTTGGAAAAAATTCAAATTCTGGAAATAATATGGCATACTTACTTTGTGGGTCCCAATGTACTTGAAAGAGATTGATTTAAGACCATCTTTGCAAAGCAATGTTATTTTACATTTAATAAATAAATAAGAGGAAAGAGAGAGGAAGAGAGCTCAATGCCAGAAATCTATGGAATTATTTCTCTTACAAGTCAGTTATTCACAAACTCAAGAGTAAAACATAGTAACAACACATCAAGCATCATGGGCAGCAACTGACAAAGAAGTTTGAGAAGTCCACTGCAGTAGAATCCTTTACCTTTTAAATGCTAATGTGCTAGGATTTTAAAAATGTATTTGCTGTTCCTAATTTTTTTTTAAGAATCTCATCATCACAATTTAAATTTTCTCCTCTTTCAACATAATATTTATGAGAATCACTTGTAAAGTTAAACTTGACTTTGCTTGTACTCATTTGAAATGGTTTATAATTTATGCAAAGCCAAAACTCATTCAACAAACAATTTAAGTTCATACCTATTATTTTTTTACTTTCAGAGAGGACCACTACAATTATGAATCCATTCTAAATATCCAGAAATAATTTAAAAGGAAACTTTGAATATTATTTTGTCAATCAAACTGCATGTAGAAATGTTATTTCTAAGTAATTATTAATCTATATTAACAATAATATAAAGTTAATGTAGTAAGGAATAATGAATGACCAGCGAATGGGGACTTTTCTTGTTTTTTTTAAATATTTTAGTTGTTGATGGATCTTTATTTTATTCGTTTATTATTTATATGTGGTGCTGAGGATCAAACCCAGTGCCTCACACATGCTAAGCAAGCGCTCTACCACTGAACCACAGCCCCAGCCCCGACTTTTCTTGTTTTTATGTAGAGGTTTTAAAAACTAAGGAGGAAAAAACTAAAATTCTATAAAATTTACAGTGCCATAGCCTGACCAAACTTTTTCGAGCTGTTAGTTTTGTTAAACATACGAAATAATAACTATGAGTACTAAAATATTTCAAGTTTTTTTTTAATTGCAGAATAGCTTCTGGATTATTTCATATGGTAAAAGTTCCCAATACTATTCTAGACAATGAAGTATTCAAACTACAACTTTTTATAGTCAATTCAATTTTTTTATATTCAATTACTCAGGCTTACTCTTTGCATTGAAGGGGAAGAGGCTGGCAAGCTCAATTGTAATAGAATAATTGTGAAACCACAGAGCCAGTGTATTTCAAATGCTTCTGATTATAGCTTAGATTTCAGAACACTTATAAAGTATCTTAATTCTAATTTTTTATATCATCTAATCTGTCTGAATTAGCAGAATCCAAACCAAATATATTTTAATTTTATGTATGTACATTTTGATTGAAAACATTATGAGGATTGGTTTCTAATACTTGAAAAAAACCTAACATTTTGTTAATTTTTGTCATTAACTTTTTGCTGTATTTGTTAGGAAATTAAATGCTCATGAATGCTTTTTAAGAAAGACACCCCTTGGGGCTGGAGTTGTGGCTCAGTGGTAAGCGCTTGCCTAGCATGTGTGAGGCACTGGGTTCAATTCTCAGTACTGCATATAAATAAACAAATAAAAAATAAATGTCTATCAACATCTAAAAAAAATTAAAAAAAAAAAAGAAAGGCACCCCTGAAAGTGACTATGAAGATTTTACTGTGTGTGCACGATTTTTTGCTGTATAATGCTGTTTGGGGAGGAAAATGAAAGCACCTCTTCACTAGTATACTTATACACTGAAAATGCATTATACAAATCAGTAGTTTACATAATTTTTTTAAAAAACATTTCCAAAATATAATAATGCATTTTGACATTGTGTAGGGATAATGGGGTTGGGCAGGTTGAGTGCTACCATCACAGACGATTCTATGATTCTTTTTCAGCAACTCCTGAAACTCCACTACCTTCCCCACCACAAGGCTCTGGACAAGAACAGTACAAAATAGCTTCAAATCAAGCTTCAGTCATTTCACACCAGCCCCTCTCCAAACAGAAGCAATTGTGAGAACTTGTTTACTTCTGAATGGCACTGCACAAATGTGAAAGGCTTTTTGGTCTTGAAATATCTCAGGATAGTACTTTTGGCAAACTCTTAGCCAAGGCTTCTTCATGGTGCTGTTATAAAATGATATCCTGTGTTCTTGTTTATACGCTCAATTTGTTTGTCTTTGCGATGGTGTAAAACTTTCATATGCAACTAATGTATATTTGAGTTTGAATTTGTTTATATAGTTTTCAACTGCCCCTGCACTGTGCCTGAACCAGTTAAATCTTATGTACTACTTTCATTTGTTTTCATAATATTAATTTAAATCTGTAAATAATTGCTTTGCTGTGATGTGATGCAGAACCAAGTGTTCTTTTTGGCTAAGAATAGATCAGAAATCCAAGGTTAATATGAAATGAACCAAGTTTTTTTTAAAATAAATTATAAGCTTGCAGATTAGAAAAATAAAGTAGTGACTGTAAAGTAGAATACATTTATTTGAAGAAAAATCACTTATGGGCATTCTGTGGCTAAGAAGCATCTCTCTGGTCCACGGTTCTAAAGTTCAGAATATTATAAAAAGACATTCTAAGAATAACTGTATACTCTTTGAAATCTGTGTTTGAAGATGTAGTCTGAAGTATCAGTTAGAACATAAGCTAAACTGTAACAAAGATGCCCCTAAAACAATGTTTAAACCAAGAGAGACATTTATTTCTCTCTCCTGAAACAATCTAGAAATAGTCATCCATTGACTAGAAATTAGGGACAAGCCAATACCCAGAGAGGCCAGGAGAATAGTCTTTGCAAAGGAAATATGTACAAGCTAACGCTAGACATCTCTGGGAGACCTGAACTGGGAGACAAATGAGCCATCTACCATATATGTGTCTCATTTAATTCTCATGGAAAGCCTGTAAGAGAGGTATTACCATCTCTTTTAAAAATAAAGAAGCCTTTAGCTTGAAGGTTTCAAGGAATATAAACAAAGTTAATAACCCAGAGAATAAGAGATCTATATGCTCTAGTTGACTTTAATGAGAGTATATTTTTTTGGTGTGCAAAGAAATGTGAGTTTTCTACAGTGTGGTATTTAAATACACACAACAGAGTTATGATTGACCCCTATCCATTGTGCTACTATAATATTTACATGTAAGCGATGAGTGTGAAATTATTGCAGCTGAATGAGAAATCATTTGTGTTCTTTTAATGAGAGTCTTTCCCCTAAAATGTTGAAGAAAATTCCCAAACACATCAAATAGATTTTGATGAGAGCAAAATCAAATTGGAATTACCAACTTAACAGATTTTCAAAAATTAGCATCTCAGGAATATACTGAATGTTTAATCCTAGACTGAGGAATACAACCCTGAAAAATTGGTATCTGCAGCACAAGTTTATTTTAAAATGGTTAAGAATGGGCTCATGAAGCAGTGACTCCTCTGTCTTCCTGTCTCTCACTACTAGCTGAAGCAAGGGAAACTGGTTGAGTGATTATCAACGACATATACAAAGAAATTTTAAAAAAAGTATTCCAAACTGTAAGATATTAAATCAAATGCTTAGGCACTTCAACATGTCTAAGATTACTTTTTCATAGCTACCATTTACCCTACAAAGAAAAAGGTTGTATTAATGTTAACTAACTTATTGGCTCTTAAAAGAAAAAAACTGAACTCTTTAAATGGAAAAATTGTAATGTAAAACCTATCAGAGATGTAATAGGACCAATGAGATTGCATCAAGAACTGGCACCCTTGTGCTACTGTAAAATATATCATTTAGTGAGAGAGGGAAGAGGAAGGGAAGAAAGAAAAATCTTTTAAGTCTAATTTTTTGAAAATTTAATCTAGTGTATATTTCAAGAATAGGAAATTTTTATTTTCTATTTATAAAATACAAATATCTTTTTTGGTTTTTGTTTACTTGTTTTTTTTTTTTTTTTGTACCAGGTATTGAACCTAGGCAGGGGACGCTTAATCCCTAAGCCACATCCCAGCCCTCATTTTTTATTTTGGACAGAGTCTTGCTCAGTTGCTTAGGATCTTAATAAATTGATGAGGCTGGCTTTGAATTCATCCTGCCTCAGCCTCCTGAGGCTCTGAGATTATAGGCCTGTTCCACTACGCCCAGCATTTTTTTTTTAAAGGAGATATTTAAACATTTTTACTCCATTTAAGCTGCTATAACAAAATACCATAAACTGGGCAGCTTAAAAACAACAGAAACTCATTTCTCACAGTTCTCAACCTCGGGAAGCTAAGATGATGGCTCTGATTCCTCAAGGGCAACCTTCAAGCTCGTCTTCACACGAGGAAGGAGCAAGGCAGCTTTCTAGGGCCTTGCTTATAATGGCTCTAATATCATTCATGAAGGCTCCACTCTCATGGCCTAATCACTTCCCAGTGTCCCACCCCTAATAATCACAATGACAGTTGGATTCCAGCATTTGTATTTTGGGGGACACATTATTCAGATCATAGCAAATACCTTTATGATATAGAACTAAAATTTGGTCGCAGTGAGCTCTCTAATTTATCCACAAACAGATAACAAACATATCTGCTTTAGGAATTATTTACTAATAGTTTTTGTTTTAATAATTACAGTCAGGGAATTTGTAATATATTTTTATATACTGTACTGCCAAAAATGCTGGACAAAGAGGAACCGATGTTTTCAGCACATTTTCAAAGTATAGATAAGGAAAGTTATTGCTTTTATATAAAACATAGTTTTTCAGGTAATAGAAATGAATAATTTATTGTGAAATAATTCATTTTATAAATATAAAATTATTTTTATAAATTTCATTGTGAAAAATCAAAAATTACTAGATTTTTTAAAATGTTAAATTATAGTGAAATTGAAGTATTTCTAAACTAAGATAACTTGTTGTTTGACTGAACTTTCTAAATAAAAACTGAGAAAAAAATAATTAGAATGGAGTGTTTTAATTAATTATGGAAAGTGATTTCTTAATTTTAGATACTGATAATATCTTGTATGTGGTCATTTTATTTAATTGCTATAGACTCTAACACTAGTTGTTAGAGGTCAAGGAAAAAATTAATCAGCACATCTTTAAATAATTGCAGAATTGAAT
>CM053400.1:129619137-129682455 GCA_028644305.1 Xerus rutilus
CAACTGTTTCTTTCTCACTTGTCCTTTCTACAAACACTATAAAAGCTAACACTTAAAACCCTTGGTTTTCCACGTTGATAGGAGCACAGAGATGAAGAAAGGCTATGCCCTGACGACATCATTGGGCAACTCTAGGATTGCCTGCCTCTGAACTCCTTATGTCAAATAATACTTAAAAACAAATGAACGAACCAACAAAACAACAATAACAAAAAACCCAACTGTGCTTTTGAATAAAACAAAAAGCAGATCTAGAAAAAGTTAGAGTTCTATGTCAAGTTATAGTCATCAGTCAGAGTAGAATAAAGGCATTTTTACATACAAGACAGTGCAAAAATTTACCTCCAAATGCATTCATTCTTAGGAAGATACAGAAGGCAAATGAGATGGTTAATCCAGAAAGTGAATAATGAGACACTTGTAGCAAACAGGGACCTGACATCTACACTGCTTAGTGCAGAAGTTCAGAGGATCATCACCAAAAGCCAGCTCCAGGAAACTGTGCAGCAGACCTTGATAATATCATCAGTCCTCCATTAACAGATTTTGATCTGAGTTCTTCAATTTCTTTCTCTAATTCTGTACACCTCAATTTAGCTTTCTGTAATAGCATCATTTGCTTCTTGGCAAGCTTAATGAGACTTTCCTTGGGCAATGTTTCTAGCTGAAAGATGTTTCCAACTTGGTCTCACTCACATTTCCATGCCCCCCAAAAAGAAACGTCTTTCCACCATTCAGGTAGCCTGCTGGGCAAACATTCTCTTCACTTTAGACGTCCAGGTCCCATGGTAAGGCCATCCCATCCTCAACAGCATCCTTAGTGCTTTCTGTCTGAAGCCTACTCTGTTTCCAAGTTCTTAAAAGAGAACTTAACTATACACTAAAGGTATATATATATATATACCCTTAATATATATATATATATATATATATATATATATATCCTTAATGTGTGTATATATATACATTAAGGGGGTATATATATATACATTAAGGGTATGTGTGTATATATATATATATATATATATATATATATATATATATAAAGGATATATATATATATCCTTTCTTTTGTGCTTAATACTAAACTTTTCATAGACATGGACAGATCCAATGAGTTGTCAATGTTTGTTCTTACAATACTCAGTGCTGAGAGAATTCCCATCAGAACGCAGTTTTCAATAGGAGATTTCCAAGTTAGGAAATAAAAATGTAAGTCTGGTAGGAACTAGGAACAGGAACAGTTTTCAATAGGAGATTTCCAATTTAGGGAATAAAAATATAAGTCTGGAAAGAAACTAGAGACAGCCACTGTTTGGGCTGGACACATTTCTCAACTCCACCATTGAAACAATGGAATGGTATATATCTTTAAAGTGATTTGGTGGCATACCATTAATGGACTGTGTGGTTTCATGGGTGTTCTTAAATTGAACATGAAGATTCAAACCTTTTGATTTGCATGATTTTGTAGGGTTTTCTGGTCAAAAGTGCAGCAAACCATTTTTACAGAGTACCTCAGGCTACTTAAAGGAAGAGGTGATATTGCATTTCTTAGGTGCTCTTAAATGTTAATATACCTTAAATTGTGTTTTGCTCATGTTAGATTTGTCCTGAATGCAAGATCATGGTGGCTAAGGTCCCTCTAATGACAAACAGAAATCCTGGAGTCCTACTGCAGTTGATCTAATGTCCCTATACCAGAATTAGACCAATTCAACCTTCCCATATGTGGGGGGCAGATTCAACAAAAAGTTGAAACTGAATTTTTTTAAAAAAGAATTAAATGAACATTTTATTACTGATTTTCAAAAAAATATGAAATAAATAGATAATTTTAAAAATGTGAGGAATGATTGAATCTAACATATCTATAAATGGAGATGAAGAGCAGAACAATATTTAAACAAATAGTGGCTTAGAATTTTCCAGTACTGGTAATAACCACTACTCCAAAGATTGTGAAAGTCAGGAAAAATAAATACAAAAACAAAATGAAAGCAAAACTATACACATGACATATAGATACATCATGACAAAATTTAGAAATGAAAGAAAGAAAAATCTTAAAAGTAGCCAAGAGTAATCAATATATTTCATTCCAAAAATAAAAGTAACATGAAAATTGACTTTCCAATAAAAATGGGGAAAGCAAAAGGTGATAAAATGACATCTTTAAAACCATGTGCACATGCATGTGCACACACAGGCATGCATGCACACACAAGCACATACCTGCCAACCCTGAATTCTATATGTAGCAAAAATCCTGAAAATGTATATGTGATATAAAACTTTTTCCATCTAAACAAAATTAAGAAAATTTCATGTCAACACACTTGCATTTATATACATACATGCATATATATATATATGTTTACAGTCAGGTGAATAATGAGTAGTAAAGGAAATAATATATCACATTATAAAATAAATAATGCACATTTCAATATTTTTGTAGCAAAGGTTTAACCAAGTAGTTAATAGAACAACAGAGTAATAAATGTGATCACTTTTAAAAAATAAAAGACATAATAATTGGCAAAGAGGAGATATAGTAGGAAAACAAATAGTAAAATAAGTGCTATAAAATCAAATGGATCAGTATGATTATATATACTTTATATAAATAGACAATATCCTCTAAAATAAAACTTTTATTATTTTACTGAAATATAATGGAAATACAAAGAACAAACTAAAAAATCAAACAAAATTATATTTGTTGCTTTTAAGACACACATCTATTCAAAAGACATGGAATTGGGGGGAAAAAAGAATGGAATAAATATCATCCAAATAGAAATCTGATTAATAATGTCATACTATGTAGAAATTGTGTCAAGAATTATTCGAGACAATGAATATGAAGAAGGGATCAGTCTATCAATGTGATCAAATCTAAATTGCTCTGAAGTTCTGAATGTTGGTGCAAAACAAAAAAAAAGAGCAAGATTTGATTGAATTAAAAAATAAATAAGATGAATCTATAATCACACTGAAAGAATTTAGCACATTTGCCTCAAAAATTCATAGACCAAACTGATAAAATAATTGGTAAGGAAAGATAAAGTCTGAGTTCAAAATTTAAAAACTTACTGACATGTAACAATGGGCCTGGCAAGAAACCCCACAAAATTTAAAAAAAAATTTTTTTCAAGTGTACATGAAACATTTGGCAAAATTGTCTACCTAGATTATTTATTCAACAAATTTCAAAGGTTCAAAATAAGCCAAATTATCCCCAATTCTCTTAGAAATCAATTCCAAAATGATAATAAAAATTCACATGTATAAAAATTAAATAATACTAATCTGTAGTAAAATAAGAATTTATGTGAGAAATTAATTTTAATTGAATGGTAATGGATACATCTAAATCTATTGGATGTGAGTAAATAGTTGTTGGTATGAAATTTATATTTTAAGTGTATTTGTTAAAGGAATAGTAGAAAATAAATGACATGCTTTAATTTGAAGAGGAAGAACCAAGAAAGTGAAACTTTAGAAAAAGTTTAGCATGTAGATAATAATAAAACAAGAGAATCTTAGAGAAATACCCCAAAGCCAACAATTCATTCTTCAAGATTAATAAAAATTCTCAAACTGTATATTTTGAAGTCCAGTGCTGTGAATGAACAGAGGACATCAATACAGATTCAATAAGTATCAGGATGAAGGTAAATGTACCCATGTTCATCATTTATAAGTGTAAAATTATAATATATAAATTTTATGCAAGATATATATATAACCAAAAACAGCCACTGAAGTCTGTGTATATATGTGTTTTACTGCTGATGGAGCCCAAAGCCTTAGATATGTTAGGCAAGCACTTTACCACTAAATTTCATCCCCAGTCCTTTTTGTTTTATATTGAGACAGTATCTTGTTAAGTTGTCCAAGCTGACCTGTAACATATCCTCTTGCCATAGCCACTGCACCCACACAATTCTTACAGAAAAAAAAGATTTATACTGCCATATACACAATCTATTTTAAATATTTAAAAAATTAAGAGTGCAGAAGTGGTATAACATGCTTGCAACATTAATGTTTGTATGATAAAAAAATTTTAGAAACTAGATCATTGGAATTAAAAAGAGTCCAGAAAGAGATTCACAAATGTATAATCACAAGGTGTTATTCAAGACAATGGGAAAAAAGTTGGCTTTTTAAAATAAATTGTACTGAATACCCATATAGATAAAATAAATCCAAAAACTTTACCCATGTGAAAAATCAAATTGAGATGCAAAAAGTAAGGCACTACAGCATTTCAAGAAAAAATAAATAAGAGGGAAAAAGAGAATATAAATATTGGCTTGGGTTAAATAATGCTCTAAAATGAGTTTAAAAATTTTGGGAAAAATGGTGACGTGCTGAATTAAAATTTCAAAAATTTAGCAAAATATCATTGAAATAGTGAAAAAACAGGACATATAGTAGAAGATATTTATAATGCATATATCTCAAAAATATTTCCTATTAAAATATACAAGGAATGCCAACAAGTTGATTTAAAAAACACAGGAGACAAACCAATATAAATTGTACAAGACTTAACAATCACTTAATACAAGATAATGTCTATGTGGCCAATAAACATGTGAAGAAGAGTTCAGCTTTTATACTCATCAGTAAAAGGAATTTAAAATAACCCAAAATACTAGTGCACCCTGACTTTAATAGCTAAAATGAAAAACACTGCAAATTCCATTTGTTGCTGAGAATGTGTGGATCAAGAGCAAATATTATACACTGTTAATGGATTTGTAGAAAATTTCCTTTGGAAAATTACTTTGCAGTCTGATTTGTGTTAAATGAACCTTTTAATTCAATAGTTTGATTTCTAGATAGATAACCTAATAGAATATGTACATATGTTCTTCCAGCAAGTATACAGGAATGTTTATCATAGCACCATTAGTAATAGCTGCAAACCAGGGAGTGTCCAATTGTGATGTATGTATACAATAGAAGAAACTAAAATTTTCAGCAGCCATAAGATAAATGAACCATATACAGCACCACATTTATCACAAAAACATGACATTGAGCAAAATAAGTCAGGCACAAAGGAATATGTACTATATAGAAAGTCAAATATAGCAAAACTTATTAATGGTGTTAGAAGTCAATAGTGGTTATAGTAGTTAGAGGTATATAGAGGGCTTTGGAATGCCAGTAATGTTTTATTTCTTAATCTGGGTGCTATATACATGACTATGTTTCTTTAATCTTTTATAAAAATTAATTTATGTGCTTATGATTCATGCATTTTCGGTATGAAGATTGTAATTCAATTTAAGAGTTCACAATCCAAAGACAAATGTAGGGATTTATGCTTCTTGTCATGAGGGAGTCACTGCGAATGGACTTTTCCTTTAAAAAAAAGAAAAGAAAAGAAAATGGAACAAAGTCCATCAAAACACATTTTGAAACAATGGAGAGTAGGGACTACAGGACTGTGCTCTCTATAAATGAAAATCAAGTGATGAGAGTCTTATAGTCATCCTGGCTTTTTACCTGGAGGAACATTCCAACCTTGCAGGTCATGATGTAGGGAGGAAAACCCAGAGTAAAGCAGATTTACTACTGAGTTGAGGAGACAGAGACAGAGCTAGAGAGTAGGATGACTGAGAAAGCTGAAATTTGCTCATTAATCTATTCAATTTTCCCATGCATCTGAAAGGAAAAATGATAGATTTGTTTGCCAGATTACTTCATCCTTGGTAAATGTTCAATGCTTAGCACTCAAATTATTAGCTCATCCAATATATGCAAATTATGTATGATAAAGAATGATAAATTTGTCAAGCAATAAATAAAATAATTTGAAAAACAAGAATCTACTTTGCAATTTGTGTCTTCAGATATCTGAAACTGGCACTGAACTTGTTAAGGTTTTTCTTTTTAGGTCTACAAAGCGCATAGACCAGACAAACAATCCCCTCTTCACTTTCCTCATACAGTGAGTGTTAGAAAGTATTGGCTTTTCATTTAGGGTGAGGAGATCAGTGTCACCTGTAACATATGAATTAGCTGAGCCTCAGAGAAGCCTTATATTTACCTCAGTCATTTTGTTCAGTAATTCTTCAAAAGCAGGCCAGGGGCTCACTGGTGAACATGCTTGCAATACTGATGTTTGTGCAATGGAAAATTTTAGGAAGGGAATTCTATTTCCCCGAGCAAGTTTCCAAGCACTAAACTCTCTTTCAAATAATAAAAGAGGTTAGAGACTAACTTAGGGAACAGATTCAATTTGTCAATGTGGCATTAATAGGAACAAAGCAAAGAGACAGATTGCATTGACAAGGAAACAAAAATGGATAATGGATTTAATAGCTTGAGTTCTAATGGAAAAAATAACATTCTTCATGAGATTGTCGCATTTTTTAAAAATGTGGCTTCCATTAATAGTTCATACATGTACAATAAATGAGCTTATATGGTGGTATATAAATCATTTTAAAGTTTTCAGTAAAATCAAATAGATAAGTATTTCTGTTTTCCTTTGTACATCTTCTTCATATATCCTCAGCAATTTCTTGTGTACTCAATATTATTGATTGAAATTTTTCTGCATTGAATATTAACCTGTGTTTTCAGTGTTTTGTTGGTAATAACAAAAAAATGGGAAAAAAATTCAAGCTTACTTGAATATTAGGATTGTTTTTTTGTAGGCTTTCTTGGTGGATATGTATGATAAAAAATGTTAGATTCAGTATATGATCAGGTGGTTAGTCAAGAGATAGTTCAGTTCATGTATCTTTTAAAAAATTTCCTTTTCTGTTATATAAGACATTCATAAAAGACAAACCACCCAAAAGCTCAAAAAACCCCATGAAATTGCTATATCCTGTAAAAAATGTGTGCATGACCATAACACAAATTTTGAATATAACTTAGCTGCTAAAAGGAAACTTGAAAATGTTAGATTAAGAACCATAAAATATAAAGAACTAGATGGAATGAGAAGAATAGGATGAAATGTAGAGTTAAATTTTTATTTCTGGCAAAAAAGCAAAGAGAAAAATACTCTGGGGATCACAGTTGATCCTACTACACAAAAAGGCATGAGAACCTGAGGAGACAATAGCTAATAAAAGATCAATATTTGGAAATGAATGCAACTTTGTAAATGTATAAACAGTAGTTGTGGTTATTTTGTAAGAGGGTGGGAGGAAAGGAGGGAGAGATAGAGACAGAGAGAGAGAGAAATAGAAAAGGAAGAGAATAGCAGACCTTGACAAAGGGAAAGAAAAAAAAGTATTGCAAAAATGATTTATAGGAAGAGACAATGAAAGATTGCAAATTAACAAATGATTTTCTCTACTACTCTACTACCGGTATTTGTTCAGTTACATGATGAGCTGTGGATCAGTGCTTCAGAATGGTCTCTCAGCCAGTTTCAATGACTTTACACAGTGCTGTTGTTCCTTCTAAGAAAATAAGTAAATTAATGAGCACATCAATGAAGACAGTTAAGTATGACAGTGAGAAATTTGAGTATAAGAAAGAGGAGAGAAAAAACATCTCAGGTATACCTCCGCATCACATCTTAAGGATTAAATCTTAACATATGTGATTCTAATCTGATTCCATTATTTGAGTATTTGTCAGTCCACTATCATTTGGTCTTATTAAACTTCCATTGAAGACCCACACCATACATAGAACTAATCAAAGTATTTTGGTTTGGATATGAGGTCTAGTCCCACAACCTCACATGTTGGGCAATTCAGAAATATTCAAAGGTGAAATGATTAGGTTATAAGAGCTATACTTCACCAGTGGATTAATTAATTGATGGATTAATAAATAATTTGAATATGTTACTGGGTGGTAATTGAAGGCAGGTGTGGCTGAAGCAAGCAGGTCACTGGGTGTGTCCCTCCAGGGATTTTATTTTGTTCCTGGCTCTTCCCTCATTCTCTGCTTCCCAGATTCGATGAACTGAGCAACTTTCTTGCACCATGCCCTTCTGCTATGATGTTCTGCCTCATCTGGGCCCCAGAGCAATGGAATTATCCAGCCATGGACTGAACCTCTTAAACCATGAGCCCTAAATAAACTTTTTATTCTCTGGTTATGTTCTGGTCACAGTAACAAAATACTAAACCCCCAAACATGTTGTAAATGATTATAACCTCAATTTTAGAATCTTCTCAGAGAAAGAAATGAAAAGCACTTCAAGTTTATTAGTTAGAGAAGCCTCTTACATGCTAATGTACCATGTACTTAAGAATTAGGTATATGCTTCATAAAACCTTGAAAATGCAGCTGCTGGCTTTGGTTTTAACTTGCTGAAATAGGTATCTCTGTACATGCCCACAGATATTTCAAACCTTGCCAAAACAAATGAACAACAATAACAATAAATGACTAAGACTATTAAATGACTTACTCAGAGCTCACCTAAAACTTTAGGTTGTAAACAGCAGACCAATGATAAGCAATGTGAAGCTAATTTGAATGTTTCAAACCTTGCCAAAACAAATGAACAACAATGACAAAATCCTTTTAGCAGATCTATTTCTTCAGAACAATAAATACACTAAGACTATTAAATGACTTACTGAGGGCTTCCCTAAAACTTTAGGTTGTAAACAGCAGACCAATGAGAAGAAATGTAAAGTTAATTTGAATGTTAGAATGACTTTTGGGGTGTGTGTTATTTTGTTGGCAAGATACATAAGATGAAAATAATTAGATTCCGTGTTACTTCAATTGGCTAACTACCGGACATGTCAGTATGTAATTTTGTTAACTATCTGTGTGTGCTGTGTAAGATATTCATAAAGTGTCCTCAAACTAAAAAGCTTTTCTTTAGTGGCCAAATTCACTCCAATTTTGCTATTCAAATTTATTTGTAAAGATAAATTTTTTTTTACTCCAAAGTTTTGTGCCCCGTAAATTTTTGGTATACTACTTTTAAAATATAAATGTAATTATGTATCTTATAGTTTCTCTCATTGTTTTTGATGAGAATGTTACTCAAACATATTTTTCTATTACAAATGTGTATTTTTAAGTTCCAAACTCATGTGTGAATGCATATAAATTTTGGGTTAGTTTAGAAAAGTATGTGGAAAAACCTTAGAGTAAAGTGAAATAAGCGCAGGTCACATTGCTGAATGGAAAGGGTAGGAAGGACAAATAAGGTTAATACTAAGCTGAAAGAAAGCTGTCAACTGTTATCCTGAGGGCCTCCTATGAGTTTCATAGATGCAACTTATGGATTTGAGAAAGTAATTTTGGGATGTACAAAAGTTAAAAGCTACTATTCCTAATCAGTACATGACCAACCATGCCAGCCAGCTGCTATGCCCCTGTCACCTGTAGGCCAATCCACAATGAGGAAACCCTATGGTTCCATAAACTCCCCTGACCAATACAAATTTGTATGAACTTTCCTGGGGGGTCTTATAGCATTCCACTCTTCACTAGACAAGTTCAGTGTTCCACTTGGTAGTCATCCTGCTGCTGTATCTAGTCCTATGTGCTTGCCTTGGTTGTCAATTTTCTGCTGAAGCATAGTTTCTAAGTTCTGGGAATTCTTCATTAATTGTCTTGCAGCCTCTAGCTACTGACTGAACATAATGGCCTTCAATGCAAAATAGTCCAACATCACTCCAGTTCTTCTCTCCCAAAGGATACAAACACCCTAGTACCATCTTAGTTATTCGTCTTCCAGATTCATGCATATATGACATCAGTAAGTGACTGAAGATATTTTCTAAATATTTTGTTTTTTTTTCATTCTTTAAAATAGACCAACTTCTGCATATTTTGGCCTAGTGTTTTACACACTTTCAAAAGTGGACTCTGTTTTTTCAAGTAAAATAAATGACAATTACTGCAGGTCATTCATGCCACCAAGCTCATTGGAGGCTTGGCTGTAACCAATTTAGAAAGCATGCTTCCTAGGCACATGTTCAAAACCCTGGTGGAATGAGAAAGTATGTGGTAGAATTGTATAATCTTCCACAAAACCATATGCAAAAGTGAAGTCTGTCTCAAAAGAGTAGGAGACTAAATAATTAGGAGTTATAGACACTGTCAAGGCTACTGTCAAAGTTTACTTTGAAAAACAGTAGCAATGCTGCTGATCTAAAAGAGAAACGGGAAAAGAGAAAGCAAGACTGAGAGCAAGTAACTGCAATAGAGAAAGCCCATTTTACTTAGCAAAATTCTTTGAATTATGAAAAAAACGCAGTGTTTATTTGCTGAGCTTAAGTTACTGGATGTTTTGTATATTTGTCTTATACAGCAAACAAAATTAACTGATTTAACAGTGTCACAGCATCCCCTAATAATCTGGAAAAATCATAATTGAGGGGAAACTGATAAAAACTCTGCCTTTCTTATAAGCTTAAAAATTTATGACACTATGATTTTGCTGTATTTTATTGCTATGAAAAGACAGACAATTAAGTATAATTAATTTTACCTCCCTGACTGCTTCATTAGGATATATGCATTATGTGTCCTATCTCTATTGAGGGGAGAGACAGTAACCATTGGACGTAGACAGCATAGTTCAAATCTGTCTACTGGACACCAAATTAATGTTAAGCAAATACTCTTCCTCCTTCTATCTTTTCCATTCCTTTTCTGAGAAGAATGGTCAAAAATGGACAAAGTAGTTCCAGAAAAAATTACTGGTATACTTAATCATGCCAAATCACCACAAGATAGCCACAGGTTATTTTTCCTCTCCAATTTAAATAATAAAATATATCTTAGTAACCAATATAAAAGCAAGTCATTGTATGCAATTTTTATTCAAAATTACCATATATTCCAAAATGTTTATTTGGTTACTTAAAAAGTTACTCAAAACAAGAGAAAACCATACTGAATTTGTTCTTTACTTGTTTCTATAGTAATCTATCTCAGAAAAAGCAAAGTTTCAGATTGTAGACTTGCTTAAATTATCTTTTTTTTCTTCCTAAAATATCAAGATATAGGAAGTCTTTGAAAAGTTCTGATTAATGGGTGATCATTTGAACTCAGTTGTCTTCAATGCTGCATACCTCAGTCTGATTTGACTAAGCTGGTGTTCACAAATGATTGTATGGGCAAGCCATCCAGAACTGGGCATCAGGAAAGCTGTGGTTTGATGCTATAGATATGACTATGGGTAAGTTAATTACTTTCTTTGAGAAGCTTTCTACATATCTGCAAAAGGAGAGGATTATGCTATATGTTCTCCAAATGCACTTTTATAAGTTTACCTGATTTCTTGTTTTGTTCTTTTTTTTTAATTAAAGACTTAAGCTAACATTTAGTCACATTGATGGGATTTTGACTTGCTTTCTTTAAATTATATCTTCATTATTTATAATCTTTACTTATTTAAATATCTAGGACCACTGATAATTGGTATTTATATAACAATTACATTTTGAAAGGAATATATGTAATTGTAAATAATACTCTGAAAGTTGAATATGTCAAGAATGTGTAAATAAAAATTACTAGTTTGTCACTCATTTTTTAAAAAATGTATGAAAAGTTTCCTCTGTTTAGAAAGTTACTGTATCTTATTAACATAAATTGTGAAAACATTTTTAATTCACAATTGATCTGAGACAAAATATTTAAATTTGATATAAAATAAAATGAATCACCATTCTCTTTTAGCTTTACTCATTGTATCAAAAACTCTCCAGAATTCATCATTCTGAGCCTAGGGATGATGATGTCCAAATGTGACATACACTCATGTAAGAGGTGAAAATGAGTGAATCGACATAATTCTGGTTGAGCCGTGTTTTCAATGCCTTCTTACAAACAAGCTTTTCTTCCTAATAGAACAGCTTGACAATTCTCAGAAACCCAGACTCCATGAGTGAAAATTCAATAAGTAAGTTAAGAATACCAAATGGTAACCAGACCTTGGGGAACCTATGGAATTGAAGCACAACTTTTTTTTTTGACAGTTTGTAGTGTAGCTCTGGTGGTCTGTTTCAAAATCTGTCAAAAAGATGATAACTGGACTTAGGAGTTCAGTTTGATTCTTAAACCAAATAATCGGACAGCTTGTCTGGCATTACTGCCTTTGGCCATTTAGGAAAAAAAAAGTCTGAGTTTTGAAAGAGTAAAAACATTAAAATCATCAAATTGTTGCTGTGTACTAACAGAAGCACTTTCTAAGTTTCATGGCACCAACATCCAGTCAGGGAAGTGGATAATAAAGGCATCTTCACTGATGTCAATAGAACTCGACAGCCAACACATCCCCAAAGAGAAGATGTTGAACAATTATGTTATCCAAAGTGATGCGGGAATCATCAACCTCCATTTGTTTCAATGCTGATTTTATTTTCACTTTCTCAACATCAATAAAACAGTCATCCCCATATTTATTATATTGGATACCTAAGTAAAGCTAAGGAAATTGACATTTCAGTCTCATTGTTTTTGATTTCTATCAGGAAGTTGTTTGAAATCTGCAAAGAAAAAGAGAAAACTGAAAAAAAATGCTGATTTTATATTTAGAATTGTTTGTGACTGTATACATTCAAAAATGTAATTCACAATTGTATGACTCAGAGTCATTAGAACATAGGGTTTGAGAATCCCTTACAAGTTAACTAATTTACAATTTTTAATTTGTTTGCTACAATATTTTTTATATAGCATGTATTAAATTATGCCACTAAACCAACAGAATCCCAGCTTCTTTAATTGTTGCTGGGACAAATAACACTAGCCATAGTAGGTAAAATTTATTACATGCCTCTGTTTCCCACACATGGTACTAAAACTATATTTGCATTTTTCATTTGACTCTCAAAACTCTTGTATGAAATAGACACTATTAATATCTGAATTTTACAGCAAGTAGATTGAGGCTTAGAAAGGCTTTCTAACTTTCCCAGAACCTAAATGCAGCAAATGACATTCACAAGTGGTGACTCTGTATCATGGCCTACCTAGATTTTGGCAGGTGTTTGATTTCTTTACCTAAATAAAGAATAATCTAATGAAGTATTTGTTAGTCTCCTACCTGATGTTATGTAAAGGACTTGAAATGGCCAACTCCTTTGGAAACAATCTCATTGCTGGTCCAGTCTAAAATTTATATTGATTAATTCAATTATTGCAAACAAACTACTAAGGAACTCACCTGCCTCCTATTGGGTCATCATTGATCAGATTCATGGCTATTGCTCTGGAGACACATGACACCAAAGGGCGTAGGTTAGGCTAGGCTGTAACAAATCTTAGCTGAAGAGATTAGCATGTGGAAATCAAGCCAGGAAAAGCAGTTCTGATATGGAGCTTTGTGCGAGGGGAAAAAATGGAGGATTGCTGAAGAGAACCGAGAGAGAGGGAGGGAGAAGAACTCTGATCAATATAATAAGCTTAACTTATTTTGCTTGAGATTTGCACTACTTCTATCTCTTCTCAGTCTTCATTCTTTAAATGCCTATTTATAGATTGAGCAAATAAAGGCATTTTTAAAAAGCATCTTATGTATAATATTTAAAAGACATAGAAGTAAGAAGAATTGTCTCAAAATTCAGACAGCTAAGATTAATACTAAAATATTAGAATTGGGTTAAAGGAAGACCATTAAGGGAATTGCCCAATGTTCTCTAAGCAGTTAAACACCACTAGAAATTTAAGAGGATGAAGAAAATTTCCTAGAACTCTCTCTATAAAAGTTCTGTAAATATGTTGAAATTGGAATACGTAAGTGAGCTTTGGCTTCCCAGTCCCTCCTGTCATTTTCAATTCTCTGAGGAAATTCTAGTCTTCTGCTAAGTGGAAAAATGCTAGTTTGGAGCTTGGAGTTTGAAGATTAATTCTTAAGACAATATAGCACAGCCACCAGCAAATCTTCCTTTTTCTTTCTTCTCTTTGTAGATCCACACATCTTCCTTTATTAAAAAAGGTGAACTGTATTTTGATAATATTTGTCTGAAGGCATATGGGTGCCTAAGTGTCTTAGTCCAACCCTCATTATTATTACAGACTTGGCAGAGGCTAGAATATGTCACTGCTTTATGTAATCACTTATATTGCAACAAAATAAAGAAAACCAGTAAAACCCAAGCCAACAATAAGAAAACAGTAAGAAGAGTTTATAACACATCTTTCTATAGACTATCACTTCTGTTCTTTCTTATTGGATAAACATGTCCTATATAAACCTTCAATTTGACAGTCAGACTAACTGTGACAAGTTGTCATCTTCTTATAGTGACTAAATATCTTACAGAAGTCTGACTGCTATTTAGTTCATATGCCACTGCTACTAATTTTTTTTTTCTGGAGCATATTGGGGATATTTAAGTAGTCTGTGAATAAATTATGTTTATATTTGTGCTGAGCACTACAGAAGATGAAGTATAATTTATATGTTTACAGTGTTGAATAGTCAAACACAAATCATCAAGTAACATTTGGTCTATTTTTAAGAAACATTATGGTCATTGGGAGGGAGATATTGGGATATAACACAAAATGTAACTATAAGACATCTAAATTTTAAGAAAAAGATTTTACAGATGGTACCAGCGGTAGAAGTTGTTTGCGTCCTATCAAGTGTCATAGAGCACTCTGAAGTCCTGACAGTCATGGCACCTAGAAGAAAGATTTCCCTAATGTCTCTAGTAATATGTGATAGGCACATTGGAACTTTTTGAACCTCATAGACACGTACAGTAGTTAGCAGAGGCAGAAATAGGAAGAGATTTGAAAACACTATATAAACATTTTTTAATAAAGTTATAGGGTAAATGTTTTACTTTATTATCTTTAAACATTTGGAAACATAGAAAATAATCCTCTGGAAATCTATTTACTGGTGTTGTTGATAGGTGAGGCAGGTGGAAATAAGTTAGGACACAATAGAGAGCCAGAATAATAGCATATGCAGAACTAGTTTAGAATTAGTCCAGAGACATTCATCAGAGCCAAAATGAACTGAAGATTTTATACATTTTTTTTTTTTTTGGTGTATGTGGTGCTGGAGATTGAACCCGGGGCCTTGTGCATGCAAGGCAAGCACTCTACCACTATTGTTAACTATCTGTATGTGCTGTGCAAGGTATTCATAAAGTGTCCTCAAACTAAAAAGCTAATTTTATACATTTTTATGAAAAATATTAAGCAAAGCAAATTGATTCTACAGTTCATATAGATCTATAAGTGTGTAGTATGTATAGCATTTGTGTGTGTGTATCTGTGACCGTGTTGACTTAGACTGAGAGTGCTGTTGCATTTACATACTTTCCAAGAAAATTTTCATTTTCTTTCCAAAAAGAAAGTAGAATTTTACAAGTAGTGGAAAGTACATTGCAAGTGGTTATTTAAAATAACTTTAGAAACATAGGAAAACACTTTGAGACAAAGTATAATACAAAAAAAAATTAGATTGTAAGTCATACATTTGTTAAGGCAGATGCTAAATATGTCTAGCTAAAGTATTAGAAGATATTTCTTTTTTTTAAATATTTTTATTTTATTGCTTTGTATGTGGTGCTGAGGCTCGAACCCAGGGCCTCACGCATGTGAGGCAAGCACTCTACTGCTGAGCTATAATCTCAGCCCCTAGAAGATATTTCAATTGTTAATTTTTGAATGGTGTTATGAATAATTTATTTCTATACATTTTTTAGTTTTTAGATGAGAATATTTACATATATAACTTTGAATATATATATACATATATTTGTATATATATAAATATGGAATTTTGAAAACTTAAAAAGGAAGATCCTGTTTCTTTGGGGAATCAGTTTAGCTACTGAGAGTCAATGGCCTATAATCAATCCCAGCACTTAGGGAGGCTGAGACAGGAGAATCACGAGTTCAAAGCCAGCCTTAGCAACGGCGAGGCGCTGGCAACTCAGTGAGACTCTGTCTCTACATAAAAACACAAAATAGGGTTGGGGACGTGGCTCAGTGGTCGAGTGCCCCTGAGTTCAATCTCCAGTACCAAAAAAAAAAGAGTCAATGAACCAAATACCTTACTCCCTATTCCTGTGTTCAGAGTGGGAAGCCTGACCAACATCATTATCTTCAGAATCATGAGAAAAGGAGATTTGTTTCCCTGTAGTGTACTTACTCTTTAATCTAGAAAACTTCAGCAGCAGCAACAAAAGTTTTGCCATGCTTAAGTGTAATGTGCTTTTGTTGTTCTTATTGGTGATAGTGACTGTGGGTTGAATTACAAAATCCCTCTTAGCCTTTCTTCCTCCATCCTGCGCTGCACATTCCTGCTTTCAAATTTCAATGGCATTTAAATTTGTGCTTTCCAAATTGCACTTATAAATTTGTACTTGCTGAAGATAGAGAAAATAACTGATTTACGTTAGAGATTATGTTTATGAAAAATATAAACAAGGGGTTTTGTCACAAAGAATTAACTCCACATAATCAGATAAGTATAACTTGGCTAAGAAAATAAAAACTTGCAATTGAATCGTTTATAGGAATACCTATACCATATGTGACAGCATGCCAACAGTAAACCATTTTTGGTACTTTTTGAAAATTCATGTTTTCTCTTTTACTTTAACCAAATTTCATTAAATTAATCCAAAAACTACCAAGAAACGTTCCATCACTAACTCTCCTGTCTTTCGTACCCTTAATTTTCTCATCATGTACATTTGCATGCTCATGTGCGCGCACACACTCTGAGATTAATCCCTTAAAATTTGTTCTTAAACCCAGGGATTCTTTAACATAATGCCATCCATTTCTTCTGACGCCTCTGAAATTATGCAATTGCTTTTCTTTTCTTTCTTTCTTTTTTATCCCCCAATGTTAAACAACAGTTCTGACTGGAACACTTCCCTTTAGTAGTCCAGTGTTTACTCCTTACTTCTCCCTGGCCCCAGGCACCACTCCAACTGCAGACCTTGGAATGGGGCATCTCATGAATCTCACCTCTGCTGATTTTTATTCAGTCTGCTTAACATGTGTCCTCACAGCCACTTAAGGTTCATCTTTACAAAAGTTTATTTGGAGACTTAAGGGAGAGAACTGTTTTTCTGTATCTTTTTCTTTTCCTATCCTACTCCTTCTAACTAACTTCTATGATTTTAGTATCGATGTTAATGCCTCCAATAAGAATGTTTTCCTCATACA
This sequence comes from Xerus rutilus, assembly GCA_028644305.1. Classification (NCBI taxonomy): domain Eukaryota; kingdom Metazoa; phylum Chordata; class Mammalia; order Rodentia; family Sciuridae; genus Xerus; species Xerus rutilus. Next base: position 129,636,256 of record CM053400.1, read on the forward strand.
CATATTCCACTGAGTCTTCTCAACTACTTCAATCACCTTGATCATCAACATAAATATAATTAAAATATTATTGTCATTCAAATGGCTCATCTTTGACATCTTTCACAAGGTACCTTTCCCATACCCTGACTTTTCTATAAATAAATTTGTATCCCTCTTTTGACTGCTCACTTCTTGACCCCAATAAAAATGCTTGTAATTTATAAGTAAGTTCTTAGTTTTTTAATTCTTCATTTATAATTTTTGCAGTCTCTTTAAAAATCACATGTGTTGGTGGAGTAAAAGTTACTCAGCTGGATTACAAGGGCTTTAGGCTTTGATCATCACAACACTTGCATTCTTCTTGCAAGTCAATATTTTATTCTGTATAGATTTTTTTTTTTTTTTTGGATACCAAGAATTGAACTCAGGGTTACTTGGCAACTGAGCTACATCCCAGCCCTATTTTGTATTTTATTTTAGAGACAGGGTCTCACTGAGTTGCTTAGTGCCTCACTTTTGGTGAGGCTGGCTTTAAACTCGAGATCCTTCTGGCTCAGCCTTCTGAGCTGCTGTGATTACAGGTGTGCACCACTGTGCCTGGCTCATTCTGTGTAGATTTTGTTAAAGATGAACATTAACTTCTGGATTCCATGCATCTTTGAAAATGTTAAATACTCACAACACATTGTTTACTAACTTGTTATATATGACATACAATTATATCTTTTTCCAATTTTATTTTACTTTAATAGTGATCTCTAAACCTTTAATATTATAACATAACAAGTATGTGCTTATATAACCTTGAAAATATATATACAGACATGTAAATATCAAAATTGACTATCTACAGTAAGTACTTTAACTCATTTAATACTCTTATTATTTTACTACCAGAAGCTTCAAAGGGGGTATACCTAGTTTCAATTTTTGCATGTCTTAACATCAACCTTAAAGGTTTAATATATCACTGTTTTTCTTAGTATTTGTGACTGTCATTTTTTAAAAAAGTTTGTATTTTGTACCAGACTCTGTACTTACACCATGACTCATCCACTCAACCCTCTGAAAGGACTCTATCTCCTCAGGGAAGATAAACAAATATTAATTTTTCCCCAACCACACTGTTGATGGTCTTGCTGTGACCAAATGCAATAATTTTAGATCCTATGCTTTTTCCTCTCTGCCACATTAAAAAACTCATCCAAAGCTCTGTAATCAATTTACATTTTCAGATTTTCCCTTAAGATAATGATTTCTACAATCTATTACATTTACATAAATTGCTTGTCATTTTCTTTAGTCCTGTACTCACCTCATTAACACTTTAAGTTTAATCCCCCATCATAGAACAATGACTTTTGATGACAATCATTCCCAACCTTTTTCATGGTTGTTCATCTCTCTTCTTGCTACTTAACGTAGTCATTTAAATGTTTCTGTGAGGTCCAGTTTACATATACACAGATAAATGTGTTAGCCTAAATTCCAAATTTATTATTCATGTCTGCCTTTTATCAAATTTATGTATCCTTCTTTATTATTATATTTTACTCTTTTGGATGTTTCAAGTGTCTACAGATTAAGTAATTAGCTGTATTTTTAAGGTGAATTTTTTACTTTATCATGATGTAACCACTCAGGTTCCTAACAATATTTCAAACTTTTAGGTCACATTGCTACACCAATTAGTCCCTCGTTTTTCTCTCTCTCTTCCTGTGTGTGTATTGATGATATTTTTTTAGTTTTTAAAATAAATTATGATTTTTTTGTGCTTCCTCTAAGGTGGGAATTGGTGTTATGTAAAGAGGAGCATAATATTTTTAGTTATAATATTTAATACATTTGAATTATTTTATTAGTTACCCTTATACTTAAATTTTATCCTACATTTATTAAATTAGAAAGTAAATATCTTTTCAATTATCCTGAACAATATAAAGCCACATAACAACTGAAATTCAAACAACTCCTCATTAAATTCCTTCTTTCATTTTATTGTTGTCTAGTACTTTAGTTCTTCTTTGCTTTTTCACCCTGCTAAAATAATAATTATCTCTGTTTATGAAGTCAGTATTTATTGAAAAATACTAATAGGCTTTCTTCAATTTTTTTCTCAACAAATTTTATTCTCAATATTTCTTTCAGTGTCATGAAAATTATATCCCTTAGGCTCTGTCTGAAAATGTCTTTATTTTCCCATTTTTCTTTAATTATCATTTAGCTGGATATTAAATTCTACTGTGAGAATTTTACCCTCCACATTTGAAATAATTAGACTTCTGGCATCTTGCTGTTTCTAAGAATTACGTTTCCATCTAAATTTTCTGAGCGTAAAGTATAAAATTAGGACTTTTGCATTTTTTTTAAAGATTACAGTGCTCCAAAGATAGAAGGCAGTGACTCAAAATTAGCTTATTCACTCTATTTTTATGTATTTTAATTTTTGCAAAGCCCATTATTTACTGTTTCTCACAGCTCTAACTATGGTTTGTTAATGTAGTTGGTCTAAGGATTAGAATACACATCCTCTACTTTTAGCATTCCACTGAGTGTTAATGTTGTACCACTTCATTTACAATGCAGCAGTCTTGGGACTGTGTAGGTCACTGCATTCCCTCACTGCCCCCTATACAACTGTTTATGTATGGTTGCCATGGATATTATATCCCTGTATGTTATAAGCCCAGGAGGACAGTGTTATCACTTTTCCTGTAGATAATTATTGCAATACTTTTTTTCTAAAGTCCTGGTGATCCAAGTGTCATTTTAAAAATGTTTCCCTTCACCCTGTGAAATTGCCTTTTATAGCACAGGTACATTGGAGATAGAGTCTTGTGTCCTTTTTATTTTTTCCTTCAGTTCCTCCCCCCCATCTCATTATCTAAAGACTTTTTATATTATATTAAACTATGGGTTTGAATTTTTTTCTTTCATCGTTGCTTTTTGGACTTGATAATTTATGGTTCAAAGTCTGTAATTAGTTCAGTTGTGGTTTCCTTGTATGTGACTTTTCACTTTTCCCTGACTGCTTTCAGGATTTTTCTTCAAATTTGGTTTTTAGTAGTTTGACTATGATATGTTTAGACATGGTTTTCTATTTTTGCTGCTGGAGATACCTTGATCATTCAGAAAATTGTCAAATTTTGTCTTTCACCAAAAGGTTTGGAAAAATTTAAACCATTATTTATTCAAATATCCTTTTCTTACCCCATTTTTTCCTTCACTTTCTGGCATTCAAATCATATACATTGTCTCACAGTCCCTGAGTCTTTGTCCTGCTTTTAAATGTCTCGTTTTAACTTTTTTCCTCTGTATTCTTCAGTTTAGATAATTTCTGTTGATTTGTCTTCAAATTCACTAAATTTCTGCTCTATCATCTCTATTTTGCTATTAAGTTGAATACAATGAATTTTGAAAATTTTCTTTATTGCGTTTTCAGTTCGAACACAGACTGGGTGGTTTAAAGCAATAGAACTTTGTGCTTTTCCAATTCTAGAGGCTAAGCACCTGAAATCTAGTAGTTGGTAGGGCCATACTCTCTCCAAAGGATCCTGGGAAGAATCCTAACTTACAGCTCCTGGCTTCAGGTGATTGTAGGCTGTCCTTGAACATGGTAACTCCCCTACAGTATCTTGGCACTTTTCCTTCCTCTGTGTCTTCCCTTAGCATTTTTTCCCTCCTTTGTGTCTCTGAGTCTCTTCATAAAAGGACAGGAGCCACTGCATTTAAAGTCCACTCTAATCCAGACTGACCTTGTTTTACCTAATTACATCTGCAAAAACCATATTTCACATTCACAAGTGATGAGGGTCAGGACTTAATTATATCTTTCTTGGGAAGGGCACAATTAAATATAAAACTGCTTTTTATCTTTTCTATTTTCTGCTGAGAATTCATTATCTTTTCTTGGATTACAAAGTACTTTCCTTTACCTTGCTGCAAATAGTTATAATAGCTGGGTTTAAATCTGTCTTATCAACAACTAAGTCATCTCAGGCTTGCTCTGTTGACAGCCTATTCCTTGAGAATCAATCATAATTTCTAGGTTCTTGGCTTACTGAGTAGTTTGGGATTATATTTTTTTGTATTTTAAATATTCGGTTGTAGGATCTCTATATTCTGTTAGTTTCATTTTGCTGTTTTGTCCTAGTATGTCATTAACATGGTTAGACTCGCACTCAATGCTATTCTACCTGCAGTGGGTAGCAGCTCATATTTTAGTTTAGTTTGAAGTTTTGCATTATCAGGACTTTCTAAACTGTGTTTTGCATCTGGAACACAGCTGTTAGCCACTTGAACAGAGTTTATATACAGAGCTGAGGCTCCCCTTTTCTCAATCTCTCTTGTTCAAATTTCCCTTTTATTTTCCGGGATATATTCCACTGTATCCAAAGTAATATTAATTTTCTATTAGATATATCTAGTAACTTTGCATTCTAGCCTTGATATCTTAAAGTCCAATTTATATTTCTGATGTTCATTTCTCTCCATAATGCATTCTGGGTAAACTTATTGAATCTATCTTTTAACTTACTAATTATTTCTTCAGGCTGCAAGTTAAACTGAGTTTTCTACAATGTGATCGTTTGAGCAAACATGAGCAACTTTCAACTTCAAACATGTAGACATTCTGAATTGTACCTGTTAATATTTTTTAAAAAATATAGCACAACATTGTAAAGCTCACACTGAGTAAAATGGGATATTTTTAAAAGAATTGTAGTAATTCAAACTTTATGCTAAAAATAATTTAATTTCTTTTTCTCTACATTCAATTGTGTGTATAACAAACTGCATTCTTGCCTTTTATTATTTGATAAATGACCTTTTAGTGTTTGTTTTTAGAGGGGAATGATTTCTTCACTTTCCATTTGTGTTAGTAAGCAGAAAATTTTTCAAAAATATGAAAAATAATAACTAAGGAAATCAATGAAGAAGATCATAATATGTTATTAAGGAGACTAATAATGGATTCACCTATATTTTGTTTTATTTCATTCACTATATCACCTTTGGGGAATATTCTTTTTCTTTTCTTTTTTTTTTTCTTTTCCTGAGAGGATTTCTTTTATCTCTCCTATTTCCATACCCATGCCTGAAACAGTGTAAGATAGCATAATTTATCTTCATAAGTTGTTTTCAAAAATCATTATTATCTTACTAATTATATTTCTGCAAAATACGCGTGGACTCCAGTAACATTTGCATGGTTACATTTACCACAGATAGAACTTCATTTCCTGTATCCCTGACCAAACACCAGTTTCAGCCAAAGTCATCTGCATCTGTCCATATAAATCACTTTATAAATTAGAGCCAGAATTCCTCATAGAACGTGGATTCATTTTTGAATCCAGACAAAATAAATCATAAAGAAGAGCCACAAAGTCAGGAATGCAGACTAATTTTCATCAAGTTCCTTCCATGAATGTAGTTTAATGCTTTAAATTTGTATAAAAAATGTTGCAAGAATTATGTTCATCTTAATCATTTAATTTCTCCCCTCCCTTCTCATCTAAATATACTATTTATCCAACAGATCTTTTTCCCTTTCTTTTCAGGATCTTTGTGATTTTTGTCTGCTGCTTATCTTCATTTATGACAGGTTTCTTCAGACCTTTTTGCAAGATGACAAGTGTTTTTGATATTTTAGAGTTAAAGAGGATGAGAACTGGATTCAGTAACATAACATCCACCTTCCAACTACTACCATATTTATTCATTCTTTTAATATTCATTAACTCATTTAACATTCATAGAGTGCCTACCATGAGTCAAGGATTTGATAGTGACAAATGTTAGGTTTTCTGCTCTAATCGCACAGTCAGATGATGGAGACAAATATTGATATATTTGAGATAAGTGCTGAAAACAAGGTACACACATGGGAAGCACATTGTCGCTGGTTATTGCCAACTAAAAGTCTAGTACTAACCTAAGTTAGACAGAGGGCTGTCAGGAATCATTGTTCATATCACTGAAGTTATCACTTCTATAGCTGCTCAAATTCCGTGTTTTATTATTGGCTAGAAATTATGTAAATTGTTTTCTCCATATGTTTAAAATGTAAGGATGATTGTTACTCATATAAATTTTTAAACTTGTCCAAGCAATGTAAACAGCATAAAAGGTGAAAAGTGGGAATGTCATATGTCACAGCATATCAGGGTAATGAGATGTCTAACAGACTCATACACACACAGTCTGGAAAGCACTTCTTCATATTCATGTTCTTGATAATTTCACATTTATAAAATAACATAAGTGAGGAAAACGCTTTCTCTCAGTAGAATCATGGGTCAACTCAAGGTAAACCATTATTCTATAAAAACATGGTTCAAAAATAATCTAATTAGGTCTTATAACCACATTTCTAAGGGCTACTGTTCTGTTATTGTGTGTAAAATATAGGAACCCTTCCCAATAAAGAGAAAATGAGGAAAACTGATATGAAATCTACAGGAGTCAGCTAACAATTTTCCAGACAACAGAGTTATATATTTTGCATTATTGTTCTAAGACCTATAGGCTTTGATTACTTGGGACTGCTTTTTTTTTTTTTTCCTTTTACCCTTCCTAGCAGAGCTGCAGATTTAATTTTATAGGTATGAGAAATATGAAGCTTGGGAATTTAATAATTGTTTCACTAGGTAAGGGATGAAGTAAATTCCATTGCCTTTCGTTTGATTACAATCTTCCCTGCTGGTTTAATTAAAAACATCCATGTGAGGAAGAAGGAACATGGTAGAGGATCTAATTGTTTTATTGTATTGGATGTAGAGTAGGAACAATGAAATCGAAAGGTTTAGAGTTGTAGAACTTAAATGTTTCATGTAAATCTAAAATGCAGACTCAGGTCAGCTATAGACAAATGTCAAAGACTAGATTCAAAATACACTGCAGGCAGAAAAGATGACATTTATCAGTCATCCATACATCAGTAACTAAAACAATTTTAGGGTTGTCTAGACAGGCATGTATTATTTTTTATATTTAAATCTTTAGAAGGACAGCAGAGGCATAGTATCTATATTTAGTTTCACAAAATATGAGAATGAAAGCCTAAGAAAAATTTAAAAGCATTTGCAAGAATATATTTGTAGAAAAGTTTTATTGTTGTTATTACATATTGGAAGATAATACCTGACTAAATTAGGTTTCTGCTATCATGACAAGACGTGAAAATTTGTACTCAATACTGCTATATTACATTCAATTTTCAGATTTTTGGATAAAGGGCCAATCACAAATGATATTTTTTAAAAAAGAGTATTTACCAATATTTTTACAAGATTTTTTTCTTTTAAATATTGTTACTAAATTATAAAATTGCTTTCAAACGCTAATTTTGAAAAGGGAAAAATTCAGTAGCAGGAAATTAAATGTGCAAATATTATGAAAATATCATTCAACACCTTTACAAAGCTAGCAAAAGACTTGTAAGAAAAACAAACAAACCAACAAGAAACAGCGTATCAGATACTAGAGCTGTAAATTAACTTCCAGTTTACCAAGAGAAAATTGGATAGGAAATCTTATTTAAATTATTTTAGAATCTATCAATATAAAACATAGACAACCTCATCTGTAAAATAATAACTAAGATACCACAAAATTTCTAAATGGAAGGAAAGATTAACAATATGTTATATCTTCAAAGTCAGAAAATGAAGGGAAGTTAAAAACAATGAAATCAGAAGCAAAATAAATTTCAATATTAGTTGATGAACTGTTTTGGAATTTTAATTCCTTTTTATCCCATTGTCATTTTATTTTATTGTTTATATCAATTATAGTTTTTAGTAGTATAATTTTGTTAGCATTGAGTAATTTTTGCTTATAATATACATTTCTGTGTATGTAGATATCTAGTCCATAAATTATAATTCTTTAGCCCTATTATGAGTAATATACTGTTATACTGTTCTTCACTATTTCAGCTCATTTAAAAATTATTATTTTTTCACTTAATTTTTAAAAAAATATCATATTTAAAGTCATTCTCAGTGTGAGTCCAACATTTAAAAAAAAAACTAGCTATGATTCTAGTTTTCTGGCGATGATTTATTTTAAAGCACCTTTTTGTGTTGAGAAATCATGGTATTTTAATACCATCTATTCTTCAGCTCTCCAGGAAGTACATTTTTCACTCTCCCCCCAACACACACCCCCATATACATCTTTGTGATGAACATTATTGCACTAAATATATTACATGGTGCAGATTACTTCAGTCCACTGCTTCTAGATCTTATAGCCGTAAATCACAGCTTTTAAATATTTATAACATTCCCTTGAACACTTAAAGGGAGAAAGCCAAAATAAAATTTTTCATTTGCTCCTAGAGTAAAAATGGTCTGTGTTGGTTAAAAAATACTATTGTTTTTCTTAAGAGCTTAAATTATACCCAGTAACCTCTACCTAAGCATTGGTATTAAATTAGTTTGCCCAAGAGTCCAGATTTTCCCTCAGTAGCATCAAAATAATTGTTAATAGCTAGGTTCTTAATAAAATCTAAGGATCTCTTTTTATCTTTTGTTTTTGTTTTGTCTGGAACTCCCCTTAACCTCAGTGATAATTATCAAGCTCTCTATTTTCCTCAGACAAAATTTTAACAGGCAGAATTCACTCAAATATCTACCAAATCATATGAATCAATTCCCAATTTCATTTAAAATCCATTTTTCCCATCTAAAACAAACTGTAGTGCAGAGTTCAAATGTGTAAAAATAAAGTTAGCTTTATATTACTGCTCATTGAAAGCATCTTGCCAAGAAAGAAGGGCAAGCACCATTTTCCAACATTTAGAGAGAGAGCAATCTGGTCCTAGGTAAACAACCAAAAAATGAGAGCACCCTGCTATGTTTTAGAATCCCTCAAGACATCATAAACCAATTTGGGTTCATTTCCCAGAATTTTATGGCAAGCCTGCTTTGCTGCTTTTTTTATTGTAAGATGATGGGAATCTTTTTTTTTTTCAAACTTCTTATCCCTGCTCTACCATCAATATCCACTAGGTGGAGATATAATTATATTTTTCTCAGGTTTTGGTTAACTAGAACATTTATGATGCTTTATGAAAGAAATATTCATCTTCAGTTTGAGCATTTACCTTTTAATTGGTGTTATATACTTTGGTATCAATCTGCATTTTTCCTAAATATTATTTTTGCATTCTTCTACATTTCCTTTTTGTTTCTGTGTTTTATTAGAGATTCTAAAATATAAATAATTGATTGCATTGGTTTCAATTTTGTAATTTCTTTTCATATAAGGGGACACATAGTTGAAGGAATATTCTCAATTTCAGAGTATAGTTAAATGTAATCCCCAGCATTATGTAGAGCTGCTTTGAGACTAAGTACAGGTTGTTGGCAGGGATTTAATTGAAGGGGTTAGAGAAGAAGAGGTAGGAGATTTTCCCTTTTTCTCTAAGCCAGGTAAGAATGCTCCACTCAGCTCTATAACTGCCAGGAAGCAAAGGATATGAAAGCAAATGAAGTGGTTTCTGGATCCTGATAGATCCCCTCTTCATAAAAAATCTTCCTCTTCTCTCTTCTTTTCTTCTCTTTCCCTTTGCATCACTTCTTTTTTAGAAATCTGTATTGTTGTCTGTCTGTTGTTTGTCTTTCTATATCTACCTGAGATACACACACACACACACACACACACACACACACACAGACATATACAATTTTATTAGATGTTTGTGTAATGCAGTTTATGCCACATATATATTATATAAACATACACATTTTAGGACTTTACAATAAGAAAGCAAGAGCTAAAACTGGTATCCAGTTTTAGGAGGATTCCATTTATTTCTGTCATGTGGATGCTTGTTTTATGAAACCATCTTTGCTAATTACATATTTCTAAAAATCTAAGCAATATTCTTCTCATTTCTGTCTCCTGTGACTCTTGTTTCCAGTGTCACTCTGGAAACCAGGGATCTTAAACTCTTCCAATGCTATTCTCTATATAAGAACAGACCAGATTTAAAACAAAGGATTTATAGTTATTGTCTTAAATTTAGGAGTGGTCAAATTTCAGTGGCTAGTTGAATGTTAAGTTCTGACTTACCAAGCACAGTAACTAACATTTGACTGACAACATCTCTTCACACTGTTCCTGAGAAATGCATTTCTAATGATCAAGGCTGAATAAAATTAATAGGGATCTTTCTAACAATACCGTTTCTTAACTATTGAGAACTATGAAAAGAAGGTGAATTTGTAAATTATACTGCTTATTCCAAATATGTTTTTTAAGCAAACAAACAAAAGCAAAGGAAACTCTGAATTGCTTTGCTTTGGGAAATTGGTTAGGCATGTAGACTACATTTTATTACATATAAGTAAATCTTACATCTTTGAATTTGGAGGAAATATTATTGTCCATCTATTCTTTGTGGTCATCTGGGTTTATGATCTTTTAATTCTATATAACTGTATTCACAGCGGGTTTAGCCATGTTACAAGCAGTGTTTGTTTATTTGTTTGTTTTTAATAGCATTTAGTATACCGAAAGCAAATGCTTTATGTTCATTGAAAAGCAATCTTCCAGTTTGAGTCTTTGACCAATCCCTGTTGTTAAAATTGGTAATATAATCGTCCTTAGATCCTAAAACCTTTTTAAGCCTAAAATAACTAAGACAAATTAAAGTTTGTCCAAATTTTCAGTTGTTTTCAGTTGGTAGCATTAATGCAAAGATAATGTTTGATGTTTAATGTAAGACTTTTCACTTACTTCCTCATTGGAATAAAGACAAAGGTTTCATTGTATTACCAAACAAAATAAATCATAGCATGAAGAGTCAACTTTCACTTTTGCATAAAGAAATAAACAGCAGCAACAACAATTGTTTTGAAGGGTAGATGTTTATGATTAATTCTGAACATTTCTTTACCAATGTTTTTCTTCAAATTTTGGGAAGTCCAAGACATGCCAGTAATTAAAGAAAAAAATGAAGATAACTGGATGATAAAATTTTATTTACAACCTTGATGCCCAGAAATATCTTTTATGTACTACTGCTAACTACTGTTCTGATATTGGCACCCTGACTGCGTTATTGATACTGATCCTCCACCGCATCTGCCATTGTGTTGCTCTTCCTGGGAAAGGGTATGTGCTGGAGAATGGTTTTTCATTTACCTTAAAGGAATAAGAACATCAGGAACTTTCAAATATCTTTTTCTAAACTCTTCCTTGTGCTGCATGCCAATCTTCCATCTCACAGTCTTCTCTCTCTCTTCATTCTATTCATGTTATATTTAAAAACAGTGGTAATAAAAATACTAAATTTTCTGTTGCTCTTTCAGATACTTAAGTCTAGAATAATTATGACTACTAAGTTACATTTTTGTTTTGTTTATTTTGCAGCACCTTTTATGAGTTTAGTAGTTTACATTCATAATTCATTATGAACTCAACTATGTGAGCTGAAATGACTACATTACTTGCTAGTGTGATTTTGGACAAATTATTTAACTGGTTCCTCAATCTTACCTGTAAAATTAAAAAGATATATAGCTGATTTTAATGCTAATTTAATTAATGCATGCAGTCCTTAGGAGCATATCTGTAATTCAATTGTAAAGTATTACCTATGATGATGATTATTAGGAACATTCCAAGTCTTGTAATGTTTAAACATTTCTTGGTACTGTGGACCTGTTTTCACATATTCCTCCATAGTATTTAGCACTCTTTTATTTTAGCATTTTCTTCTTTCCTTAAGAAACATGGGCATTTATTTATTTGTTTTGGTTGTTTATTTGTAGAGGAATTGAAAACTATAGCTAAAAGACAAAATAACTTTCCCAAAGTTTTAAGTCTTGTGCATAAAATAGAACTTAGACTATGGAAGGCCACATGTGACATATCATGCTTTTTCACATTTTCTACCTAAAAATCACTGTGCAGTACAATTATGACAATAGACTCCATTCATAATTAAGAAAGAAATAACAATATTACTATAATAATCACTCTTTGTATGGAGTGACCTTGAATGTAAAGATATTTTTCACTTATTCTGTTTTAGTTTGAACCCCATAACAACTGTCTAAAGAAGGCATCATTAGCTCCAAATAAAAAAAAAAGGAAGTGGAGCCTTTTGGGCTTAAATAGCTTGCCAAGACTCACTTAGCAGGAAATAGTGGAACTGTATCTGGGAGGCAGGTTTTCTATCTCCAGAGCTCCCACTCCTAAATAGATCATTAGGATGTCAATGGACCTTCAAATTTTCTACTCTAAATCGTTATTTATTCAATGAGAAAATGGAGGACAGAAAAGGAAAGGACCTAGACAATGTAGCAGAGAAGCAGACCTAGGACTAGAACTCTTTTTTTGTCATTTATAATTCATTGCTTTTTCTCCTCGATCTCAATAGCATATAATCAGCATTTTAGCTTTTTTTTTTCTGACAAAGTTGGAGAACGAAATTTTTAAAAATTTCCAGTATTTATAAAAATTATTCCACACTTAACCTAATCCTCTGATTCAGAGCTTAGAACATAGTTTTCATAGGCTGCCCTGCGGATAGAGCTGCATCATTTAAGATCTTAAATTCTGCTATCTGTACAGTGAAGATGGCACACATGGTCGCATTGTCTCAGGACAGCAGCTCTCTCACTTGCGTAGCTCTCCCAGATCCAGTCAGAAGCTCTGTCACCTGCTTAACAAGGAGACCAGGTTTTTTCCCCACAAGCCCAAGTAGAATTGAGAGTCTACAAGAAAGCAGCAGAAGTGATGCACAGAAGGAGAGAGAATTTCTTGAAGCATGGATGAACACAAGCAATGATTCTCCATGAAAATGAATTTGTTCCCAATTACTACATAGAAACTACTTTCTAGACCCTGTGTACATGAGCAGAGTAGAATAATATTTTCTAGCAGCATCTTCATTTGGATGTCAAATTTATACAGGTAGAAGTGAACTTGAAGAGATTACAATTGATCTCATTTTTCTGGTATGTGAAGTACACTAAGATTTATCCATTTAACAAAGGCTTTGAAGATAAATAATATCAAGTACATAAAAGAGTCCCTAGAAGAATGCACATGGATGGCCCTCTCAGACTGAATTAAACATGGTTTTCTGTGAAACTTGTATTTCTTTCATATACTGAGTCCTACATTTTCATTCGCTTATTTAATATAATATTAATGCAACAAACGTGTATTAAGCATCTCATAAATATCCAGCTCTGTGCTAAGTGCAAATAAGGAGCAAACAAATAAATAAGGTATAGACTGTCCTTTAAGAACCTAGGAGAGAATCAAGTATTAATACAAATGATCACATTACAAAGTTGAGAGCAGAGAAGATCTTGAGAGTTCATTGTAATCTAGACATATTGGGAGGTGTTATGAAACAGAGGATGCTCTCATAGGATGAAGAATTAGAGAATGGTTCATAAAGGAGAAAAATTTTGATTGACCGAAAAGGAAAAACACTCAAGTTTGTGGAGCTGGTGGCAAGGGCATTTAAGTAGAAGAGCAGAAAAGGGGTGTTAGCAGAAAGACAGGTAAATGGATGGTCGAGAGGACTGGTGCATTGTTCATGTTGGCTGGAGCATAGGATCATTTGGGAACATAAAGAAAGATTAAAAAGAATATTTGTTTGTTCTATTTTTAACAAACAATTTTATACCTAGGACTTTATATGGGTACACTTGAGCAATGACATAGGTAGAGGATGTTCATTGCAGTATTATTAGAATATTGGAGACATCAAAGTGGTCACAAACATTATGATATCCCTATGCAAGAACTGCTGAGCAGTTAATAAAACAAATAAATAAGCCAACAAATGAAAGAAACAACAAAAATAGACTTAGACTATTTCTGCACTGATGTGCTATGGCCTGTGTCTATTGTCAGGTAGAAAAACTAACATATGGATTAGTGTACATTATACCTAATCAGTTGTCTAAAATAGTAAGCAGGATATAAAAGTACATTCTTAAACATGTTTAGCTCATCTCTGGAAGAACAGCAGTGATCAAAGTGAAGGCATCTAGGAAAGTGAGCTGGGCTTCTGGTGGAAATGTGAGAAAATGAGGTATGTTTCACTGAAGATTCTATCATATTTTAAATTTTATATACAAGTGTTTGTAGCATATATTATTTAAAAATTTATCTAAAGACGTATTGTAAAATTTGAAATCTTTAGAAATACAATGAAAGTAAATATAAAATACATACTAGTTGAAAGCTACAGTGTTGAGTTTTTTTTTTCTTTTAATAGTAAATGTCCTGAGTATGCTTGAAGGCAGGAGTGAGGAGATGGATGGATGCAGAGGAAATGAAATAGAAGGTAAGTGAAAATTATAGGATTTAGGGCAGAAGTGGAAAGGCTGGGATCTTTGAAGACAAATGTCCTTTCTATGAGGTGTCTAAACAGAACCACTGAATCACATATTTTGGACAGAAGCTGATGGGTCATTCTTTGGTTTTTCTTTGTATCCATAGCAACGACTAGAGGGAAATGTGTGAGCTGAGTGGTGTGACTGGCACTAGGGGCAGGACACAGTTCTTACCATGGGGGCCCCTGAGCAATGCAAGTGACTTTAAGGTAATGGTGGGATAGTCAAGAACTATACTTTAATGACTACTTCTTTAGCTTCTGATTTTTTATAGGCAGATTTGTTCACCATGGAAGAGGAGATGGGATATGAGGCCAAGGTAGGAGGGGCCAGAAGGGAGATTTACATATAAGCATATTTGTTGTTCTCAACGGCCAAAGGCGAGTCGAGTGGGGTGGCGCATGCCTATAATCCTAGCACTTTGGGAGGCTGAGGCAGGAGAATTGCAAGTTCAAAGTCAGCCTCAGCAACAGTGAGACACTAAGCAACTCAGTGTCTCAGTGGCTTAGTGAGGGTGAGGCTCAGTGATCGAGTACCCCTGAGTTCAATCCCAGTGCCAAAAAAAAAAAAAACCCCAAAAAGCCAAAGGCTTCTTTTCATCAGTTAACTCATTAATAAATGATGTACAATGACATAACCTACCCAGTCGATTTGTTGTGAAAAGAAATGTAATGTAGCACCAGTATTTGAGGTCAAAAAATATAAGAAGTTTTTCAAAGACAAAGGAAACAGAAGCACAGGTGGAGAAGTTTTTGCTTAACTCTTTGAGTCTGTTCTTTGAAATAAGTTGTACTGATAGCAGAGTTTGAAATTGAGCTGTGTCTTATTCATTTAGTTTGAGACAAATATTTTTTATATTTAGAGTAACTGTGGGCATTTTACTGCATTCAACCCAAGAAAGAAAAATGAAAAACAGAATTCAACCTTGTTTTCATTATGTTCCCCCCCAAAATCTTTTAGATTTTTAGGAAAAAGTAATGGAATCAAGTGGAACTCAACAATTATAGTTCAAAGTATAGACTTTAGAGTTGTTGATCAAAAAATCAGTATCCCTGAAGAAGCCTGGATGCATCCCAATCTGTATGAGTGTTCTCCTATCTATTCTAAGCAGTCATAGGTGTCCTAGTTGGTTTCTTCCAGATGCAGACTTTGAGACAATGCTTCCAAAGCAAGCAGTTCAGTTGAGAAGTGTGAGGAACACCACAAAAGGGAGAGGAAGTGAGAGTAATTCTTCTCAGACACTCTAAGAAATGCACTCATCTCAGAATTATCCCACCCAATGAAAAGTGAGCTGGCGATTTATACAAAACTCTCAATAGTAGTTTCTGGATTGATCCTGAGCATTGATAAAGATTCCCTCAGCACTTCCAACATGCTTCATTTGGGCCAAGGGACTAGAGAATTCCCAGTCAGCACACTTGGCTCATATGCAGCTAGCTGGCAACTGGACATTGGCAGGAGTACCTTGAATCAGGAAGGTCTGCAGGAAGTATGCAGGAAAACTGACAGCACCTGGCACAGAGGGAAAGGAATCTGAAACCCAGTGTACTTTCTTTCTAAAGCTGCCTACTATATCAAATATCTTTGATGTTGTTGGGGTACTTTCACGGCATATAAATGCATACTAGTAATAGTTTAGTAGTTTCATCTAGCTTTTAGATTTCCAAATAAAAATAATAATAATGTTCTAATACATACTGAGAGGTTACCATCTGTAAGTACCATTCTAATGTTTTTAAACCAGGAAACTTAATTTTTGCATCTTTTTAGCAATGTAGTATTACTACACTCACTTTTTGATTAGAAGACTAATGCTTGGAAAGGTATGGAAATTACTCCAGGATACATAGTAAAACTTAGTCGTCAAGACAAATAACAAGGTCACTGTTCTTTCTCCTTTTTAAAGAATGCTTCCTTTTAAGACTGAGATGTATGTGAGCAATACAAGAAATAATCTCCAAAAACATATTTTGCAGAAAGATAGTAGGTATTATGTGTTGGGGGATAGAGTTTGGAAACCAAAGAAATTGGAGACATGTAGCTGGGTGCGGTGGCACATACCTGTAATCCTAGCACTTTGGGAGCCTGAGACAGGAGAATCACGAGTTCAAAGCCAGCCTCAGCAATGGGGAGGTGCTGAGCAAATCAGTGAGACCCTGTCTCTACATAAAACACAAAATAGGGCTGGAGATGTGGCTCAGTAGTCAAGTACCCCTGAGTTCAATCCCTGGTACCAAAAAAAAAGAAAGAAAGAAAAAAGAAATTAGAGACATGTGAAAGTAAGCAATGTTATTTTGATTCTTATACATTTTTAAGATTTTTACTTACTTTCTTCAGGATTTTTTAGATTTTTTAATATGTCAAATTGTACTGTGAATGCCTAAGGCAAAGGTAGCTTTCCTGTTTCCCCAAATCACTGGATGTGGACTCATAGTTTCCAGACAACACATTCCAAGTGTAGAGAACAGATCTTGTGACATTTTATTGCAAATATCTTCCCCACGAATAAACACTGCTCAACTTCATCATAACTTTACCATTTGCAAGTTTATAAATTAAGTCGTGTTACTTCCAACATGAAAATTATTTATGTTCTCCTTAGAAATTATGTCAGGTGAACACATGGCAAAAGAATATGTCAGAGATGTGCTCATCTGAGGATCTATTTAGTGATTAGGGTCACAAACTGCCCCCTATTTTTTTTCACACTTGTAATTATTCATAATCTCAGACTTGTCTTAGCCAGATCAACTAAATTTCCCTTGAAAAATGGAAAAGGAAGTTCATGTCACTCAGTCACAGTCCAGAAAGAATTCCCCCATTTCAAGGACTCACATCACTTTACTTCCTTTTAAGTCCACACCTTACTTAATTTTCGGTAAATTGACTTCCACTATCCCTTACTCTTAAATTCAAGTTAATAAAGTCCTGACGCGAATTTTCAATTTTTTTCAAAATTCTCTTGAATGATGGAAAAGTCTTCCAAATCACAATAAAATATTTTTACTGCCTTTTATTCTCTCTCCTAGACTTCAGTGACACTATGAAGTTTCACATAATTTCTAGTCTGCATCTCATCAAATACTGGCAAAATTTATTCAATTCAAATTAAATAGATGTAGCACAGCGTAATCTTTCTCTATTAAATATGTCACTTTTTGCAATTGTTTCTTAATATCCCTCACAGCTTCCATCTAAGATTAGCACTTTCTTTGCTGCCAGAGTTTCACTAACCTACTGAATTATTCACTGAAGCATAACCTTCAGATATCAGGTTAGAAAGACCTTGATTATGGCAGGAAGTGAACTGTATAAACCATTTTTCTTTAAAAGAAAATTTCTCAGTATAGCAAAGTCTGAAATGAGATAAGTATTAAACGTGTGTAAAAATTAAGTTCATAATTGATAGGAATTTAGCCAACTGTGACATTCCTGCATTTTGTTTATTATAATGTATAATACCATCTTAACTACTGCAGAGCAGCATAAAACATGTGCATTGCAATAGTGCTTATTCTACCTAAGGAAACCCCAGCCTGGATGCACATTTAACAAGCAAAATTGTTGAATGCTCAATTTTCAATGTTTTGCACAGCCTCTGAATATTCAGGCTAAAATTTTAATCATTGTATATCCCCTTTATTTCCAATTCACTTTTGTTTCCTTCTCTCTAGCTTTGTTTTAGTGTCATATATAGCACTAGAGTTCATGGTAAAGTCAGCAATTCACCATGGGCCTCCTTGCAGCAAATTCTATTAGTGGCGTCCCTTGCTTTATCTCAATTCAGTGTTGAAAGGTCATTAGAATACCGACTGAGGAGACAACACTCTTGGAACACCTTTGCTAGTGCTGAAATCAGAAAACTCACCACTCACAAATCAGCCACTTCATGACCAATCCACCGGGTTACGATAGCTGAAGTGCAACACTGATACACAGCAGGGTGTACGTCCTGTTTTTCAACCAGATGAGAAGAAATGCACAGAGGCAAATTCTGGTCTACATGTATTTCATAAGTCATTGGGAGAAGTGTTTTCTTTTTTGCTCCTTGAAATATATTTGACTCAAACACTATTCAAATGATTTTCCAAATACTCAGGTAGAGCCTATGTATTTTAAATATCAGTCCACTTATTAATGTTAGGCCTCTTTTACCATTATCAGTGTTGTAAAAGTCAACACAACTTAAGAATACCAATAGTCAGAGATGATGCATTATTAAAGAGTGTGCTTTGATCAGATTTTCTACATAGATTTGCTGTTCAGATGGAGACAATAAACTAAGAAATATTTTTTGCCATGAATCAATGTAAATAGTATAGACAACATTAACTATTTTCCTTTAACACCATCCACCCTTCCCCCAAGAAAAGTACCAATTGTACTCAGTCCTAAAATTTTCATCTGGTTGAATGATTATTTGAAAGTCTTTTTATAAGCACTTAGGGAATTCCCAAATAAACAAGTGATATAAGTTACCCAGAGTAACTTAATTCACCTCTTATTTCTCTTATCTTATTTCTCTCTCTGGGAGAGAAAGACCCACGAAATGTACTGGTAAAGGGAAAATTATGAAAACGTCTTTGCCTTAAGGAACAAAGAAAAATCTTATTAAAACAAACATATAGCAATTTGCCGTTTCGTTCAGGTGAGTGTCAATTTTCATATGCTTATACCGGTTTTTTTTTTGGTGAAAAGTATCAGAAGTTTGGAGGTTTATAAAGAGTTGCACATGGTTTATTAGAGTACTATGTGAGTTAGTTTTGTGTCACAGTGGCCAAAGAACCTGACAAGAATAACTTAGAAGGGGTGAAGTTTATTTTGACCTCCAGTTTTCAGAGTTCTCAGTCTATTCCATTGCTTTGAGCATGACATGAAGCAGATCATCATGGCTAAAACATGTGGGGGAGGAAAGCTGCTCAGCTTGTAGCAGCCCAGAAATAGAGAGAGAACAAGGTGCCAGGGACAAAAATATAAACCCCAAAGTCATACCCCCAGTGACCTACTCCCCCCACCCCACAATCTGCTTACAATTACTATCCAGAACTACAGTCTGTTCAAATTATTAATCCAGCAAATGGATTAATTCACTGATTAGGTCACACCTCTCATAATGTAATCGTTTTATCTCTGGACATTCTAGCATTGTCTCACACATGAGCTTTGGGGGGTCAATACCTCATATCTACACCATAGCATTGCACTCCTGATTCCAAATGCTCATGTCCATCTCACAACACAAAATAAATGTAGTCTATCTCCCCAAATCCCCATAGTCTTAATAGTTCCAGCTTTGCCCCAAGTCCAAGTTTAAAGTCTTACCTGACACTCAGAGTAAACTCTTGGCTTTGAGCCCCTGTAAAAACCAAAATGCAAGTTACGTATATCCAGTAGAAGTACTAATGCATTCTTCCTTATTTATTTCTACTCCATGAATTTTTGATGCTGTAGGTACTTAAAATTTTGAGAAGAACACATAGTCAAAAAGTAGAAGGAAAACTGTCCCCCTTTTGTTGCATGTATGTTATGTCTTGACAATTTGATATAATTTAATTTTCTTGCATTCGGCATTGCCATCTCTTTTGGGTGGAATATGAATTTAGAAGATTATAGCATCAAAAACAACATAAAAAACATTATATAAATTAGAGAAGTATAATTTGATCATGTGGTAGATGAAGATCAAGGTGATAGGTCATTTCCTGCGGAGGTTGCAGTCTGTCCCGAGCCAGCAGGTGGAAGGGGCACCCCCACATTCACCTAGCAGTGGAAGATGGGAAGAGTTGGAGCCGACTGGTTGCCTGTTCCCAGCCCTCTGCCGCAGGACAATCAGACACACCAGGGAGTCAAGTCAAAGCAAGTACTCATATATTTGCAGAACAAGCATTCAACTTATAGGGCCCTCTGGCCAATCAGAGACAATGCACGTAGGCAACAGCTATCCATGTGGCAAGGCACATAAGCTCCCTGAATTCTGTCCACGAGCTGATCACGTTTGTGGAACCAACAGTAAACCAATCACATAGTTCCTCCTTCCTCTGTGCCCTTCCCATTTACACACAATGACTAGTCATAAGGGCGTAGTATGGAGCTAGCTCCCCACAATTTCCAAGAAAACTCTAAACAAATTCTCTTCCATTTGTTTAGAGAATGAGGGATATAATTTAATCACAGAGAATTTTCCTAGAGATAAATATCAGTGGAGAGAGTCTATACAAAGTTGTTCTATCACTTATAAATATTAAGCCCCTTAATAAAAGTAGAAATGAATAGGACACTGTCTATGTCTTAGGGAACTCATATTCTTATAGAGGAGATCATACTAATTTATCTAAAGGTCAGGTAATATCTTAGTGTGAATCAGAATTCAAGAGAGAGTCTTAGATTAATTCTGCCAGAGGTCTTCTACAGATTAATAAAAAGCCATCATTTGTTTGATACTTTTGAGTGTAGTTATGATGCCCTCCAGAATCATTGTGTACGTTATAAAAGTCATCAAACTTCGCTGTAATTGTTTCCATAATGATTGCTTCTATATTGGACTGTCTTGGGGCATAGAATGAATCTGTCTTGCTCACAGCCCTACATGCAATTCACTGTAAAGGAATCTCTAGTAGATAACAAGTGCTCAATAAATATTACTAAGTTAATAAGTTAAGGAAATGATTATCTGAAGGTACTTAATATGTGAAAGTACAAGCAAAATTAAATAAGAAAATCTCATACATATATAGATAAATAGAATATATATAGTCATTGTCTTAGGATATATATGTGTATATATATATGCATACATATATATTTATATATACATATATATCATAAGATAATACAGGTAACTTGGTTATAATCTTGTCTTTTCCACATCTGGTGATGGATAGATATTTAGCTATATTTGCTTTTCATCCTGGAAAAGCAGAGGACAATACAGATTTCCAGGGATAGAAACTGAAGAAGGGATATGGTTGATTTCATAGAAAGTTAATAATTAATTAAATAGGAAATGTATTTTCTCCATGTTTGAGATGAGAAAGCATTGGAGAAAGGACCTTGAGTACCAGGATCCCAAATTTATTATGGATCTGAGGGTTGCTATAGCACTGGAGTCAAGGCTTTATATAAGATAAATAATCATTGCTTTCTTCATATTATTTCACTGCTCTGTTTTTATTCTTTCTCAAATTTATAATAGCAACTATACATCTCAAGTAATCCAATGTAACTAAAATTCATTCTGTGGCACAGATTGTTCATGACCAACCAGAGCCATGAATGTCCATCCTATTATTCTATTTTTTTCTATGTATATTTAAAAGTGATTTAATAATTGCACATAAGATTACCAAAACAAATTGAGCAAATAATTTTCCCTCTTCCAAAAATTCCTTATTAAGAAATTTCCTGAAATTGCTAATTAAGACCGTGAACAGGCATTTCATTTAACAACTATGTCTCGTTTCTCTGGATACAGTGTTTACTGTGCTATCTATAGAAAGATGGTTGTTACTGGCATTCTGGAATTCATTAAGAGTTTTTCAGGAGCTGAACATCATTATTTCATTTGAGACGTCTTCTTTCCCTGTCCCCGATGTGTCTTTTGTTACCAATAAAACTATACCTGTGCTTCCTGGTGAGCAATGGCTGTGGGTTACCTGTGAATATAAAAGTATGAAATAGAATTTCGGCTGCTGGTCATTTCAAAGCTCTTGCTTCAAAACATGCACAGGACATTTGAGTGATGTCCCTGAGCCCCATAACAAACTAGGTCAGACCACTCTTAGAACAATTACTCATTTCTGTGGTCCCTTTATCACTTCCTTGACTAGCCAAGTGAATATTTCACTAGTGGGCTATTCATGGAAACCCAATCAAGATTTGTGGCAGGGTGATAATTTATTTCAAATTTATGATTGTATTTCCAGTATACATTAAAGGAAGTAGTTTGCCCTTACTTCCCTCACATCAAGCCAGATGATAAGGATTCTCTGTGTTAGGTGACTATTTCATAATTAAGTTAAGGCTGCAGATAGATAGAGTAAGCAACCAACCATGGGAGTGATTTATAGATTTTTCAAGTGTTCGCTTACTGATACTGTCTCTCCCAATGGCTTACCACCATGTTTGAAATTTTCACTAAAGTAGTTCCTTGTAGATCCCTCAAGACAAAGCTTTTAGCAGCTTGGATAAATCTTCTTTGAAGAAGAGTAAGAGATTGAGTAGTTAAAATTCTGAATTGTCAAATCCTGGAACATTCTAGAACTCTATCCTCAAAGTACTCCTCTTCTAATCTCTCTCCTTAAGTGATTTTACATACTCAAATGCTATTAAATGAAATGTATATAAAAGATCTTATGTCTGTCTTTAACTTTTCCACTGTGCGTTCTATTCTCTTTTCTAATTTTCTATTAAATCACTCTACTTGGATGTCCACTGATGTCACAAAACTCATCTGAAAGCAATTTCTTCTTTCAGATGTCTCCATTCTAGCAAAAGGTACAACACGAACCCAGCTGCAAAAGTTTGATAAATGTGTCAGTCTTGGTTTCTTTGCTTCTTCAGTTCATATACCTAATTTACTAGTGAATTTGGTCAGTTCTGCATTTAAAAACTATCCATTCTCTGCCCCATGATCAGAATGAGTTTATGAAAATGTAAATAGGATTAAGACATTTAACCTAAATTTCTTGAACATTTCCTTTTAGAATTGAGAATAAAATAAAAGTCCTAACCTAGAACTTAAAATAATTCATACAGTTCTCTGGTCTCATCTAGCACCATTCTCCAGTTTCACTGTGCCTTGATTTTCAGTCACCTTGGACTTCATTCTATTCCTAAGAGTAGTACTATAATTCATAGCCAAGAACCTCTACCTGTAAAATTGGGGATAGCTCCTTTATTTCATTCATGCCTTAACTTCAAGGTGAAGAAGCCTTCCTTAATTATTCAAGTGCATAGTACTACCAGTTACTTCTGTCATGTAATAATGGTAATTGCTATTACAGTATTCATCAACTTCTGAATTATTTGACTTATTTATTTATTTATTTTTTATCTCCCACCTTCTTCTGGGATCCGAGATCTTATCTATCTTACTTAGGGCATATCTGAGACAATTATTAAAATACTATAGTCACTCTATAAATATTACTTGAAGGACTGTAGAAGGTATTAAAAATAAAATTCTTGTTTCCTATTGTATGGTCCATGTATCCTGTCGATTAAATTGGTATATTAGTAGTGAATGCCAATAAGTACATTATTTAAAATGTAATTTAATTTGTAAACTAGATTTTGCCATAGGAATAAATTAACCTCAGAATCTCAGTAGTTTAATATATAATTTTTAAAATAATTATTCATGAAGTTCTACTCCATTTCTACTCAGAGTGGAAGTTCTACTCCAGTCAAGTCTAGTCCATGTGGTGACTCAGGGATCCAAGTCCCTACATGACGTGATGTTACCCTCTCCCCAGCAGGTAACATACTAGCTTTTAAACATTTAGCTAAGAAGTGAAACAAGCCATCTCTGATAAATCAGAATAGACTAGAACTATCTCATAGCCTAATGCAGTTGCATAGGAGGCTAGACTATTTAGCAGATCACATGGTTTATCTTGGTAAGAAGTATTGCCTCTAACACAATATCAATGGCTTATTATAGAAAAAAATGTGATATGATATAGAAAAAAAGAAGTCAGGAGATTTAAAAAACATAAAAGACAATAGAGGAGAGAGCAAAAAAAAAAAAAAAAAAAAAGCCCACTCTGAAATATACTGGCATTCTCTGTGTTCTATGCATAGCTTATACAAGGTTAGTACTAATCTCCACACTGGTTGAAAAAAAATATATAATGTTTCCCACCATTTGGTTTGCAGCTGTAGCTAACATTATTTCCTGCTCCTAGTATTATTTGAAAGTTTGCCTCTTAAACTCATGTTCTTCTTGATCCTTTTGCTCGAAAGTATCTTCCCACCCTCAGATGGCTCCACCCCAGGCTTGCCTTTGTGCTCCACTTCACAGTTAATCATCTTAGATTAATACCAGGACCACTCTTGCCTAATGGAGTTTCAGCTAAAAAGAGAGAGAGAAAATCAGGAAGAAAGCTCCCGCTAAGTGAATATGTCTACTCATTTTCTCCTGTGTTTTACATGCTCTTTGGTATAAAAGTAATCACGGAAGTCAATGGATTAAATATAAATGTGAAGTAAGGAAATATGTGATAAAAGAGAGACGGATAAAAATGTACTTGAGACCAATGGGCGGACCATGTGGTGAGCTGATATAATACTTTAATTCTGGCATCCCTGTGGCTAGCCCAGGTTGACAACATTTCAAAGATGACAATTATTTGGAATAAATCCAAGATTATACTTTAAATAAAAATGTTCATAAATCATAGCTCTTCCACTATGAATAGGACAAGCACGTAAGCAATTACTTATAGGAGCAGTATTATCTTGCAATTCAAGCTGTTTCTTAAGTTGATTTGACTAAAAGCTTACTTTTTTCCCCAAAGTGAAAAATGAAAACATTCAACTTGTCTTGCTTTGTCCTAAATAAGAAGTCCAATTAGATGAATCATTCATTCCCTCATAAAGGTATATGAATGAAGAATATGAATTCAAGAAAAAAGGGAAAAAATACCACTGTGTCTGGAAGGAAGAGAGTTTGGAGCAAGTGCTGTAAAACGGTCTGGCTGGGTGGAAGAGAATCAAGATCTAGTCCACCCGATGAGAACACTTCATACCACAGGGCACTTCGATGAGAAAAAAGAAAAAAGTAGTCTCAGTCTGTTGTTTTCCAAAAAGATAGAGCCTAGAACACAACTCTTTTTCTGCCCATTATGTAGAGTGCTTAAGAGACAGTAAATTTTCCTTTCAGTCCTGAACTTGCCATGGAACAGCTTTGTGTGCTTGGGTGAGTTTCTTAACTCATGTGTTGGTTTTGTCATTTGTCCAATGAAAAATAAAATCTCACAGGGTAATGCATGTGGAGTTTTTAATGAAATGCTGCGCACATTGTAATTGCTAAAGTGAGGTTTCAATGTTGGGAAGAGTACTACCAAGAGTGATATGTATGCATATTAGAAAGGATATATACACACATGTATATGTGTTTGGTAGGAAACTTATGAATTAACAATTTACTTTATAAGAGATTATAATCTATTATTTTTCTGTCACAAGTTTCTATAACACTACGTAAGATGTAAAATCCTTACTCTGTCAATATTTTAATGTTGGAAAAAGTTATTTAGTGTTTTTTTGTTTTGTTTTGCTATTGGTTTTAGTGACATGCCAATTGCTTTATAAATTCTAGAATAAAAATGACCCAGGGTGTGGTATGATATCCATTTGGCATGGGAAATAGTTTTTACCTATATGCCAATAGAATAAATGTATCACGATACAAAGAGAAGCTGTAAATTCTATGAGTAAATGTTACTTTACCAGGTAGTGAATGAAATTCAGAAATATGAGAGAAGAAATTAAAAAAGCCAAATCCATATTAGTTTCAATTTAGATTTTTTTAACACATTGAAAAATACAAAACTGTCATGGGAATGGGTTAGCCTGCAGACTGCTTTGGACAAAATTGCCTTTTAAAATGGAAAATAAAGATGGTGATACTTAGTATAGTGCCAGTAAAACTCCCGATTTTAAAAAAAAATTTGGCTGGGGGGATTGAAGCTTCAAAAAATTATTCTAATATTATTTGGAAGAATTTATATTATAACAGTGGTTTTAATTTTTTTTACATTGCACCTACACTATAGAGCATATTTAGAGTCATATGCAGCCTATATGCACATACAAATAGATATATATTCACACACAAAAGGAAACAAATTTTCATAAAAAAATTTATCCTAAATGCATGTAATAAAGTCTAATGTTTTATATTTTATTATCTTTAAAATGCTTGTCATATTCCAATAATTCCTAGAATCTCAAATGGAATATGACCTACCTACATTTAAAACATAGTGTTTTATAAAATAATTAAGCTGTTCAAAATAATAGCTGTAAATTAATTCATTTATTATATATGCTCATGTATTAAAAAGCTCTAGGTAGAAAGTCCTGAGCTATATCCATATTTGTATAAACAATTTCACATACAATAAGGATATAATTCTAATCAGGTATTATATGATGAGATCATATATTGTATGAAATATATCTCAATGTAGCTCTTAGTTTGGAAAATTATATTTAGATTCTTTTTTCACAATTTACATCTAAACAAACCGTATCTATGGACATAGAATGCAAAAAACCTGCAAAATCCTAGAAAATGAATATTATTTGTGTAATTTGGGGTGGCATAAAGCCTTTCTTTATTTCTGAACAAAGTCAGAAATAATTTATAGAAATTATAGAACCAATTACTTCTAAAGTGAAGAGTTCTATATTAAAAAATCATTATGAACACAATGAAAATCCAAATGGCAACTTGCATATAATGTAAAATATATACAATGTATGAACTATTTCTGACGCAGGTATGACAAACTTAATAATTAAGTGCTACCAAAATAAAAATAATATATACAAAGCAAAACCCTAAAACATCAGTAAGGAAATAAGAAATTCAAGCTGACTGCTAAAAAAATTTAAGTTAAAATAGTTATAAGTAATTTTTTTTATTTATCAAATTGGAAAAATATGTGTTTAGAGTCATAATACGCATTGCTATTTAGCTGACATTTATTGATTGCTTTCTGTATGTCAGACATTGTTTTAAACATTTGGTATACCATTTAATCTTCTTTAAAGAAATCCTATAAGAAAATACCGTAACTATCATTTCTGTTTACAGAACAATGAGACTGATACAGGTTGTCTTGAGTAATAAAGCTAATAAATAGTGAAATCAGATTTTCATGCCAGGAAATCTGACATCAGAACCCACACTTTTAATTGATATTTACTTGTGCTTCCCATATTGTCATGAGTGTGAAAAACACATTGGAAAAAGTACAAGATGGTACTATATTTCTAGAGAGCTATTTTACGAAATATCCCAAGAACACTAAAAATGTACATGCTGCTAGGAATATCAATTCTGTTTGTACACATTTACCCAAGGTATAGCTGTAAACCTGTGTAAATAATTAGTTGCATAAATTCCTTTTTTGGGGAGATACCAGGGATTGAACTTGGGCACTGGACCACTGAGCCACATCCCTAGTCCTAATTTTTTTATTTTTTATTTAGAGACAGGGTCTCACTGAATTGTTTATTGCCTCACTTTTGCTAAGGCTGGGTTTGAATTTGAGATCCTCCTGTCTTAGCCTTCTGAGCTGCTGGGATTACAGGCATGCACCACTGTGCCTGGCTTATAAATTTCTATAAAAACTGTTTGTAAGTGGATCTTTTTTATTTGTTTATTTTGGTACTGGGGATTGAACTCAGGAGTACTCGACCACTGAGCCACACCTCCAGCCCTATTTTGTGTTTTATTTAGAAACAGGGTCTCACTGAGTTGCTTAGCGCCTTGCCATTGCTGAGGCTGGCTTTGAACTTGTGATTCTCTGGTCTCAGCCTCCCAAAGTGCTGGCATTACAGATGTGCCCCACCATGCTGGGTATAAAGAAAAAATTTAAGAGAAAATTAAGAAATTAAATATTGACTAATTTATTATGTTATTTGTGATTGTTATATTAATGTAGTGTAATATCTTCCAACAATTAAAATACTGCCTTTAATGATAGTTAATAACAGTATAGCAAGTATAAACAACAGAATACATGTTCTAAAACAATATGTACACAAAGGATTTTACTAGATATCCTTGGTCTTATGTGTTGACCAATTTTCCTTTTTTCCCCTACCCTATTTTCTGTTACTGAGGGCTAATCTGGCTAAACTATATCATCAGAGTTTTTGTTCCTATGGACTAGATCAGTTTGAAAGTACTAGTGCCAAATGGAGGAAAGTTTCTTCCAAGGAAAATGTCATGATTCTAGAGAATTCTCTCCTTCATCTGAACTCTAAAGAAGAAATGGATATGGCTGGGCCATTCATTGATGAGTACTTGCTTCCTCAGTAGTTCCATTTGGGGTTCCAAGAATAAAAACTTGGATATCAGAGGGGAGAAGTTTGAAATCATCCTACAAGATAAAGTACCCTGTTCTGAGAAAGAACTGGCAGAACTGGATAAGAAATTGGTTATGGAAAGAAGCAGCTCTAAGGTAGGGTATATGACATAGTGGTCTTGACTCCACTATATAGTATTTGACAGGATTTTATGCACCCATTGTTTGGAGACATGAATGTTTTACCTGGATGATGCATAAGGGTGAATTCTGAGAGTAAAATAGGGCTGATAGTATGAATTTCTTCCATTTGCTTCTCTAGATCCACCCTCTTTTCTTTTCCGTGGACAACATCAGCAGGACTCCTATTATGTCTGATTCTATCTGGATGCATCTGGTATATAGTTCTGGGAGGAGATCAGAAGGAGGGAAGAAAGTGAGATCAGAGTACTAATTTTCCTGGTTTCCTCCCTGCAAGTTTCCCTTGGATTTGCTGTGTCCTTTGACCATGCTTGCATTTCCTCACAAGTCGGCTGGTGCTACACAACTCCCTTTCCTTCTAGGTTCCAGTGAGTGGGTCTCTATCATCATTTGTATTTAGGATGGTTAATAGCTCACCTGGGACAAATTTAGGGTTATTGTACTAACCTTCGTGTGTCCTCTGTATCTAAAACTTTGTAATTTCTCCTCTTTTGATATAAACTTCTCAAATGTCAATTAGAATTGTGTTTTCAATCTGGAGAATATTATTTAGGAGAGTGCCGTAGTTTGGATGCTGAGTGTCTTCCAAAGGTCCAAGTGTTCGAGGCTTTGTCCTTAGGGTGGCACTGTTGGGAGGTACTATGAACCTTTAGCTGGTAGGGCCTTATGCTAAGTCCTCCATGACTATTGGGGATGTCCTCAAAGGAGGTCTGAGGACCCTTTTTCCTCTCCTCTCATCTTCCTTCCTTCCTTCCTTCCTTCCTTCCTTCCTTCCTTCCTTCCTTCCTTCCTTCCTTCCTTCCTTCCATGGCTCATAAAATAAGTGATTTTTTTCCATCACATGCTTTTGCCATGATGTACTGCCCACATTAGAGGCCAAGGCATGGGACCACTTGATTTTGGACTGGTACCTACAGAACCATGAGTCAAAATAAACCTTTTCATTGTAGTGACAGAAAGTTGAGTAGTATGGAGAGATTAAGTAAATACCCTATAGGCCTGATTTTGAATTCAAATTATAAGTATAGACTCAAAGTATTTTAACATATTTATTTATTGTGTTCATTGAAGAGGTCTAGAGATAAAGACTGACTCAGTAGCAAAAAGCATCTCCAGAATCCAGATTGTGCTTCTGTATTAATGGCTTATACCATGTATGACAGTTTAGTTTCAGGTGTCAACTTGACTGAATAAGGATACCCAAGACTTGACAAAACATCATTTCTGGGTGTGTTTTTGAGGGTATTTCTTCAGGATATTGGCATGTGAGCCCTTGGACTGAGTATGGAACATCCTCCTTCAATATGAGGAGAAACCACCACATTTACTAAAGGCCCAGATAGACCAAAAAGGGAGAGATTGGGTGGACTTCTCTCCTCTAATGCAGCTCTTCTCTTCTTCTCTCCTCTAAGGATGCTCTTCTTCTCTTGCATTTGGGTGTCTAAACTCTCAGTTTTCTCACTTTTGAACTCCAGGACTCTCACTCCAGGCTCTGGGCCCTTTGAACTTGCAATTACACCACTGATTTCCCTGGTTCTGAGGCTTCCAGACTTGAACTAAGCCATACTACCCAGCACCATAGGGTATAGGCTTTCAGATGGCTTGTCATGGGACTTCTCAGTCTTCATAACAGTATGAGGCAATTCTCCTATAAATCTCCTATCTATCTATCTATCTATCTATCTATCTATCTATCTATCTATCCATCCATCCATCCATCCATATCATCACCTATCTCCCTATCTATCAGTCTATCCATTTCTATTGTTTTTCTCTGGAGAGAGATTGATACATCAAGTTAGGGACAGTGAATGCAAAAGATGACACTGGAACCACACTTCATATAACATGGTATCTGTCCAAGATTACTGAGATAAATTGGACATTTTTTGCTTAAATAAGATTAAATATTGAAATTAATGTAAACTTGTTAAATATGTTTACATGAGCAAGTTTAAATATATGTGAAAAGAAAATTTGGTTACTTACTCAGGGAACCTATTAATTATCTCAAAACTGGCTACATCTGAGGAAAACAACAAATGTTTGTCTTGTCTGCCTAGCTGAACTAAACAATGGGGTGGAAAACTAGTAGGTAATGGTGGTGGGTTGTATCTGAAAATATTTCTTAAATGTGCATATTTGGAGAGACTCAAGAGATTCCACAGAATATACTCATTCAAAGTTAATATTTAAAATAGAAAGAAATGACATATCAAAGAAAGAGTTCAGGCAGACATTGGAGGTGCACAAGATGTTCAGGTGCAAACTCTCTGTGGTTCTAATTCCCACTTGGATACACATATCTGGATTGAATCACTAAGATTTGTGCTACAGAAGAGCTCAAGGCAGAAGTTTCCAGGAGGTCTTTCATGCCCCTCTAGTCACATAATCATCCAGACTGTTTAACCCATTATGCCACTTAAAAACCATCAGTAAATGAATCAGCCCTGAGGTTTGGGAATTATCAGAGGAATTTTGGATTTTAAACAGAACAACATAAACTGAACTGTACTTACCTTAGTCATGAGTCAAAGTCAAACATCCAGGCTTATTAGAGACAAAGAGTTTTCTGAGGCCATCTACACATACACTGTACATTATAGAACTTCTAGATCAAATGATTTCAGCTTATAAAGAAAAATGAAATGATAGACAAAGAATATTACTATTTTCAATACCTAATGAATGAATGGGTCTGAACATTTCACATTCCAGCTGTCAACATCAGCAAAAGATAAAAATATCTTGTGCCTTCTAGTGAAGGAATATAGTCTCAAAAGGATCAGTCCTGAGGTTGATCAATTCTATGGATACAAATATCAATTTTCAAGTAATCTAGAGGACAGGGAAGCATGTTTACTTTCATTGTGTGTATGCAATGCAAATCTAGCCAGATGAATTCAGGTCAAATGTTTGTAGGTTCTTTACTGTACTATGAATTTGATGTTCTTCACCTGAAAAATTGCACAGAAAGGAAAGAGATGGAGCAAAGAGTCTACAGTTTTTTTTTTTAACTTAAAGGACATAGCAAATTAAAATTATGGCAAGACTATATTATATTGACTAGGGCTGCATGCACATTTAGGTGGTAAAATCATGCACAAATGCAAGTTAAGTAGTCTTACATTGAAATGGAACATAAAGTAAGATTTCTGCAGTGGCAAAGTTATATTTTTGTAGGATGTTTGCCTACAATATTTCACTAAAGTCTACTATTTTTCATGGGATGCTTTCTGGATTTGTGTTTTATTTTACAAGAAAAACTTCACAGTGATTTGAGAGGTTGGAGGTAGAGTTTCAATCAAATTTGATAATTTAAAATTATTTATTAAAAAAAGAAATACAAAATAAATTGAAAATTATCATGAGGAGAAGCAGCTCTCACTTTCCAATTCTGATGTTTAGATGATGGCAAATTTTTCCATTCAAAATGAGCTACATACAATAACCACCAGCATTCTTAAAAGAAATGCTTTGTACATTAAATAAACATCATCCTCTGTTTTTGATATAACAAAACGTATTCTTTATTTTTCTTGAAATAATGCCCACTTTCTAGCTGGATGTGGTGGTGCGCTTGTATCATCATACCAATAACTCCGGAGACTGAGATGGGAGAATGGCAAGTTTGAAGCCAGTCTCAGCAATTTAGCAAGGGCCTGTTTCAAAAACAAACTAACAAACATAAATACAAAAGAAACAAAAAGGTTTGAGTATAGCTCTGTGGTAGAGCACCACTGGGTTCAATCCCGAGTAGCACAAAACAAAACAAAATAAAACGAAAAGAAAGAAAACAGATAATGCCCAATTTAAAGTAATAAGAGCAGTAGTAAGGAGTAAGACATGTTGTGAAAGTCTTTAATATTTTTGTATAATAGCAGGGAAATAAAACACACAGTTCTCTGTGAGTGGTAAATTGTAGTAACCTAAATCATGCATTTTGGTAATATTCTAGGCTGGAGTAATAGATGGTCAGACACAGCACACATAAACAAAAAAAGTTAAATACCAGCCTAGATATGCTTGTGATATGCTAAAAATGAATTTCAAGTACTAAAAGCAGCACATAAGAGGAAACTATCAAAAAACTGCCAAGTTTGAGATTTAGAAATGTCACTCACTGATGCTGTTTCCAAACAAAAAGCTTTTATTCTTATGGCAGGTTTTCACGGCTTAACAGATAAGCTTGTGTTAGGTGTGTGCTGGTTGCTTTTTAGAGAGGTGTTTTATGAAACAGGGATGGCAGTGTGTATAAGGAAAGAAGGCGTTAATGGGTTAAAAACTGTGTAAATGTTACTGCAGTAAAATTACAGCTTCTTGTTCAGATGAATACTCTCCACTTCTCGTATAGCTTTAAATTATGGACAAATGCTTGCAATTGTGAACTCCCTACATTGTGCTGCCTGTTCCCAGGGCTTCATCAACCAGGGCTGTCCAATGGGATTACTGTAAGCCTTCACGGCAGTCTGCCAGCCACTGATGAGAAACTCATATCCCTGGATGTTAGATTGCTCTCTTTATTCCATCCCTGTGACGGCTGTGATTGCTGTCATGGTGTTAGGTTAGAAATTAGCATTTTGTGGCCCAAATTTTGCCATCCAGAATATACTCAGGAAAAAAAAAATCAAAGAATAGTAATTTCTTCTGTCAAAAAAGGAACTCAGAGCTACCATGAGACAAATGTCTACAAAACTTAGGTCGGAAAATGTTGTGTGGTCCTGGGTGGCAAAGCTAAGCTAGGAGATGTTTCATTGTTATCAGGGACTCTGCTTAGAAACAAATGGTTTTCTCTTTATATAACTAAGACTGATTGAGGAAAATGTGGGTGAGTCCTGGGAAGTGTTAGAACTAAAGAATAATCTTGGTCTTTAACATTAAATTTTCAAAAATATGAATTAATCACAAGAGGTTAGTAAGTTCTAAGTCAAAAGATCGATTCTTAGCATCATTTCAGATTTTATATCCAGGAACAATGATGATATACTTTTGCCATCTCATAATGGTTTCTTTACCATAGATATGTCTAAGAAAACTATGAAATGGAAAGATGAAAACTAAAGGAGTTGTAAAAAACAGAATGGAAAATATTATTAATTTTTTCCATATTTTTTCCCTAAGTCATTATAAGGAAATGACTAAAGCTTTGCTATTATAGTAATCAGTGTTTCATATCATCAGTGATTCTTAAGTGTTCTTACATTAATATTTTTTATCTTCTATTTGCTTATATGCTTGCTGAACAATTATTAGTTACTGATGTTTTAGTTTTATATGAACCTACATTGTGGTTACAGCTTAATTTAATTTCTATGCTTTATGCAGGAGATTAATTATAGAATAGGAAAGAAAGCTATTTAAATTTTGGTTAAAAAGGGATATGGTGTCCTTATCTTTTGATTCTTCCTAGGCTATCCACAGGCATGCTAATTTTTCCTGTCATTAACAGTGAGCAAGCTAGAAGGATTCTGACATGTGAGGTGCACAGATTCTGTTAGGAGCCTTGATTTTATCCACCTACCCAACCTTATCCATAATCTTTAATCATGCAAAAGGCAGAATTACTTAATCACTTCATTTTATTGAAAAGAAAAAGAAAGATTTACATTAAAATGATGACATGTAAGAAAAAAATAAATTGAAAATGATCATGAGGAGAAGGTAATGTGGAGACTAAAGCTCCACTGGTTTTGTGATGCTCATTTAAAGCAATGATCTAGTAAAACCAAGACATAAAAGCAATGATGATGTCAGCTGTAGGGCTATAACCATCTTATCTTTGCATTCTAACTTGCATTCCGGCTCCGAATTCTTAGCAAATTATGTGAGGAAGTCAAGACAAATAATTAAGCATCAGACCTAGTTCCCCACCCCTCCCTGACCTTATCCCAGATTGAATTATACCCTAATGATAATCTTATTTAGAGGAACATGACCTCAAAATTTAAATCCAATGCCTTGAAGATCTTTATATGAAATACTTGCTTTAATTCCAACATGCAAAATAAGCCAAACCACTTAGACGTTAATTACCAAGTTTGTCTATATACATTAATACAATCTTATTTTCCTCAAGCAAACATCTTACTTTTGTTTTCAATTTATCTCTGTGTGTGTGTGTGTGTATTATTAGTGTTTATTGACAATAATATATGTTTTGTATAAGTAGTTTCTTTTCTGCAAAGCTTCCTATTATTTGGATTAAGGTATTTAAAAATAGTTGTTTGGAACATTTTTACAGCTTCCCTTCCTGTTCTTTCTATTTTATATTGTTTCTCTATTTTTTTTGTTGAAAATAACTAATTGTTCTAAAGATAAGGAATTTCTAAAAGTTTGTGAAGACATTTATTGACAATGATATTTAATGTTCTTTTTTATATTTGTGAAACAAAGATGTTTTAAACAATAGTGAGTTCTCATAATTTTTTCTTTACCTCAAAATATATGTTTACCATATAAGGTTCAGTTAACATATTTCTATACTTGAATGGAATTGTGTTTAGAACATCTGATTGTGCTGAGTAAGAAGAGTAATCATACACAGGGAAAAGGAAGAAAGTTTTTTTGTTTTAAACTTTTTAAAGCAAATTGGTAATGATTGATAATTTTTTAGCCTTCCAGAAAATAGTTGTTAAGCATAAAATATGTGCCAAGAACTGTGCTAGATATACTGAATGCAGCTATGAATAAAATTCCTGGACTGTACTTTACATTTTCCCCCATAGTACATGTAATTTAAGAATCCAGAAAAGGAGGATTTATTCTCTGTTCTTCTATACATACAATTGGCCCTATTTTCACTTAACTTGAATGTCTTCATATACACAGTTATATAAGAACTAGGTCACTCAGTGATAGTCAATGATTTCAGCATATTCAGACTTTATATGGCATTCATAATGCTTACTTTGAACTTAAACAGCAAATTTAGGATGACCTAAGGATACTACTATTTCTCCTATAAACATATACAATCAACAAAACAGTCCAATAGGTTTTAATGTGAAAGTTAAAGAGTCAATTGAAAGATTGAAATAATTTTCATGTTTAAATTACAAAGATTATGTACAAACTATATAGTAATTGTAATTTCAAAAACCATATAATCTATATAATTAGGTTTTAGAAATACAGGACTTATGCTATCATCCCTAAGGACTGAGAAGCATGTATTAAAAATCAACCATTCTTTTGCTCATCTAAAGTATCTTTAAATTCCAGACTCTATAATTACCACTTTCTACTACAATCCTTTTGGGGAGATAAGAAAAATTCTGCTTTTCTTTTATTTAACTTCATTGGAGACTTTGCTGCTGGAAAAATGCAAGAAATTCTCTTTTCATTTTTAGACAGACTTCATTTACAAAGCCATATGCTATCATTTTATACCTAATGAAAAATAGACAATATAATATAAAAATTAATATGAAATTAAAAGATATAATTATATATGATTTAAATGACCTAGTTGTCTTTCAAAATTAGTTAAGAAAATAAACATTTTATTCATATACATATTTAAAAATTACATTAAAAAGATAGTCATATATAGTGTTTCATTAAAAATATGCATTTTATATTAATTTACAAAAATATATGTTTTTTGGGAATTTTGAATTCTTATTAGAAAATAGAAACAATAATATGAAATATACAAATGATTACAACTTAGATATGATTATGTAAGTCCAAATTATTGGCATGATCAAATATTTTAGAGAAATTAATGTTTTATCACACAAAGGAAATTTGATTTCCTTTTTCCAATGATCAATCTGAATGTATTTTAGTATAATATGTCACATTGAAAATTAAACACTATTTATGTTAGGTAATGATATAAATTTAATTAAAAAATAAATTTCTTTCATACTTACTCTAATGTTTTTAAAAGGTAGAAAATAAGATGCAAGGCTGAATTATTTTATTTTTATATTGCTATTTGAACCATTGTATATATATAAATCTTCAGTGAGTATATTAAAATAAAAATGTTGTTTTCCTGAAGGCATTCATGCATTTAAAATTACTTGAAATTATCTGTTATTTTATAGTCAAAATGAAACCTAGAAGAACATACAGAAGCAGTTAGAAAAATAAGAATTGAATCAAATACTAAGGAAATGATAACAAATAGGGCTACTTTAACTTTATAGCAATAGGTGGCACTGTTACCTAAATACTTTGATTCGAATTGAAGAACTAGAAATGTATTGTCTCTGTATAAAATTTCCTATGTGGAAACAAATGAGAAAATAGATGAAAACTTTAAAAATTTGTGCAATAGTTTGTTATCATTGTTCACTTAATATTACATGTATTTATATATTCAGTAATATGTCAAATAGTGGAAATGTAGATTAATATTTATGGCAAATAAATATGATTAAATGGGTATACATTTAGTACAATTCATAAAATTTTAACTTTTTAATACAAATGGAAATAATCGCAATATTTTTTCCTCAAAATTTTACTTTAGGGCTGGGGTTGTGGCTCAGCAATTGAGTGCTTGCCTTGCATGTGTGGGGCACTGGGTTCGATCCTCAGCACCACATAAAATAAATAAAATATTGTGTTCATCTACAACTAAAAAAAAAATTAAAAAAATTTTACTTTATAAATTCCTAATTATAGGGGTTTTAGTGTTGGAAATGTTTGTTTTAAAAATCAATAAATTATGGGGCTGAGGTTGTGGCTCAGCGGTAGAGCGCTTGCCTAGCATGTGTGAGGCACTGGGTTCAATCCTCAGCACCACATAAAAATAAACAAAATAAAGATGCATCAACAACTAATAAAAATATTTTTTAAAAAATCAATAAATTAGAGTGCATAAGTGGATTAATAAGATATATTTTCCACTGCTACATTTCTTTTAGACCGTTTTGTGTAGTGGTACAAATAAGAAAGCCATCATGTGATCTTACACATTTATTAAAATAGTGAATTTTGACAATACTGCACTCATTAGGCTTATAGTACAGAAGCACTGTTCTTTCAACACTGCCCACCAGGTCATGCTTAGAATTTGAAAGAGGAAAAAACATGGGCTATATATGTGTTCACAACATTTCTACGAAAATAAGAATATGAAATAAGGATCAAGCACTCGCTAGAACACACTATACCTTTGTACAAGGTAGAAAATACTGACCCTGTGGCAGGCAGATTGTAATAAAACCACCCCTTCTTCTATGCAAACATAGCCTGTCACCAGGACAAGGCTTGCAAAGTTGAACACAGGCTCGATTTCAGTTCCCATGCCCCCAGCACCTTACGATGTGGCCCCGTGCAAGCCACGGTTTGCACCATGCCTTGCAAATTAATGCATGTTAAATTGACTACTGGCTACTATGGCTTTCTCTCAGAATTCCCAGAAATAATGGACAAATATATGATTTGATGATCTTCGAGACTATGCAGCCTTATGCTTAAACATGCCACAACAATATGATGATCTAAGTTAGAGATTAGTTACCAATATGCTAGCTACTGCCCTAATCAGTTGGAAGTCACTACATAATAAGGTATAGTTCTGGTTATTAACTCACAGTAGTGGACAGTGTGGTACATGACCAAAACCCCCATTACACTTCCTTACTTGCTGCAAATTCTGCCTGGGACAGAACTGAGCTGCCAGCCTCCTAAAGAGATTGCCATTTTAACTGCATATTTGCTACAGATTTTTATGCCAAATTTTGTTTTTGTTTTTTTGCAAAAAAAAGCTTTTTTTTTTAATTTAAATTGTGCCAGTATTTACTTAAAATCATTTATTACTGAACTGTGTTTGGTGCAAGATGAGATGCACAGAATACTCATGAATGAATATACATTGATGTGGTGGCAATGTAAGGGTTCTGCTAAACAGAAGTTTCTGGTTAGGTTATATTCTTTTCTGGGAACACCCACACCAAATTAATAACATTGAAAAAACTTTGCCCCAAGTTGAAACAAGTCATTTCCATCCATGTTCCAGAATTTCCCATAGAATGACTTAAGACTTCTATCACGATTGCATCACAGCTCAGCTTCTCCCTCTTCCAGGCTGCTTCATACTTCCCCTTTCACTGGGTGGATCCCTAGGACATTCACTGATAAACCTCCTTCGCACTAATCTCCACCTCCAAGCCTGTTTCCTGGGAAATCCAATCAGTGCTCTATGCAAACTGAACTATAGAAAAGGTGACCTTGTAATGTAAAATTCACTTCAGTGGGCTCAAAAGCCAGGAACTAGATCACAACATTGGCAAAAAATTTTTTCTTAAATGAATTTTGACCATAAAATGACTCTAAAAGGTAAATGACTGAATAAAATCATATCAAAACTTTTTAGGACCAGCATCTAACTCTACTTAAGACTATTCAAGACTACATTTGAATTGAATGTTATATCGATGGGATACCTGAAAACAATTCAATTCGTGCATATTTATTACATATCATTTATTTGTCAAGTCCCAGAGAGGGACTGAGAATTACCAAAAACTTGGCCTCAGTTCTCCAGAAGTTACTGGATCAGCAGCATTTCCAGCCTATTCACAACCCATATGTATTTATGTTCTGTTATACACAGGGAAACAGATGTCAATTTGTACAGCATACGATTTTCTAAGCATAAAACATTTTTTTCATATGGCATAAACCAAGTCATATAGGGTAATTTGGATTTTTTTTAATGTGTAAAAAATGATTGCTTTTTAAGAAACTAATTGTATTGTACTTATTCTTTCATCAGGTTAAATATACTTCAGTTGAATACCATAGTTATTTTATTAAAAATTATTTTCAAAAGAGATGGATCAGAAAGCATTATATGAATTACTTTAATGGTAACCATAAGAGATCAATAGGTTTTTTAAAGAGCTACAGAGAACTTTATTTATTTATATAATTCTACAGTAGTAAAACCAAGACATATGCCTCTACATTTATTTATATAATTCTACAGTAGTAAAAACAAGACCACTGCCTCCACCTTCTCCTGTAGCATCCTTCTCTCTGAAACCATATGAAGGAGTCTAAAAATGAATCTCAGTCCAGGGTTCTCAGCAGTAACCATTAATTAGTTAAAATTAACATTGGACCCTTTTAATATCCAAATCTAGCCTAATCACCTCACTTTATGGTAGAAAGCACTAAAATGAGATTTAGAAACATAAAATTTTTTCATGGAAAGGGAATATAAATGGTTATGATAGCCTTATCTTCTGGTCTAGTTCCCTTACAACACTCTCTGAGAAACATTTGCACTATTTTGTTAGTAAACCACAGCATCACTGTATTTTCAAATGAAAATGAGAAACAGTTTATAGATTGTTTTTATTGTACCATGTACCTAGACATTTATTGCTTGAAACAAATTGTTTGGCTTCAGAATCATTGTGTTGTGTATTGTATGGATTAATTATATGGAATCTACAAGTCAATTCAGGTTAGAACATTGAATGTATTTATTTGACGCAATATTTTTCTAAGTTCTTATAACAGTAGGTCAATTACTGGGAGCCAGTAGCCAATTTCAAGCTTTCATCAAATGCTTAAGTATTATTAAAGTTTCTAATAATTTGCTAACTTCAAGAATTAGACAAAAGGAAGCTCATGTCATAGTTTTCTGGTTGAAAAATTCTTAACATTTTTATTATCAAACATATATTTTTTTAAATAGGGGGAATATAATTGTGGGGATGTGTCCTTTAATTTGCCTTGCC
This sequence comes from Xerus rutilus, assembly GCA_028644305.1. NCBI lineage: Eukaryota > Metazoa > Chordata > Mammalia > Rodentia > Sciuridae > Xerus > Xerus rutilus. The sequence goes on from CM053400.1 coordinate 129,676,567, forward strand.
ATATTTTACAGTTTGACATATCTTTGGTAATGCCAGGTATTTTTGTGGCTATATTTAGTCTATGAACTTCATTTTATGGGAGCATGAAACTTGGCAAACACACAAACACAAAAATCCCAACAAATTCCTATTACTTCTTGTGGAAGTTTTAATTTCTTCTTAACTCTAATATTTTATTCTTTGAATGACAATTTTCCATCCATCCCTCCAATTTCCTCGTGCTCTGGTAACCACAATTCTACTGTACTTTTATGAGGTCAGTTTTTACATATTCTAGCCTAATCACCTCACTTTATGGTAGAAAGCACTAAAATGCTTTGAGATCAAGTGGTATAACACCAAGGTTAAGTAAAGGAGATAATGCATAGGTTAATTAGCTAGTTTTAACCACTTCATAATGTATATGTACTTTGTATCATCATGTTGTACGTGATAAATACATACAATTTATCTGTCAATTTTTAAAGTGACTAAGAACCAGGAGCAGTGGTGCACACCTGAAATCCCAGTGGCTTGGGAGGCTAAGGGAGGAGGATTGCAAGTTCAAGACTAGCCTCAGCAACTTAGCAAGGTCCTAAGCAATTTAGTGAGACATGGTCTCAAAACAAAGATAAATAAAAATGAGTTGGGGATGCGGCTCAGCTGTTAAAACCCTAGCTTCAATACCCAGTATCAAAAAAATAAAAATAAAAAAATGAAGAAATACTTTGTGTTTAAGAGTAACCACCATATCAATACCTTAAGGGACAGACTTTGCAAATAATAATAGCTGCTTTTAAGTGTCAGGCACAATTTAAGTGTTTTATGTTTGTTTTCATACACTGAATATCCTTTATGATTGTTTTTATCCATGATTGGAAGAAAAGTTCAGTGAGGCTCTGACAAGTTAAGTGACTTACTAATGAAGCTAAGAGCTGGGAAATGAGATTCAAATCTAGAAAGTTTAACTTCCAGTTTGGGATTGTCATTGTACTATAGCTGTCTCTTTGTAAAAGTTTCAAATAAATATTGATGATGAATAATTAAGAGTTATTCAATTACATTGGGCAAGTTTGCATTTTCTTTTAAAAAGTAATGACATTGTCTAAAATAAATCCACAAAGAAAATGAAATTGCTGATTCATAGCATTGATGCCCTTAGGAAGATATTACCAAGCACCTAAAACTGTGTCAGGTGTGTGATTGATATGTCTAGAATTAAAAGCAGTGAATTTGGGGATATATTCTTTATTCAGTCTTAGAAAAAGAAAAATTATAATTATAAAAATGAAATATAGTTAAAAATCTTTGAAGATGTTATTGAATATACTATTTTGAAGGCAGCAGCTGCAGAGTTCTGTGGTGAGACTCTGCACTGAGCTGTATTGAATTCCTGAAATGATATGCAAAATACAGCCTGTGTATAAAATGGGTACGTTTGCAGTGAGAGTGTTCATGGAATTCATGACAATCTCAAAGAGATCACATTGGTAACACAAAAAATTTCACAATGAGTTCTTTAGTACTTTATTTAGCACATTGTTAAGTGAAATAAGTTATATATTTTGGTTTTTACTATATTTAAAATTGGGTATCTTCAAAATTGTCAAATAATTATTAGATCTTCATTTAGTTTTCTGTGCCTTAATAGCATAGTCACTACATGATGTTTACATGCATACAAATCAAATATAATTTTTTATGCAGAAAATTTTATTTTTCTTAGATTTAAATGTTCTTGAAAAATAAGTACATATAGATAAAATATCTAGACCCACAAAGAAATATCTATGAATATACATAAACACACATACATATTTCTAGTAAATGCTATTTTGCATGTTTTTCCATGAGACCACAATGTATAATGTTTTGAGTGGTTGTTTTACCTTTGTTTTATCCCAAATGCCTTTATCACAAAGGAGGACAGGCTTTATCTCAAAAGGTTGTTTCAGTGAATATAATTTTACCAAAAATGTTTTCATTTATTTTTGTTTAAAGACTTAGATTTAGAATGAAAGAGATTCTTGTGATCACCTGTTGACTTGTGCCAAACTCTGCCGAAGCCAAGGCATTTGTGTGTACGTGTGGTGTAGTTTATGCTTATTGTGTACATACATAGTAAGGACAACCTTTGAAAAATTTGGTTCTAAATGTCAAGAACCAAAAAGAACTCTATCATGTGTGTTATTAATATGTTTCACTATCTAAAAGAATATTCCATCATGTTGTAGGAATGTCACATTACCATAATTTTCTTATATCAAATGCATGCATTTAGCAAGTTACATTATGACAGTGTCTGCCCTGAATGAAGAAAATCTCTTTTGTACTGAGCTTCATGATGTTGAACTGTCCCATCTACTTTAGAAATACATCAATATTTTAGAAGTAATTTTTCTATCCTTTGTTAGCATTTCAATACATTTGAATAAACTGGACTTGTGTCCATAGAGTACAAAGTAAAATAGAGTTTGGCAATTTTCTTCAATAGGATCTATGTATATATAAACATCAAGTGGAAAAAGTTGTATAGTTTGTTTTTTATTGTTTGTCAAATTGTGAATCTTTTAGAAATCCTCAAATAATTATTAGATCTTTATTTAATTTTCTGTGCCTTAATAGAATATCATTACATGATGCTTATATGCATATAATAAAATATCATTTTTTATGCAGAAGAGTTTGTTTTTCTTAGATTGAGATGTTCTTGAAAAATAGCATCTGCAAGTCAAATAAAGTAAAACTGGTCAAGCATGGTGGCACATACCTGTAATCCCAGGTACTTTGGAGGCTGAGTTAGCAGTTTTGCAAGTTCAGACCAGCCTAGGACATCTAGCAAGACCCTGTCTCAAAATAAAAAATAAAAAGGAATAGAGATGTAGCTCAGAAAAAAAAAGAAGATAAAACCAAGAAAAATTTACTGGCTTATTTTAATATTTAATGTGAATTTTTAAATTTAAAAATCTGTTAAAGATGTAAATCTAAATTATAAATGCAATGAGATAAAATTGCCAATATTCTATAATTTCAAATCTTCAGATTTTCATGTGGTACAACCTTAATACCATTACTGTACCATAACATATTTATAAAAATGTAACTTGTCTTTGGAAGTTAATATAATATTCATTTCAGTTACTTTACAAGTATGATCACAATGTTAGGTAATCTGCCTTATATATGAAACTGTATATTATCAATTTAAATTTGACAATTACTCATGTTTTTCTTTAGAAGCTCCAAATTCCACAGCTAGAAACGTAGTTATTACACTAACTTTGCAGTGTCACAAGCATTCTAATAAATCATCTTTTTCTTCTTATTAGATAGCCATCTCTTTCCCAGCCAAGATCATGGATTTGTCAGAGTTTCTCTTGTAAACAGTTTGTTCAGAGCTTTCTTTGTTCAGTATGGCTTCATGATCATTGAATAACATGTATTGAGTATTGCTCAGCACCGATTGTGACACATCTTCTCATTTCTCCTTTAGATTTTCCAACTTGTCATCTTGTAGTTTCTAATAGCACTCTGGACTGTCACTCTGAAACACATACCTTTAGACACTGCTTCTCTTGTAAACTCTGGACCTGAAATTCCAAATTTCATACATGTATCACTGAATTTCTATTTTTATTTAAGACTGAATCATGTTTTTCTCTAAAATAACTATCATCATTTCCAAAGAGGCATTTTAGAGAAAAGGCAACTCACAAGCCTTGTGATCATTTTGACTCCTGCTTTTCTAATTAATTTCTTGTCAATAAATTAAACCATAGTCTATTACCCTTGTAAACAGCTCACCTTTCTCTTTCCCCTGCTCCTTTACTGACCTTGAAATTATCACTGCACCCTAGGACCTGCTGCCATGGCTCCCCAGCTTGTCTCTCTGATTTTTTTTTTTTTTTTTTTGCTCTCCAAGCTATACTTTAGAACATCATGAGATTAATAATCATACTGCTATCAGTTTCTGAAATGTTCCGTATCTCCTAATTGTCTACCAGATGAAGATGACCTGACCGATTCTTTAAGGTCCTGAATTGATTGAACTCTGTAGTCTTTCCAGCATCACTTCAACCTCTTTCTTAAGCAAATGTTCATTTTAGAAAACAGGTTAGTCACACAGTAGTCTCTCTGGTCATTTTTATCATGCATAATATTGTATGTACTAGAATTTTCTTTTCCCTGCCTACCTACTAGCTATGTTTATTTTAACTGTTATAATAGTTATTCTCTACTTCATTGAAGAAACTACTTGTATATCATTTTGATGATCTTTCTATTATTGTCTTAAATTATACAAGATAAATACCTTTTTTTTGTGTTTTGTGTTTTCTTTATCCAATTAGATTTGAAGATAGACTACGTGCTAACATTTTCACCTGCTTATTGCACAGCAGTGCTCAGCATAATTCCAAGTGCTTAATATGTGCTCCAAAAAGACTTTTCAATTTCATAGATTATAGAATATTAAACAATTGCACAATTGCCAATTTTTGTTTCTCAAAAATATCAGAACATGTCAGTGTAGAAATAGAACTGCCTGCATAGAGCAGAAGTTGTATCTGAAGAAAGGTCACACATTTCAAGGTGTCAGAGGCACAGCATGTAGAAAGCAAGACATAGGCTGTGTATTTGGTGCCAGTAGAGATGAATGGTCAAGTGATGAGCGGGAAGTGATTTATGATTATGGGTATGGAAAAGGAGCTTAGAAGAGAACTAATGATAGTTTCCATAGTGGTTAAACTAATTTACAATCCCAGAAATAATATAAAAGTGTTCATTTTTCTCCACACCTTCTCCAACATTTATTATTATTTTTGTTCTTGATGGCTACCATTCTGACTGAAGTGAGATGAAACTTCAATGTAGTTTTGATTTGCATTTCCCTGATTACTAAGGATGTTGAATCTTTTTAAAAATATATATAGATTTGTTGGCCATTTGTATTTATTCTTTTGAGAAATGTCTGCTTAGTTCATTTACCTATTTGTTAATTGGGTTATTTGGGGTTATTTGTTATTTGTTTTTGGTGCTAAGTTTTTTGTGTTCTTTATATATTCAAGAAATTAATCCTCCATCTGAAGAGCAGTTAGCAGAGGTTTTCTCCCATTTTGTAGGTTCTTTTAAAACTATTCTTAAGTTATGTTATATGATCTTTTTACAGCTTTTGCATTTATAAATACTATTAAATCTTATACAATGCTGAATGTTTTCAAATTTTAAACAGAATGAATTAGGACTGAGACAAATCCAAAACCATGTAGAAAATGTTACTAGGAAATGGACCCACTGGCTGAGTCTACATCAAATGCACACAACCAAAGTTTATAAATTATGTTACAGAATTAGAAAACCTAGCACCTACAGGAGACAAACACTGGGCAAGATATGAAAGTCAGAGGTTTGAGTTGAAATTTGGGTTACAATGGAAAGAGCATGGTGGTGGTGGCACTGATGTTGGTGATGTGTTTTGGCCCTAGATTGTGCTAATTTGTGGAGTGTTGAGGTAAAATACTATTTTTTTAAAACTCAGTAAAAATCATGAGAAGGAGCTGGGAGTAGTAGTACACGCCTGTAATCCTAGTGGCTCGAGAGGCTGAGGCAGGAGGACCACAAGTTCAAAGCTACCCCCGCAACTTAGCAAGGCTGTAAGCAAATTAGCGAGACCTTGCCTCAAAAATAAATAAATAAATAAATAAATAAATAAAAAAAATATTTGTGCAGGTAGAAACTAATAGTTGCAAGAAAAAAATAAAATATTTTTTGTGTGTTTTTAGATTCCAGGAAAATGGTTTTATTATTTATCATGAATTCAAATTTCTTAAAATGAAAATTCATAGAAATATTTCTCATTATGGATCAAGCAGTACTTGTCTGCATTTTCTTTAAAAAATACAAACTAAAACA
>CM053400.1:129682955-129784106 GCA_028644305.1 Xerus rutilus
TTTTTTTTTTTTGGTACCAGGGATTGAACTCAGGGGTACTCGACCACTAAGCCACATCCCCAGCCCTATTTTGTGTTTTATGTAGAGACAGGGTCTCACTGAGTTGCTTAGCAGCCTCGCCGTTGCTGAGGCTGGCTTTGAACTCGCGATTCTCCTGTCTCAGCCTCCCAAAGTGCTGGGATTACAAGCGTGAGCCACCGTGCCTGGCTCCCATTAACTTTCAATAGCAGATAATGTATTTAGTTTCCTTTTTAAAACCCATACCTCCAACTTAACATTTAGAGAACTTTATAAGCCATCATTTTGCATATGTCTTTATGGAAGAAAACTGGGGATCAGAGAAAGGAAGTGGGTTGTTCAAGTCTATGAAACTTTTGAGTGACAGAGTCAGCATTTGCTAACATCAAAATATCAAAACTCATCATGAAGTGATGATGTGCTTCCTCCCCTCTGAGAACACCTAGATCCTATGTTTATCTTTACTTTGTTCTGTGTGAGTAGGACACTTTTTTTTACATCACACAATCTCTTCTACCTACTGACTTTTGGTTGCTTTCAGCTAATGGGAGGTACTAACAGGAGCTGAGAGAGTAGGAGAGGGGATGGAGAGAAGCTAGAGTACTTTTCGTCTGTCCCTTCTTGCTCTGGGCTGCAGTTTGGGGAGAGTTACCATGTTTCTCCATTACAATGAGATTACAGTGCCTCTTGAAGCAACTCATTCTAGCCTCTGATTCCCATGGGCTGGGGTAAATCTCCTTTCCTGGGGTTTTCAGGTTTAGATTGGCTTCAGTAGCTCTTTGCTTATACCCAAACAAATGTCAGTCCTCACACCTACTTCTAGTCTTTAAAGATGTCTATCAAAACTTTATAGTTTGCCTAGATTATGTATTGAGAGACTGTAGTCTTATGTACCTCAAGGACACACTGCATTTTGTCACATCTCCACAGTTACACATTTTTGGCAGGATAATTCAGTCTATTGTATCTCAGCACACTTTTAAATTTAAAGCATTTTTAAAAAATTTCTTATAGCCTTTCATTGCCAACCATAGAGGGATACCTCATAGAGTCATACTTTTATCTAGCACTTTGTGAAATTTCTATAGGTAAAAATATGAAAAGCCACAGTCTTTTTTATGACTAACTTATTTTACATCAGAAGTTAAGAGGTATGCCCCAAAATAATGTGACACAGGATATGGATTTGGGAAGGGAAGTACGAGTAGAATGCCTTGAGAATTCAGAAGAAATGGATTGTTAACATTCCTTTTTTACACTAATAAAGTTGTTTAATTTTGTAAGGATGTTACATAAGATCTAACTGCACTGAAAATTCCATGAGAGCAGAGGTTAGCCAGATATTTGCATTTCTTCAAATAGAAAGCACAACTTCTTATATTAAGATTTTAATAGTTGCTACTGATCAATGAAATTACAGTGATATTCTTGAGTGAGATCCTTCAAAATGACATGTTGCTTCTTGGTTGCATGTTCTCAGAAGAAACCAAATTTAGGGTAGATATCATAAAATATATTAACATACAAGCAAGAACCCTGTTTTTCCATACCTTATTCTACTAAGTAATAGGCAATTCCAGAAAACCAAGCCTATGCAGATCTCTTCATTTCTATGGAATGGCTATCTTCTCTCACCAATCCCCAAAACCTAGAACAATAGGGAACAGCCAGTCATAGCAAAGCCACCATACTTCCTGCAAGCACATATCAGAGTTCAATTCCAAGAGTCCTGAGTATGCATCTCATCATCAATGGCTTTCTGCCTTATTACAGTTTTGCTACTTACTTGATGACAGAACTCCAATTTGCCCTTATTGGAAGCAGTTATGCTTCTGAAATCATAATCCACTTCATGACATTCTAGTTTATACTCCCACTGCACTGGTCTTGAGTTCCTTTTGGAGAGAGTTCTATTCCATTGATTATTATAATGACCAAGATCGGTTGAGTATTTTGCATGTGCAAAACCACAAAGGTAGCATTCATTTGTGGTTTCCCCTCATGCTAAAGTGGAACTTCCTAATTCTATATGAACCCAACTATTTGTCTTTTTTGCATCTGTACCCACCCTGCTTAGCACCACTGGGGAAGTAACTGAGGAATGCAGGTTGTCATTTTTGTTAATACAGAGCATTGCTGAAAAATAAAGTTCTTACCTTCACTATATTTTTTTCTCCAGAGAAACTGTTCCAAATATCTTCTTTGTCAAACTAATTCTCAGGAAAAAATGAATTTCTTTTAATTTTTCAGATAAAATGGAAGTGATCCAATAGGACTCCCTCAACTTTTTATTATAAAATCTACAAAAATGCTGGCCTCTGCACTGTGCTTTCTTCCTTTTCTTCTGCAATAAAGGGAAAGGAATTCATTTTCCCACTCAAGGACAGTCCTTCTGTCTACACTGTAGTGCTTGTGGGATGTTGAAAATCCACCTTCCATCATGCCCTGTCTTCCATATGTCTGGTCTCTTCCATTTCACTCCTCACTCAGGTACACTTCAGCCTTCCCCATGTCCCTTCCATGCACAATCTAAATTGTCTCTTGAGATCTGTTCTCATCCACTCATACACTTTACAGTTAATTGCTTCTTTTTCTTCCTTCAAAGTCATATTTCTCAAGTGGTTTTATATACTATCTCCATTTTTTTTCCTCCTACAAGTTTAATCTTTACCTCAAATATGACCTTCTCCAAGATTGCCACTGACATTACTATCTCTAACTGCAAGTGACAACAATTACTTTATTACCTCTAAATCACATTTTTGTAATACATTAAATCACTCAAGTAATATATATGAAAAATAATGCAATTGTCCAAGACTGATATCCTGCAAGTTGGCTTATGAAACCATATGGCCTTCTACAAAACACCATGAAATATCAGTGCTTAAGGCAATCAAGCTTGATCAAGCTAAAAGGTTGGATCTCACACTCTTGATTATTCCTCTTGCATGTATAACTTTTATCTTTTTCCACTGTAATTACACAGCAAGTATTGTATAATGATCACTAGCTTTGAAAGACTATCAAGTGGTTTTTGTATTTTTGATATAAACAATTATACATGTTTATGGGGTACAGTGTGATATTTCAGCATATGTAAGCAATGTGTAATAATTAAATCAGAGTAACTAGCATATCCTTCATCTCAAACATTTATTACTTCTTGTATTGAGGACATTCAAAATCCTTTTTTCTAGCTCTTTGTATTCATAACATTTCTGACTTTATCTATTTTGAACATGTTCCTTTTTTGACTGAGGAAGTATTCTCGTACATGATAGTCAATTCTTCTCACTTATTTTTGAGATTTTAAACTTCTGAACTCTTATTAAAGGATGATAGACCTCCAGGATTGATTGTCCAGGCTTCTTTACATTTTTTCTAAAATATTCTTCATCTGTTTCTTTTTATTTTTCAATGTTGTAGGAATTTTCTCAAAATTATCTTCTAAGTTAGTTTGATAAGATAACTTTTTAAAATCTATTTTAAAAATCTTATAATTTTGATAATTTTTTTCTCACTTTTTTTTCAAAGGCTAATTTTTAGTCTTTTTTTCTTTTGAGCAGTACCAGGGATTGAACTCAGGGGTACTCTGCCAATGTGCCACATCCCCAAACCTATTTTTTATTTTATTTAGAGACAGAGTCTCACTGAATTGCTTAGTGCCTTGCTTTTGCTGAGGCTGGCTTTAAACTCTCAATACTCTTGTCTCAATCTCCTGGGATTGTAAGAATGCACCACTGTGCCTGGCATATTTAGTCTTTTTACATAGAAGTTCATCATTATTGTTATGTGATATTTCCTTGAATTTTTCTTAGGGTACAAACTAGAATTCATCTCTGTTTCCCAAAATAATCTGTTTTTCTTGATATCAAATTTTTTTGTTATTCAGTACTTCTCTTTGATGATACACATTTTCTTCGATTGTCAGGAGATATTTATGTGTCATTCCCCTTTTGGAATGTTGTATATAGCTAGTAAGCTTGGGTCTGTAACATTATGCAGTTTACTTTCTAATAGTTCACTGTTAAGAGCAGGGGCTGATTCTGAGTCCTGCTTATTTGTTTATGTGTGCATTATAGGTTGGATTTGCCTATAATTGGATAGGAAACAGGGCAGACCCTGCACAACACTTTAGGATATTTATCTTTTGGGCTGTACTGTATTTTTTTTTTCTCTTTCCGCAGGGGAAATGTGGAAGTCCAATGTTAGCGCATGCTCTGTTATGCTTCTCTTCTCAGTATCTCATCTATGCTAGGACATGTGCTCAGCACCAAGATCAGTTTTTAGAAATCAGTTACTTTATCTTCAGCTCAGATAGTGCTCTAGGACACTCCCACTGAAACTCCCCTTCATCTTAACAGTCACTGGCTGCTTTTTAAGAAGGTAATTTCTTTAACAAATAATGCTGCTTATATTTATTTTTGACCATTGCATTTTAACCACAAATTTTGGTGGCTTAAAACAACATCCAGTCATTGTCTTGCAGTTCTATAGGTTGGCAGGGCAAGGCAGAGCAGAGCTGAGTTCTCTGCTCAAGGTCTCACAGAGCTGCCATGGAGGTACTGGCTGGTGCTAGGGTTCCTTCTCAGACTTAGAATGCTCTTCCAAGACTGTTCATATTGTTAGTTGAATTAAATTCCTGATGTAGCAGGACTGAAGATTCGGTTTCCTTCCTCTTCTCAACTCAAGGCTGTCAAGGAGCTAAGGCTAGTCTAGCTCTTAGACTAAGGCTCTTAGCTAAGGCTCCTAGAAGTCACCAACATTCCTTGTCAATGACTCTCCCATCTTCAGAGCCAGACAGAGGATCTACTTTATGTTGAATCTCTAGTATGCTTCATATCTATTTTTTCTTTCTGACCTGGAGACACATCCAGAATAAACTCATTTTTTATTATTTCAATGGATTAGGAACCCTAATAACATCTGCCAAAATCCCTTTTGCCATATGATGTACCTATCATGAGAGTGATATAGCCTCAACTCCACAGATTATATCCATGCTCAGGATGGATATATGAACAGGATTTTATGGTTATACAGATTATTTCATGGTATATGATCCTATATTTAGCAGTTACAGTTGTAGAGGGTCAATAGGGCCAATGTAAAATAGTGTAAGACAAATTAGATTGAAATATATTTGAAGAATTTATTTTCTGAGTGGTGTGAGATGGATAAAAGGGGAGGTTGGTAATATTCTGTTTTGATTTCAATTCAAATAAATTTTTTTCAAAACTGACATGGTATAACCAAAATGTGGCAAAGTCTCAATAAGTCGTGACAGAATTGTCTCAGTCTGTTTTTTCTAGTTTCCTTTCTCTTTGGTTTATCTCAGGGATTCTCTTTCAAGATCTTCAGTTGTCCATGTCAGAGTCCTTATTCTCTGAGCTCTGGCTACGTTCCACCACGACTCCATGGAGTTGAGGCGATATCACTCTCATAATAGGTACATTATATGGCAAAAGGAATTTTGGCAGATGTTATTAGGGTTCCTAATCCATTGAAATAATAAAAATGGAGTTTCTCATGCTGATCCTGATGAATGTGTTGGAGTTTCAGGTCTGTAGCATTGATTAGGCTGAGAGCTCAGCTATCATACCAGCCTTACAAAGATACTGCTTTTTCCTCTGCTTTTTTTAATAAAAAATATTCATAAATTCTTACTTTGATTCTCTACAATTCAGTGGAGACAAGGGTAGAGCATGCAAGAAGACCTTGCTGAAAAATACGGAACTTTCTGAATGTTCTCATAGTTCACATGATTCCAGCCATAATCATGTGTCCTTACCATGTCAAACTCCTAACTGACGTCTACTTAAAGATGCTAGTTTTCTTCAAGCTCTAGAAATTCTCTCAAACATCTAAATGATCAAGAACAGAAGAGTCTTCTCTCTTCTTCCAGTATGTTTCATTTTCCCTTTCTATTTTCTTATGATCTGCCTTTTTCTAAAATAATTGTCCATGGAAATGGATTGGCTATGTTTTAGGGTAGAATTCAGAAATATTAGAATATTTTAGGTAGAAACCTAATATGGAAGTTCGGGTCTTACAACATCTCTAGGTGGACTGAAGTAGTAAGAAGATATCAGAGCCGGGTGCGGTGGCTCAAGCCTGTAATCCCAGCACTTAGGGAGGCTGAGACAGGAGAATTGCGAGTTCAAAGCCAGCCTCAGCAATGGTGAGGCACTAAGCAACTCAGTGAGACCCTGTCTCTACATAAAACACAAAATAGGGCTGGGGATGTGGCTCAGTGGTCGAGTGCCCCTGAGTTCAATCCCCAGTACCAAAAAAAAAAAAAAAAAGAAAGAAAGAAGACATCAGAATATAATTACTAGATTAAGGAGTTTAAGTGTACCATACTTTCTAAATTCCAGAAGTTAAACACTGCTACTGTTACCAGTACCATTTGTGGTCTAGCCACCTCTTAACACTCTCAACAATAATGATTAGACACAGGACTGTTGATCTGGGTCACCACAACTGCTTCAAACATCCATGTCTCCATTATCTTCCCTGCCAGAATAAAAAGCAAGAAGTTGACTAATAGGTCAAAATTCGAAGAAAGCACCCAAAATATCATACCCAGTGTTACAAACCCTGTCTAATTTTTTCTCTTGATTTTGTGCAGATATTTTTAATATGTGGGATTCCTTTCATGTTCATGTTCACTTCCAAGGTAGAGAGATTTCACAGATGTTATTAAATACCCAATAACATGAGTGTGAATTAAACATGGAAGATTTATCCTGGGTGGACCTGAGTGAATCAGTGTGTCCATAAAAGAGATCAGACAATATCAAGTTTGAAGAGTTGTCCTGCTGGCCATAAAGGAGTTTAGTCATGTAAACTGTAATGGAGGGTATGACATTGCTGAGTTGGTATAGGGCACTGAGAAACAGAATAGTCCCAAGATGATAGCAAAAAAAAAAAAAAAAAAAAAATAAGAATACCAGTCGTATAATCTGCAGTGAGTTTCAAAGAAGACCCTAAGTTTTCAGATGAGATTGTTCCCATTCAACACCCTGATTTCAGTAGGACAAAATAGTGAAGATGACAGAATTCAGCTAAACTGTGCACAGATTCTTGGAACATGGAAACTGAGATAATAAATTTGTGTTGTTTAAGTCAAGTGTGGTGGTGCATGCCTGCAGTTTCTACCACTTGGGAGGCTAAGGCAGGAGGATCACAAGTTCAAGGTCAGCTGTGGTACAATCCCATCTCAAAATTTAAAAAATGACTGGGGATATAACTTAGTAGTAGAGTGCCCCTGAGTTCAATTCTCAGAACTGAGAGAGGGGAGATGAGAATTAAAAAAAAAAATTGTGTTGTTAAGCCTGCTCCATTTGTGGTAATTTGTTATGCAGAATGAAGAACGATCCTCCCCTCAAAGAAAATATGTCAAAATAACAAAGCAAGCAAACAAAAATGCCACCAACATACCCTGAATACAATAACTTTTGCCTTACTTTTTCCTTATAGATATGCTTGTGTGCATCTAATTTATGGAATCCCTTTTTAAGGGAGTCTTAATGTAGATAGCTTTCTAGTCCTTGTGATATTGAAAAATACATAAAAAGAAGAGGAAAATACAGACAAAGCAGCAATAGATAATATCCTACATAGAACATATCAGGTTATTACAAAGGAAGTCTGTTTTTTAAAATAATTGTGTAGTTATATCTTATGGACTCAAAAACATAATCGGTATATTCTGTATGTCTGATTTTATAGTTAAAAAAGTACAATTTAAAGACATTAGTTGTGTTCTCTAGGTTCTGTTTTTTGCAACCTAGCCCAGGTCTTCTCCACCAACATGAGGAGTATTATCAACAGGAGTGTATATTCTTGTGGATTTTTTGAGCTCTAACGATTTAATTAAAGCACACTCATATACATAAGAGATAAATAATGGTTTACAACTACATGTAGTTAGAATACATGTAGAAAATAAATAAGTTTGCACGTTCTATATAATCAAGAATTGTATTTTCAAGAGAAGACATAAGCTCCTTAGAATTGTATTTTCTCAATAGTTTTCATTGTGGTCTCTGGTTTACATATGCAAAACTCAAACTAATTTTGTGGATTTCCTAGAAAAAATTTGAACCCTTTATTGTCTCAGGCAGTTTCCAAGTGTCAAGAATCCAGATGCAGCTTAGCTAGTGTTTCTGGCTCAGGTTCTCATAAATCTGTAAGTGTTTCTCAGCCTACTCATATGGCTATGGGCAGTATGCATCAGTTTATTACCACCAGGTCTTTTCTGGCTTTCTATGAATGAGTGATGAGAAAGAAGAGAAGGGAAGGGAAGGGAAGAAAAGGAAGGGGAGAGAAGAGAAGAGAAGAGAAGAGAAGAGAAGAGAAGAGAAGAGAGGAGAGGAGAGGAGAGGAGTGGAGAGGAGAGGAGAGGAGAGGAGAGGAGAGGAGAGGAGCAGAGCATGAAAGAGCAACTCAATGGAAGCTCAGTGTTTCTTGTGCTACTTAATCTTAGAAGGACACACCATCACTTCTGCCATATCATATGTTGTGAGTCACTATGTCCATGTCCATCCCTCACCCCAGTGAGAGGGGAGGATCACAGAGGGTGTAATATTAGAAGATGGGATCTGTAGGTGTCCCCTTGATGGTTGCTTATAAATGTTCAGAAGAACTAACCAGGAAATCAAAAGAGACAAGAGAGATATTGCCCATAGCTGATTTGACTTTCAAGGCTGGTGCAACTGGTTGCATATAGTGGAATCTGAATCCTGTCATATTATTCTTTTAAGTTTACCAAAAACTTAAAAGTGGGTCATGATTGCAATTTGCCCACAGCTTTCTATTCTCTCCTTATAATTAATTTAACTAATTTTGGTATAGAGTTTCCAAAAACAGAGACCATGTTTTCCATTTTTTTTTTCTTTCTGAAACTAGATATAACATCTGAAGTGAAGAGCTGGGGGTAACTTTTGAGCCATGCTTGTTTGTTTCTGCCCGCTCTTCTAATAATTGAAATGTGGGGACATGAAGTGGGTTTCCTTGGATCACAAGAATGAGAATTCCTTTACAGATAGAAAGGCAAGAAGAGAAGAAGACCACAGGAGCTCACCCTGTGGAGATGTCAGCCTGGTCCTGAATTGTTTGTATCAGAACCTTTAGATAAATCAGCTTCCTCTGTATCTAAATCAAAATTTCTTTTGGTGTTTGATGTAGTAGTCAAATTCATGTTATTTTTTTTTCTAATTTTTTGACCACTACCCTCAGTTAAATTTGAATTTTAAATCTCAGTGCGGTATATTCACAAATACATCGCAATTAAAAATTTTTACAGCTGGGCGCAGTGGCGCACACCTGTAATCCCTGCAGTTTAGGAGACTGAGGAAGGAGGATCATGATTTCAAAGATAGCCCTCAGCAACTTAGTGAGGCCCTAAGCAACATAGTGAGACTCTGTCTCTAAACAAAAAATACAAAAAGGGTTGGGGATGTGGTTGTGTTAAGTGCCCCTGGGTTCAATCCCTGGTACCAGAAAAAAAAAGTGTCCACAAAACTAATCTTAACTATGCACACTCTGATTTATTCTGCCCTCCCTGAGTCTGTTCTGTTCTGTTTCATTTTATTCCATCCCATTCCACTGAAACAATTAATTCTGGTCAACACCCACTAAATATATTTTATGACTCATTAATGGCTCACAATGCAAATTTTGAGAAACACTGTCGAAAGTAATACAAAAAGATAGAAGTGATTACCTTTGTGAGATGTTCTGACAGAGCTCAGCTCTTTTAAATGTTATCCTTGGAATCTTCTAGAAGTAGTAAACTTAAAAGCTGTTGTTAGTTCTTATATTCTAAATTTATCAGCAGTTTGTCATGATTTAAATTCCAATTCAAATTTTATGTAATTTTTTCTGATTTCATTCATTCTGAAGAGTATATGGCTTTTCTTATATAGAATAGGTTTTGTGCTAGAAGAATGAGAAATTATTTGCCTCAAAGAGCCATAGTGTATCCAAACAGATGGACATGTAAACATATTAAAATATAATCTGCCCATTGATCAATGTCTTCCTATCCTTCTATTTGACAACTGGTAGCAATCTAAGGCAAATTAAAAGAAAAGAAAAAAGGATACAATTACTACTACATAAGGTCATTAGATAATCAAAAAACAACAGTTCATGTTTTGCAGCCACAAAGACATTGAAAATGAAATACTAGATGTATCATATATGCACAGGTGGAGGACAGTCACCATCATCTGGACATTGTTCCTTCTCTTCCTGGAGAAGATGACTTCTGAATCTGGGCACTCAAAAAAACCATTTGAGTTAGTAAGCCCAAATTTTTACTATTTTTCTTATACGCAGATTGTGGATTTTAATATGAGAAAAACAATGTGCACATGGAAGATTATGTGCTGAAGATTATAAAACTAAAGTTTTAGGAGCAAACTTGCCCATGTTTACTGAGAATTATTATAATGAAAAAGCTCATATAGTTTAGTACTCAAAATCCCTTTGTTACTTCCAATATCTTTGACATTTTAAAGTAACTGATCTATCACATTTTTTCCCAAACTAAAATCTTAGAAATGTATTTACTTGTCTACTTTGTATTAACCTGACTCTGGCTAGGGAGAATTTTCTTATCTCAAAAGTGGCAGGAATGTGCCCTTGTAGTATCTTAGAGGTAAGATAGAGTTCAGACAGTGGGAAACTCCTTCTTATTTGGGTGAAGAGTTTTGTGGACATTTGATGCCAATCTAAGACCCAGAGTTGAAAATTATAGTTAGGATTCAGATGAGTTTAAGCTAAAGAAATAAAGGCCTATCAGTGTGTTCTAAAGTGAAAGGGGGAAGAGGCGAGGCATAAAACTCTGAATTCCTGCCTGTTCTGTATTAATCACAGTTTCTTTTAGTATGTATCTGCTTGGAAGTGGAACCACAACACATTTGGAATATCTTATATAGGACAGCAGAGAACAGGCTATTTAAGTAGTGGCCAAGAACAACCTGATGTTCTCAGCTACAAATTGAAAGTGAAGGTTACTTTCTTGTAGACTTTATCTTAAAGCAGTAAAACGGGTAACTGCAGCTACAACTGAAAGTATTGATTTTGTAATTTCAGCAAATTAAGAACAAGACAGAAAACCTATTAAACCTTTCCACTGATTGCCAGGGTACTTTTTTGTGATTCTGAGGGTGACATTAAAATTACATACACCTGTCTCTTTAAAGTAAAACATATATATTATATAGAAGATGCTAAATGTAATTTTGTTAAGTATGTGTATTTTTACCTTTTAAATGTAAAACTTGTAAAGCTTGATATTATGAATGTCAAACAGTATATCTAATTTTCATACATTTTCATAAATTGAGGTTAAAGTTAGATGTGCATTTATTACATTTTAATAAATTGAACTTTCACAGGCCCAGAAGTTTTTGTAATAAAAACAGAGTAAGAAAATCCAATAACAACATTACATGCCAGAGCATTATATGAGTAATGACTACACAGAAATATATTACAAAGACTACTGAAAAAGTGATCTAATTATATTCTTTGTGAACAAGAGTAAAACAGACCAATTAAACAGTTTTATGGAAGGCATCAAACTTTTGAAAATGTGATTTTAAAATTTCTTAAGAGAATATATTAAAACTTACATTAATCATAATGTCAAAGAGGAAACTTTATGAAAAATTTGATAATGGGACAGATAGCCTACAGTTAAAATATATTTAGGAAATCTATATCCTTCTTTTCACGTTTACTCCACCCCGAATATCATATTTCTTAGTAGGTAGATAACATTAGAGAAAAATAAAGTCATAAGCCATATAAAAAATGTAACAAGTTGGAGCAATTCTAGGGTTAGTTGATTCAATGGTTTAACCATACATGGATTTTTTTTTAATTTAAAATTTTTAACCTTTTTCGTGCTCTCTTTAGCATCAGTCTTGCCTTAATTATTGTTAAGATAGAACCAATGTTCAAGTATAGACACAAAAATGCTCATCAGAAGGAGAGGACCATTTCCCCCTTCATCTCTTGTATCGATTTAAGAACAAGGAACCCTTTCCTGGAGATCCTCTAGAATATTTTCTTTCCTGTCTCATTGTCCAAAATTTCATCAAATTCCTACGACTTCACCATTCTCTGGTAAGGTGAATGAAACAACCACAATTAGCTTAGAAACCCAATTGTGACTAATTAACATGAGTTTAGGGAGACATTTCATAGAAACACGCCTCTATGCATGAAATGGATTCTTGAATCAAATCCAGGCTCTCCCCAAAAGGACTGATTTGGAGAATCAACCATAATATCTGCCAAAATTTTCGTCACTCATTTAATTAAATGCAACTCATTAACTCTAACTCATCAGTGCATGCAATACTTTGAGAAGTTATTTATAGCTGCAGTAGTGCAATCTACATTTTACATTCATAAACTAAAGTGTAATAAATAAAGTATCTGGAGAAATACAGATAATATTCCATCTATCTCTCCAAAGTTTAACAAAAATATAGAGTGTATTAATATTTTATATGATAATATTTGAATATTTTTAAATTTTGAAAAAATGATATTTCAAATAATTTTAGGTAACTTATCAATAGAACTAAGTAAATCATTTGGACATGTGTCCTGCAGTTTTTTTTAAACTCAAACTCATAACCCCCATTTATTCTTCGTGTATCTGCCATAGTGACAGTTCCTTAAAAGTTTGTGGTTATAAGTTGCTATAAGGATGTTTGATCTTCTTGTTACACAGAAAGACAAATTTTCTAAGAATGACAAAATAGGCCTTTCAGTGTTGGAGTATTCTTGAAAAAAGAGTGAAATAATCAGTAAAGTCTCCCTCCTAATAATAAAGAAGGACCAGCAGCATGGTTCAGTATATTTGTAACTAAACCCCAAATGGGTGACCTTAAAACACATTTCTTAAATGTCTAAATTATTGGTTCTCTGGATGGGGAATAAAGCAGGAGTATGCAGAATTTTAACCAGTAGTTTATTCTGATCTGTTATATCCTTGATTGGTTTTCAGCTGTAGTTCAGTGGTAGAGCTCTTGTCTAGCATATGTGAGACACTGGATAGATCTTCAGCACCGCATAAAAATAAACAAAGTCATGCTGTCCATACACAACTAAAAAAAGTTTAAAAAATGAGCATTTTTGATAAAGCATGAGTCCAATCTTACTTTCATTAACTCATTCATTTATTTTTTTTTTTAAATATTTTTTGTAGTTGTTGATGGACCTTTATTTTTTATTTATTTATATGTGGTGCTGAGGATCGAACCCAGTGCCTCACGCATGCTAGGCAAGCGCTCTACCACTGAGCCACCACCCCAGCCCAACTCATTCATTTATTACTTTATGCACAAATATTTATCTACAATTTAACATATTTAGCACTGGAATAAACATTTTGAAAGATATAAACATAGGCTGGGATCGTGGCTCAGTGGTGGAGCGCTTGCCTTGCATGCGTGGGACGCTGGGTTCGATCCTCAGCACCACATAAAAATAAATAAAGATATTTGTGTCCATCTACACCTAAAAAATATTTTTTTAAAAAAAGATATAAACATAAATTAAATAATTGTTTTCCCTCTTAAAAGATATTGGAGTCCTGGAGTAGATATGGGAAACTGAGGGAAGAAATTTATATCCTGGTGCAGGAATCAAGCATTGCTTTGTGGAAATAAGCCTGCTTTTTCTATAATTAGCTTACAATCAACATTTTCCTGCTTCTGTGTTTCCTTTTAATAACTGTCCACAATGGAGGCAACAAAGTATAGAATTTAAGAACATGATGTAAAGTAAGTCTCTTTTTCATCAGATGGGGAGATCTCCAAATATATAAAAGATAATTAGATAAAGGGTATGCAAAAATACAGACAAAAGTACACTCCCATATAGAGCGGTAGAAATATTTTCAAGAATCATCATATCATCTGTAAATGTTGTATTCAAAAGTTATGCAGCTACTATGAGAGAGATTATTTTTAAGAAACTGTCCCAGTCAGGTGCACTGGCTCACTCCTGTAATCCCAGGGGCTGGGGAGGCGGAGGCAGGAGGATTAAGAATTCAAAGCCAGCCTCAGCAAAAGTGAGGTGCTAAGCAACTAAGTGAGACCCTATCTCTAAATAAAACACACACACACACACACACACACACACACACACAAAACTGTCTCTGAAGTTTCTTGTTATTAGTCATATGCTAGCAAGGTATTAGAGTCCTAAGACAAAAACAAAAGAGTTTAGTGTTAAAATCTTGCCTGAATAAAACTGTCTTTATAAAAAAATTATGAATTTTCATAAAATACTACTCTGAGCCCCTCAAGTGGGTCTTACATGATTATCAGTTGATAAATTCAACCTGAAAGTAACTCTCAGATAGATGATAAGAGAAAAAACTTTATCAAGTGCTCTTGATAAAACATAGGTTGTTAATTTTTGTAGATTCTTACACTAAATAATATTGCCTCTGATTGACTTATTCATATTAATTAATAAAAAGATTATACATAGTATATTCTAAAGAAAGAATATCAAATAACATCAGCTACAAAGTAGAAGAAAATTAAAATATGATCTCAATAAAATGATTCTAAAATATTCATGTCAATAAATTTCTCTTACTGTAAAGACATAAGTACAACCAACACAGCACCTAATATCAATACAGTGGGCAATTATTTAACTTGAAGAAATATGTTTTAGACCTTTGAATAGGACTGAATTTATTTTGGCATTGAAAAATGTAAAGGTCTCTATGTTTTTATGAAACTAAACCTTTGGCTGATATAAGATCCTCCGATAGCTTAATTAACCAGCATTTTACCTATATTACTAAACATAACATTTTCCAAGGCACTGCAAAATGTAAATGGTGGTCACTGACTCAAAAGGAAAAGTATGCTCAATTCAAGCCCTGCATTGCTCTATGCCATATAATTATTAGTCTATATAAGGTACTGGTGTCAGTCATATTTTTCCAATCTTTTAGCATCATATGCATGTTGCTTAATTTAGAGAAAGGAAAAGAAACAGAAAAAAATTAAGATCAAAATCAAACTCATGTTTATATTTTCATAGTGTCTGATGTGTTCTGATGCATTTTAGCATGAAAATATTTCAGATTAAACAACAGCAATAACAAAATCTCCTGTTTCCAGAAAGCATTTAACATGCAGTGGTTATTAAGCTTTTGTAATACAATGGAAAATTCGGTAGCTTGATTCATTAAGGCCTAGAGGACAAATATATGAATATAGATCAACAGTACTCTTTGCAATCTCCTTGATATCACTAAATTATCTGAGTAATTCCCAGCTAAATAATCACAGCAGAGTTTCCAGGTGAAGTTAAATATATCTTCACAGCTGTTCTCTACCTAGTATCCCAGATATTCATTACTGTTTTACTACATCATTTGAAATTTGTCATCCTAAAATTATGGAAAAAGTTAGTTCTATGAATGTCTAAAATATTTAGTGCCTCAGTTGTTGATCTTTTATGCTTTAAACATTTTAATATTCTCTGTGTACAATAGTAGGCTATTGCAAAGACCAAGGGAAAAATTAAAACTTACGAAAAGGAAAATAAAGCCTATTTGAAGAATAAACTAATTTGCTTAATTAAAAAATTGTTCACAATATATATGTACACTTTATATAATAACTAAAAACAATATTTATCAGAAAACATTTAAGATATACAGATTAACCAAAAAAAGGAAATACTTTCCTTTCTCCTCCACTACATAATAGTAAACCCAAAGTGATTTCCTGAGGGACGTAACTGAGAAGAGTACCACCATCACAACCAGAGACAACAGCAGTGCTGATATCTTCCTTTAGGCAAGATGGTCTTAGGAATGACTGCAGATTATCATACCCTTTTATAAGAAAGTGATTTCAGTTGTAGCTGCCATTTTCACTGTGATTGTGGTATCTATGCTCTAATAACTCAGCAAATAATATGACCTCTGGCAACTTGCATACAGATTTTGACTTTGGAACAGTTTTCCCTGCATATCTTAACAAGGACAATCAGGAGTAGATCACTTTGACCTGAATGAGAGAGTATTTATTACATCATCATAATTTAAGTTACACTTATATGAGCTCTACATTTGGTCATAATATAATCAATTGAAATCTTGAGTTTCTTCATCTTCCATAGAACTTTATGCTGGTCCAATTCTTTTAATGACAATATACTTACTAATGGGACTTAAGAAGCAAGAAATAGGAAGTACTCTAAATACATTAGAACAGTACAAGCATGCCAGAGAAGGGGATAGCAAGACAGGAAGAAATGCAGGTCCTGCCTGATTGGTAAAGTGAATTCAGTTTTCCGGGTCAGCTCAAATAGTCCAAAGGTAACTTACTGCATGTCATACTGACGACCTCAAATAAAGAAACTGCGCTTGGTGGGTCTTTTGGATCTCAGAGGCAATATGTGCTACTGCATTTATGACCACCTTTTTCTTTCTTTCTTTTTTTCTTTTTCCTTCTTGCAAGATCTGCAAGTCTTCCAGTTTGGAGTGGAACACATAAAAAAGGAGTTCTTTGTGTCCAAACTGCTAAGCTAAGCCCTGAATCTCATGACCAATCGTATGTCAAAATTCTTTTTTACTCAGGGATGTTGTATGATGACTGGTAAGCTCCAGTAGGAGAAACATTGGGAGGATTCATAATTAAGAGCAAAGTCTTATCATGCCCTGTCAACAACATTTCTCTTCCGGAGAAGCATCTCCTGGTTAATGAATCCTTTTAAAGACTAAATATCTGATCACAGAAATCAACCAAATATGAAACCTAAGTTGCTTATCATTAACTTGATGTTTTCTGTTCCAATCAATTATTAAGTACCAATAAATTGGGATGATATATGAGAAAGTGTGTACAATTAGATCCATAGAACACAAGTAAATGGCACAAGCCATTAGCTTAGACACACATTATACCTTCCTTCCTTGCTTTGTTGATTCTTTCTCTGACCTCCTCTCTGGTTTTTGGAAAGTTCCTATGGCCAGTAATAAAAGAGAGAGATTTGAATTTGGTTTATAAATGGATCTGCGTATTATGTTGGCACTGAATGTATGTAGCTGATACTGTGCAACAGTTATACTTGCGGTAACCCTGAAAGAAATTGTGAACTTAAATCTTTCTAGTGGGCAGAGTTTTGAATAGCACATGTGAGGTGGAAATTTTCCTATGGGATGTGGTATATGCTTCATAATGGAAACCAATATATGGTGCTATTTCTACAATAGCCAAAATATCCAACTGGAAAACAGGGAATGGAAATGAGAATACCCTTTTACTATTGTACTTAACAACTCACTCACAGAATGTTTCTTTATAATCTCCAGCCTTGGAATTTATAAGTACAAAGGTCCCTTTTTTCCACAGGAGGAAAACAACCATAGTGCCATTAAATTGGAAGTAGAGGCTGCTCCCTGGCTATTTGTGGTTGCTCATACCTATAAATCAATGAGGAAAAGGATTACTAAGTTGGCATATGTGATTTAACATGATTATTTGCTTATTAACATCAACAAAAAATGTGCCAACTTAATAATGAATGAATAAATGAGGATCTAGTTCCATTAGAATTAAAAATTTGGGTCACTTCACCAGGTAAGATGGAAAAACAGATTAATCAAGGTGTTGGCAGTGGTTAGAGAAAATGCTAGAAGAACAGTACAGTAATTATTAACTCTACTCTTGATACCAGCTGTAGAAGAAAAGATTGTAGCAGCTATACCAATTTTATATTAAAAGACATATTACTTTTAAACACAGAGGGACCTTGACAAATTAATTTAAGCATAAAGGAACTGAAACTTAGTAATTTAAAGTGACCATCTGATGGTCCTACAACCAGATGATGTGGCATCTACATTTGCTGACTTTGCTAGGCCTGTACCCTTTGTAGCATGTTGTGGTACTGCACTTTTTTTATTTTGGTTTTATAATGATATTTAAGTTTATTTTTGTATTTGTTTAAATTAGTTATACATGACAGCAGAATGCATTTTGATTCATTGTACACAAATGGAACACAACTTTTCATTTCTCTGGTTGTACACATTGTAGAGTTGCACCACATATACAGTCATACATGTACCTAGAATAATGATGTTCATCTCATTCCACTATCTTTCCTGCCCCCATGCACCCTCCCCCTCCCTCCTTCTCCTTTGCCCAAAGTTCCTACATTCTCCCCATGCCCCGCCTCCCCATTATGGATCAGCATCCACTTATCCGAGAGAATATTTGGCCTTTGGTTTTTTGGGATTGGCTAACTTTTCTTGGCATGATGTTCTCCAACTCCATCCATTTACTTTCAAATGCCATAATTTTATTCTCTTTTAATGCTGAGTAATATTCCATTGTGTGTATATACCACAATTTCTTTATCCCTTTATCTGTTGAAGGGCATCTAGTTTAGCTATTGTTAATTGATGTGACTGTGTCACAATAGCATGCTGTTTTAAGTCCTTTGGGTACATACCAAGGAGTGAGATTGCTGGGTCCAAACAATGGTTCCATTACAAGTTTTCTGAGGAATCTCCATATTGCTTTCCAGATTGGTTGCATCAATTTGCAGTGCTATCTCTCACCATGCACAAAGCTCAGCTCAAAATGGATCAAGGACTTAGGAATTAAATAAGAGGCAATGCACCTAATAAAAGAAAAAGTAGGTCCAAATCTTCATCACATCATATTAGGTCCTAACTTCCTTAACCAGACTCCTAAAGCATAAGAAATGAAATCAAGAATTAATAAGTGGGATGGATTCAAGCTACTGCACTCTTTATGGAACAGTTAAAGGTAGATGAGGAAAGGGCCCTCTAAAGCACAGGGCCAGGAAAAGGGCACTGATTAGTGTAGAGACAATACTGCACACAGGGTCTATCTCCAGTGGGGGATGACCAGGCTAATTTGACCATCTCTCCTGAAATGATTAACTTAGGCCCAAGCCTGAGAAAGAAACATGCAAGGGAGTTAATAAGTAGAGCAAATCTATATCTCATCTAATTTTCTGTATTTAGATTAATAATGACTCAATCATTTTTCCCAAAGAAAATCACTTACTATTTACCTACCCTTTTTTAAAAAAATAATCTGAGAGTTTATCCTAGTGATTTTCCTCAATTGAAAAAAGAAAAGTCTACTCTATGAGGAAATTGATGCTTTATTGTCAACTTTTAAATGACACTTCTTTAGCTTCAATAAGAAAACCCAGTTTTCTTCCTTGTTTTCCCAGAATTGTAGAGTGAGTACTAAATTATGCCACAATGATCGTGCTTAACAATTATTATATATTTATTTTTGTTTTGTTACATTTCAGTGGTTTCATAATAGTATATAGAATTTTAACATATTACCCAGTTTCTTATTATTTAGATATTTAGCTTATTTTTGGTAGTTCCTATTATATATATACCACAATAAAAATATTTACATCTATATCTTTGTATATGTTAATAAGTAGCATCACAGAATAAAATCTTCAAAGTAAATTGCTAAGTAAAAAAGTATAGAGCATTTTTAAGTGCTTGCATTAAAGTAGGGATTAATATCAACAAATTATGTCTACACAATATTAAATATTCTTATTCAATGACACAATTTGTTTATCCAGTTATCTTTTTATATCCCTCAGTAATGCTTGGTAATTCATTTATGTAAATTATAAGTATTTCTTGTGAAGTTTATTTCTGTCATATTTTTGTTGCTATCCTCAATTTTCTGTTCCATTATATGTTCAAATTAATTATTACTTGACATGAAGAAAAACTATATTGATTTTTACACACTTATTTGAAAATGGAGACATCTTCCTGAACTATCTCATTAGAATATTATATTTTTAATTAAGTAAGGCAATATAATTGTATTTTGAATCTGGAGGTCCTGATACATTGCAAATTAAAAGAAAACATAAAAATAATCAAATTAACTTGACTAGGTATAAAATTCTCCAATTATAATAATTCTTGAGACTCTTGTTTTGCATTTTGGCCAGATATTATTCTCAGGTCTTCTGGTTAAAGATAGCTTAATTCATGCACTGTCTTATGGGATTTTCTAAATTTAGTTTTTTAATTTGTTCTAATTAGTTATACTTGACAGCATAATGCATTTCAACTCATTGTACACAAATGGAGCATAACTTCACATTATTATGCACAGAAGTAAAAATGATGTCTTTCTTATATAGAAGAATCCCTAACCCCCACCATTTTTATATGTCATTAATTCTATCCAAGAACATGGGAGGTCTTTTATCTTCTAAGGTCTTCTTCAATTCTTTTTTCACTGTTTTTAAGTTTTCATTATAGAGGAATTTCACCTCCTTGGTTAAATTTATTACCAAGCATTTTATTTTATTTCATTTTATTTTTAAATTTATTGTGAACAGGATAGTTTTCCTGATATTTTTTTTCAAAAGATTCATTATTGAATTACAGGAAAGCTATTGATTTATGTATATTGACCTTGTATCCTTCTACATTTCTGAATTTATCATTTCTAGAAGTTTTCTGGTGGTTTTGGGGTCTTCTAGATATAAGGACATGTCATCAGCAGAGATAATTTGGCTCTTTCTTTTCCGGTTCAGATCACTTTAATTTTCTTCTATCACTTTATTTCTCTGGCTAGAGTTTCAAGAACTATATTGAATAGGAGTGTTAAGAGTATACATTCCTGTCTTTTTACTGATTTTAGAGTGAATGCTTTCAATTTTTCTCCATTCAGTATGATATTTGCTTTATATTTGCCATATATAGCCTTTATAATATTGAGGTAAGTTTCTTCTCTCACTAGATACTCCAATGGTTTTAACATGAATTGGTGCTAAATTTTCTCAAAGGCCTTTCTGCATCTATTCTTGTTTTTAATTCTATTTATGTGGTAAATTACATTTATTGCTTTGTGTATACTGAACCAATCTTGCATCCAGGTGCATTATCTTCTTAATGTGTTTTTGAATGTAGTTTGCTAACATTTTATTTCAAAATTTTTTAATGTATGTTCATCAGGGTTATTGGTCTAAAATTTTCTTTTCTTGATGTATCTTTGTTTGGTTTTGGCATTAGAGTTATACTGGCTTCCTATAAAGTACTCAGATGTGTTCCCTCACTTTCAATTTCTTAGAATAATTTGAGAGAGACTGGCATTAGTTCTTTATTAAAGCTCTGGTAGAACTTGTTAAGAGTCCATCTGGTCCTAGGCTTTTTTTTGTTGGAAGGCTTTTAATTACTGCTTCAATTTCATTACTTGATATTGGTCTGTTTATGCTTTCTGTATCGTCCTCGTTGAATTTGGGCTAGTAATAGGACTTTAGAAATTTGTTAATGTCTTCTATGTTTTTCAATATATATATGTATATAACTTTTCAAAATAGTTTCTAATGATTCTCTGGATTTCAGAAGTATCTGTGGTAATATCTCCTTTTTCATCTCTAATTTTGATTTGTGTTTTCTCTTTCTTTTGGCTAGTTTGGTTAAGGGTATGTCAGTCTCATTATCTTTCCAGAGAATCAATTCTTTGTTGTATTTATCCTTTCTAAACTTTTTATTCCTAATTTTATTAATTGTGACTGATAATATTTATTTCTTTTTTTTCTGATTTTGTAATTAGTTTGTTCTTCCTTTTCTATGGCCTTGAAGTGTTTCATTAGTTTATTTATTTGGGATCTTTTTTATTTGTAATGTAGGCACGTAATGCTCTAAATTATCTTTTAGAACTTCATTCATACTGTTACAGAGAATTTGATATGTTGTATCTCTTATCATTTGTTTCTAAGAATTTAAAAAAAATTTTCTCATTTCTTTTATGATCCATTCCTCATTTAAAAGAGTAGTGTTCAATCTCCATGTGTCGGTGGTTTCTATAATTTGATTAGCTGTTGATTTCCAATTTCATTGCATTAAGATTCAATAAGATTCATGGAATTATACAGGTTTTTTATTTGTATTTGTTAAGACTTATGTCATGAGTTAAAATATGATCTAATTTGGAAAAGGATACAATGAGTTGTGAGAAAAAAATGAGTTCAGGTGTTTTGGGGTGAAATATTCTGTACATATCTGTTAGGTCTGATATCTATCTGATTTATGTTATTATTTAAGTTAGAAATACATTTATTGATTTTATATCTATATGACTTGTATATTGGTGAAGGGGGTGTGTGGAAATCATCCAGTATTATTGTATGGGGTCTATCTGGAATTTAATGTTCAGAAATATTTTAAAACGCATTTAGGTGCACCCACATTTGGGGTATAAATACTTAGCATCATTATATCTTTCTGTTGGATTGTTCCTCCTATAAGTAAATAGTGATATTTGTTGCCCCTTCTGATTTTGTTTGAAATCTGCTTTTTTTTTTCATCCTTTTACTTTCAGTCTTTACCTATGAGATAAGTCTCTTGCAGTCAGCATATAGATGTATCTTGTTTCTTAATCCATTCTACTAATCTATGTCTTTTAATTGAGGAATTGGGTCCATTTGCATCCAGTGTTGTTATGATTAGTGTTTGTTATGTCTTGCCATTTTGGTTTGTTTGCTATATTTATTTGGTCTTAATTTTTATTTATTTACTTCTCTTCTAGAGAGCTTCATCCATTTGGGAGCTTTGGATGATGTTGTAAGAGTTCTTCCTTATGTAGTATATCTTTAATTATTTTTTGTATTGCTGGCTTAGTGGTCACAGATTCTTTTACTTTATCCTTATCATGGAAAGATTTTATTTCTTATTTCATTCTAAAAGATAGGCTTACTTGTTATAGTAATTTTGACTGTTAATTTTTTTTTCAGATCTTAGAATATATCATTCCAAGCCCTCTTTGATTGTAGGATTTGAGCTGAAAAGTCAGAAGTAATCCACAATGTTTTACAACTAAATGTGACCTGACACTTTAATCTTGCAATTTGTAATAATATTTCTTTATTTTCTATGATAAGTATTTTGATTATGATGTGTTTTGGAGAGATTCTTTTTTGATCTTGTCTGTTTGTGTTTCTATATGCATCTTGTGTATGAATGTTGATTAAATTTCTAAGTTTAGGGAATTTTTCTGCTATTATTTTATTGAAGAATTTCTTAATGTCTTTAGCCTGTATCTCCATATTTTATTTAATCTCAATAACTTTTATATTTGGTCTCTTGATTTTGTCCCAGAATTCTTGTATATTCTGATCACGGTCTTTTTTTTCATTTCTCTTTATTTCATATTGAGCATTCATATTCATCTACCCTGTCTTCAAGGCCTGAAGTTTTATTTTATACATGATCTAATCTCTTAGAGACATTTTCAGGTGAATTTTTCACTGGATTCCTTTTTGTCTTTCTTTTTCAGGAGTTCTGATTGTTTTCTTTTTAGTATTTCTATTTTTTAAATTGAAAGAGTCTTTCACTTCCTATATTTGCTCTCTTAATTTCTTCCTTAGATACCTACTTAACTCACTAAATATTTTAATTATCAGTTTTTTGTAGTCTTTCTCTAGAATTTCATCCACTTCTGTGGATGAAAACCAACTATGGGTTCCTTTGTTGAGGGATTGTAAATATTGGGGGGAGACTCCTTTGCCTGTTTCCTCATGATTTCAGAGGTTCTAAGCTTCTGTATCTGTTAAGATATATTTCTCTTCCTCTTTTATGCATGTGTCCTCTCATGTGTATTTATTTTATTTTATTTTTTCTAATAACTTCATTTTTGCTGTATGAGTAGATGTCCAGGAGTGGAACCTGAGGACCCCTTCTAACTATTCCTACTTGAGGCCAGGTAATTGGTTTGTGGTTTTTATGTCCCCTATTCTATGTGTTGAAATTTTATTGAAATTTAAGTGGGGCTAGATGGGTGCGGTGGCACACACCTGTAATCCCAGCACTTTGGGAGGCTGAGACAGGAAAATTGCGAGCCTCAGCAACAGTGAGGCACTAAGCATTTCTGTGAGATCCTGCCTCTACAGAAAACACAATATAGGGCTGGGGATGTGACTCAGTGGTTGAGTACTCCTGAGTTCAATCCCCAGTACCAAAAAAAAAAAAAAAGAAAGAAAGAAATTTAAGTGGGGCTAGTTTGTGCATGAAGTTCACTATCACTTGGCTGAGTTGAATATAATTCAGTCCTATCTCTACTCTGTAAACTTGTAGTGACTAGTCACCTGCCAGTTCCATAGTAAAGGGAGAGTAAGAAATAACAATAATGGTAGCAACCAATATACAACCTTGAAATAAATGTCTTCTGCCTACTCTGACATCTATTACACTAACTGCCACATAAAGAGGAATGGTGCGGTTCTGCATTTAATATCAGCACTAGTGAAAACCAGCCCTGAACTAGATTTAACATTAAATGGCAAGCGTCAACTATGTCATCCACTGTATTAGTAACCAAAACAACATAAATAGTGAGTGTAGGAGTTTTATAAAGGAAGTAGATCTAACAGATAGTGAAATTATTGTCCTTTAATTGAAGAGAAAATGAAGTAGGAAGGCAAGTGAAAGTTTGAAATATTTAAGAAGTGAACAGAGAGGAAAAAGGAGAGAGAGAGCAGGTAATGGCTATAAACAAAGAGGAGTAAAAATAAGTAGAAGTAACAAAGGGAGAAAGGAAGTGGGAACAAGAAAATTTGTCTATTAGGGATAAAAGAGAAGATAGTGTAATAAGAGGAACAAAAAAACCAACTTAAATTGTCAAACACATAAACTTGCACCTCTTCAAAGTTAAAATGGTGAAGAAAAAAGCAACTAAAATGAAAGAAAAATTACATATATATATATATATATAAATGTGTGTGTGTGTGTGTGTGTGTGTGTGTGTGGTCAAAACTGTTGGCAAGAGTGGATGTTAATTGCTTATGGTGCTGCACTATTTTCTGCATTTGTCTTTGGGCTATATATCCCTTGGATCAAATGCTAAGGATTGTTAAATCTGAATCCTTTGTTTTTCTCATCAAGCTGCCTGCCAGTGTAACCTAGAACCAAAGTTGGCTGTAGTAGCTCTTAGCTTCCTATCTCACAGTATAGGATAGGATAAATTGGGGATACCAACATTGGGGGTTTTTTTCTGAACAGACCAGGTCAATGTACTCCCAGAGCTGGGCTGAGGTAGAGTTCTAATGGGAAGTTCCAGGTTCTGGGAGTTTTGGCTTTCCTTTGGAAATTTGTCAGAATGTATTTGAAATTAGATTCACAGCCCCTGTTGCTGAACAAATGCCAATCTCTGATGGACATGTGGATCTCAGAGACCTCTTAAAAATTCCACTCAAAGTGGGAGATCTAGCCTTCCTCAGGTCTCACATATTCCACTACCAAGGTTGTAAAATTCTCAGGATCAGGCCTAGAATGCAGCTTAGCTTCTCTGACCTGTTTCAGGCCTCTTCCCAGCTACTCACATGGGCCACCAGCCATAAAAAGAACTCAAATCTCTTCCACTTCAGTATCTACATCCTGGATCTCCCTGGGCAAGATCTTCTCTGCACTTGTTTCACATACACTGGTCGAGGCATACTCTGGATCCACGTCAGGCCAGCAAGGCCCTTTATAATCTCCCACCTCTGCAAACAAGGCTATCTACAGAAGGTCTCTGCTGTGACTCTCCACTCATCAGACAAGATATTCTGAACACTTTTCAACCATCAACTTGCCCCCACCATAGCAGGGCTGGTCAAGATCATCCTCTCCCTCTATTCTACAGGTTCTCCCAAACCAAATTTATTTACAGTGCTTTGTACTCTTTCTGACTGTATTATCCCTCCCCTTTTCAATTGGCTGGCCATATTGACACTGCCACCACCAGCCAAGCTGGTGCATATATAACATTATTGCTTATTTTATGTTCAGACTTTCTGAATTTCTGTGTCTCTGTAACAATTTTGCTGCCCAGTGTTGAATTTCAGTGAGTTTATTCAGTCACACACTTTGCTGAGAAGTCATACTCCTGCTGCTTGAATCTAGAGTTGTGGAGCAACTGGAGAATCACCCTTCCCCTAATCTTCCATTTTCTTCTTTTTGTCAACTATAGTTTTTTTTTTTTTGAAGGTAAAAAGAAGGAAGTGAAATGCTTAGAAGTCTAATTTATGATTGGATTAAAATATCGGGATTATTCAAGTATGTCAGAAAATTATAACAAACATCTTAAAATTTTATTAACTCAAATAGTTTCTAAAATTTATCTTAGTTCTTTAGAAACTCAATATTTGAAATGTTTTTCATTTTCAGACTTTACACTTGTTTAATTTAAATCTTATGCATCAATTTGCATTTAGTGACTTTTCTATTTGCTATGTATATTTGATATACGTTATCTGCTAGTTCTTAACTCTTCTAAACTATATACCTCCCTTTGTAGCTCTTTAACAATTTGGTTGATTTTGCTGAGTTTGTGAGGGACAAAAATTCAGTTTAAAATGTATATATTTTTGTATGGAACTCTCAGTACTTGTATAAAGGCTGCATTGTCACACCTCATAAAAATTGTTCTACTATTATTTTAATTTTGCATAGTCCCTGGGTAAAGATTGAATCAGAACTTTTACTGGTAGCAATGCATACAATATAAGATAATAACAAATTCAATAAAAAATATGGCATAATGAATCCCACTCTTATGTCTAATTATAATGCACCAATTAAAATAAATAAGTTAATATTTAAAACAGGTTTATGGCTGTTACAATTTGGCTGTTGAATGTTGCCCAAAGACCTATGCATTGTAGCCTTGGTACCCAGCCTATTGTGCTTCTGGGGGATGATGGAGACTCTAAGAAATAGAGCTAGTACAAGAAAGTTAGGTAATTAGGGATATGTCCTTTAAGTAGATATTGGGATCCTGTCCCCTATTCTTCCTTTATTTTTGTTTCTGTGATACTATGAGGTGAACAGTTTGCTCCACCAAGAGCTCCTCACTATGAGGTACTGCCTTGACATAGACCCATAAACAACAGGCCCAAGTGACCTTGGATGAAAATCTCTAAAACTGTGAACCAAAATAAACCTTTCCTCCTCATAAGTTTATTATATCGGGTATTTTATTACATTGATGAAAAGCTGACTGACACAATCACTATTGGTTTATTTCTGCTACTTATATTTATTCTAATGTATTGAACATATGTGTGATCAATAAAATTAAAAGGTCAGATAATTGAGCAAAATATTCAGAACTGGAAACATTTTTATCAATAAGTGAGAGAGGTAGCCTCCATTTCTCTGGGTGGAAAGAAATTCTATGAATCATTAAATTCAAATCAAATTGAAAAAAATATGTTTATTTGGGGGATTTGTTTCCCATTAAATACATACATATTTCCAGTTTCCTTGTACTTTGCATTAAAAGGAGTTACTTTGGTTTCTCAGGGTTTTTTTTTAATCTACTTTTCTTTTGTGTGTGTGTGTGTGTGTGTGTGTGTGTGTGTGTGTGTGGCTTAAACACTCTATTTCAAAGACAACACTGGGAGTTCTCCAGGGAATGGTGTTGCTCTATTGAGTGATCTTTGATCAGATTGTAATGGAAAAATCCCTGCAGGTGATATAAAATGTGTACATATATTTGAATACATAAAATATGTATTTTTCTACTCCATCCATCATTGACACTTTTAAATATGGACTTATTTAGCATACTGGCTCCAAAGTGATGGGATCATCTTGGGGGTAGATTTTAAAAGAGTGACAATTTTAGAAGTTGATGATGAAATTAAGATTTGTAAATTCTTTTGTAACCATAGAGTCAGTCTTAAGTAACAGTAAAAACTGATACTAGGTAGAATATATAGAAATATTGAAGAATATGGAAACCTGATGTAAAAGATATATATACTTGTTCCACTAAATATGTTTAAATATTTTTAAGCATCATGATGTTACAAGCTTAAATGGCTTAATATTGAATAGTAATATACTCATTAATTTAGAAAGTTGTATGAATTTTTAGGTAAGAATACTAAAAATTAGAATTCAGATGTCACTTTTATTTTTTTTCCCTGAGACTACATTTACACTTAGACTGTGTTACATTGTTAGGAGAAAAGTACTGAGGATCTCTGTTTAGAATTAAAGACAAATACAGCAGTCATATTGTGTGAAGAAGTCAGCACCAATAATCTGTTTCAAAGTAACTCCCCTTTATTTAATTGTGAAGACAACAGTTAGAGTTAGGTTTTACAACATCCCCTTTTACCACTTTATTCTAAAAATATGTGTTAAAATATTCATTTTACATGTGTATAAATATGCAAAAATGTCCAGTATTTCTTGAGCATTGTATGAGAGGTTGGGTGGATACAAAGATGTGTAAGGATCCAAATTTAAAAATTTTTATTATTAAAATAAATATACAGGGCTGGGATTGTAGCTCAGCAGTAGAGCGCTTGCCTTGCATGCATGAGGCCCTGGGTTCGATCCTCAGCACCACGTACAAAGCAATAAAATACAGACATTGTGTCCATCTACAACTAAAAAAATATTAAAAAAAAATAAATATACATTTTAAAATGATGATGAGTATTATATCAGATACCACATGTATGTTCAAATTTCTATTTGAGGAGGGTAGAACATAATAGGTATTTGACAAATTCATCTCTCCTTAGGTAGAATCTCTCCCATCCATCATAGACATATGAAGCATGCTACTATTTTTAATACACTGGATAACAAGAAACAGTTGTTGTTAACTTTTGTGTTTTCTTTGAAGCCACTTCCATCTACTTTATGATACACTAATAGTATATATCCCATCATCCTGTATTCTAAATGCAATTTATTGCTATTCTCTTAACTCTGGAAAATGTGCAAAAGTCATTTCTTAATATTTCTTGTCTGCTTTAAATTTTGCTTTAACATTTCATAATTTCTATATACTTTCCAAAAGGTAAAAGACATAATTTCAGGATATTAATAATAAAGCTGTCATTAATATGTGAAATCAAATAAAATCAGTTTTAATAAAAAGAAAAACCTATGAAGATGAGACTATGAAAATATTTTTCATTCAGCAGACCTACTAACTTAATTCTCAAATTATCATTGCATTTTTTATGTAAATGGTATATTAAAATGCATTCATACAAATGAATTTTTTAATTTTATCCCCAAGGCAATCAATTATAGTTTATGTTCTTCTGTTCACATATTTTCATTTTTATAATTAAGTGAATTCTAGGAAAATGGTTTTGGTACTATTATTTTCATGTATGCTTATCTATGTCATTGTATTTGTTAAAACTCTCTTTTAAAGCCTAAATATTAATTTATATTAATATACCATCATTTATTGAACTATTGAACTTCTAATGAAGACATATGATTTCAAGCTTTTCTTGTTAAAAGTAAGTTTGAGATAAAAATCCTGAAGTGTGAATCAATACTAACTCTATTTCTTTTGATTGTTACATGAGTTAAAATTTTTCTATGAACACTGTTAGCACATTGATACATTATGCCAACAGAGTTCTTAGAAAGTTTTGGCAAGTTATAATCTTATCAAAATTTTAGAATATGCTTTTCTTTGACATCATTTCATCGATATGAATATTATACTTTTATCAACTGTTTCTCAATGTGACAAAAATCTATTCCATTGCTTTTACATGTATTTTTATTATTACTTAGAAGTGAGAATATTTCCATGCATCTATTGACCACTTGATTTTTGTGTATCTTCTTTTTTCTATTTAATGTTACAAAAATGTCCAGAAGAATACTAGAAAGGAAGATTCTGAGATGTAGGTTAACTCTGCCAAGTTGCATAATACAAAACTATCAAATTCAGTAAAACAGCATTGGTACAGAATTTTCCTAATATACTTGGCTATATGTGAGAACATGTGTCCTCTCATTTGTCTCCCTTTCACCAATTCTCATAGCTATTTTGATCTGTTTGCATTTTCAGAAATTTTCATGTTCATTTTATGAATTTATCCCCCCGTAATCTCATTAGAATTTTGATTGAAATTGATGTAACATGTAAATTGTTGAAGTAAGATATTAAATCTTTACAATATTTCATTACTTATATTCAGAACACAGTGTCCTTTTCTCTTATATGATTTTCTCAGCTCTTTTTGGAATTCTGGAATACAATTGCTGAGAGTTGTCTGCTTTATCTGATAGGCCTCAGAAGAGTTGAGAACAGGCGTCACCCTCAAGTAGAAGGATCTGTTTTGTGTTCACTAACTTTTACAGTCTTGTGGCCAATAAACTTCATTCATGAATCACTGAGGTAGAAACAAATGTGCCAAAACAGATGCTGAATGGACCACCCTGACCAGGAAGCTGATTAAGAGATCTCTCCAGCTCCCAAAAGCCAGTGGAGAAGTTATTAGCAAGTAAGTGCCACCAGGCCTTCTCTACACTAGAGAGTAAGAGAAAGGAAGGGGAAATAACTGAAGACTGCAACAATGGATGCCAGCAGAACGCAAAAGATGAACTGCAATGGACACCAGACTAACCAGAGATATCTAAGACCAGTGAGGATTTTGAAGAAACCAGGTGAATGGAAATACTTCTTCATTGCACAGCTATGAAGTTTATGATGTTTCCCCCTGTATAAGTCCTGATACAATTTTGCATAAGATAAGGAAAGATGGTAGCTAAATTTAAAGCAATTACTTGCTTAAATATTAGAGTTTTGATTTTTCTGTATTCAGACTCAGTGTGACTAAATTCATCAGAGTGATTAAAACATAGCATGGGCTCTAAAATTGCACTAAGATCACACTCTAGCTTTGCTATGTACTAGCTGATGAATTTGGACATAACTCTTAATATTGGAAACTTAAACTTCATCTGAAGAATGAAAATACTACTCAATAAAATTTTTGTAAAGTGGGATAATACATGCAAATATTTTATTGTTTATTTTTACTTTTATTTCCTTTTTGTGAGGCTGAGATCAAACCAAGAGTCTTGCACATGCTAAGCAAGTGCTCTCCCACTGAGCTATATCCCCAGGCCACATGTTAATATTTTAGAATAACATTTAGTAAAGAGTAAGTTACCACTATTATTATTATCATCATCATAAGGTTAGTGGGGCGTCAGGACAAGAATTGGGATACTTATAAACAAAATTTAAAAAATTAATTTTCCTTAAGCATCCAAGTGTTAGAGTGAGTAATTTGGACTTACTGCTTTATGCTACAACTTTCTTCATAGAACAAAACAGCCCTTCCTTAATTTAAATCAGGATATTGACAAGAGCAGTTGATGTTTAAAAAGCATAATCAGCCAAATGGACTTTAGGTAAAATATATATAGAATGTATGTCACTTTTTATACCTCCTAACTAATCAAATCATGAAAAACAAACATCAAGAAGTAAACTAATCACCATCACCAACAATAAAATGCTAATAAAAATGCCTGAGGTTACATTTCTTACCTTCCTCCTATGATACCCCTAAAAGTCAGAAAGCAGAAGCAGCAAAACTTGAATAGTGTAGTGCATTGGTAATTCCTGAGACCACACTTAAATTCAGTGATTCAATATTAGGATCTTCTTATTCAGAAAATAGTTGTGCTCATGATTATGGCTTATTGCAGTGAAAGGATACGTATCAAAATCAGCAGAAGAAAAAGATATATACAGGAGGATCCAGGGACACAAATATCCAATTGCCCTCTCCCAGAAGAGTCATGAATAGCACTCAATTATCATAGCAATGATGTGTGAGACAGCATATATGGAGACCTGCCAACCAGAGAAGTTCACCTATGTCCTGGCGTCTAGACTTTTACTGGAAGCTGAAATTATTTACTTAATCTCCAACTCCTCCAGAAGTCACACTGATTCTGCGGAGCCCATTATAGATCACATTGCTGACATAAACTATCTGATGGATCCCAAGGCCCTAGGTAAATAAAGATGCTATCTTTATATTCTGAAGGATGAATATAAAGATATTCTGAGGATTTAAAAGTTAACACCCGGGAATAAATCAAGGGCTTGAACTTTATTTGGAATATGCAGAACTAAAATAACCTGCTAGTCAACTCTTTAATGAACAGTTAGAATATACTTTTTAATGAAAAGGAAATAATTTAAAATATTTTATATTAGCTTATTTCAATCAATAGTCATATGCTCTATATTTAACACCACTTGGTATATAATAATGGAAATACAATATTCTACCTGAAACAATTGTGCTAAAGAAGAAAAAGACACATGTACTCATCTACTGAATTAGAAGCTTTGCAAGATTATATGCCTATGTTATTTTATGTAGCCCTCAGAACAACCTTGTAATATAAGTTTGTTGATGTTTGTTTTGAGAAAACTGAGATTCGAAGGAATTAACTAATATTCTCCAAGTTGTTTATTCATCCACCCTTTCAGTATCAAGTATTTACCATGTTCTAGTTAGTAAATGATACTGAGAATATAATTAAACCAAAATAAGTATCCTCTAGATTTTCACAGTGCTCACGGTCTAGGGGGAAACAGACAAATGCAAGGACACCTGTTAGGAGTAAAGAAAATTTACAGCTAGGTCCTCTTTTCATTACATACTGTTTCCTATAAATGATCATATTCACACCCAGGGCCTAATGGATGTCTTAAACTCAGATTCTTCCTCGGTATCCCAGATTATATGTCTCATCGTCATCTCTTTTGAGTGTTCTCAAGACACATAACATTTAACAGTTCCAAACTGAACATGTGATCTAGAAATCATGTCCCCTGACACACACAGCCAATCCACTTGTATATCAGAGATTGGCACTGTCTGCCCTATTGTGAAATATGAGTCATTTCTCATATTTCTGTTTCCTTCACCACCATCTCCATCACCAAACCCCACAGGCCATTTCTTTTTGGATTAACTTAAATCTATTCTCTCCTTCCTCTCTCTAGCCCACTTCTCTAGCACTAGATACTATCAGCTGTCATCTGGAATATTGAAATCACTTCCATGACTGGTCTATCTGCATCTATACTGATCTCCTGTTAACCATTCATATGTGTAATGATGTTATATTTAAATAGTAAATCTATTCATATTATTTCTTGCCTCTGCTTAACACTTTTCAATTTTTTTGTCATTTCTGTCAGGATAAAGAACAAAATCCTCAACATAACCACACATTTCTGAGTGGCCTGGCCCTGCACATGTTTATGTAGTTGTCTCATATTATCTTCAATTTTATTTTCTGCTACTTTCAGTTTTCCATAAATACTGCACAACTTTTTCTATAGGACAATAGAACAATTCCTGTACACGGAGTCATTCATTCTTCAGATTTTAACTCAGTTGTCACAACCCCAGAGAAGTCTTCCCCAACCACCTTGAGTATGCTTTCACTTTTTATACACTTCCATTGGTATACTTACTTTTCATGGAACTTGAGAGCTGTAATTAGGCATTAAGAGTGAGGGTTATTTCATTAACATGACTTCCTTGATTTAGACTCCTGGTCTGCAGGGAGTAAGTCAATGTTTATTCTCTTTCTTATCCCTATAATTATTATAGATAGGTTATTACATGATAAACACCACACACTTGTTTCTTGAGTAAACAAATAAAGAAATAAAGGAATGAAAAGCAGAGTGAAAAATTGAAGTCCAGCAAAGTCTGGTTCTTCCCATATAAGATATCAAATTTTGCAGTCTAGTGATGTAAACTTTATTCATTTAATTGTAGGTAATATACAACAAATATATATTGAATATCTGCTTCTCTGACACATAGTGTCCTAGTTCCTGGAGACATAGTAGTAAATTTGGCCAACAAGATCCCCCTTTTTTGCTGGGCATTGAGGCACATGCCTGTAATCCCAGTGGCTCAGGAGGCTAAGGCAGGAGGATCTAGAGTTCAAAGCCAGCCTCAGCAAAAGCAACATGTTAGGCAACTCGGTGAGAACCTGTCTTTAAGCAAAATACAAAACAGGGCTGAGGATGTGGCTCAGTGGTTGAGTGCCCCTCGGTTCAATCCCTAGTACCCCCTCCAAAAAAAAAAATCCCCTTTTTCATGATATTTACATTTTGCAGAGAAAAGCCACTAAAAAAGCAAGTAAACAAGTTATCAGGATGATTTCAGAGATTTAAATGCAATTAGACATTTAAAAGAAAATACAGATATGAAGATTTTGGCCAAGATATTATTTTACATGGAACCAATTAGATAAACTCTTTTAAAGAGGTGCTGGTGGACATGAGAGATGTAAATCAGTCATAAACAATATCAAAGTAAGAGAAAATGCTGTACAAAGGTTCATTAAATAACAACAATGACATGCACTTACTAAAAATGCTACAAGTGTTTTTAGGGAGAAAAAAAAAGACGTTAAGTCCAGAGTAGTGAAGCTAAACGTCAGGGTGCTTGTGTATCCTGAGAACGTATTGGATTTGAATAGAAAGAGAGGAAAGTGTTTGGAATAATGAAGTTAAAACATAGCCATAAGAATAGCTATGTTGTGTCTGTGGATATTACATCAAGACCATTTTATTTAAAAAAAATCAAGAACTTTAACAAAAGAATTGCCATCGTAGACTTGGGCATTCTAAGAACTTATCTGTGTGTATTGTGTTTATACATAAATGTGTTGTTTTGCAGAAAAGAAGTCCGTTGAAGGGATGTAGTAATGTTTTTTTGTTCCTAATCAAAACGATCAAGCCGTGACTATAGAGTACATGAGGCTATCAGGGAGTGATGGGAAAGAGAAATGGATAATAGGGAATTAGAACCAGTTTAAGGTGTGACTTCAAAGCTAATAAATGAGGGTTTCTTGGACATTCATTATTATGTAGAACTAAAGAGGTATTATTGTGTTCTTTCTATTACCACTTAGCAGTTAATGGTGGAAAAGAATGAATGGGTCAGAGAGGCAGGAGGCTAAGTCCTAAAATTCCTTATGAAATGTATTAATTATTGCTAAATATGACATTAATGACTAAAATAATGACATTACTAACAGTGTGGCAGCATAATGTGGTGTAAAGGGCATGGGCTAACAGGTCGGTAAATCTCTGTCTGCTATTAACTGATTGTGTGACCATAAATAGGTCAATTTATGTCACTTAGCTTCAGTTCTTTCATTTTTAAATTAACCTTTTAAGGTCTTTTTGAGATTAAAAATTCTATGATTTTATGATGGATGCCTTGTAACAAGATTTTGTCAAAATCCATTAAACATTGGCCAAAAAAAGAGGATTTGAGAATGCAAGGATTTGCAAGTCAGAATATTCAAGGTTATATTCCTGGAGACTTAGATCTTTGTACTATGTTATGTTTGTTCATTAGTAATCATTCTGAATAGGATATTGGCATAGAGGTTGTTCTTGCAACTGGTAATTCTATGACTTTATTTCCATTTTGTCTTAACCTTTAGAACAAGTAACATGCCTTTTTTTTTGGCCTGTTTTTGTATATCTTACACAGATTTAGAGACACTGTTA
This sequence comes from Xerus rutilus, assembly GCA_028644305.1. Lineage (NCBI taxonomy): Eukaryota > Metazoa > Chordata > Mammalia > Rodentia > Sciuridae > Xerus > Xerus rutilus. Next base: position 129,718,406 of record CM053400.1, read on the forward strand.
AATAACAAAATATTTGTGATTCTGCCATATTATAATTAATATCTGACATAGTATTTATAGTGTTATGTACCTGATACATGAATAAATTGTGATTGATAAATCTCATGAATGAATCCCTTAAAGGAAGAATAATCCAACAGTGGAATTGCAAAACTGCCTACCAGTATCATGATAGAACTTTGCTATTGACAAATTGTTAATTTTTACCTATTATCTCTTTACCATCATTTTTAAAAAGGAATATTCTTCAAGAAGAAATTTTTGTATTTTTGTATCTATGAAGAGAGATGATAAAGGCAGAAACAATATTGGTAAATTTGGCAAGATTTTTAAGCCAGCAAATGGTTACATGCCATATGCATGTTTCATTTTTGCTTGTTTTTGACAGTAGCAATTTTTTTCAGAAGAAATTTGTGTGCCAACCACAGTTCCATTAAAATAATATTTTTATCTGTTAAAATGATGTACAACAGTCCCCTTTTGTTTGTGAAGTATATGTTCCAAAACCCCTATTGGATGCCTTAAACATTAGATAGTACCAAACCCTCTACATACTGCTTTTTCTTATACTTATTGTTATAGTTTGGATGTAAGATGCCTCCAAATGCTCATGTGTGAGACAATGCAAGAAGGTTTAGAGGATCAATGATTGGGTCATGAGAGTCTTAATCCAATCAGTTAAGATGGAACTAACTGCGTGGTAACTCTAGGTGGGTAGGACGTGGCAGGAGGAGGTAGGTCTCCAGAGGCCGGCCTTTGGGGTTTATGTTTTCTATCTGGTGAGTGGAGACTTGATCTCTGCTTACGGATCATTCTGTGAGCCGCTTCCCTCTACCACACTCTCCAGCCGTGATGTTCAGCCTCACCTCTACCCCTGAGGAATGGAGCTGACCATCTATGGATAGCCACTTATAGAACTGTGAGCCCCTAAATAAACTTTTTCTCCTCTACAATGGTTTTGATAGAGTCTTTTAGTCAGAGCATTGAAAAATCTGACTAAAACACTTCCTAGTACATATTTACAAATACTAATAAAAGAGCAATTAAAACAATATAATTGTAATAAAAATTATGTGAATGTAATCATTTTCAGTCTCAAAATACCTTGTACATTCATCTTTTACTCACATGAAATACTTTGCAGATTCTCCTTGGTATTTCCAAATTGCCAGCATCATCATTCTTATACTTTGGGGCCAATATTAACTAAAATAAGAATTTCTTAAACACAAGCACTGTGTTAACACAACAGTCGATCCGATAATGGAGATAGCCATTAAGTGACTAATGAGAAGGTAGTGTATACAAGGTGGATATCTGGAAAAGAGAAGATTCATATTTTGGGCTGAATTAAGTGGGATGATATAATATCTCATCATTCTATTCAGAATGCTGAGCGACTTCAAACTTTTAAATTGTTTCTGGAATTTTCTGTTTAATATTTTCAGACCATACTTGACTACAGGAATCTGAGGCCACCCGAAAGTGGAACTATAGATGAGGGGAGGCTACTATGTATTCTAGAAGCACATTTTTATCTTCATTTAAAGATATTAATAATAAACTATAATATTTATGTATTTAGGATAAAATGTATCAAAATACTCTATTGAGCCCAATATTGCATCTTTTATAATATAAAATAATATAGTTAGCTAATTTTTGTTTTGAACAAACTTGTCTCCTCCTTCAAAATCAATTGTGATGTTTGAAGGTACAATTATATATGCATCTAGTCAACTTCCATCTGTGTATGGAATATGGAATGTGTGTTAAATTAAAGGACTATGATTTCAAATGTTCCTTGCTCTAGTGCACATGGATACATCCCCATAAGTTGTAAATAGCTGTTATCACTTGTTAGGATAACTTAATTAAACTTGCTTATTAAAAATCTTTAATTCGTTAGTGATAAAATCTTGATTAGTACATTTTCCTGCTAGGTGACCTTCTAATTTAATAGAAAATGAATTTTTAAATGGGGAAAAATGCCTGTGGCAGAGATTTTGTGAGAATGAATAGAGTTTGCAATACACATAGGGATATATTCTAGCCTAATTAGTAAGGGTGCAAATGAATTTTTATTTCATACACCAGAAGTGTCATTGATGAACCACAGTGAGGAGTTTGAAATGCATTCAGATTGGCAGTATGGGACTGAAATCTGTGGGAAAATCACAAGCTAATTCATTGATTGCCCCTTGGAAATTACTGCTGTTAATTGTTAGGTAATTAACATGGAGCTACAATTATATTGGCCTAAGGGGGTGATTAATGTTTCAACATGTCACATTAGCAACGGCTGGATTTTCAAAGCTTTTCTTTTCACATGGTTTAGGAGACAGATGGTATATTGTCTATGGATTTTTTCCACTGAAGTTTATGCTGAAAGCAAGTGTGTGAATTTTCTACTCTTGCATCTCCTTTTTAAGATACGAATTCAAATATAAGAATTTGATAACATTTATGAAATAATAGAATATTTACTAATAATATTCCTGTACCTGAAATGTAAATTGTTAAACAGGAAAGTCATTTTAATTTTACATGTTGATTTAAAATCAGAACTGTCTTAAATTTTAGGAGTTGGCATTTTTCTTTATAACATGTCTTAAATTATTTAGTGGTTATAAGAAGAAAAAGAATTATATGATATCATATTTGTAACAATCAATATAATTTAAGCAGAAAGTAAATAAACCATATAGAACAAATGCATTTAGTAACAGTTAGAGAATGATAATATCTCTAACTTGCCTCTTGCTACCACTGCCTCTTTTTTCTTGAAGTTGTGTATTCTCAATACATCAAATCACAATTAAGGCTGTTTGTGGTGGCAGAGATATTTTAGAACTACCTATGACACAATGTTGATTTCTAAACGCCAAGGCTAAAAATGAATGGGCAGAATACAACAGTTGGCATTCTTGAAGAAGCCAACACTAGTCATGATGAGGTTAGTCTGAGATGTTACATTACATGTTAAGGATTTACCTGCGTGGATACTTTATAATCTCAACTTTAGGCTGAGATTCTTGGGACAGATTCTTCAAACTGCCATCAAAGTTTGAGACATGGCTATCTTATGATGAAAATAATTATGAAAAAATGCATCCAAACTATATAGCTACTTCTACAATTGAGAAAAGTGTGCTTACAAATTAATTTTATTTACAGATAAAACCATTCTTCATTGATCACAACATGCAGGCATAGATTTCTAGAACAACACTTTTAATTTTGACTGAAATGGTTAAAAAAAATTTAAAGTGTTTTAATTTTTAACACAAGTCAATTTGGTACATTACCTCTTGTGAAAAGATAACACTCAAGACTAAAACCTAAGTGAGTTCCAAAAAATTCTTATGGTCTCCAAAGGGTTTTTTTTTTTTTTTTTAAATCCAATTAAGGCACATTATCTGAAAAGGTAGAATGGATTTCCAGCAGTTCAAAGAATAGTTTTATATATATATATATAATTTTTTTCTGTGAAAATTTGAGCTCTCATCTTTCTTGGTAGCCTCATACTGAGATCTTTGTTGTGACTGCAGTCTCTGGCTTTTATATTGATTTGTACTACTTCAACAAACGACAGAAATCTTTATTATCTACAGTCAAGCCAGCTATTAACTTTTAATGTCCATTAAAACTGAAAAATTTTAAAAGGAAACCAGTACTTCTAATTTAGTCTTTAAATAGAGAATTACTGAAATCTTGATTTTAGACAATTCTGTGTTCAGATCTTTTTGCATTTCTTTTACATTCAAAATCAGTTGCAATTGTTCAAATGCCTATTTTACTGCCAAGTTGACATTTCACCTCAGCTGCTCTTTCCCTTTCCCTTGCTTATTATAATTTAACCAAGAAAAGTAAAACTCTCTCAAAATGATCGAAATATGTAGAAAGGCTAAATTAGGTGCATACATTTTTATTGGAGGAAAACTTTCATGAAATGCCTTTTTTCAATCTATTTTAATAATGGTTTTAAAGTAAAGCAAGGGATTCTAACTTTGATTATAAATTGTAGGCAATAAGTTAAAATTTGCATTTGAAAGTTCCTTTGAGAACGTGGAGGCCATTATTTACTTAATAAATGGACAATAGGGGTCAGTCTAATTCTTCTAAAATAAACCTACAGGAAGATTATTAGCCACAGATAAGATTGTTCTTAAAGATATACTAGGAGAGTGTCGAAAGTCTTTTCTAAAATAGAAAGATCATTTAGCACAAATTCAAATTTCATATATACACACTGTACATGCACAGAAGTCCACACCCACATATTCCAGTTTAAACAGAATATAAAATAAAAATTCCAGTTGTACTACATTAAATTGTTGACATTTTAGGACTGCTGTGGTTTTAATTCCTGAGTTGTGGTTTGTAATACATCAAGGACTTCAAGAAATTCCATGACTAACCCACTTCATGGAAGTTATTTACACATTGCTATTGGCTCTCTCTCTTGTACCCTAATTATACCAATCATCATGCACTTTTTAAAAAGTCATGGGCAAATAGTAGAAGAATGTTTAAATTAACATTACATATAAAAATGGAAATTTTATTATGAATAGCTAATATGTTGGTTTGCAATTTTTATTGATCACCCCAGTTTAAAATGTAGACAAAAATGAATCAGTCATAAAGACTGGTCCAACACTGTACAGTTTGACATTTTCAAGTCAACTATTTTTTGGTCTCAATCTTTGCAAATCTCAAAATTTGGTGGGAAAGACAGATATGAAAATAATTTGTACAGTGATATAAAGGAAGGGCTGTATATGGAACAAAAGCAAAGTTCTGGGAAAGAGGAGGAGAAACCCTGAACCTGTCAAAATGCACTAATAAGCAAATTTCCAGCTAAGGGATGGAGGTAGGGTTTTTCAGGAAGTGAGATGTGCAAAGCACTGAGATTGAAAGGTTAGGGGGGTGTCAAAGAAGTGAGTAGACCCAGGGACACTGGAGCTCACTGTTCATGATTGTGGTGTGTGATGAGTGAAATCACGACAAAGGATGGAAATGAAACCCATCAAGGATTTTGTAAGCCCTAATAAGTAATTTTTACTTAGTGCCCTGAGAGTTGAGGATGTGACATAATAAGATGGAATTGTTTTTTTCTTTCTCAAATAATACAAAAGCATAAGCTTAATTGTCTATTATTCAAAATTTATTTAAAACTTCATGGTTGGAGAATTATTCCTTGATCATGAGTTTGGCACAAATTTATGCCTACTATATACAAGGTATGATTTTATGTGCTATGTTTACAGGGATCAACAAAATGGATAAGAGGACTATCTACAGAATAGGGGGATGATATAGATTACAGAGAAGTGAAAAGGATAGGTTAATGTAAATTAGTGAAAGCGTTGTGTGTTGGGGAGGGCAGGACAGACCAAAACAAAATAGTGCTACAGGACAGAGTGCCTGGGACAAGGTAGCCTCTTTTCACAGCTCAGAGAAGGTCTCTCAGAGAAGGGGGCATGTACATTGTCACCAGGATGATACAAAGAAGCAAACTAATGAGCACTTTCAGGGCTGGATTTCAGGAATGAAGAATAGCAAGCATAAAAGCCCAGAAGCATTTTGAGGATACATTTTGAAAATTAGAATAATGTTTTTTCTTCCTCCACCGGAGGCAGAAAACACAGTGGAACAATTGTTGAGTATAGAGTTTTGGCGATCCATCTGGATTCAAATTCTTGTCAGACCTCCACAGGAATTTAGGCAGGATATATAAGTATTTGGATCCTCAACTTTCTTATTTTTTAAAAAGTAATGATATCATAAATGCCCTAAATGTACAAAATATAGATTAATAGTTAACAGGGCTTACTTTACTCTTTTGATTCATCTCTTCCTTTAGATTATACAACTAACTGGCTACTTACCAATTCACTATATTTTTTATTTGTTAATCTTCAAACACAGTGTGTGTTTGTTTTTTGCAATTAACTCTTGTTTTTATTTTTTCCTCTCTCTCTCTCTCTCTCCCCACTTATAATTCAAAATTAGAGAAGATAGAGACAGAATAAAAACTGATCAGAAGAAAAGGAATATGTTCCTTGTACTCAATTATTCCTAATTAATTCTTGATAATTCTTAATGTTATTGTAAATTTGTAAGAAATAAACCCCAAATGTTACAAATATATGTAAAAAATTACTGTTTTGGGGAATAAATAATAATGTAGATTAGTTAAAAAAGCACATTCTTAAAATTAAAGAAGTGCTAAAATGAGCTATTTTTCAGGCCTGACTTCAAGTGAGTCTTTTAAAATCACTCAGCTAGCTCTTGTTGTGATTGCTCTTCCTCTGATTTATTTGTAGACAGTGCTCTGAAATAAGACTTTCTTTATCCCATAACTAAAACACTTCCTTTGGCTCTAGCATTTCCAACAATCCTTTTCTCAACTTTTCTCTCCTACTTCTTTTGTTGACAATATATTTCTTACTATTGAGCTTCATTGCCAATTCCCTAAACCTCTTCTTCAAAATAAATCCTCTGACCTTCTTTTTCTAAAGTCTAATGACCAAAACAGACTCTTCACCAGTCCTCCAAGTAATCTTCTCTTCTCTGTCACTGACTGTATAAATTTACTTCTGCCACAGGCAAACTGACTTCAGGCATGTTTTGTGAGTACTTCCCACAGAACTTCCTTATATAAAGGCATCCAATGCACTTCTTATTTCTATTTCTTTCATAACCTTCTTCTTCTTCTAAGTGTATTTGTTAGGATTCCTAAAGGTTATAAAGTAAACATCCTTATTTCATGGTATAAATCTATTTCATTATCTTTCTTGCATATAATAAAAGTATACGTTAATACGGCAGAAAGGAATCTTACAAATAATATGATTTAATATTCAGATTACTTAAGAATATTAAAAAATAAGGAGTTTAGGTTATTTTAAGAATTGAGTTGTTCATAATTCTTACTTGTACACACACATACGTATGTGTGTGTGTGTGTGTGTGTGTGTGTGTGTGTGTGTGTAATTTTGTAGTCCACAAGAGATCATCATAAGTCATGTTTAGGGGCTACCAACAACCAGCAGACCTGTTTTGTCTCTAACAGAAAATTTTAAATACTTTTAGTAGTTTCTGAACTTTAACATGCTGAGATTTCATACAAAAATCTGGACTTCTATATTTTCTTAAAAATAAGATAATTTGGCAATTCTGGGCACTTATGACTACATAGTAGTATTTGACTAAAGTTAAGTAGCAACACTCAAGTTAGAGAAACCAGGGTCTTCAATTGGCTGGTTTCCATTATTCTGTAATTATTCACATTCTTCTTTGCATTAGTTATTTTTATTACTTTGCTGTCCCCTACAGGCTTTTGATTTATGCCATCATTTCGGTCTACTCAACTGCTTTTCATGTGAGCTGATTAAAAACTTGAAAAGTTTGACTCACTGGGAAGCCGGGATTTCAAAGAAGTACCAGCTGTACAGTTCATAGGTGTCCTGGTGGCTCTGCGTGTAACCAAGGGTGTTTCAGTAGCTTCAGTGCCATTCCATTAAGATATTCTGAGAACTGATTCTTTCTAAAGCATTAAACTAGTTACTGAGTTCCCAATGATGAGTGAAACCATCCTCAGAGGATTTTACTAATTATAAAACTGTACTAAAATATCCCTAAGAGTAGGCACTATATCTTTTTTGCATCAGAACTGGAGAATAACCAGCATAAGACATACTTATTAATGTGATCAATATATTCATACGTGGAGGGTTCTTGGATGAAGGGTGTTATTTATGATAAATAATATTACTGCATTATTTTATTTGTTGCACTATAAATATGATCTGGGGGCCATTTGAACACCAATTATGATCAGTTTCAGTGGGATATGCCTATTGTTGATAGTAACCAGAAGTGTTTCATTTAGAGGTGTGTAAACATTTCATATTGAAATTATGTCATTTGTATATGTCCCTCATGTTTTATACTAAGCAGGTTCTTAGAATTTTAAAAAATTGTATAGCAAGCATATTAGCACTGCTCTGATTAAACTTTACTATAATGGAAAACTGACAAAGTAGTTCTTTTTTAATTAACTAAGCAAGGGCTCTTTCCTCATTCACCATTATGAAAATTATTTGCCTTTTTTACTCTATAACTTTTGTGCACACACATCAATTTCCTATATATTGATGTCAATTTTTCGCAGATCTGTTCACATTTTTGCTGCATTTACCTTGTGACTAAGGTATGTGATTGCCATCTGCTTGTGTATGGGTGAGCCAGTGACTTAGGAAAAGTAAAGCCATTATTTGGGACAGGATTTTGCCACTATGATTTAATCAACAGAGACCAAGAGCCCCCCAGTGTGATTCTTACCAGATTGTTTTTCCATTACCAAACTTTGAGTTGTTTTTCTGAATGCAAAAGGGTAAATTAAAATCATTTTTAAGTTTCAATATTGTTTACTTTCTAGAGTGTATTTATACATGATTGCAGGTAAGGTTCAGAAAATACAGTGTCTTCTCTGAACTCTTTCCAAATACAGTGAAATCATTTAAACAACTAATAGCAATGGCATGAATGCTGATGTATACTAAGGATGAACTGACCTCAAAAGGTCAAGATTCTCATCATTACTGTTTGTGGAGTACCAAATGAACCCAACACTTTGTAAACCACATTGAAGAGCTTGGTCCTTGCCCTAGATACTTCCATATTAAATTAAACAGGCAAAGACAATTATATTAGCCAAACAGGTGGTTGTTGCTAAAATACAGAATTTCAAAACACTGAAAAATTGTTTGCCTGTTTTTTTTTTTTATACTCTATACCTTTGTTTTCACCCTTCAGTCATATCAGAATATAAAAAGAGGTTAGGTCTTGCTTCTGACAAGAATCATAGAAAATTTTACTTTCTGAAGAGATTTTTTTAAGTGAATGTAAAAATAGACTAAATGTAGAAAAGAGGAAGATAAATTGTTACAAGCCTGACTAGAAAAGTAGAAAGCAACGCAGAGTTGGGTTAGAAAGTTGAAATGTACAACAAATGAATCTACATAGATAAAAGGAATGTGGAGAATTCAGGAGTCAATAGCTGAGTTAGCAATACATACAAGGCTGGTTTACACTAAAATAAAAGTGATGCTTTGTCAAACTGAATCTGTGTTGTCTGAGGGTTGGCCAGTTCTGCAGTATTCCAGTACATTCCTTTCACAAACAACAATGGTGATTATTTGAAAATTATCCGAACAAATGTATTTCTTAGATATATTGTGTACCCAAATCTTTTTTTGAAATTTCATTTTGTATGGAAAAAAGCTCATCCTAATTGGATACTTGTTATTGCTATCCATTATAATTTGTAAATGCTCTGTATTGAGTAAGAAAATGAACGGGTTGTATATCTAAATGAAAAATCTTCCAGTTAAATTATGCTTTCAAATTATGATTGTATTTTTGAATTAGTGACTGCAAAATCCATAAGCATTTTCCTATTATGTATGACATCTGGCCTTTGCTAAATATATTTGTTTTCAAATTTCTCTTACATTTAAAACATTTTCTTTTGCCTTAATCATTTTAGTTTTTGAAAGGATTGTTCCTCAATTCCACTTCTCAAATTATGACAAATCAGAATATGTAGCAGGGATTAAACTAAACATGTATTAGAAGAGTAAAGAATTCACCGAGGCAAGACTAATCATCATTTAGATTATCAGTAGAAGATGATTAATAAACAAAGGATTGCATGACAAGTTCTGTTGATACTGTGTGTGGGTAGCCAAATGTTTTAGATTTTACAAATGAAAAAAAATCCCTAAGCAGCTTATGGGAGAAAGTAATCATTCATATTACAAACTTAAGAATTTCAAATTACATACTTCATCAAGTTGAGTCTTTTAACTTACTGAGCAGATTTGGTATAGCAGAATGAGATAATTACTTAGTGTTTCAAGTAAATGGAAATCAGTCTTCCTATGCTTGCAGTTTGTTTTCTGTGCAATTGGTATGGCAGATGAATTTGAAAAGAATTGCTAAGAATGTATCTCTGGAAGAGAGTAGTTAAGAGTCAAAACGTTTCTTCAAGAATAATCATCATAGAGATATTTTCTCTTTGGAATTTCTCTTACCAAGATAAATTTTTGAAGTACTTCTGTGTTTTGGAAGTCTGATCTTAAGAAGCAAATGGTGCTAATAACATTTACTTCATTATTGCTATATTGGTAGCAATGGAGAAATGGATGTACAACATTAAGGATCATATTTAATTTACTTACTGCACCTAGCTCTTGGTGGATATAACTTCATTACTATTACAATTGTTAGTGGAGTATTTTTTGAAGAACCAGGAAAATTATACCCAGAGATGCTAAATCACTGAGCCACATCCTCAGCTCTTTTATATATATATATATAAAATATATATTAAATATATATATATTTAATTGATTAATTTTTTTTAAAATTTTGAGACAGGGCCTTACTAAGTTGCTTAGGGCCTCACTAGGTTGCTGAGGCTGGCTTTGAATTGCAAGCCTCCACTAGTAGTATGGGTGTGCACCATCACACCTGGCTTGGGGTATTGTTTTTATAGTTGTTAATGTGTGGTAATTTCAAGTGACATTCAACTGTTTCAGAACCTCAACAGAGTGAAGAAACTGTCCTGGTACTTTTTAATATTAATTAATTAATTAATTAATTAATTAATTTTTTAAATATTGTTTTTAGTTGAACACAATATCTTTATTTTATTTTTTTCTATGTGGTACTGAGGATCGAACCCAGTGCCTCACACAGCGAGGCAAGCGCTCTACCACTGAGCCACAATCCCAGCCCCTAATATTTATTTTTATTCATTGAAATGAGGCAAGAGAAATCAGTACTATTATGAGACCCCAAAATTATTTCTAAATGAATGTTCTCTAGATGTGCTCCCTCAGTTTCTACAAGTACTTTACTAAACTGTAGACCTCACAGGATCCTGTCCTAGAGATTTGAAAAAGCTAGCTGGTTAGGTTATACTAAAACCTCAGTCTTGACCTCACTGTTGTCATGGTTTTTACATGGCTTTTGGGAGATGCCTGAATTTCTCTGGTACTTCATTATGCTGTAAAATATTATGAAACATTATTGAAATTTCCATGGTTATTGAAGAAAATCAAGAAATAATTGTTTCCTAATTCTAGACTTTGAAATGTGTGACACACTGTCAATCATCCTTATCTTTCAAAGAGTTATTACAGTTTGAATATTACTTGTGTGGTAATATTAATTATATTGCCCCAGCACTAACCTGCTATCAGAGGATAAATACTGCTATTATGCCAAATACAAAATCTAGCTCTCTGGGAGGGGCAGCTGGTCCCAGCATTAAAACATTAGCATCACAAATTGTAGTTGGGATTGAATAATGAAGAGGAGCTATTACTGTTTTAATGTTGACTCTATGAAATTAAATGAAAGTAAACCCATTCAAATTAAGAACACTGACTCTGAGCTCTGTGTATTAGGCCAAATGAATTGCAGATTAATCTTGTAGTTTATCTTTTAATATTTTTAAGTTTATTTCATAATATATCTCAATACAGTTTTCGGGTTGATTATTAAGTCCTCAATTGTATTTTACTGAAATGTTTGTTTGCTCTATCAGAAAGAGGAATTGCTACTCAAACCTTTAAGGTGTCTTTAGAGGAAAAAGTAAGGACTCACCTCACTTGTATTCTTTTGTTGGTGTACTTTGTGGCTGAGAGCTTCATAAAGAAATGCGATTAAATTAGGGGAAATAGTCCAGAAGAGACTTTTGATTTGACATTGTCATATTTTACTAAAATTTGTAGTGCAAAACTTTTTAGCAGATATGGCTTCTTCTGTAATCTGTAGCTGATACATATCATCTCCTTGCAACATGTGAGAAGATAATAACTAATAATTCATGTTTTTAAAAAAATTCTTCTATATATACAGAAAAAAATTAAAAAGAGGGATTGAAAAAAGTTCACAAAATAATACAGGATATGGATGGGTAAGCTTGTCTTACTGTTTCAATCTTAGTGTTCACCTCTTTTAGAAGTCCATGACCTTCAAAAGAAATATGAATTTCATGTCAGTATTTAAACCCTCTTCAACATCCACCAATTCTCCAGTAGTACCAGGAAAACATTACTTGTAAGTGTCCCAGGAACATAGAATGCATTTCATCATGATCTTTAATAAGTGCAAGTATTGTTTAATAACTTGCTAGTAGAAGACTGTTATTTATTCATTTAAAATATTTGTGAAATTCTAATGCTACTCAAAGGGTGAAAATATAAAGTTTAATAAAAACTGATAGAAGTTCTTGACAATTTACATTTCTTGATATTCTTTGTGTAAGATAAAAGAGCCCTCCCCATACCATTTGGGCACCTTCCCCAGCGGTTTCCTGCCCGGAGAGAACAAAGCCTGGCCGCTCAGGTTACTACATCAAAGAAGATCACCCGGGAACCATGAATGCTTATCTATCACACCAGTTTTGAAGTGACCAATCCATACCCCACCACGCGTTTATACCGGGCCCTATAAATTCCATGCCCCGGGTCCCCTCTGCCCTTTTTTTCTCTCCTTCCTTCTCCTGGGTGCCCACCTGCACAGACCCCCACCATGAATAAAGATCCCTTGGCTATATAGAGCATGTTGCCTCTGGTTTGGAGCGGACCCCACATTTTTAATCTTCCACATTGTTATTATTATTTGAATTAAGTGCTCAATTTTTATTATATGCTAAGATATGATACCTTCAGCAAACTTATGTGATTGAAATTTTGTAACCATTTTACCACTTTTCCCAAGTTCACCTGTTGACTAAATGGTATGGTCAAAATGTGAAGTCAAGGCAATCTGTCATCACGTCCATGATCTTAACAATTATGCTAAACTATCTCCTGCATACATGACCCTGTACTGTGTATCTTACACAAATTATTTAACTTAATTCTCTTTCATTTTTTAGATGACTAGAGTAGAATTATTAATGTATTTCATGGACTAAAATATAGAAAATGAGAAATGGCTGAAGATGCCAGGCAAGTCTTTATCCTATTCCCCACTCCCCACAACTGTGTTTTTTCGTGAGAGAACAGACTGGTTATGGGTCATCAGTCACCTTTTTTCCTAACAGCTCTGAGAATTAGATTTTTAGTCCTAAAACAGAGATCTAGTCATAACCGCAGAGCCTCTGCTGTACTATGCAACACCCATATGTCCTACAAGTTTGAGTATCATTTCCATATGGAATTATTTCTTATCTCAGAAAATGAATCAGATCCTCTTTGATATACTCTTAGGGCACTGTTATGCATCTTCACTTTGTAGCCTTTATTTCAACTGAAGTTTCATTTTATGTGTGAATTAACTTAATTGTCTGTCTTCTATATCATGTCTCATACCATGTCTCATGTTCAGTGTCTGTTTTTGCTTAGCATTAGATCTCAGAGGCAAGTGCAACACCACATATGAGATTAAAAAAAAAATGAGTACAGAGGAACTAGATAGAGGAGCTCAATGGGGGCTAAGCTGAACAAATCAGGGTTAGTGTCACTCATGACCCAAGTGGGCAACAAGTACTTTTATTTCTACTTTTCTGACTTGACTGAAATGGGAGAATACTAGAAAGAGGAAAACTGTAATAAGGCATTTAGAAGTGGGCTGTTCAGAGTCCTATAATTCACCTGTGCTAGAACTGACTTGGGAACTGAGTCCTGCTAATGGATCCAGCAAAGCAGGAGAAAAAAGGCAGGACAAGCTTTTGAACTGAATTCCTGCACATAGCCTCAGGGTATGGACACTCTGGTGAACAATAGCTTCACATGGAGGTTACCCATCGGCTTTTAGCATTTTCTGGGGATATCTCAGCTTACTTACCTTAAATCTCAGTCAAGAAATAACCACCTAGAGACTTTTCTGGGCTCTGTATTTTGGAACTTACAATAAATAAACTATGATGTTGTTTTTGTTGCTGCAACCAAAGGAACTGACAGGAACTGTTTAGAGGAAGAAAGGTTTATTTTGACTTATGGCTCAGTCCATAGTCTGCCAAATCCATTGCTCTGGGTCCAAAGTGATGAAGAACATCATGATGGAAGTGTATGGGGAAGGCAAGCAGTTCAGAACATGGCAACCAGGAAGCAGAAAGAGAGAGCTTTGTTTACCTGTATATGCACCAAGTGACCTACTTCCTCCAGTCATATCTTACCTGTCTACTGTTAGCTCCCAGTTAATCTATATCAGTAGATTAATCCATTAATTAGGTTATAACTTTCATAATCGAATCACTTAACTTGTGAAATTTCTTGCATTGTCTCACACATGAAATTTTAGGGGACACTTCATATCTAAACTATAACATGTAGCTTTCAGCTAATTTGACAGATAGTTCTGAGGTTCCCAACTCAAGGTTATTGTCAACACCAAAATTGGAGACAATCCCTCTAGTGACAACTCCAAGTTGTACTAATTTTTTACCATATGTGCATATATGAGACTTCCTACTTTGTATTTATTTGTATAACTGTGTATTAATACAGTGAATTATTAAATAGTGTCACATAACCAGCTATTAATTTTATTCATTTTCCTTTGTCCTCAGTCAGAGCATCACCTGTTCATGATGACTAGTTAAGACTAAGTCACCTTGTTTTCTGAAGGTGCTATTACAAGAGTTTGTGCTATGAAAGAATTCTTCATGCTCTCTATATCTCTAGATATCAAGTCAGTCCTGTTTAGACAAAGGAGAAATGGGTGTCTGGTGTAGAATGGACTCTGAAAATCCATATTTTGATAAAGCAGATCTAAATTACTTAGGTTAGAGAAACTTGAGAAGCTTGTTCAATTATAGAAAGTATTTAATGTAATTTAAAAAATGTTATTTGTTCTACAGCAGTTGTTTCAGACCTAACATTTCATTTTCTATAACCAAAATTTTGTAATAACCTTCACTATTCTGAAAAAAAATTCACACATATTTTTATTTACCAATATGTATGATCATTATGGTTTGGATATTGAATGTCCCCCAAAGCTTCATGTGTTGAAGGTTTGATCTCCAGTCCATGGAGCTATTGGGAGGTGGTGAAATCTTTAGTAGGTGGGATTTAGTGGAGGGAGGACAGGCCACTAGAGTGTGTCCTTGAAGGAATTTCTGGTGCCTCTCCTTCTTTTCGCTTCTCAGTAGTCATGAAGTAAGAAGTTCTGCTCCACCATACAGTCCCTGCCATAATGTTGTGCCTTGTTCCAGACCCAAAAGTAACTGAGTCAGTTGACTGTGGACTAAAACCTCTGAAATAGTGAGCTAAATGGACCATTCCTTGTAATTTGTTTATCTTGGGTATTTTGTAATGAAAAGCTGAAGAACATCATGATTTTAAAAAAATCAACATAATATCTTAACTCTCAAAAAATGTAAAAAAATTTATTTTTAATTTGAAAAAGCTTGATTTTGACTTTAATGGAAGTCATAAATAAGTGTTCATAGACTAGCACCTATATGTAGGTGATATCATATATCTGACACTTCCAGATGAAGACTGATACATGTATGTTGACTAAGTACTCAAATACCACTTGCAACTTTGCCTTTAATAACCTGTTATTCAAATAGTAAACTCACAATGAAATATTAAATAAAACATGGGCTGGGATTGTGGCTCAGTGGTAGAGCACTTGCCTTGCATGCATGAGGCACTGGGTTCTATCCTCAGTACAACATAAAAAGTAAATAAACAAAATAAAGATTTCATGTCCATCTACAAGTAAAGAAAAATATTAAAAAAATAAATATTAAATAAAACAAAGCATAATCTTCTTTTGGTTTACATGCTGATACATTTTCTGGACATTTCAGTGTATTAATATGCATTAAAACCTGCCCCAAATATTGTGGATTTGGTTTAAAGACTAAGATCAATTAAAAAAAATATTCATACACATGAACATCTTATAGAAACTTTAAAATTTACATAAGACTCTCAATTTTTAGGGCATCTGACATTTCATACTCCTGCTACCTTAATGACAAAACATCTAATTTTGTAGTTATTACCCAAAATGTCTTCACAGATTCACAAAGATCTTTTAGAGAACAGAGGTTGAAAACCATTATTTTAGATGCTTTGAAGTCCTGTTGGTTTAATGCACATACCCAAATTGTGAAGTGAGGACTCAGAGGAAAGCAACATTCTTAGTTGCAAATATTTTTGTGCCCATCTTCAAAAAATAGCCTTTGTATATACAAATATTAATGCATGTTGCTTGCGCAAAATGATTGCCTTCTATTGAATAATTTGAGAATGTATACACTATACATTTTGTTATACACACGCAGCAGATACTGTTATAATTTGTAAAATAACGTTATATTTAAAATCATGTAAAGACCAGTAGCAAACAATTTTGGTTACATTTTTTATTAACAGTAAAAATTTAAAAACATCTGTTATCATGTGGAAGGCTACAAAATTTTTTGAAGTAAAAAGCAGTTTTCAGGGTTAAAAGAAGTGCAGTTTTGATCCAACTAGTAATTATGAAGAAAATTGTCAATAAACATAACAAAAAATCTGTTCCTGGTTGATGGACAGATTAAAAGGCAGGCTATCATGCTTTACCAGGCTGTATTAAACGAGTGTAGCCCACCTTGCAGCAATCGACAAGTTAGGAGGTAGATCAAGTACTCAAGTGTCTTCAAGGTTGTCAGAAAAGCTATTCATTAGTCAATGATCGATTTTATTAATTTTAATAAGGCAGAGAGGACATATGCCCTTTTCTTTCACTTTTTAATGTCTCATTGCTCTTATAGTTTATGAATGCATTATTATTTTTAATAAATGAATTTGAACATCTCATCAGTTCTAATAAAATCAGTACATTTGCTACCAATAACATTAAGCTGTTCAGCTAGTGTTGCGTCAAAAAAAATGTAACTTGATTAATGGAAACTTTACTCAGTGTTATGGTTTAGATATGAGGTGTCCCCTGGAAGCTCAAGTGTGAGACAATTCAGAAGTGTTCATAAGTGATATGATTAGACTACAAGAGCTGACTACCACTAAGCAGTGGACTCATTTATTTGGTGGATTAATAATTTGAAAAGACTATTGTACTGGGTGGTGTTTATAGGCAGGTGGGGTGTGGTTGGAGGAAGTAGATCACTAGGGGTATGACTTTGAGGTTTGTATTTTGTCCCTGATAAGCAGAACTTTCTCTATCTCTCTGTCTCTGTCTCTCTGTCTCTGTCTCTCTCTCTCCCCTACCCCACTCTCTCTCCCTCTTTCTGTTTCCTGGCTGCCATGATGTTCTGCCTCACTTTGGGCATATGGAGTTGGCCAACTGTGCACTGAACCTTTGAAGCTATAAGCCAAATAAACTTTTTGTAAGGTAAAAAGAGCCCTCCCCATACCATTTGGGCCCCTCCCCTCTCTAAAGCCGAGGGAGTTCCCCAGTGGTTTCCTGCCTGGAGAGAACAAAGCTGGCTGCTCAGGTTACTACATCAAAGATCACCCCGGAACCATGAATGCTTATCTATCATGCCAGTTTTGAAGTGACCAATCTATACCCCACCACGCATTCAAACAGGGCCCTATAAATTCCATGCCCCATGTCCTCCCTTCCCTTCTCTCCTCCTTCCTTCTCCTGGGTGCCCACCTGCACAGAGCCCACCATGAGTAAAGATCCCTTGGCTATGTGGAGCGTGTTGCCTCTGGTTCAGAGCAAACCCCACATTTTTAATCTGTCACTTTTATTCTCTTAAGTTGTTCTTGTCAGGTCTTTTGGTCACAGTGACACAAAGGTGACTGAAACACCCATTAACTGATTTTGCTTACTATATTAAGCATTTACTTTGTAGCAGTTGTACTTTAGTTATTTTAGCTTCAGATTTTTCAGTCACAGAAGTCTTACAATGCCCATTTTACAAATAAGAAAACTAGAAACTCAAAGAACTTGTACTTTACTCAAGGTGACATATAAGTATTCTAGGAATTATATTCATCAGAGAAACTTGATTTGTGGAAGTATCAAACATTGATTTGGGAGTTCAGAGATGTCATGAAAAAAGATCTGTCTTTATTGGTGTGTGTCCTACAAGCTAATAAAGTTTTTGGATTGCCAAGATCAATTAAGCCCCCTTTTGATTGCAAGTTCCTGTTTCTTTCTTCTACTTTTTAGACACACCCCCCAAAGAGATGACAGAATATCCATAAATATACATAAACCTGATGTATATTTCATAGTAGACATTTTGTAGTTATAATTTAGATTGCATTACAAGAGGAAAAAGTAAGCAAGAATGAGCGTAAAACAATAGGAATTGTCAGATTTGATGTCAATGAACATATCAAATTAAATAAATGATCAAAAAGTGATGGTCGTTTTTATAAATGGATGCCAGCTGAGTCAGCAAGAAAATAAAGTGAGATGTGGATCTATTGTACAGACATGCTGAATGTGGAATCCTGCTAAAGAAATTCTTTAGGTCTTGTTTCTTGAAAAAACAGTTTGAGAACAGTTGATCCAATTTTTAGTCCTCTCAGTTTCCTAAATTGACAAATAGAAGTAATTCTACAGCCAAAATCACACCAAGGAAACATTTATACTCTATGCTGGACTTTTCAATGCTTGGCTCAGAAAACAAATAGAAATGTGAGAGGTTAGGTCAGAGTTGGGAAGGAAGTAATTTTTTTTCCCCACAATCTTGTTCCAAAGCAATTATATTTGAACTTGAGTGTATATTTCTAGAGTGGTGGATTTGAAGTTACTTCTGAATAATCTTAAATTTAGATTATTTTTGTGAATATTACATTAAACTAATATCTATCACATTTTTTTCAATTCAATTTTAGAGTATATTTTGTGAACACTTTGAACTCAGCCTTTTTCCCCCTGAATGTTCTCTTAATCTCTTAAGCAGTGTATGTAAATAGAATATTATTTGATATTCAGAATTTCAAATGGACATTTATTCTTATAATTTAGAGGACTGTTGGTTGGTTCATACCAAGTAGAATTACCTGTTGGACAATTATTGTCAGTAATCTTGCAGTGTAGCACAATGTGTATGTCTCCTCATTAAATTTGGTTATTGAGTGAAAGATAGCACATTAAACTCAACTGATTATTTATTCTCCTGCTCTCCTGCTGCCATTGTTTGTATGAATGACATCACCTATTTCAACGTAATATTAGCTCTTCGTGTAATTTCTCCTTGCCTGTTTTGTATTCATTTCCATGTCCTCCAGCTGCTTCTTTCCTAGTGACTTTCCAACCAATCTCTCTGCACCGCTGATTCCACCCACTGACATTAGGTCCTAGAATAGCTTCTTAAGTGCTGCGCCTCATCCCAAGTGAATTTTTAAAAATATCCCATGATACCTCTCTGTTCAAAATCCAATATCCAATAATTTCCTATTGAACAAATGCTAAAGAAGTTAACGGGACATGCAACTCCCACTATAAATTATTCTCCAATTACTTTTCAAATCCCTTCACATCTTGCTTTGAGTTTCTTTAAATCAGTACTTTGACCCGAATACCTAGAGCTTTCCCAAATCCTGTGATTTAATTCACATTCTTTGATCTACCTAGAACATTGACTGCCCTTCCACCTCCGCGTCTAATTTGGTCTATCCTAAAATCCTACCTGCAATTCTAACAATTTCTGGCTTATACTAGCCAGATGTGAGCAAGTTTCACAAATTTGATTACATTTATTTCATTTTCTATACTCATTTGGGTGCACTTAAGCAATGGAAACACTAAAAAGATTTTCCTAAGGATTTTGGCTACTTAGTGCAGAATCCAGAAGTTAGTTTTCCTGTATCCTAAGCCAGTGCACATATTTACACAGCATGTACACCCAGGGAGTAAATTAAAATTTACTATCTTAATTGTTTGAACATTTACTACCTAGATAAACACAGGCTTGGTTATCTTGTGCCTTTGAGAGAAGTCAAATAAACATTGCATGAAAAACAAGATCTTCACAGCAGTGGAGTTCCAGCTGGGATGCCCATCAGAAACTGCTGAAGCAAGCATTCAGTGCAGTGAGTTCCCAGGCAACCTTGCATTCTCCTGTGAAATCAAACTCATCAACGCCGAGATCAGTTCCATCTTCAGCATTTTATGAGATCTTCAGAGGCAGAGATTTTGAACAGGACTATCTGAGATCAGATTGTGCAAAATTTAGCAAATATCTTGTGAGAGCAGTTCCTTCAGTTGAAGCAGATGATGTTTTGATTTCATGCCCATTAATGAATCACTTAGCTGTGCACAGATTAGGAATGGGGAAGTATGCTTTTTTATGAGTATTACCCATCAGGATCTGGATAAGTATGAAGCTCTGGCTGGGATAATTTGATGTGAGGTTTTTGGCTTCTTCAAGCTGCTAGGCAGCATGAAGCAGTGATGGCTACAGCATGCTCTGTACTCCATTGCCCATCTCTGTGTGTGTTTTCATCATTCACACAGCAGTGGGTGTATGAATGACTGCCTTAAGGACTTCCATGAGTGCTTATACTCTGTTGAGGTGAAAAGCTTTCTGGAAGAGAAAAATTCTACCTGACTGTAGCAGGGTAAAATGCATTTTAAATTAATTATGTGTGTGTGTGTGTGTGTGTGTGTGTGTGTGTGTGTGTATGCGTGCCACAGTTCTATCAAAGAAAATTAATTAAGCTGTGATTGACTAAATTTATAAATATACTTGCCAGAGTATTACATTTTCAAGACTTATTTCAGACCATGGATATGAAAATGAGTGAGTCTAGGAATTTTGTCTCTTTTTTTTCCACTCCTTGCAGTCTGCAAGGTTTTATAAAGCACCTGATATAGTTCTTATTTGTTGATGCTACTGTCTGAAATTCAGGTCATTTTTTTCCTGTAGTTTGCCAGAAATTAAATAGTTTAATAACTTCATCATTGCTCTAGCCTGATATTTATTTCATCCTTCTTCCCTGAGATATGCAAATATGTCTCTTTGCTAATATCTTTCCTCCATTCTCTCATCTGAAAGCTGATGCAAAGAAGTCATTAAAATTGATAGCAATATCCACCACTTCATTGAATAAATTACACTTTCCATTTCATGGAGGTCCCATTATCTCTGGCCCTGACCCCTTCTTACTTCTTGACTTGAAAGGATTCTGATTTATCTCAAACTCTTGTGCAATCTTCCTTTCATTTTCTACCCTTAATTTTCTTATCATATTTTTTACACTTTTAACTTCATTCTGTCATTTCAGTGTTCCCCTACCTCATGTTTTATACTGTACATTTTCTTCTTTCTTGGCTTTGATTAGTTTCTGGACTCTTCTCCTTCTCCACATTGACTTTTTATTCTACCTAAAACCATATTTATTTCTAGATGATATACATAGCCCTCGAACATAATTTAATTTACCCTTCAGCATATTCATTCACTACTTCCTTTAACTTCCATCTCTTTATTTTTCATTTGGTTAGTGTGTATGTCTCCGCTCCAAATTTACTTTTATTTCTATTGAAAATCATACTTTTGCTTTTTTTATACTCTTTTGGTGGATCTGGTAGACCTAACCCCAAATTCAACTTTATTACTATGATTTTACTCTCATATTTTTATCTCTAATAACATCTCCTGTTACTTAAAACTACTTTTGAAATTACAAAGAAAGCACATTTTCTTGGCCTTTGAAAAATGTTGTAAGAAACTATTGTAAGCAGAAAAGTGGCAAATGCAGGAAAAACTATGTTGGTAGAATCTTTGTTGGAACTTTCAGCTTTGAACTTCATACTTAGAAAACCATTAAATGCTGGGATAATAGAACCAGTTTCATTGTATCTCTTTTGTTTGGCTATCTCTGTGGTTTATCAGTGCCCATACAATATAGGACTGGAGGGGGTCTTAAGAGGTCATTTAATCTATTGCTCTATGGCCTGAAGGTTCTAAGGCCTCTGTGCTCTACAAGATACCTTTTCATTTCAGTTCTTACCAGTTTAAATGGTATTTGGAATTCTTAGTAAATATTTGGGAAGGCTGCAAATGTCATAGGGAAGAAAAAACTTGTGTAGACAGAAATTATAGAAATGTCACCCACTGAAAAACTTGAACAAGAGGTTGTTAGAACAATTAATACACTTAGAAATTGGAAAGTATGGGTTCTCTGTCTTACTGAAGAATGTTTTTAGGAGAAACAGTATATAGATTTTAGATTGAGGGGTTTAATTTTCATAAGGATGAATAGCCTTATAAGCAATGATTCTATGGACTTTTATGTTATTTGGGCAACAACAAGTCAAATGTATTGAGAATAACATGCCTGGCTACTTTACATGCAGCACTGCTGTGCACTTCAGTCATGACTGTTCTCCCCATCAGACTAATATTCTCAGAAGAAACAGGAACAGCATTGAAAATTGCTGTAAGAACATAAATACTGAGTCATTCTGCATTCACTACCTGAACAATCATAATTTTGAAATGAGTCACTTTGAAACTAACAATACTTCTGACTCAATTTCTGACTCATACTCAGTGCCATGGATTTCCAAGACCATCTTCTCAATAGATATTGGGAGAGGTATGGTAGGGTGGGTTGAATTTCATTCCACCATTCTAAGGGATCAACAATTGTCAAATTCAGAACATATTAGATTGTTCTAATTTTAGGGAGGCTTGTTCAGCCCTCTTTGAGTCTTTATGACCAATGATTCACGGACCAAAATAGCAATAAAAATTTAAACACTAGACCCAACAGTGATGACCAATTGCTTTCAACCAAACTACCAAATTAAGCCTCACATTATTCATTTTTTTCTTAGGTAATATACAACTCCAGAAGAGTTTTGTTTTGTTCTTTAAGTGATTATCACTTCAAGAGAGAATAAGAATTTCAGGGATGGTATAGAAATGATTTGGGATGAATGCATGCAAAACAGTACAAATGTGGACAAATAATATCCTGTGATGAAATTGTTTACTTCGTGTAGATCTTTCTATTAAAAATGAAGAGAAGGACCATATATATATGTATTCTATAGCTAAGAGTGAGTAATCATTACACAACAATTAACAAAACACTGGAGAAAACAGTAAATCCTTATGTGGAGGCACTAGTAAGACATTTCACTATAAAAACAATTTAGGCTTTGAACATATGATTGATATTCATAATAACATTATTTTGGCTTTATGAACTTGACAATATGAATTTAACATGGATATGTTTGTAACATATATTTCACTTGTTGTAAGAAAGCTTCAAATTAAAAGAATGATCTAATCTACATAGCAAATAGGGAGAAAATGCCATGGCAATTTGGAATAGTATCTATTTTCCACTAAATAACATAATTAACAATAAACCAAAAAATTGTTTTTAAGCAATACTATTTCAAAAAAATTAAGGTTAAAAACACAGATAATTGATACCTGGCAAAGCATCATATACTAACATTGATACCAAGCATTGTATTTGTAAATACCTCTATTTTTTTTTAATACCTCTATTTTTTAATCTTCCAGAATGATTCTATTTATTCCATGTCATTACTAGTAGTTTAGATTAGGCTCTAGTACTTACTCATTATGTAACTGTGGGAATCTCACTTCAATTCCCTGATTCTCAGTTTGTCTGTATAGATGAATAATGATGTTTACCTTGAACAATTGTCATGAGAATCAACTGAGATAATATTTACGTATAAATTACAAAAAACAGTAGCTGACATATCTAAGATAAATAATAAATTTTCACCTCTTCACCACATTGTTGTTATTATTTATAACTGAAACTACTGCAATTACTTCCTTTCTGCAAAATATTCTCCACTTTTCTTACTGTCATTCTACATGTAATTTCCAGATTATTATTTTCCAAACAACATGCCAGTTGCATCATATTCCTGGTCCAAATTGTCTTCTCATTAAATTAAATTTGAACAGCTTAGCTCACTACTTATATTTCCCTACATTGTTACTTTTCCAGCTTAATGCTTCCACACATTCTATGTGCAATAACCAAATTGCAGTGCTTATTATTCCAGACTATGCAGCATACTTTCTCCCCTGTATATCTTTGTTTCCACTGCCCTCTCTACTGTGATGTGTAGCCTCCTGGAATCTGTGCTGACATTTGCTCACCTGCTCTCAGATTGATTTCCTGACCTTCCTCTCTTTTGCACTAAATTACAGAAACCTATATTTCCCCGATTCTTTAGCAAGTGATTTTTAAGTAAAATTAACCAATGGGAGACACTGACAGAAAACGGGAAAGTGGAAGGAGGCAGAAAGTTAGAGTTCCTCAGCAATTTTTTTTTCTTTCCCTCAAGTTGAAGACCTGAATTTCCACATTCCCTGATTCACCCAGCTTACTCCTTTCTTTTATGGCCTTAGATTTTACTGGGGACCTTGTGTCTTGGAATCTGATCATGTTATCTGTTTCTATTTCCTTCTAACCTAAGGGTAGAGTTAGCCTGCAGAGGTGGGTATTCTCAAAATTTGCCATTTCTAAGTTGCCTATTTGGCTCCTGAGAATTTCCATCACCTGTGTATATATTTACCTGTATTAGGTTTTCCTGAAGAATTTAAAGTGGCTTCTGTTCTTTTCCTGGATTCTGATAGTTATAGAATGACACAGACTTGGATTTAAATACTGGCATTATTATGCTGGAAAAAATATTTATATGAGTCTGTTTCTTCATCAATAATCACATAGAATTTTTTGAGAATTAAAGAACATGTATGAAAACACATATATGATGTCTGGCATAGATGAGTTAATTAATACTTGGATTTTCACCCTCATTGTATATGCTATGCACTATTTAAGTAAATATTAGCTGAAATTAATTGATTATTTGAAAGTAAGGCAATAAAGAAAAATATTAGATAATGTTTACTTTTTATGTGCATTTCACTATATCATTTATTCTCTAAAATTGTGTTCTATTAAGTAGAATCTTAAAGCACTTTAATTGTATATCTGTATTAGATTTAATAAATTATTAAGAAACTATTTCATGGCAGATGTTATTTTCTAGGTAAATGTACAAAGTCCTATTCTAAGAAAATATGTAGCTCAGAGGATGTATGCCAGGTTAATATGGATGAAGTAAATTAGGCAAAGAAATCCCAAAAGTCCTGAGGGAGACAAGTAACAGAAAGGGTGAGGAATCTGTTACATAAACATTAAGGTCAGGGGATAAGAATAAAGAATCAGAAGGAACTTTCCAATTACTGAGGACTTTCTTTCTGTCCTCAGTCTGAACAAGGAACCAAAACAACCTAGGCCTGTTTTCCCACCTGTGTAGGCCAGTAAGTTGGGGATCATAGATATACTCTTCCCCTTTGGCAATTCATGAGGGTGGGAACCTTCTAGTCTGATCATTTACGATTGTCCTGGGAATACCCATTCACACTCCAAATTATTTGTCTGTTATTCCTTCCCAAACCATGACTAGAGTGGTCTAGTGATGCCTATAGCCAAGTATTCATGTTTTGTCCAGGGAAGAACACTTACCAACACATCTTTTGTCTTCTGCATTTCAGGTATAACAAGCCTGCAGTACTCTCTCTGTATGAAGTATTCAACTCCAGGACCCATGTCTACAGAAGAGAACAAAATTGATTTCATGTCCCCTGAAGAAACAAGCTTCTGTTTTAACAACTTGGAAATCTAGAGAACTTCATCTTGCAAGGTTGGAAAGGATAGATAAGCTCTATTCAAAACAGGAACACTTGGACTGACCATCTAAAATAAATTTTGGTTAGATATGTTAAGAGAGAAAATAGCACAGCCTGTATCCAAGATTGTTGCTCTAGAAACAATCCATTTTCCCCAAAGACATTTTCATTTGTGAATTAGATGTTGTGACCAGAATGTAATGGAATCTGAAATAAGAAAAATTTTCTTCTATTTTTTTTTTTTATTATTCGTTAGCTATATACCACAAGAGAATTTTTTTTCCTTAGAGTCAAGGACTCATTGGTCCAAACACCTTTAACTTTCAACTACCAACTCCAGGGGAAAATCTGGAGCATCAGGAAAATATATATTAAATAATCAATTAAAAAACAGTTATTAGGTAGGGTGGTTAAATTATCTCTTATCAAACATAATCTTGCTTATCTATTTAAAGGCATTTAAGCAATTTGAAAAATGTTCTTTGTTCCTTGAAAATACATAGGATTCAGAATTCTTTTCACTACATTTATTCAAATTGTAGTGAAAGTTAGCTTAGATTCTGTGTGTCCCTGTGTGTGTATGTGTGTGGTGTGTTTGTTCTTAGAGATGAAACCCAGAGTCTCATGCATGCTGAGCAAGAATCCTACCAGTGAAATCTACCCCCACTCTGCCCTAACTTAGATTCTGTTTGGGACTGAACCAAGTTACTTTAAATCTTAAATAGTTTTACTCTCTGTTGTGTTCTTAATAGGAATAATGAAAGTAAGTTATTAGCCACAAGGATCAATATATATAGCACATAATATGATAGAGAATTAAACAGGTGCTAAAACAGAAGTGCTATGAAACTAGAGCAAAAGGAATATTTACTTCTGATTAAATCATTGGGGAAGATTTAATTGAGATCACATTAAGACAGGGATTAAAATATGTATAATGTTTAGCTAGATTGAAAACCATAGGAAGAATATAACATATTGAGGAAAATAATCCAAGTCACAAAAGAACTCAGAAAATTGTAGAGAGTATTTGGAAGATCACAAGCCCTTGGTGTAGACTGGGTTTTATAATTCTTGGTGGAATTAATTGAGTGGTACATCTGGGAA
Organism: Xerus rutilus; assembly: GCA_028644305.1. Classification (NCBI taxonomy): domain Eukaryota; kingdom Metazoa; phylum Chordata; class Mammalia; order Rodentia; family Sciuridae; genus Xerus; species Xerus rutilus. Next base: position 129,745,173 of record CM053400.1, read on the forward strand.
GACAATTTGGGACTTTAATTATAGGATTACAACATGGAATCCTCAGAACTTTATTTTGGTAAAGACACTATGGACTAAGACATGGAGTGATTAGACTTGGTTGATGGAAATGAGAATGGAAAGAATAAAGAATGTGGAAAAACATTCTAGAATTCGAATCAACAAGACCTAGTAATTGAATTTTAAGTGTTCCAGGCAGATAGAGAAAAAATTTCAAAATTTTAGAAATTCATAACTGAGAAAATGTTAGTAGTATAATGGACACATAGCATATAATAAGTGTAATATATTTTCACAAAAGGGAGGTAAGTAGTTGAATATATCAAATTAGGAAGATTTGTAAGTACTCATATGTATAAATAAAGTACATGAACCTGCAACTCAGGAGAGAAGTTGAAATTGTGACTGACTCTTGCAAATATGGTGATTTTTAGGTTTTTGTCCTCAGTCCTCTTACCTACCTGGTCCCATTCATGCCTGCAGGAATGACTCCCCAATATATATCTCCCAAAGCTCATTATCAATTTTCCAATTATCTATTTGTTGACATAGCCAGAGATTAAAAAATTTGTCAAATTCTTATCCAAAATTGAGGTCACCATTTCTATTTCTCTAGTTAAATCTTCTCTGAAATCTGAGGAAATGACAGTGCCTGTGAAAGTCAATCATCCCAGATGCAAACAACTTAAATCACAACAGCACAAAACAAAACACATATGCACAAACTTGTGAGTCATCTAGATTCTTCTCCATTAGCTTAGGCCCTAATTTTTTCATTATGATCACAGAAACAAATTTCTACCAGAAGCTCTTGCACCTACACTATTAAATTTGCTTCTTATACAACTACCTAGGTGACAATATGAAATGCCAATATGATGATTTCACAATCACATTACCATCTGTTTGTTCAACAATTTATTATCTCTCCCTATGTTAAATTTCCTGAAAGAAGAGACAATCTGTATTGTTGTTTTTCATGATTACTACTTTATGGATTAGTAATCCTTAAGGATTTTTGAATGAATAAAAATAGTTATGTTTAGGAATAGGTAATATGAAATGGAAGCTGAAGCTATGGCAGTAGAGAATGCCTGAATATAAAGAAAAAAAGAAGATAAATGATAAAACTTTCAAAGAAGGAGATAAAAATCAGATGAAACTGTGAAAGATCTTAAGGAATGGATTCTAAGAATGAAAGAAGCATGGGAACATAACATTTAAGGGAAGATCTATTTAAGGAGGAAGAGTTATTTACCTGCCTACTCTCTCTGGAGACATTCAATTATTACTTTTCTCTTCCAGTGTTAGGGTTTAGATATGAGGTATCCTCCAAAAGTTCACGTGTGGTGACGGTGCAAGAGGGTTTAGAGGTGAAATGATTGGAGTCTTAACCTAATTTGTGCATTAACTTCCTGATAGAGATTAACTGGGTAGTAACTATAGGCAAGTAGGGTGTGTCTGGAGGAGGTGGGTCTTTGGGGGCATGCCTTTGGAATTTACATTTTTCGGTGGTGAGGGGAGCTCCCTACCCCCTGCTCTTCTGCTTTCTGGTGCCATGTTCCCAGCTGCTTTCCTCTGCTACACACTTCCACTCTGATGTTCTACCTTACCTCAGGCCCCAAGGAATGAAGTCTTCCATCTATAAACTGAGACCTTAGAAACCATGAACCCACAAATAAACATTTCCTCCTAAAATAGTTCTTCTCAGGTCTTTTGGTCATAGCAGCAAAAAAGCTGACTAAAACACCTTGAAACACTGCTTCTTCCCCATTTCTTTCTTATGTTCCAACTCATGTTAGTTACCAGCTTGATGTTTTCTCTTTCAGCCACACCATGTGGCTATTCACGGTTCCATGCCATACCTGCTTCTCCTCCTATTTTGTACAATCTTCCTGGGAAAACATTTATACTTCTGAGATATGAACTATTATTTATGCCCATAAGTCCCAAATCTGTATTCCCAGCCCTCTCAGTTACAGCTCTCCAATCTTATGATTCATTTCTCCTGAGCATTTCTGCAAGATCACAAAATATCCATATTTCCAAATGAAGATAGCCCCACTCTCAAATATGTTCATTTAATTCCTCCTATATTCTATACATATTGTTTTAATGTGATCACTCATTTTATTTCACAGGTTTAAAATATATCTCATACTTAACCCCTTTCTTATATCCCAACTCATGTTAGCTACCAAATTTGAGCAACCTTCTAAATGTCATATATTATCTCACCTACTTATCTACATTTCACATTCAGTTCTTCCGCATGTTCTGTGTGGATTATTACAGTAGGCTCAGAAGAGGTATGGTCACCACAATCTCTCTCAAACCAAAGTATCCTTCATGTGATTGTCAGAAATACTTTTCTAAAGCATAATGTGAAATACTATTGCCTTATTTTTTTAAAAATCACACAAATAAAATTGAAGTAAGTCAGTCACAGAAAGACAAAAATTACATGTCCTCACTTACATGTGGAAGCTAAAAAAGTTAATGTCTTAGAATTTTAGGGAAGAGTAGTGGTTACCAGGAGCTGGGAAGCTGGGAAGAGGAAAGAAAGAGGATGGCAACAGGGGTACAATTGGAGAGCTGTTTTAGTCAGTTTTCTTTTTTCCTTTTTGACAATCAAAAGATCTGAAAAGAATGATTAAAGGAGGAAAAGCTTATTTTTTGGGATCACAATTTCAGAGGTATTAGTTCATAGATTGCCAACTCCATTCATCAAGGCTTCGGGCCAGGTAAAAGAGTGGGGCAGAGGAAAGAGGCCTTGGACATGGCTACCATGAAACAGAGAGATACTCCACTCACCAGATACAAAATATATACAAAGGTATGCGTTCCCTGACTCATTCTTCCAACTATACTCTACTTGCCTTCAGTTGCTACTCAGTTAATCCTTATCAGGGGATTAATTCATTGACTGGGTTAAAGCTCTCATAACTAACTCATTTCACCTCTAACATTTCTTGCATTGCTCCACACTTGAGCTTTGGGGGGATACCTCACATCCAAACCATAACACTAGGAAGAATAACCTCTAATTTCTATCCTAACACAGTAGGATAACTGTGGTTGACAACAATTAATTGTGTATTTCAAATAGCCAGTAGAGAGGATTTTGAATGTTTCCCACATAAAGAAATGATAAACATTTGAGGTGACAGATATTCAATTACATCAATCTGATCATTGCACATTGTATGCATGTATTGAAATATCACACTACTAAAAAATCGTACAATTATTATGTCAATTAAAATTTGAAAATCTATACTAAATAAGTAAGCAAAAAATTAACATTCTAATGGTCAGAGAATTTCTTACCTATTAATGTCTTGAACATGATCCCTTGATATATGGCTGTAAATATATTTGCCAGTAATATCTTCTCTAAATATTTGTTCCACATCATAAAAACATAGACAGAGCTTATATTTTCTTGTCCAACATGCCTCATTACATTTCTATGCTTTTGTAAAATCGTTATCAGGGAATGTTTGTACACATGTCCACTAACAGTTTTTTTTGTTTTGTTTTGTTTTTTTACAATATATGCTTATCTTTGAAGACCTGTTTTAAATGCCATCTCTCTTGAATTTTTTTTCAAAGTGTTAGATACAAGTTTCCAAATAGGAAAGCCTCTAGCTTGTAGTTATAGCTATGCTTTCTTACCAATTTATGTCTCTGACAAGCTTTACATTGTGATTTTAATAAAAGAAAATTACATCTAGCTACTCTTTCTTCCCTCTGAATTATCTCATTGGTATAATGTGAGTCTCTAACTTCATTAGTTTTTCAATGAATGTTTTCTTTTGTTTCACTGCTATTATTAAATCAAAACCCATAGTTTTGAATATAATGCACAGTTTCGTACCATCATGCATTGCTCAGAGCTAATTTGTATCCAAAGCTCAGTCCTTATACAAAGGAGTGTTTCTTCACTGCAGAGAAAGCTATGAAACTATTATCAAGAAATCGATTCCATTGTTTTAAAACTTTATTTTGTCTTGCTAAGAAAACAAATGAATAAGCTTTGCCTTATATCAGTATGGCACTGAAACCATTTTTCCCCCCACCTGAGAACTACGGTGCATTTAAGAGTAAACAAAATTTAAGAAGCACACCAAGCAGAGACAAAGCCACTCTACATATGATCATCCCTGCCAAAATGCCATCTGAACCATGATACTTCAGAATTTGGCCTGAGTACCCGGAAAGAAAACTGTGTGACACAGAGGGGGAAACAAATGAAACCCCATCATGCTAAGCATCACAATTGTAAAGTCCGAGTGAATAAGAAGAAATGAAAAGCTATTCATGGAAGCTGCCTCCACATGGGATAAATGATTCTTATGCTTGAAGTAGATTTAACTGTCCCCAAACAGCAATCTCACTCTCGTACAGGAAATGAAAATAAGAGCAAGCAAGCAGTCAGTCAGAAGCAGTCACCACCTTCTGGGTACAGCCACTAGAGAACTGGCGGAATGTGCAGCTCTGTAGGATCCATGCAATTATAAAAACATCTGAATGGGAATACTTGAAAATGATCTTTAACTCTGGTGGGATGTTGAAATGACTTTTTTGAACTTTTCTCATTTTTCTTGGGTTTCTTTTTTCTGACTGTCAGGTAAATTATGACTTAAATGTTTCATGATCAGTTTTTCATGCTGGATTTGGGGGCTTATCATAATTTTATTTTGTATATGTTGAGAGGTTTTAATAAATTTTGTCAACCAGAAAAACAGTGGGAATCATTGATTCCCATATGAAGTGATAGCCTGCAGGCCTGAGCTGTTATTATCTGAAATTCTGTTGAATTCTAAATTCCAAATTCTAAATTCTTGCTTTTCTTCCAGATTTAGCTATTTATGTTTCATATATATTTGTTAATTACAGAATGCAGTTCTGAATACTCAGATATTACATAGCAGTGAAGAAAATGTTGTAACTGGGAAAACCAGTAGATTCAGAAACAGTTGAATGGGTCTGTTTATTAATTATGCTTCTTACCCAATCCCATGTGTATGTGGTGTGTGTGTGTTTGCATTTAGTTTTAGTTTTAAACTGATATGTCACTTACCAGATATGGTAAAAGCATGGGTGAGTCCTGGGATTCTTTTTTCCTGAACTTCCAAAATATTTATATATTGACCATAAATAACAGCCTACTCATATTATTGCTGTTTTGTGAAAACAAGAAATCATATGTTAAGTCAATTGTAAATTCTAAATTAAACTGCAGTCATGTGACATCAAGTCTAGTTTCTGTTCTAACACTTGCTTTATGACTGCAAGTGAGTTGATAAGCCCCTTTTAGTCTCTCGAAAGAAAAAAGTGGTTGTTAAGTTTATGCCATGATCCCTTCTGGAAAATATATTTATTTTATTATTCCCTCTATACTTCTCAGATAGCAGTTCTAATAATAAATAAAATAGATATGTTACTTATTGAACATTTATTTCAATATTAGGTTGTTAAGAAGTCAATATTATAATTAACAAAGACCAAATATAGTTGATTGCATAATCAATCATAAATAGTTGATATCTTAATACAGAGTTCACCTACTAACTTCTGTCCATAGCTTTGACAGTCTAACTTATTTGTACATATTAAAGATGGATATGTTGATTTAATCATGGTGCCTGTAGACTTCATATGACCAAGAACACAAATTTAAAATTGGTGACACAATTTATAGTTACAGTTTGGGTCAGAGAACAGAGTAGTTATAACTAATAATAACAAAAGGTAATATTCCAGATCATTTTCTAAATGGTTTGCATAAATGTATGGACTCACATTTATAATACCCTTAGAGGATAAACATTATTATTTTATACTTTACAGATGAGGAAATTGAAGACCTGAGGGATTTAGTTCACATAAATACTAACAGAACCTAGATATAACCTAGTTAATTCCAATTACCAATGTACTTTATCAGCTAATTACTATGATCTAAATAGTTACATTAGAAAATATTTATTAATTTTATTAGTTTGTGCTTAACATAATAATAACAGCAATACCTTAGCTTAACTTTTCTATAGATAGATTTTCAAGTATCCCAGGCTAGTTGAATGAAAAGTCAAGTTAGTATATTTAATTTTGTATTTGATAGTTGATATGTTTTAAAATAACAGATTTGTATATCCACAAATGTATATATGCCAAATAAAAATAAAATAAAAATATAGTATACATTCTTTTTAAAAACAGCTTTCTGTACAATGCTCAGGAAGGTAATTTTTCTTAAGAACTTAAGTGGTCTTTTAAAAATAAATCATCTCCTTTATATTTGATTTAAAAATTTCTTCCCAAAACATTTATAAGCAATTTTTAGCCAACCCACAATGTTTTGGAACTGATCTCTATGTTTATCTTTGGGTGTGGCTTTTGGATCTCAAGTTCAGCAACTACATAGACATGGTCTATTGATTTAATAGGTATATATGGGAACCTCAAAAGTATTCTACAATTTTTATTTTACAACCACTTAACAGTTTTTAACTAATCATTTATTGACTTCTTGCCAAATTTTCATAGTAATTTTTTCAAAAATTTACTTTCCACCATCACCTGACGTTCAGCAGACTTATTTATCTCCTCCTCTGTTGGGAAATTAAAGTTATTTGACATCTAATCCTACTGTTTTCTCTCAACTCAAAAGCTAAAACTGGCATACCATTCTCTATGTTGATTCACATTTATGCCAAGACCACCCACTCTACACTTTATTAAAGATCTATTTAGCAACTTTAACTGCTAGGAAATGTTTGAGCTCATTACCAAAACCCATCAAGGAAGGTGATTATTTCCAGATTTTACTTATGAAGGAATTCACTTTGAAAGGTCACTAAAACACTTCCTCAAGTCATACAGTGAAGCAGGCATACAGCTAGGATTAAAGACCAGGGACCTTTTCATTTTGGTGACCATCCATTCAACATCACTGTCGTCAGACTCCCAATTACTCAACCTTATTTCAGATTTTCATTCTTTGCTATGCCTGTTTTTATAATTCTTATAGCATGGTTGAATATTTTTCACACTAAAAAGAAAAGATATTTCTTCCAATGCATTTAATTCTTCAGGGTATAACTAGCTTATATCTTTTTTTTTTTTTAAATAAAGGAATTATCTTTTAATTAATTAATTTGTTCTAATTTGTTATACATTACAGCAGAATGAATTCATACTACACATCTGGAGCACAATTTTTCATTTCTCTGGTTGTACACAAAGTAGAGTCACACCATTCAAGTCTTCATACATGTACCTAAGGTAATGATGTCTGTCTCATTCCCCCATCTTTCCTACCCCCATGCCTCTTCCCTTCCCCTTGGTCCCATTTGCCCTATCCAAAGTTCCTCTATGTATCACATGTTCCTCTACCACCCCCATTATGAATCAGCATCCACTAAGCAGAGAAAAAAATTGGCCTTTGGTTTTTTGGGATTGGCTTACTTCACTTAGCATAATACTCTCTAACTCCAACCATTTACCTGCGAATGCCATGATTTTATTCTCTTTTAATGCTGAATAATATTCCATTGTGCATATATATCACAGTTCTTTATCCATTCATCTATTGAAGGGCATTATCTATGTTTGTTCCATAATGTAGCTATTGTGAATTGTGCTGCTATAAACATTGAAATGACTGCGTAGTATGCTGTTTTTAAGTCCTTTGGGTATATAGTGAGGAATGGGATAGCTGGGTCAAATGGTGGTTCCATTCCAAGTTTTCTAAGGAATCTCCATACTGCTTTCCCGATTGGTTGCACCAATGTGCATTCTCACTAGCAATGTAAGAGTGTGCCTTTTTCCCCACAACCTTGCCAACACTTATTGTTGCTTTTCTTCTTAATAACTGCCATTCTTACTGGCATAAGATAAAATCTTAGAGTAGTTCTGATTTGCATTCCTCTAAGTACTAGAGATGTTGAATATTTTTTCATATATTTGTTGATCAATATATGACACTTCTGAGAAGTGTCTGTTCAGTTTCTTATCCCATTTATTAATTGAGTTATTTGTTTTTGTTGTTAAGTTTTTTGAGTTCTTTATATATCCTGGAGATTAGTGCTCTATCTGATGTGAGTGTGGCAAAAATTTGTTCCCAGAATGTAGGCTCTCTGTTCACTTCATTGATTGTTTCTTTTGCTGAGAAGCAGTTTTTCAGTTTAAATCCATTCCAGTTATTGATTCTTGATTTTATTTCTTGCACTATAGGAGTCTTGTTAAGAAAATCAGGGCCTAATCTGACATGATGTAGATTTGGGCCTACTTTTCCTTTTGTTAGGCAAAGTCTCTGGTCTGATTCCTAGGATCCACTTTGAGTTGAGTTTTGTGCATGGTGAGAGATAGGTGCTTAATTTCATTTTGCTTCATATAGATTTACATTTTTCCCAGCACCACTTGTTGAAGAAGCTCTCTTTCTCCAATATATGTTTTTGGCACCTTTGTCTAGTATGAGGTAACTGTATTTATGTAGGTTTGTCTCTGTGTCTTCTATTCTGTACTATTGGTCTACCAGTCTATTTTGGTGCTAATACCATGCCATTTTTGTTACTTTTGCTCTGTACTAAAGCTTATAGTGTGGTATTGTGATGCCACCTGCTTCACTCATCTTGATAAGGATTGTTTTGGCTATTCTGGGTCTCTTATTTTTCCAGATGAATTTCATGATTGATTTTTCGATTTTTATGAGGAATGTCATTGGGATTTTAATTGGAATTGCATTGAATCTATATAGCACTTTGGGTAGTACACCCATTTTGACAATACTGAATCTGCCTATCCAAGAGCATGGGAGATTTTTCCAACTTCTAAGATCTTGTTCAATTTCTTTCTTTACTGTCCTGTACCTTTCATTGTACAGATCTTTAACCTCTTTTGTTAAATTGATTCCCAGATATTTTTTTTTTGAGGCTACTGTGAATAGGGTGGTTTTCCTAATTTTCTTTCAGAGGATTTATCACTGAGGTATAGAAATGCAATTGATTTATGAGTGTTGATTTTATATCCTGCTACTTTGCTGAATTCATTTATTAATTCTAGAAGTCTTCTGGTGGAATTTTTGGATCCTCTATAGAATCATGTCATCAACAAATAATGATAGTTTGAATCCTTCTTTTCCTATTCATATCCCTTTAATTTCTTTTGTCTGTATAATTGCTCTGGCTAGAGTTTTAAGGACTATGTTAAATAGAAGTGATGAATGAGAGCATTCCTGTCTCGTTCCAGTTTTCAGAGGGAATGCTTCCAATTTTTCTCCATTTAGGATAATGTTGGCCTTTGGCTTAGCATAGATAGCTTTTACAATGTTGAGATATGTTCCTATTATCCCTAGTTTTTCTAGTGTTTTGAACATGAAAGGGTGCTGTGTTTTGTTGAAGGCTTTTTCTGCATCTATTGAGATGATCATATGATTCTTACCTTTAAGTCTATTGACATGATCAATTACATCTATTGATTTCCATATGTTGAACCAACCTTTCATCCCTGGTATGAACCCCATTTGATCCATAGCGCACTATCTTTGAAATATATTTTTGTATTCAATTTGCCAGAATTTTATTGAGAATTTTTGCATCTATGTTTGTAAGAGATGTTGGTCTGAAGTTTTTTTCCTTGATGTGTCTTTGACTGGTTTTAGAATCAGAGTGATATTGGCTTCAGAGAATGAATTTGGAAGTGTTCTCTCTTTTTCTATTTAATGGAATAATTTGAGGAGTATTAGTATTAGTCCTTCTTTGAAGGTGTTGTAGAACTCAGCTGTGAATCCATCTGGTCCTGAACTTTTCTTAACTGGTAGGCCTTTGACAGCATCTTCTGTTTCATTGCTTGAAATTGATCTGTTTAACTTGTGATATCATCCTAATGTAGTTTGGGTAAATCATACAACTCTATAAATTTGTCGATGTCTTTGATATTTTCTACTTTATTGAAGTAAAACTTTTCAAAATACTTCCTAATTATCTTTTGTATTTCAGTAGTGTCCATTATGATATTTCTTTTTTCATCATAAATTTTAGTAATTTGAGTTTTCTCTCTCCTCTTCATTAGTATGGGTTTATCAATTTTATTTTTTTTCTGAAAGAACCAATTTTTTGTTTTGTCAATTTTTTGAATTGTTTCTTTTGTTTCAATTTCATTTATTTCAGCTCTGATTTTAATTATTTCCTGTCTTCTACTACTTTTGGTGTTAATTTGTTCTTTTTCTAGGGCTCTGAGATATAATGTTAGGTCATTTGTTTGTTGACCTTTTCTTCTTTTAAGGAATGAACTTCATGCAATGAATTTTCCCCTTATTACTGCCTTCATAGTGTTCCAGAGATTTATATATGTTGTATCATTGTTCTCATTTACCTCTAAGAATTTTTTAATCTCCTCTTTGATGTCTTCTGCTATCCATTGTCATTCAGTAGCATATTGTTTAGTCTCCAGGTGTTGGAATACCTTCTATTTTTTATTTTATTATTGATTTCTGATTTCATTCCATTACGGTCTGATAGTATGCAGGGTCATAACTCTATTATTTTGAAATTAGCTATGAGTTGCTTTGTGGCATAATATATGGTCCATTTTAGAGAAGGATCCATGTACTGCTGAGAAAAAAGTGTATTCACTCATTGATGGATGAAATATTCTATATATGTCTGTTATGTCTAAACTATTGATTGTTTTATTGAGTTCTACAGTTTCTTTGTTTAGTGTTTGTTTGGAAGATCTATCCAGTGGTGTTAAAGTCACCCAAGATTATTGTGTTGTTGTCTGTTTGACTCTTGAACTTGAGAAGAGTTTGTTTGATGAATGTAGATGTTCCATTGTTTGGGGCATATATATTTATAATTATTATGTCTTCTGATATATAGTTCCTTTAAGCGGTATGAAACATACTTCTTAATTTATTTTGACTAACTTTGGCTTGAAGTCTACTTTGTTTGATATGAGGATAGAAACTCTTGCTTGTTTATGCAGTCCATGTGAGTGGTATGTTTTCCCCAACCTTTTACCTTCTGCCTGTGGATATCTTTTTTATGGGATGAATCTCTTGAAGGTAGTATATTGTTGGGTATTTTTTAATCCAATCTGCCAGTCTATGTCTTTCGATGAGATTAGGCCATTAACATTCTGGGTTATTATTAAGACATGGTTTGGATTCCCAGTGATTTTCATTTATTTCTGTTTTTTTACTTGACTTGGTTTCCCCTTTGTCTTTTTCTTTAGTGTAATACCTCCCTTTGGTTTTCATTTCCTTTTCATTGAATATTTATCTGAGAATGTTCTTTAGTGCAGACTTTCTAGTTGTAAATTCTTTTAACTTCTGTTTATCTTGGAAAGTTTTTATTTTATCATCGAATCTAAAGCTTAATTTTGCTGGATATAAGATTCTTGGTTGGCATTTATTTTCTTTCAGAAGTAGGTGTATGTTATTCCAGGCTCTTCTAGCTTTGAGGGTCTGGGTTGAGAAATCTGCAGAAATCTGAATTTTTCTACTCCTATATATAAACTGATTGTTTTCTCCTGGGGTTTTAAAAATTCTCTCCTCATTATGTATGCTAGGCATTTTCATTACAATGTGCCTTGGTGTAGATCTCTTCTGATTTTGTACATTTGGTGTCCTGTAAGCCTCTTGTGTTTGATTTTCCAATTAATTCTTCATGTTTGGAAAATTTTCTGATATTATTTCATTGAATAGATTGTTTATTCCTTTGGTTTGTAACTCTATGCCTTCCTCTATCCCAACAATTCTTAAATTTGGTCTTGTCATCTTATCCTATAATTCTTGGATGTTCTGCTCATGGTTTCCTACCATCTTCACTGTGTGATTAACTTTATTTTCAAGATTATTTATTTTGTCTTCATTATCTGAGGTTCTGTCTTCTGCATGATCTAATCTGTTGGTGATATATTCTGTTGAATTTTTAATTTGGTTTATTGTTTTCTTCATTTCAAGAATTTGTTTGTTTGTTTGTTTATTTGTTTTTCAGAATCTCTATCTCTTTATTTGCTTATGTAGCTCTTTATCAAAATGATCTTTTGCTGCCCTTGTTTGCTGTCTTATATCATCCTTTATTTCACAGAACATTTTAATTATGTACATCCTGAACTCCTTCTCTGATATTTCTTCTGCTGTGCTGGCCATGGATTTTAATAATGTAGTATTAAATTACTACATTAATTTGGTTTGTTTGGAGCACTTTCTTCCCTTATTTTTTTATGTTGTTCATGTGTCTTCCCTTCTAGCACTGCGAATCTGAGGTATTACAGTTTTTATCCTATAGGTTTATAATGTCCCTGCAGGATTCCAACACCTCTCCTTTAAGTGGGAGATCAATATTAACAGATCCCAATGCAAACAATATACAGCCTTAAGCTAAATAGCTCCTATTAAGACATTTATGGTTTTGTCACAATATACAGAAATGATGAGTTCAATTATTGTCTACAATATAAACAGTAGGTTTGCAAAAGGGTTTATAGTTTCTGATGGTGGACAAAGAAAGAACTGAAGGTGGGCTATAGGATAAGACGTTAAGGAGGTAGGAGGTGAACCTATAGAGTTTATTAGATCTTAGAAAGTGTGAAAGTGGAATCAAAAGAAGTTGGCTAGTAGCAGGAGAAAAGAAAGAAAGATTTTGGGGAGACAAGTAAGTGGGAAGACAATAGAGAGAGTACAACAAACAAACATAAAATTAAGAAAAAATATGTAAAACTAAAAAAGAATGTACAACACAACTGTAATAAATTATTCAGACATCCCAGTCCTTAGTAGCCTAATGAGTGAATAGTACTTGGTTTCACAAATGTTGGGGATGTGAGGGCAGGAAAAGAGAGAGAGAAATAAGAAGAAAAAGAAAAAGAAAATGGAAAAAAAAAACTCGAAGGAAAATGAAAGGATTGTTTCTGTTGAAGTTCAGTATCTTTCCTTCTTCCCTACTCATCTACTATGTGGAATTGTCTGTTATTTGCTGGTAGCTTCACCCTGAGGATGGTGAAGATTATTTGGGTGGCAGGTGGCAGAATTCCTGGAGGTGGGGTATAGCATTTGCCAGTATCCATTGTAAGACTGCACCCCCAGGATCTCCTTTGGGGCCTGCTCCTGTTATGTGAACACCTGGTCTTATCTCCTTATATCGCCTATAGACCTCACAATTCCTGGCCTCTAATTTAGTCTCTAAACTATATCTCACTCACCCAGTCTTTTTCTACTTCCCAATTAGGAACCTCTCTGTCTGAAGATCTTGTGGGCTACATTCTGTGGCCTGCATACCTGCCATGGAGAGCTGTTTTGTGTCGAGCAGATCATGACCAGGCTTTGCAAGCTACAGACTGGTCACATAGCTGCAAATACTGTGCCAGGTTAGTGGCTGCAGGGGAGAGGGAGGATTTGGGGGACTATAGGTAACTTGATATTGCTTCATGGCCCCAGCAGGTGTCCCAAGCTGGGAGTTGCTCCAACTAAAGATGGTAATGGTGGTTGGGCAAATAATCCAAGGTGGTGACAAGATGTCCCAAGATGGAGGCAGCTGCTCTCAGAGATGAGATGTTGGGGTTGGCCCAGTGGTTGCGTTGGGTGACGTTCAGAGACACAGCTCTGTGGCATGCAGTGTTGTGGCGGGCAGCTGTCTCCTGACCCTGTCCAGTGTCTCCAGGTGCAGGATACTGTGCGAAGGGGACTATTGCAACAGTTGCAGTGTCCCAAGATGAAGGTAACTGGGGGAGCCCCACACTGGTAGATAGGGGTCCACATAAAAGCAGTGTCTGGGGGTCCTGCATGGGAGCAGCTGTCATGGAGATCCTCTAATAACTCATTATTCCCACTGCTTGAATGCCAGGTCATGAAGCAACAAGGAATGCAGCTTCCCTCTCTATCTTATGTCTTTATTACCATTTGTCATTAACATCTTTGAAAGAATAATTTTGGTTTTATTTCTTTATAAGTAACATTTGTAAGCTGGCTTTAATTTAAACATTATATGAATGAAATACCTCAAAAGTTAAAAATATTTAATGTTGCCCAATCCTTGACTTTCTTTCAGCAGTCTAGCCAGGTTTTTCTTTTCTTGGGGATGAGGTGGTAACAAGGATTGAGTTCAGGGGCACTCAACCACTGAGCCACATCCTCAGCCCTATTTTGTGTTTTTTTAGAGACAGGGTGTCACTGAGTTTCTTAGCTCCTCACCATTGCTGAAGCATGCCTTGAACTCGCCATCCTCCTGCCTCAGTCTCCTGAGCCACTGGGATTACAGGCGTGTGCCACCATGCCTGGCTTGTAGGGTTGTCTTTGTGTGCTGACTCTGATATAATCTTTAATTTTTCAAGGTGTTTCAGAATGTAAACTCCTACCTTTGCATTACTCTACACATGATTTCTTAACAGACTTGCTTTTTCACCCACCTAGTACTGATATGTAGGCATTTTCTATGGTCCTGTCATCTTTATGGAGTTCTGTGTACTCCTCTTTGCCTAGTTAATTCTCACTCAAACTTGAGATATTTGTGCTCTTCCTTAGTGTAGCAGAATATCAATGGACAGAGTATTTGAAACTTTCATTAAAAATACTAATTAATACAGCTAGGTAGTAATGAGATCATTGCAGAATTATATAGCCAGTGTGGTGGGATGTTTATTCAGCTCAGTCTTCTAGTACTTTGGGCAGGAGAGGAAACAGCTATATGAATAGATGCAAATAATTGTAATGCAGAGATTCAGGTCAAATTTGTCAAGTAAGTATAAGGCAGGATTAAAAATAATTTTTGCACTTGTGTGTTTGGGTATATTGTCATAAATTATGCTTTGCATATCACAGGAAAAGTAGATTTCTTCTGTAGAAATTTGCCCCTGATTTAGGATGCAATCTAAGTTTATGGATTATGTATGCCTCATCTTTCTTTTGGAATGGATCCTCAACCTTTTTTTAAAAAAGATAAGCCATTACTTTGTGGCCAGCTCTCATTTTAGATTTGTCTGATATTTTCTGATAATCAGCATCAAATTATAAAATTTTGCCAGAAATATTTTATAAATGCTGTTTACTTCTTAGTAATTCATATCAGAAAGTACATGTTATCACTATGCCCAAGAATATGTTATCAAGAAGCTTACACAGAGAGATTTCTATCAGATTCCTTACTATAAAATCATCAAGTAATCTTTGTAACTAATAAGTAATCCCAAAGCTCTGCAAATAACTATTCCTCATCACACTTTCACCCAATAACTTTGGTGTCTGTTGAAGACTCTTGACTAAAGTAACAATTATTGTGATTGTTGCCAAAGGTAATGAATGGCACCTCCCAGGTGATGTGCCTTCTGGGGTAGAAAGTAGGACATACCACCTACAGGAATAGTAGGTGCTTTTTTATTTACTAGGGAAGACTGATTCCCCATGGGAGAGCTTGGGAGTGACTAGGCACATGCACACACACACACACACACACACACACACAGATTCTAACTTATTATTCATTATTTTTAAAAATATTTTTTAGTTGTAGATGGACAGAATATCTTTAATTATTTATTTTTATGTGGCGCTGAGGATCGAACCCAGTACCTCACACATGCGAGGCAAACGCTCTACCACTGAGCCAGAACCCTAGTCCTATTATTCACTATTGCATCACCAAACTGGCTGAGAGAGAACTACTGCAGATTCTTTTAACCCCAGGATCCTGGGATGAAGCAGAGCTATTGTGCATCAGGGAGAACCTGGTGCCTGTGTTACTGTCTGGGGTATAAAATCAAACAGATGGCTCACTTCATCTGAACAAGTACTACAAGTTTATATCTGAATTAGAGGAAAATATCAACAACTTTTTGTTTTTCCTAAGGTTGAGTGATATGTGACTATTATGAATAGATTGTAGCAAATAGAGTTTAGTGTATTCTCTCAAAGTAGTACTGATACTGGGAACAACAGAGGACATACATTGCATGAAAGTATCTTTACCTGGATATTTGCCCAATCTGGGGCTCTTAGGAGAAAGAAACTAACTAAATAGTCCATTGCATAAAAGAAGAAGTGATAATTATCCCAACAGATGGGTAGTCATATAAACAGTGTGAAAAAGCAAGGGAATGAACCACCCCAAATAGTCCACAATACCTCAACAATAGATCACATTGTTACCACAGTGGAGTAAATGTTGGAGAAAGAATTTAGAAAGTTTATAGATAAAAGGCTCAGTTAGTTAAAGTAAGATGTAAAGAATGTGCTTAGAAAACATAGAAAATTAAAATAATTTCAAAAAAGAGATTCTGAAAAAGGCTCAAACAAATCCTAGAAACAAATCCTAGAAAAGGAAGACTTAAAAATTTCAACTAAAAATTCAATGGAAAACATTTCCAATAAATTAGACTCCTTTTAAGATAAATTATAAGGCTTTGAAAATAAAATTAATTATAAAGAAAAGATGTTAAGCTCTGATCAGAATATTCAAAAAATATGAGATAACATCGAGACCAAATTTAAGACTCATTGAGAGAGAAGAAGGCTGTAATATGATATGTCAAAATACACACTACTATCATGTGTATTTAGAACAAATAATAAAAATTAAAAATTAAAAAATTAAAAATTAATATGTGTTAACACAAAAAATAGGCTCTGAAATACAAACTAAAAGTGCACAAATTTTGCAATAAAATAATAGCAGAAAAATTTCCAAATCTTAGGAACAAGGTGGAAATCCAAGTACAAGGTACATATAGAATCCCAAATAGGCAATATCAATAAAAAAAAATCTTCTCAAAGACACATTATAGTGAAAATGCCTAATATGTAGAATAAGGAAAGAATTTTAAAAGCTGCAAGAGGAAAATGGTAGGTAACATTTAGAGGTAAGCCAATTTGGATTTCAACTGATTTCTCAATCCAGATCCTAAAAGCCAGGAGGGCTTAGAATAATATATAACAAGACCTGAAAATGTGTGCCAATCCAGATCATGATACCCAGCAAAGCTCTCCTTCAGAATTGAAGATAAAATTAAAGCCTCCCATGACAAATAGAAATGAAAAGAAATAATAAAAAACATACTCAAATGTTTCATGCAGAAGAAATGAAAAATAAAAAAACAGCATGATAAAGAATTACATTGGAATAATAGTCAATTAAAGGAGAGTAAAATCTGTTCAAGTATTAGAAATAAATCAAAACAATAGGAAATAATCATCTCTCTATAATAACATCAAATGTAAATGGTTCAACTCTCCAATCAAAAGACATTGGCAGATTGGATGAGAAAATAAAGACCTAACCATATATTGTTTACAAGAGACTCACCATAAAAGCAACAACATCCACAAACTAAAGGTGAAAGCATGGAGAAAAATATACCATGCGAATGGAACCAAAAGCAAGCAGGAATAGCAGCTCTCATACCAAAGTAGAGTTCAAGCCAAAATTAAACAGAAGAGACAAAGAAGCTCGCTTCATACTTGTTAAGGGAATCATCCAATATATTTGTATATATATGTGTGTGTATGTATGTGTATATATATATATGTACATATATATATAATGATTATAATGATTTATGACCAAAACAATGGTGCATATATGTGCATAAAACAAATACTTATTATTATAAACAATTAAATAAATCACAATAAAGCAATACTTGGTGATTTCACAACACTTATCTCACCATTAGATAGATAATTCAGACATAAATTAAGTAAATACTCTTCAGAACTAAAAAATACTATTAATCAAATGAGTCTAACAAGTAGAATATTTCACTCATTGACAACTGAATTCACTTTCTTCTCAGTGGCATATAAAATGTTCTCTGAAACAGATTACATTTTAGGCACAAAGCAAATCTTAATAAATACAAAAATAGAGATAATTCCTTGTTTTCTGTCATATCATAATGGAATGAAATTAGAAATCAAAAACAAGGTAAAGAACAGAAACCCTTCTAACACACTTTTGAATCAGAAATGGATCACAGAAAAAAATCAGGGGAGAAATGAAAAAAATCTTATAAACAAATGAAAATAGTGATACATTGTATTAAAATCTCTGGGAGTATATGAAGGCAGTTCTAAGAAGAAAGTTTATAGCACTGAGTTCATACATTTAAAAACAGATACCAAATAAATAATCTAGTATTACGTCTAGAACAAACTAACACTCAAATCATGAGAAGTCAGGATTTGGAAACTGTTAAAGAGAGCTAAAAGCAATGAAATTGAGAATATAAATCCTTTCATTTCAAAGGATAATGAAACAAAGAATTGGTTCTTTGAAAACATAAACAAAATTGATAAATTCTTAGGCAAACTAACCAAAGTAAAGAGAGAAAAGACTCAGATGAACAAAATTAAAGATGAAAAGGAGATATCACTAGATACTTCTGAAATCCAGAGAAACATTTGAAATTATTTTGAAAATTTATACTCAGATAAAACAGAAAATCTTGAAGATATTGACAAATTCCTAAAGACATACAACTTACTCCAAATGAACCTTGAGGACAAAGAAAAATCAAACAGATTAATAGCAAACAATGAAATAGAAGCAGCTGTTAAAGCCTTCCAACAAAGAAAAGGCCAGGACCAGATGGGTTCTCAGCTGAGTTCTACCAGATTTTTAAAGGAAAACTAACACCAATCCTCAAATTATTCCATGAAGTAGTAAAGAAGGGAACACTTCCAAATTCATTCTATGAAGCCAGTATCACCCTGATATTAAAACCAGACAAAGATACATCAAAGAAAGAAAACATCATACTGATATTCCTGATGAACATAAATACAAAATTCCTTAATTAAATTATTGATAAATTGCATTTAAAAACACATCAAAAAAGATGATGCACCATGATTATGTGGGTTTCATTCCAGAGATGCAAGGTTGGTTGAACATACAAAAATCAATAAATGTAATTCTCCACATAAATAGAGTTAAATACAAGAATCACATAATCATCTCAACAGATGAAGAAAAGGCATTTGGCAAATTCTAGCCAAATGTTTAAAACACTAGAGAAACTAGGGATTGAAGGAATATACCTCAACATTGTAAAGGCAATGTATGACAAACCCAAGGTCAAAATCATTTTTTAAATTTGTTTTAATTGGTTATACATAACAGTAGAATGCATTTTTAAAAAACAGCAATTAGCAATTTTTTACATCTTTGTTATTTTTAATTGTAGATCGACACAATATCTTTATTTTATTAATTTGTGTGGTTCTGAAGATCAAACTCAATACCCTATGCATGCAGGGCAACCACTCCACCAACCACCCAGCCCAACAGTAGAATGCATTTTGACACATCATACATAAACGGAGTATAACTTCTCATTATTCTGGTTGTACATGTTGTAGAATCACACGGGTCATGTAATGATGTATGTACATAGGGTAATAATGTCTGATTCATTCTACTATCCTTCTAACATTATTCTTAATGGAGAAAAAAATGAAAGTATTTCCTCTGAAACAAGGAAGTCAAAGATGTCCACTATTAGCACTCCTATTCAACACAGTCCTTAAAACTCTAGCCAGAGAAATCAGGCAAAAGAAAGAAATTAAAAAGACACAAAGAGGAGAAGAAGAAGTCAAACTATCTCTGCTGATGACTTGATCCTATATTTAGAAACCAAAAAACTTAACAGAAGACTTCTAGAGCTGATAAACAAGTTTAACAATGCTAGGATACAAGATCAACATACATAGATCAATCATTTTCTAATAATGAATCTGTTGAAAAAAGAAATAAGAAAAACTATCTCATTCACAATAACCACATACACACAAAAACCAAAATACTTGGGAATTAATTTATCAAAGGAGATGAAAGACCTCTCTAATGAAAACTACAGAACTGTGAAGAAAGAAATTGAGGAAGACCTTAAAAGATGGAAAGACCTCCCATGTTCTTGGATAGGCCATAGTACTGAAAGCATTATACAGATTCAATGCAATCCCCATTGAAATATCAATGACATTCTTCAGAGAACTAGAAAACAGAGTTCTAAATTTTGTTTGGAAGAAAAAGGGACCTAGAATAGCCAAAGCAATCCTGAATAAGAACAGTGATGCTGGAGCCATCACAATACAAACCTCAATTTGTACCACAATATTATAGTAACAAAAACTGTGTGATATTGGCATCAAAACAGACATGCAGAACAATGGAATATTATAGATAATAGAGATAAATACACATAGATACAGTCAACTGATATTCAACAAATGTGCCAGAAACGTATCTTTGAAGAAAAGATAGACTTTAGAACAAATGGTGCTGGAAAAGAAATTTGCTCCCTCTCTCTCACTCTGCACAAGTAAATTCAAAGTGGTCAAAGAGCTAGAAATTAGACCAGAAATTGTGAAACTGCTAAAAGAAAATGTAGGCCAGATATTTCAACATATTCTTTTAGGCAACAACTTCCTTAACAAGACTTCTAACGTACAAGAAATGAAACCAAGAATCAATAAGTGGGACGGCATCAAGTTAATAAAGCTTCTGCATAGAAAAGATAATAAATAAAGTGTGAAGAGGGAGCATACATAATGAGGAAGGTCTTTTCCACTTGTTCCTCATACAAGGGATTAATTATCTGAATACATAAGGAACTCAAAAAATTTAACACCAAGAACATAAGCCACTTAATAAATGGGCAAAAGAACGAAGAGATGCTGCTCAAAAGAAGAAACACAAATGGCCAACAAATATATGAAAAAAAAATGTTCAACATTTCTAACAATTAAGGAAATACAAATAAAAACTACATTGAAATTCTACCTTGCTGCAGTGACAATAGCAATTATCAATAATATATCTAGTAACAAACAGTAGTGATGTGGGGAAAAAAGTATACTCATACATTGTTGGTGAGATTGCAAATTAGTAGAACCACTCTAGAAAACATCAAAAAGATTCCTTTAAAAACCAAGAATGGACCCAACATATGATATGGCTATCCTTCTCCTGGTTATGTACCCAAGATATCTAAACTCAGCATACTATGGGGATGCAGCCATATAAATGTTTACAGAATTATAATTCATAATAACCAAATTATGGAACCAGCCCAGATGCTTGTCAATAGACAAAGATTTTCTATATTATGTATAATCATTTTTGCATGACTTGTAAAGGTGCAATTTTTTAATGGCTCAAAATAGATTATCATAAAATTTCTATAGAATGGAAGTAGCCATATTTATCACCACCTGTTTGCTTCTTATATTATTTTGCAAACTTATATTTAACATCCCATTATATACTAGTGCACTTATTTTGATTTACATCCACTGTTGAGGAAGTAAAAGGATACCGATGTAGGATTAAGTAAGATAGGTAGCTATGAGAAGAATTTTTTTTACAGTCTTACACCATGATTCCTATAAAAGGAAAATAAGTGATCATACACTTTAAAAAGCTCTTGAGATAACAATTTTAGGAAAATCACAACATACTTTTCAAATATGCCCTTAAATATTTGCAAAAATTATTAGTCCACAAGAGTAAACTCCAGAAAAAAAGTAGAAATTTTCATGAGGAATTTATCATAAATAGAATTACCAGACATCAAAATCGCAGGCATTTATTTTATTATTACTTTTAAGAAATTCATAATCTGTTCTTATTGCTTATGGTGCTTTATGTGTGCATTGTAATTTCATGTGTGAATGGGATCTTTGCATACTTTTGACAATAGAAAGACAAAGTCTAGCTTGTCAGGAAAAGAAACCACAAAAGCTGCTACAGAATGTGCAGCAAGCTGTCTGAGTTTTACACAAAGAGCTCAGAATTTTCTTGGAGAGTCACTTTCTCAGTATAGCATGCTTACCATAATTAGTATCCTGACGACTCAGGAGATGGTTGTAGACACAGCTGTTGTTTAAGGTACCAGGCACATCAATGCAAGCCACTAGATATTGATTTGTGCAGTGACATCCTTCTAAGTATGTCATCTGTGTGAAAGAAGCCCAAATTAACCAATAATAAAGTGTTAGAAGTTGTAGTAGCTGCCCTCTTGGGACTTGTTCTAAAGGGTATAGGTGCCCCTCCCCCACCCACACCATTAATACTGCTAAAGGACTCACAGTGACATTAACTTGACCAACAGGACAATGCAAAGCCCACAATAATGTTGTATCACATGTTATAATGTATATTTATGTCGTGCAAGTTTTCTGTAGGTACTTACATATTAATGTATCCAAGTCTATATAAAGTAGACATATGATCTCAAGGAAGCTTTGTTCATGAGAATCATAAAATTGTCAGGCATTAGACCGCATCTTTGATAAAACTAATTTTACTCAATCATTAAAATTAACTTCAAAAGCAAATGCTGGATTATTTTAGTATCAGTATTAGATATGAATAAACTTATTAGCAAAATTTGTATTTTATTATTACCATTTTATTTTTTCTGTGATTTTCTTTTGAATATGGACCTTCGTACAGAGTTTAGGAAGATATAACAAATAAAATTGCATTGTTTGTTTAGTGATATGCTAATATTACTAAAGACAGAGACATGTGTTTAAAGACATGTGTTTAAAAAAATAAAATGTTTGTAGTTATATTTACTTTAGTCCAAATTATCCCTTGACTGTATTTATATTACAAATAATTTGCAAACTTTTGATTTTTGCCTTATTATTTGATACAAAATTTCATAACCATTTTTTCTACTGTAGTCTCTGAATTTTTGTGGTCTTGTGGGTTATTCATTAAACACCATAGAACTACACTTTTATCTTTTACATATTGAAATATTAGGATCCCGACATACCATATGACCCATTTCCTTACTCATAGATATGTTTTTCTGTAATGGATTTGATAAAAGCAAAGTAACTTAAGAAAACAGTTCTCACTTTAAAAAAAAAAATAGATGCTGCTAATGTTGACAGCAATTAGTACAGGCATCAAGCAAACGAAGGGCTTTAGCTTGCAATGGTTTTTGTAACTCATCAAAATCTCAGCAAAGGCCTTTGACTTATATGGCCTAATATAAGATCTAGTTTGCTACTAAGAAAGGGAAATCAACTTCATTATATCACCCAGGCAAATGGTACTATTTTCTTTGTTTATTTGTGTTTTCTAGGGACTTGTATAGTTGTTACTGAATGACTCTGGATGTTGGTCAGTCCCAAGACATAATTTCTCTTCCAAGTGTTAGCTGATAATAATGATGAAGCTAAGTCTTAGCTGGATTATAGGCTGTGGAAAATGTCTCATCATTGGCTATTATCTTTGCCAGTTTAACAGTTTTCCCAAAAAGCTTGGAAGTTGAGGTTAAAATTGAATAAAAAGCTATGTTCCTTATCCATAGATCTTAGTTTTTTGGAGTGATGACTCTTCAATTGCCTCTTTGAATCATTCACTGCTCTCCTCTGCTCCACTCTGCTCTAAGAGGTTGACTTTCATAGATTCCTCATTTGGGCTCTTTTGTTCTTTGGATTCTTATTTGATTGGGCCAATGTGAGACAGTGGCAGCAGAACAGAAGGTGGGAGGACAGAAAGACGTTCTGGCACTGTTTCACCTTTCTCTCATTCTCTTGCTGTTTCTGGCAGTGGCTACTTCCTTTTGCAGTCACAGACCCTGACTGATGGCCCAATATTATGGCTCCATCCATTTCTCCCTAGATTCCTTTGACATCATCCTCCCACCTACTTTATCAAGGTTGGTATGATAATGGCTGCATGCTCTTGTTCCTCTTCAAGGACATGTTATCCTGTCTGGTTCCCTTAATTTTTCTTTTATTACTATGAATAGCTCTATCACTAAATTCTTGAGTTAAAGTGTGATTCTGGCAGGTTTAAGTGTACTTTATATATATATATATATACACACACACATATATATTTAATGTTTGCTGAAGTGTGTTCTCATCATTTTGAATTAAACAGAATCATTTTATTAATTTATAAAGGCATGATAAGCATGTTAAGATTTATAATGTCAAGCTTTAATTTTTTGAGTATATATACATGTATGTGCTAACCTATTCAAACAGGATGTCAAGCATATCTAGATTTTCATGACGATGAGCATAGAGTTTTTCACATAGGGTCTTCCTTAGATTCACGTAGTCTTTCACCAAAAACAGTGTATAAGGATGGTCTGTAGGTCATGATTATATATCATAAGGCATAAAATTAGAAAACTCAGTCTCTTAGGTAACGTTACTTTGCTACTAAAAAGCTACCATTCTTTCATTTATCTAAACTTATTATTTATTCCAAATAATAACAAGCTCTTAATAAAATAATTTTCCAATTGTGTTATCTACTGTGTATTATAGCAACTGGTTTAGGCAATGAGGCTGAAAAGTTGGGGGCGGGGTTCAATGTTTGTTCTCCTGGACTTGGACAGAGGCTCGTGACTGTTCCAACCAATAGCAGTGACACAGGAGATTTTCTAAATTACTTTCAAGAGTATGCCTTTTGCCTAGCTTTTTCTTTTAACACAAAAACTTTTGGAACTTCGACCTGCTAAGCTAGAAGACAGGACACCCTATTATATACAACATTCTAGAGGGATCATATAAAGAAACCACATACAAATAGAAATCTGAGAAGTCTCAGCTATTTGTGTCTTCCCAATAAAAAGCCAGACACATGAACAAGAAAACTTTCGAGAGGACACCAGCCATAGTCACCATTTGACTGAAGCCTCATTGGAGTCCCCAGGCCAGGATCATCCAGCTGAACCACTCTTGAATTCTTAACCTGCAAAAGTCTTTACAGGTAATAAATATTTTGTTTGTTTGCTTGTTTTTGTTTTGCTCTGAGCTACTAGGCTTTGGAATAATTTGTTCCATAGCCATAATAACTGGAACATGGGCCAATTACAGAAAATGGAAGAAGAAAAAGATTCTCCCAAGATTTCTCAAACTTATTTTGCTATCTACATTAGAAGTTCCTAAAATGCTCATTAAATCATTCTTTTTTTCCTGGATTTCACCTTAGATGTAAAAAAACTGATACCTTTTTTGGCCCAAAACTCTGTATTTCTTTGTCTCTGTCTCTCCATTCCACCCACCCTTTTGCTTTAAACAAAAAATATTGTGCACAATAAGTGTGAGGAGGTTTGCTTCCAGGTTTCTTAATTTATTAAATTACATGTATTGCTAACCAAAAACAAAACACCTGATTTCAATTGAAGAGAAAAGAGAATTACATGAATTGAAGGCTTTAGAAAATGTAGTGCAATAATTGAAATATTATCAATTTGTATGGAGAGTCAAAAGGTAGAAGTTCTACCATAGTTTGGTTTAATAAGTATGTGAGAGGGAATGATAACTTGTTCACCAAATATTCTACAACTAGAACTCACACTGCCCTATTATAGTCTTAGACTTTGTATAGATCATTAAAGAGTATTTCTGTATTTTTATCTCACAGATGAAGATAAATAATTATGAGAAGTTAAACAACTGGCTCAAGTTTATATAATGTATCATATATATGCAAGTGACAAAATGTGTAATACTAAAATTATGCTTAATTTAAATATTTTCTCCTTTCACTAAGACAAGGAAAGTGAATGCATACCTATAACCTTTTATTCTTAGGTATTATGGTATGAAGGGAAAAATGTTGAGTACATACTTTTATGAAGTAAATAAATAGATATATTTCACATATGTATATTTTAACATATAGTTTGAAACTTTTAGGAGCTCCAAAGAAAAGATATTGATACTCTCAACATAAATTTTTGGCTTCAACTTTTACATAAAGTATGCCTTCCTTCCTTCCTTTCTTCTTTTCTTCCATTCTTCTGCATCAGTATTCTCCTCTCAATTTTTTTGCTTTCCTTTCAGGAAATAGAAATACAAATGATTAAAATTTCATGTAATAGCTATTCAAATAGAGATATGTATAAGACACATTGGGGAAAAAAGGAAGGAGAAACCTAAATTTTATTTAGAAAGTTAGAGGAAACGTTTACTATTCTCATCCTAACTCTCAGTTTAAGATTTGGGAGTGAATGGCCCCAAATAAGGGGAAAATCCAAAGTATATCAGTTTGGAAAAAGATCAAAATATGCCATGACATTAACATGTGAAAGCTTACAATATGTGAGAGAATTGCTTTCAGTTTGCTAGCACATAAGAAATTTGTTGAGTAAAACTGTGAGATGACCAAAATAAAAGCATATGTAAAATGAGAATTTTTTAAACAACTACTTAATGCTTTTAGAATTTATGAAAAACTGATGTTCTTAAATTACTACTTATTTTTTAGTTGTTATGCTCAACAAAGGGGAATTAATTCCAGTGAGAAAATAAGACAATAATATTGTCTAGTGGGGTGTAAATATATATATATATATATATCACATATTAAAACATATCACATGCTCACATATTTGGAGGACTGAATAGAAATTACACAGATAATTTTTCCCCAATTTTTTTGTCGCCATGAGATTGTTGAAGCAACTTTAAAAATATAATCTTATTTCATATCTAAAGAACTCAAAATTATTTTTCTTAACATTGAGTAATATTTTCTTCATGAAGATATTTTTATCAGACATTCATAAATACATAGGGAAATCAGGTTCATTCACAATGGATAAATAACAAAAATTAAAAAGGTAAAACATTAAAAATATTATAAGTAATAAAATCTATATGAATAATTATAGAAATATTAATTTTTACATAGTATAAAATTTTATTTATAAAAGCTTTTGAAAGGACAACCATTTAGAATTAAAGGACAGATAAGTGATGCCAGAAGTTAAATACATTGAGGGAGAGGTAGAGAGAGTAGTTATATGAGGGTAATGAAAAAGATCCCTGTGGTGTTGGAACTATTTGGTATCTTGACTACAGTGGTGGAAACATGAAACTACACAGGTGATACAACTATGTGGGATGCAATACATAGAAATACACACACATAAATGAGTATAGAAAAAATTGGGAAAATCTGAATCATTGTAATGTAGCTATGATATAATACTTCTCTTCTGTAAACTATTACCATTGCATGAAATTGAAATTGTCTTTTGACCTACAGTCTGGTAGAAGAATTGCACTGGGTTGCCCTCATATTCTGAAAGTATAAATGGTTTTCCTATAGAACTTACTGGCAATTGACACATTTTCAGAATGAGAGATGATATTAGTTGGATCATTAAAAAATATAGACCATCAGATAGAATCTATTTTTTTCTTACAACAGCATGTGGATCTACAAGTATCTCAATAAAAATTACAATTAAAAAAAGTAATATTAACAATAGGATCCTAACTTTATTTTTAAAATACTTAGAAAAACATTGTATGATTATTTAATTATTTACTAACAATTATTAATAAAATGATAATTTTTAATCCTTTGGCTTCCTAACAATTTAGTTAAAAGTGGAAGAAATTTAAAACCTAAATAAGCAAAGTAAGTACAATTGGCTGAAAAATACTTGAAAATATGATGTAAAAAATAAAATATGAAGATCACCAAAAGTTGAAAAAACCTTTTGAATTCACAAATTTTCTAAATACTTAGAAATATTAAATGAACAAACAAGTTCAAAGCTACGTGAAAAAACAATAAACATAAAATACAGCATAAAATATTACCAATATATGGAAATATCATCTGGACAGACTTATGCTCAATTTATTGTTTTAGTCAGATTTTTTTCAACTAACATGACATACATATTCTACCAACTGGAGATTGAAAATGGTGGGCTATTTGAGGACAGAGAGCCTGAGGAGCCAAGGATTTGTGTTTTGTCATCAGTCAGGAAACTGAAACACTTTTGGAAAAGCAAGAGTTTACATAGTAATCCCTACAAGGAACAAAATACATAGTTTTTAAGATCTGCTTTTATACAAGATCTACCCAAAACCCTTTACAGTCCTCAAGGATGCTATCCTTTAAGATATAGTCCTACAAATATGGGTGAGCTACCAGGTGGGCATTCATGACACTTATGCTAACATAGAATACAGCTATGCCAGTAGATTAGTATGCTGTTAATGTCTATCCATATTTATTATTCTTATTTTCTCATAACTAGACATTTAAGTGAAAACTGTGTTTTGGATCTACTCTCATTCATTGCATTAAAATTTCTTTAATAGCTTTAGGATACAACTCTTCCAGAAAGACTATCTTTACAACATTTGACCCCATAAGTCTAGACTCCACAGGGATAAAGTCCAGAGATGTACTTAAGTAGCACTTTGAGCCCAGAGAGATTTGGCACATTCAACAAATAAAAAATGACTGTAAAACCATCTGTAAACATGAAGTGCCATATAAATGCTTATTAATAAGCATTTTCTTCAATTTATATTTAATTTTACTCCAAGATGCCTCTTAAAAATGCATTATGGTTTATTGTGTATAATGTCTTTCAAACAAATTGTATTCAAGACATTTTAGAGAGTTAAATACATGTCAGAGTGTGGCATAAATTATAGAAGGACACTTTCAATGGTAAATGAATTAGTGCGTTCAGTCATAAGGCCAGAGAAAAATGGGTTGTGTAAGCGTCTGGTTTGAAATATCTAGACTCCCTGGAACCAACACTTCAAATCCCAGCAGGGCAGCTCTGTCCTTCATCCTTCTGAGATAAGAGTCCATTCAGTTTACAGTCTGCTGGTTTTTTGAATGATCTCTTGGAACAGTCGGCATGTCTGCTCTGTGTGAACATTTTACAAAGTCAGGATGAGGGGAACAAAAAAAAAATTCAAGAGAATTTAAGAACTAAGGTTTTTTTTTTTTTTAATATGGGCAATATTTTAGTGGTAATGAGAGGGTGACAGAACACAGCAAGAGTGAAGGCTTGAGAAGTATAATCAAGGTTTGAAAACAGAAAAGAGAAGTTAGTATCGGATTAGTTGTTACTACTGATTCCCACACCTGTTTTTAAATATGAGGAAATGGATTTCAATATAACTGTAGAGTTTATGGCAGTATGGAATTGACCTTTGCTACATAGTTTATATTGTGGATTGCATTATAATTTTTTATTAAGCATAAATCTTAATTCTTAGTGAAAGGAATTTATAATATAGACAAAACTTTCAAGAGTTTAAATGAATGTAAAGTGGAAGAATAGGGCCCTGTAATGAAATAAAAGGGACACCAATCACATTTGAATGTGGCTTTCTAAACATTTGTGCATGGTGATTCTTAGTGATGATTTTCAAATTTTCTCAGTCTCCAAAAACCCCATCAAGTGTCAAGAATAATGTGTAAGATAGAGGAATTCAAATAAGCAAATATAGAAAGCTCTAATGTTTCCCAGATAATGACTTCTGATGGATATTCCCAGATTCTTATTAGGGTGGTGAAGACACTTAGGGTATAAATCAAAACTGGGAATAAAATAGAACCAAGCTGCTACTTTTTCCCTGGGAAACACTCCACAGTCTTGACAGCAAATAAAGACCTGTGATCATCTAAGTGTACTTTATATTTCACTAGCAGATTAGCTTTCAACTGGTCATCGTGATAACTTTTTAAGAAAAACTCATAAAAAACTAGCATTTGACATTTTACTTTTCTGTGACACTGCAGGAAGTCTGTCTCTTTGAGTACCTATTGTTCTTGAGCCTCTCTCAACACTTTTTTTCTTCTTGGTGGTAGTGCTGGGGATCGAAGTCTGGGTTTTGAGCATCCTAAAGAAGCACTCTACCGACTGAGCTACATCCCCAGCCTCTTCCTTCTGCTCTTTTGAAAGGATGATAGAAACATCTAAAAGTGCTGATGAGGCATTATACAGAGAAGCTAAATCACGTATGAATCTGTCTGGGGAGGAGAAAGTTAACAGAAATAACACAGAAGCATAAGACTAGCTTCTGTTTTTTTATTAAATACTTCCTTACAATGCAGGTATATGTACAGAAAATCTTGATGCAATGGAACTATTGTTTTCCATAAGACTAAAAAAGAGTCAAATTTTCTAGCCAATAGGTAGTATACTCTTATTTTTATTTTTTCCCTTTATATGGCTCTAATAACATCCATGTGTCTGTCTAATCATATCTCATAGCTTACCTAGTAGTCACTATTAACCACATCATCTATCTCTTCATATCTTTAGTGGGCTGGGAATTAAGTATAATATACAGAATACAATAACAATACAATATGCAGAATAGTTACTTATTTTGGGGTACAGTTTTCTTTCTGTCTTTTTGAAATTCAAATATGTGTATTAAAATGGACACGTATTTTAAAGCAACTCTTAATACAAAACCAGCAACATGCATTCAGATTAACCCTAAGTAGAATAAACAGATCATGAATATGTATGTACCTTGGGAAAGACTTGTATTACACACTCTGTATTGTTGAACCAAATAATTATGCAAAGATAGTTTCATTTAAAATTATAAATGCCATATTTTAGTTTGTGTTCAACAGTTTGAATGCATATTGATAATGGAAGGGAATAGCTTCTATTTAAAAACAATACATTTAAGTTGGAAAAATGCCATTACAGCATATTTTAAAATGTTAAGATGGCTGGAATTGTGTTAGGGTAAGAGCTAACAAAGGTCCAAATGCTGACTGATGTTTAAGAATGAGACATAATTGCCTCTTTTGAAGAGAATATACATCTAAATTTCAGTCTAATAATTCCTTATGCTCCAGCTTATGCATTCCTTCTATTTGTCCAGTTTGACCTGTATATACAACACAGTGCACAGGGAACTTTAAATAGAGGTTATTGTGGGTTGGGAGCAGAGTGACATATCTGTATTAGGAGTCATGTGAATACCAATTTCTATGACAGTTCATGTCAGTAGTCTTTTAAAAATAATTTGTGATCTTAATATCTATATAATAGGCATTTGGGGAAGCAAAAAGTATATTACAAGATGCATAAAGGAAATAAAGATCACATCTATGAATAGATAATATAAGGCACATCTATGTGTTTTATTAAAATATAAGATGGTAAGGTACTAATACTCTCACATTTTGTCTGGTAGAAAAACCATGGACTTAGGGA
This sequence comes from Xerus rutilus, assembly GCA_028644305.1. Classification (NCBI taxonomy): domain Eukaryota; kingdom Metazoa; phylum Chordata; class Mammalia; order Rodentia; family Sciuridae; genus Xerus; species Xerus rutilus. Next base: position 129,776,169 of record CM053400.1, read on the forward strand.
TCAGACAGATGTAGTTTCAAATTCAGCTGCGTAATGAGACAAAAGCCCCAAACCAACAACAAGGACCAAAGGAGGAACAATCCAAGAGGGATCTCACATCCCACCCCTTGGCACCTACTCAGGCATCAAAAACAGAAGTCCCAGAACTAATAAGATAATTCCATACAAAAGGACATACAGAAAAAAGAGATAAGGGAATCCACTGAAATTGATGTGCTAGTCTAAGACTTTTGAAAATATGAAGAAACAAGCAAACAAATCTTCTCCCAAAATTCACAATCCCCCAACAAAAGATCTCATTGATAGTTGGATGAAATCACAGAGAAAGATTATTAAAAAAACAAAAAACCAAAAATCTTATTGTTAGAATGTTCTACAAACTAAAAGAAAAAATTAAGAGAGCAATTACAGGAGATGAAAGACCACTTTAAAGAAGAAATAGAAATAGTGAAAAGAAACCAAGTAGAACTCCTAGAAATGAAAGATACAATAAATCTAATTTAAAAATTCACCAAAAGTCATCACTTTCAGGTTAGATTGCATATAAAATAGAACCTCAGCCTTGAAGACAGAACTTTAGACCCTGAAGACAGGGTATATAATCTTGAGTACACAGAAAATAATAAAGGAAATATTTTGTAGAAAGTGACCATAATATACAAGAACTCTGGGACAACATTAGAAGACCAAACTTGAGATTCATTGGGATATAAGATATCCTGAAGACACAAACTAATGGCATAAAGAATATATTTAATGAGATAGTTAGAGAAAACTTTTCCCATATCAGAAATGAGATAGACATCCACACACAGGAGGTTTACAGGATCTCCCATAGACCTATTCAAATGACAGGCTTGCTAACACATATTGTAATCAAAATACCTAACAGAAAAATAAGGATAAAATATTAAAAGCTTCAAGAAAGAAACATCAGGTCACATTTAGAGGCAAACCAATAAGGCTCACTTCTGATTTCACGATTTAGATCCTAAAATCAGTGAGGGCCTGGAATGAGATAGTCTAAGCCCCAAAAGTTATAAACCTAGCAGCCAAGGTTACTATATCCAGAAAAGCTCAGTTTCAAATTTGAGGGGGAAATAGAAACTTTCTATGATAAGAATAAACTAAAATAATTCATGAGCACCAAGACAACACTACAATGAATATGCAAAGATAAACTGTACACAGAGGAACTAAAAAACAATCTCCAAATTCCCAAACAGAGGAAGTTTGATAGAAGAATAACCTGCTAAATGAGAATCGAGACAGAATAAAATATAGCAAAAACCCAAAATGTCAGGAAAGCACAAATACATATCTATACGAATACTGAGTATTATTAGTTGATTGTATCAAAAACAAGAATGAACTATATGCTGTTTACAAGAGACTCATCTTCAATATGTTCTAAAATTGACATAGTACAGAAACACAAACACATTAATGTTTACAGCAGCACAGTTCACAATAGTTAAATTATAAAATCAATCCAGATGCCTGACAATAGATAAATGCATTAAGAAACTAGTATATATTTACAATGGAGTTCTATTCAACCATTAAAAAGAATGTAATTATGGTATTTGCCAATAAATGGATGGAATATTAGAATATAATGCTAAATGAAATTAGCCAAACTCAGAAACTGTTATCTCTTATATGCATAAGTTATAGTAAAATAAAGGAAAAGCAGGAGGAAAAGATAGGATAACAGAAAAATATAGGGAAGTTCATTAATGTAGAATGAGATCTAGATAAAGAGTGGAGGTATGGGTAAGGGGAGGCAATGCAGAGTGAATTCTTAAAAAATCATGTTTATGTGCACATGTAAATATACAACATGAAACTTTACCTTCATAAATAGGTAGAAAGAACCAATAAAATATAAGATAATAAATGAGCAAAAGGAAGTCTAGTAGAGTAGAGGAAGCAGAATAGGAGAGGGGAGGAAGGATTGGAGGGAAAAGGGGCATTAATGAACTAAAATTAAATTTCATGTATGAGTTTGTCGGGATGAAACTAAATGTTGTATAAGTATAAAGCTCTAATAATAGTAAAAAAAAATAGAGGCATTGAAATTTTAAAAGTTAGTGACATTGAAATTTTATCTGGCCTTGTTAGTGCAATAAAAACCATTCTAGTAAATACACTTTGACCTTAACTTTTATATATTAAAATAACTTTCTTGGGATGGGAGTATAACTCAGTTGGTAGAATGCCTGCCTTGCAAGCACAAGGCCCTGGGTTCAATCCCCAGCATTACCGAAAAAATAAAAAACAAGGTCTCTCTCTCCTCTGAGAGGACCCCCCCCCAAAATAAATAACTTTCTTACCTTTGAAAACTGGAAACAAAACATTCAACTGTTTTCAAAACCATTATTACAAATGGATGTTTCTGAAGTTTTTAAATTGTATGTCAGTGCACACAGTGGTCACTTTTGCATGAAGTAATCAATGTTTAACTCTGAAAAAATAGGGCATATATGAACATATGAATAAGGAGCAATGAAGTACACTAATTAAGAATTTTTGCCTTTGATCCATGAAATCAACTCAATTTCTGTGTATTGGTCATGATTTCTTGAATGACTTGCTTTGTCTTTCTGAGCCTCAGTTTTCTTGTCTCTAAAATGTGGATTATTATCTATTTCATAATGTAGGTGAGGGAAAAAAATGGGCCAATATTATTAATGTACTAGATTTTGTGAAGTGGGGTATAAAATAAGTCCTAACAAAATATTTAAAGCCTAAGATATATTGACAGACATTTTCATTTCTTTTCCCAGTGGAAAACTCAGACAAAGCTCTTTTTCTTTACATAGATAAGTGTATATGTGAGTCTACATGTTTATAAATTTTAATGTTTATATATGTGTTCATATATACAACTTTTTTATTCACCAATGTGCATGTGTATTTCAGTTAATGCACATGATTATATAAAAAAAAGAGCAGAGAGATTTCAAGTACATGTTTACAGATACATGGTGAAACAGGGAAAATACCTACTACATTATAAAGTGTAAAATTTATAATGCAGGACAAAGGGAACAACTGTTGCTGCTAACAGCAACACAGACATTAAAGCTTACATTTAGTGTTAACATTTCTAGTCTTGAGATTAAATATTTTCAAATCCTGAGAATTAAGACTTCAGAACATATAAACCTGAATTATTCAGGCAGTGAAATGGTGATCCTCTTAAATATATATTCACATTAATATGCAGATATATGATCACTTTTAACGAAACCTTCCGAGACAAAAGTCTGCAAATGAGAATTATAGTCAGACATGTATCATTACTTTTGGTATAGTTAAACTTCACTTAATATCCATTTCTGTATGTGTAAAACAGATATTTCTGCTCACTATATCTTCTAAGTGTGCCATAATTTATAAAATTAACTACTATATAGAAGAGAAAGTGAAAATTAAATGCTGTAAAATATTCGATGATATTGTTATTATTGTGAAAATATTATATCAAGATCACAGATTCAATAAACTTGTACAGGTATAATTTTTTGCCAAGTGCCAATAAAAGATCATAATCAGAAAGCATTGGCCATGAAGGAAGAACAGGCAAAATGGTTAAATATTTCTATTTCAAAAGAATATTGGGAAAATTGAAAAGGTTTCCAAGTACAGCCATAAAAATAATATTTGAAATGGAAAATATGTCTCATGAAACAGGAGAAGAAAACTGAGTTGGTTCTGCCTATAAAATAGAACAATAATAACTGGTTTAGCTTCAGAATATAAAGAAGGTATATCAAAGGTAGACTATTATTTTACATGTCCTATTTTTAAAAGTGAATTAACATAAAGCAAGAAAAGTTTCAGATATATGTGAAAAGTTTCAGATATATACATGTGAAAGTTTATTCATAACAGGAAAATACTGGAGAAAGTAATAATAGAAAATAATCCAAACTTCTCTCTCCCTCCTCCCTTTCCATTTCTATTTACTCCTGTTCTCTAGATGTATGCTTTGGATTACGTGTTTGAAAATCAAAACCTAGACCAATTTATCCCTGGAATCCTTTTCAGTTGTATAATTTTTGGAAAAAGTAAATTTGTTTGTTTTAATATAAAGCCTTTTTACTAAATCATCAAGGTAATTCAAAATTTATCATTGCCAATAACCACCTACAATTATTATACGTTCCTAGATGGGTTTTTGTATGTGACAAAATATTTGAATATTTCACTAGTTTTTCTATGAATGTTTTTCAGGTTATAGGGTGAAATAAAGTCATCCAAAAAATCTTTTAAAAATATAGAAGTGTCTACATTGGAACTATTTTAAAGTGAAATGAAAAGAGTGGAAAGTATCCAAAACATAGTCAATTTTATTCTGATCATTTGTCCAGTTTCTTTAAAAGTGGAGAGAGAAATCAACAGAATATATAATACAGGCTAAAATATTCTATGACTATAAAGTCACTCAGCTCTAAAATTGTGATTTTTTAAATCATACATGATATTTTCCAAATTTGAAATTCAAAATTATCTTAATCTGTCTTGACTGACATAAAATAGTCAACTGGCAGAGAATGCAGTTAAGGCAACTAATCAATTTGAGGAATTTTCATTTCAATAATGACCTTGAGCCCTTGCTGCCTGGAATGTCCTCAGATCATGTTGTGGGTCTCTAGAAAAGATCTATCGTCAAATCAATTATGAAAACCATGGACCATCTGATCCTTCTCTTGAAATTAACTAGTGAAAGTAGGTCAGCACACCTTCAAATGACACAATAAATTATTGTGTTCTCAATGACCCAGGAAGAAAAGCACTAGTGATTGATGGGAGGTGATATTTAAATGAGATTGAACATTTCTGGGATTAAATATGTATCAATGACCACGAAAACTACCAGAAACTTAAATCTCTTACAACAACTTCCTTTTTTCTTTTTTACCATATATAGAGTCATACTCCACACTACAACTACAATTCTAGGAAAATGTATATATTAAGATTATTGCTTTACTATTTGAAAGAAAATTTGGCTGTGGTTATAGCAGATTTTTTTTCATTTTTATTGCTACTGAGTAGAAAATATATACAAAATAATCCATCATATATTTACTGATGTCATTTGTTTTCCATCATGATAATTCAGCTAACGTTTAAAAAATATAGTTAAAGATGATTAATTTGATTATAGGAATTTTAATTTTCCAAAAGGAAATAAATATTATTTGAGTCATGGTTTCATTCTGCATATAAAAAATAAAACCAACAAATAAGTAGGTACAACTGCCTTCTTCAAGAAAAAAAACTTCAATATTTCTTATTTGACTGATAGTTTAAGTATTGTGTTTTTATATGGAGTCTGAGAGTTTTATTCTTTTAAATTTATAATCTATTGCCTAGACACATCCATAAAATTAAGTTTTAACCCAGAGCTTTATTTTTACATATCTTTTATAAAAAATATAAATCATAATATGCATTATTATAAATAGTATAAAGTATTAAAATATATAAAATATTGAATTAAAGAATACTTTTGTTGGATTTTATATAAAACTACGGTACTTATAATAATGATGTTTACATTGAGACATATTCTTTTGACTGCAATATGGTCATTAAGAACATGGGCTAAGTTTGGCCCTTGGCCTACTTAATTTTGAATTTTGTGTCTTTGGATAAACTACTTATTTTCTCCATGCCTCAGTTTTTATCATGTGTAACATGGGTTTGATGATGAACATTGTCTCAGATTTTTGTGAAGACAGCATTAGAAAATGTATGTGAACAGTTTGTCCAGAGTCTTCAAAACAATTAGAGAGTTAGCTATGATGATGGTCAAAGTGCCCATTATTAAGTAATTCTTTAATTATGTTAAACCCTTAAACATTGTTATTCAATTAACTGTGAAGACTTCAAGGTGGTAATGCAGTGTACTTTTTTTATAAATGATCAGCATTTAGTTTTCTTCACAAATTTTGCTGGATTAATTAATATGTCAATCATGGTATTTAATGAGTCTTTGTGTAGTACTTAACATGTTATCATGGCTCTGTGTGTATCCTAAGGTGAGAGAGAAATCAATATAGCCATTGGACTTGTACCGATAGTATAAATTACTATCTTTGAAAGGGACAATCTGTGTTCAGAGGACACATTTCTTAAGTACCAAATTTCATGTTTGTGTACCTAATGGCAGTAATAAATTTTCCATTGTATTTACACAGACTTCTTAATAACAAACCACCTAAATTAGATATAGAAATATCACCTCTCAAGTGTGCTTAGAATTCCATCACATTCACTTATATAACACACATTTCTATCATCTTTGGGTTTGGGCGTTTATTGAGTTTTAGCATTAGTATGATAGCATTCTTAGGATAAGGCCGAGGGTTTTAGAAGAGAATGAATTCTCTTTCTAGGATCTTTCACTTCCTGCTTGAAAAAAGACCCAGGCTGCCAAGGAACTCTCCATTCAGCCTTGCTTTGTACTCAGCAGAGTTCCTGCCAATAAGATCTTTGAGATGCTGGAGGGTGTCATAAAGCACCCTGTGGAGTGCTTTCTCTCTAGAGAGCTTAAAGAAAAATGTAGCTCTTATCTTTATAGTCTTACTGGGTCAGAGGGCAAAAAGAGGGGGAAAAGAAAGCACTCAAACTCTCAGGAAAAGAAACAGGGAGAAAGAGGAATGAGTGATGGACTGGGGCTTTTCATGTAAACATGAATACCATGGGTACTTGGGATTAGGCATTAAACTTTAATTATCTCTCTGGAGTAGTAGGAATTATTATGAAACATTTAAATATGGAAGTTGGGAGAGAGAAATAGATTTTTTTAAATGATTTTTTTAAAAAGGAGTTCTTATCGGCCAGTTTCTAATGATCTAGGAATCCAGGAAATGTAGCCATAAACATGACAATACTAAAATATTTAAATGACATTTGAAAGTAATATTACCAGAGCTGTGACAGGCAATGCATAGCTAATTATTAGAATAATTTAAATATCAAAGAGCAGAAATTTACCTATTTATGTTAAAACAGAAGTTCCACTGGGAGGAAATAGGAATGGTTGATAAACATCAAAGGTCAAACTCTGATGAATACAAACTGAAATTGTTAAACTTACAACATATTTCTGTTAAAATAATATGTGTTTTGAATAGTAGTACAGAAAATTCCCTCTACTGTATTCAGCAAAATTAAAGATGAGAGAAAGAATGTTAAAAGCAGTGAGCCAAGTCGACATATTCACTATCCAAAATATCAGAGAGAACCCAGTGAAGGAGAGAGCAAAGTTCATGTGCTCCAGGACCACCTGGGATTGAACATAGGTGGAAGAATAGACATAGAACTAGAGAGATGTTGTCAGGGACACATGTGCTATATGAATCTTCTGCTAGCGTAGACAGAGAGATATGTACTTGGAGTGTAAATCTCTTGTACCATTTATACTTTTTCCTTACATTCTACTTAGTTAGGACCATTGTGATACCAAGTTTTGTTTTGGTATTTGCATGGTATATTCTCTTCCTACTCTTGGTTTTCATTTTTTGCATCAGTAAATTGTATGTGCCTCTTACAAATACCATGCATCCAGATTTTTTTCCTTAAAATTAAATTTAAAAGAGTTTCCATTTTTAATGGAGAAAAAAATTAAAGTAACTCTGGTATCAACATATATTATGGAATGAGATTACTGTGGGGCACACAAGCAGATAAATAAAAATGAATCTTAGTGGTGAATCAGAGCTAGAAATGACTCAGATGAGAGAGGTAAGATTTATCAATGAGAGATTGTGCTTATTTTTATTATATATAATATTGTTATTTGCTCCATTTTCTACGTGTAGCTACTCTCAACTTATCATTTCTTTATAAAGTGATATTAAAGAATGCCAATAGGTTCATTTCATATCTATAGTGCTCTCAACAGTGTAAATATAATGC